>OU426984.1:21584192-22789192 GCA_911387785.2 Aelia acuminata | reverse complement strand
TTAAGCGACGGTTGGACACCATAATCATAAGACCATAAAATTCGTGGAGTTCCAAGAAAGGCTGAGTATTGATAATCGTTTTAAAGCAGAATTTAAGACTTCTTCAAGTTCCTGAAAGATCGTTTAAATTTAAAATCGTAGCTATTATTGATTTAAATTAGATTTTGATTTCCGACTTTCATTCGCTATGCACGTGAAAAAGGAATACAATAATTCCTGGAAAAGCTTATTTTCAGTTGATTTGGGGGCCTTAACATTCAGGCACCTCTGTCTTTTTCCGGAATCACTCGGTCTTATTAATATACGATGTAATCATGAAATCTTGTGACGATTCTTCATGGAGCGACACTTCGGTTATGTTTTCCGGAATAAACTAGAATAAATTAGAAAGGCTGTAAATGACAAATCATTTATTTTGAGAAGACGAAAATCTGCTATCTAAGCTCAAATGTAGCTCGAAAAAATATTAGAGGCATGTCCGGTTACGAAATAATTTACGTTCTGCTAAGTAATTTCAATATTAGTTTGTTCCATCACCAATTTCATCTATGATGGCTAATTGTCTAATTTTTTTTTACGTTGCTAGCTGGTGGCACACAGGCTTTGCTATTGTCTAGATAGGAGAGTTTAGATATAAAAATCTTTAAGAATAGGCACTTATTAGGAATTATTTCCATCATCCATTTTCCAGTTGATTTTTCGATTTTTTACACTTTTCCACTTGCCTAAATTGTGAGTTGTAATTGTTTGCTGTGTATTAAGTGAAATGTAGTAGAATAAAGCGTTATCAAAGAGCCAGACTGTCTTAAGACAATTTCCATTGATTTTGAGGTTTCGATCGATCTTTTTTAAATCGAAAGAAATTTAAATATTCGATTTTTTTAGTTTGCCGAAATTTTCAAAAGCCAAACCGTCATAAGTTCAGTGTTTGCGGTTCGTGAGCCTAAAAGTTTTTTTTAAGAGCCTAAGCCCAATAATAAATAATTGAATTTTATTGAAATAGACAGTGAAAATGATCTTGCATCTTGCCTGTGTTTAGGTGTTTTTCGCGTTCCAGGGAGTCATTTCTCAGGTACCGAAATAACTAACACAAATATTGTGTATTGCATTTCCCAATTATTGAACATTTTCCAATGACACTTTCCCCATACAGACATTACATTATTTAACAAAGAAATAAAAATTTCAATGTTTGCTGATGTTCATCCATCAATAAAAACTGCAAAATAAATGTTAATATCTCCCAGAAACAATCTCTTTATATGAAAGTCCCCGCAGTTAAAATTTGTCAGCCATGAAAATGCCTAATATCATAAATGCTACCCCACTAGAATTGAAGAAATTTATTTTCTGAATAATTTTTTATTACGAAGGATATTATTCTTAGTACTTTGCTAATAAATTTAGTCCAAAATTCATCTAAAGGAATTACGAACATAATTGACTCAACATTGATCTTATTAAAAAAAATTCCAATTATCATATAAGGTAGGGTGTAGAAGTTGTAGTGTACAGGCACCGCTTTTCAACTTTTCTGTGAGTACTCATAAAATTGAAAAGGTGGTAGAGCGTAAAAAAAAATCTAAATTTGTTTTACGCAACTTACGGTTTTCTACATTTTTTATCATTTCCAACTAAAAAGTATGAAATAAAAAACATTTTCTAAAAAAAAAAATTGAAACGACTTCGAAACCTAGGAACCAGTAAAAATAAATGCACTGAAAAGTATGAAATAATTACCTTCTGATTTTTATGAATACAAAGCAAAATTGAAAATTGTATGAAGCGGAGAAATGCAATAAGACGAATAATTTTGTTTTTTGTACGAATACACACTAATTGTTATTAAAAATTGTGACATTAAAATATTAAATATTATGTTCAATACAACACAATCTTTTCGGAGGCGGCGCAAAATTTAAAATTTTTAACACTAGACATTATGAAAATCTTAAAATGCATCTTCTCTTCTCATCTACTGATTTTAATGCCTACTAATGGAATTGTATCGGTAACATTTCATTTATATTTGCGCCGCCTCCGAAAAGATTGTGTTGTATTGAACATAGTATTTAATATTTTAATGTCACAATTTTTAATAACAATTAGTGTGTATTTGTACAAATAAAAATAAAATTATTCGTCTTATTGCATTGCTCCGCTTTTCATTCAATTTTCAATTTTGCTTTGTATTCATAAAAATCAGAAGGTAATTATTTCATACTTTTCAGTGCATTTATTTTTACTGGTTCCTAGGTTTCGAAGTCGGTTTAATTTTTTTTTTATAAAATGTTTTTTTGGCTATACGCGTTTGGGATTTCCTATGTTTGAATTTGAAATTGTTTTTATTGTATTTTATTGTTTTTAAGATTGTATTTCTTTAAAATATACGCGTTTTTGCTCTCACTTCTCAAAGTTTACTTCTACCTCAACACATTTTTCACTCCCTCAATTTGAAAGAACAATTAAAGGTTCTCCTGTCCGGCTACTATTTAAAAAGTGAAGGTAATATGCCACTGAGTATATATGAATTTTTACGGCCCGAAATTATGACATTTCAATAATGAAATTTTAGGAAGTGAAATCTACGCATCATCAGATAATGACCCATAACCAAGTAGTTAATATTTTATAATGTTTAAAATCTCTCAGTTACAATATTTTGGAAACAATACAGGAAATAATGGTTAAATCAACTACATCGTTATATTGGGGGAAAAAATTGAAGAAGATTCATTTACCCAATTCGCCGAGGTATTTGACACTTACAAATTGGGCGATATGTGTGACAAAGGAGAGAGAGACGAGCCGACATATTCCGAAACAAAAGACTTTTTATTCCTGTTTCCACCGGACGATGTCGAAACAAGGTTATTCCACGGCTGCGAAAATATCAGCGGGAGATGAAGGTGGTCTTTTGACAAGACGGTCCAATCAATATTGATGTAGCGCTGACAAGTTAGCTATTAGCAATATCGGCCAACCCTGCCCACACTTGTTCAATAAACATGTCAACTTTGTCCTGTGGTCACTGTTCTCGCTAACACAAACCATCATAAGGGTTAACGGAACATCTTTAATATGGGCAAATAGTACATTTCAATCAGATTAAATGAGAAAAACGATCCCATAAAGAAAGTTTATCTATAGACAAAGGCCTTCCCAGGGGATCAATCCCCCCGAATTCAAAAAAGAAAAACAAAAAACCGGTGCGATGCGCGCAACACACAACTTTCACTTACCAACTTACTAAGCTTAGATATTGAAGTGTTTTGTTAAATGCCACTTCTCAAAGCCACACACTTTTCTATATTCATTTACTTATTTTTGATAGTATTTGCTCTCGAAAGTACATTATTTTTTTTTTTTTTTTGTTATTATTAAATAAAAGTTCTTACTTGCGATGATTCGGCAATGCAAGCATAATACTCCAAGTCTTCTGATTTTATATTTCTCTATGTAGTTGTTGAAAACTTCATTTAAGTACCATGGAACAAATAATTTCAATTAAATGAACAGAACGGCTTTAATTATGAACAATGGTCTGCCATTAAAGGCGTACTCCGCCGCATGCGTGTGCTCAACGTACTTCATGAGTTGACGGAATATTTTTGTTTTTTTCTCCTGTATATGTTTACTTGATTTTTTTCATATTTAGCCATTTCTTATTTTTAGCTGTTTTTGAAAAAATCAAAGAAAACCTGAAAAGTTATTAAATAAAGTACTCCCTCCATTTGACCAATTTTGATGAAACTTTCGCTGTCACATCGCGGGTATATACATACACCAAATACCCAATTTAAGATTCGTACGGTTTATAGTGTTCGAGCTAGTCTGTTCACACACACACACTTTTTTTCTACTGTATATGTTTACTTGATTTTTTTCATATTTCATATTTAGCCAGTTTTTATTTTTAGGCGTAACGAGATACAGTTGATTTCTCCATATAAACAAAAAGAACGGTACTTCATAGGAATCCAGGCAATAATAGAACCAATTGTCTACCAGATTGTAGCACACTTGAAGCACGCTTTAAAAAATAAATCAAATGTCAAACTTTTTTTTATTTAGATATGAAGGCTCTATTTACAAACACAAACAGAAAATTTGTGACAGCAGATGGGACTTGGTTATTTGGACCCACGGGACCCCAAAACGTGTATTTTGGCAGAAAACCCGAAGGCGAAATTTTTACGATTGTAATATTTTAATTTCAAATTTCGCAGGGTTAAACCAACAACTTCAAATTAGAATCACAGGCTCTTAATGTAGTTTGAAAATACCGGTAAATCTGTTAATTGCCTCATTCTAGATAGCAAGTAAGGCGCTATGCTCACAAGTCCCAAGTTTTAAGAGATGTAAAACTATCGAGACTATCGGTACTATTGAAAACCTTTAAAAACAATTATCAGTAAAACACTGTGAGTAATCTTAATTTAAAAAAAAAAATACTTATCCCCATAAACCTAAATGAATTGTAATAATAGATGTTTATTTTTATTTTATTTTTTTATTTTACATAGCAAAGTGTATAATAAAGAAGTAGAGACAGGAGACAATATACGAGTTGCAGAAGCCCCAGTAAGAAGACGTATGGGTCAATCCACTCGCAAATATAACTTAGAGAATTTCCCTCCACCTTCCCCAACATAAATCGCCCTATAGCCTCCACAGAGAGGAGATAAATCAGGAACGGTCTGCGGCTAAAGAAACAGATCCGATAAGAACTCCTCGTCCCTAAATCAAAACAGGCAGACAGTCTCTCTCTAAAGTCCTGGCCGCCATGACTCTTCTTCGGGTTTGTTTCCGAGTAGCGATATTTCACCAGTTGGGAATATCCCTGAGTATCTATGAAAAAGTTTATTACCACCGTTGCCGACCGGAAAGGATGGTGTGAAAAGGCCTTAAGGGAACAGTGGCAAAGGAAGTGGGCTCAGACTACAAACTAAAGGAAATCAAACAGGACATTCTTCAAAGGAAATCCTCTTTTAGAATAAGAAGGCGTGTGACAGCACTGGTGTTGACCTCAGGTGCAGTTAGTGAGTTATCATGTGCATGGGGGACACCGCTGGGGGGCGGGACAGGGGGGACACCCCCCCAAAATTTTTGAAGGAGGCAACTACTTACACTCTAACTGTGACATAAAATCTTGTGGCAATTTTTATAAATACCTTTAAAATACATCAGTGGAGGTGGAATTCAATGTCCAAACAGTTTTTTTTTTAGGCGTTATTTCAACTTTTAGCCTCTCGAATTTTTACCTATCTATGAGAAAATTGATTCGTCCCCCCCCCAAATAATTTGGTGATGGTGACGCCCGTGATCATGTGTTCATGTTTATGTATGTATTTATCATGTATCATAATGGTATTTATCCTGATTTTACAACCATTGGAGGATATTAACGAATGACAATATTCTTATAAATCCGCGGAAAAATATATTTTCATTTTATAGAATAAATTTCACTGTTTTTACGAAGAGAATTATATGCAATTCATCATACTTTTTCTCTTTTTCCACAAAAACCTTTATATCATGAACGTCCGCAGGGTGGGGGGAAAGCAGCTGTCGCCCCCCCCCCTATAAATATGAAAAACAAAAACTACAAATCAGATAAATTCTTATTAATTTACTACATGTAATAAATATTTTATAAAATCATATTTTAGTAGGTATTCAAATATCAATAAGTTTCATTTGAACCATTAATTGAGTCTAACATAGTCTCCCACCCCAATCAAAGACCAGCCTGCCCTTCCCGTAGAAGAAATTTGCAGACGCATTTGTTTTATACTATAGTTTTTTTTTTTTTTTTTATCTGGATGCTTATATTACCAGCATAACTAGAAATTTTCTAAAAAGGTAAATAAATAATAGAAAAAAAACATTTTTTAATATGTTAAGTAGTAGACCTATCTTTTTAATAATAAAACTATATTTTTCCAGATGCCAGGATGTGTTTTCTGTAAACTTTTAGATTTATTGAAGAGTTTTTGAGCTTTGTTTATTAAAAAAATTAAATGAGTGCCCATAATACCACCCATACCTCCAAATGAGGCGTCTACTTTCAAGTTAAGTCCATAATTTATATTTTTTAAATTATTATAGAATGGCTCTACAAGTGCATCCGCTGGACTTCACCTAGGAGGGGGCAGACTCGTCTATTATAATGTAGGTGGCAGTAGGGTAAAATTCTTATAACCTGGGCAGGGGGATGTTGTTATTCTGACTGTTGAAGGCACAATTAATTGTTCCAATAAAACTTATTGATATTTGAAAATTAAAATATGTTTTTCTATCATTCATGTTTGGGCAAAAAGGCTTAAGTCATAAAATTTTGTTTTGTCTCGTCTTCTAAAAATTCATAATTGACTAGAATTTATTTGTTATTCATAATGTATTACAGTCTCTGTTGAATTAATATAGTTTCATTCATTATTCTGGAATAAGGAAATACAATTAGAAAGAATTTATGATGATTTTCAATAGCTTGGTAAATCGTTGTTTAAGCTTCACATTCGATGACCTAACCCCTTTTGACCAAACATCAGTGATATAATACTAAATAAATATAATAAATGAATACGAATTCATTTAATTAGTAGCTTTTGTTTCTCATATTTTCTATTGGGGGGGGGGGGGGAGCTACCCTTCCCTTCCACCCCCTGCGGACGCCCCTGTCTCTAATAAATGTATACGTAGTAAAAACTTAACTTGAAACATAATGCTACAAAGGTGGCTGAACGATGTTTGTTTGTTTATTATGGCTTAGAAGCGTAAAATCCTTAGGTCATCAACGCCTGATGGCTGAACGATGTTTTAGACATGTAGTACAACAATGACAAACTTTTTAGATTTTTGAATTTATTTTCTGGAAAGTTTTAGATCAAGGATTTACCCTATTTCGAAAGTATACGCTTCAAACAGAGATTAAATAATGAATTAACAGTAAAAACCTTAAATTACAAAAAATAAAATATAAAAAATTAATAATGTAACTTTGTTACTTTGGAATAACGGTGATATTCCTTATTTCAAAATTTACTCGCAAGAAATAACTCTTACTTGTAACTGATCCTAAAAAGTAGCAGTTCCTAGTATTAATAACGGTCAATTGCAACATTCTTAACCGTCTTGGATCTTTACCATCCCAATTTAATTATTTTTTTTTAAATACGTAATGATATTATTATATTTAAAATTTAGGATATTTAGCTAAATTCAATAACCAAAGCTAGCATGAGGAAACCCATACATAAAATCGGAACTTCGATTTTTAAACTATGACGGAAGAAGATAAATTGAATAAGATAAATACCTAACATCGATTCATTTTTCTAATTATTACGATTATAATTTTTTTTAAAATATGTATCGGTTTACGATAAACATATAAATAAAAAATTGAAAGCCAAAGAAAGGCAATGCTGAACATGTACCAGAGCATTATAGCATCTCATCATCAGCATCTCAACAGTTTAATTATTGAAATACGTCATATAATTATCATATTATATGAAATAAGACATATAAATATTATTTCTCTTATTGAAATTAAGGATTTTTAATAAATCTTACTTTGATGAGCATCAATTCCAAATCATATCCGAATTTCCGAAATGCACTTAACACTGTAACTTTCACTTATGAAAAAAACAATGGTGTCTTGATTTATACGTATCTTGAGAATCGGAATTTAAATCATCTTTTGATTATTATAATATCAAGTATTATTAACAATATTATTATTATCATTTTTAAAAAACTAAATATGATTAATGAAAATATTAAATGTATATAAATAATGAGCTGAACTTTTAAAAAATAGTCTCTCATAAAAAATATGTATACCTAATAATTATCATTATTTTTAAAATAAAAAACAAAATTACTAAAAACTAATTAAATTAATAAAATATATTGAATTTTAAATAAATAATAAAAAATTAGTTTTTAAAAAATGACAAACAGTAAAAGGGCATGACAAACAGTGGATTTCCAGATTAAAAAACATTATTGAAAATCAATATTATGCAATAATGTAATCAATTAATGATTACAATTATTGATTTTTAATAATAGTTACTCTAATTGAGTAAACAATAGTTTGTTTTCAAAAAAACACCAAATACCCGAAAATTAAAATAACATTTATTTCCAGCAAAATAATTGACTAAGTATTAACTTAATAAGCCCTTAAAGATATCTTTAAAAAACTACAAGATATACTCTTAAACCTCATTATTTTGATTTTTACAACCTGAAATGTACAAAATCTTATAAGGCATTGGAGTTTAAGGCGTTTTCAGAACAAAATCTACTGTCGCAGGTCTAACTTATCTTAATTAAATAGGATTTTATAATATCTTGTTTATTCACCAACTACTTATGGCTAACAATGATTCAGGCTCAATTTAGCAACAATGAATAAGTGCTGAAATACAATTGATTTTAGCTCTTGTTACAAAGTGGCTAACTGAGAGTAACGTTTCTTTAAATTTTAAATCAATAGAATAAACAATTTTATGAATCTGTACATCGACCAAAAAAACTCAATAAACTTCTGCAGCAAGCATAGATAACCAAGTATAAATATTCTTTTATTTTCGAGTTCTGTGTACTTATGTGTACACTGTTCCGATAAACAACTGTGGTGGCAAGCAGTGGTGGTAATAAGAAATTCGAATTTGGTTAAAACTTACCATTTCTAAAAATGAAATATTTTTTAGACAAAAGTCCTCAAAAGCTATCATGTCTTTATAAATTGGACAAACATTATAATATTAAATTTACTCTGCAACTACTAAACATGGAAAATCAATTCAATTTTATCAAAAACGACTGAGTTACTCTGACTATAGTTGTGCATAATAGGGAACAAGTTAGTTTGTCTTTCTAAATATTAAATTTATTTATTTGTCACAGTGAAAATCAATAAAGAACAAAGATTTGAAGTCAAAAACTGATTTCATTAGGAAAAATTACACCATAAAACACCAAAACTGTGTTTTTACACAACTTACTATTTGCTTTCAACTTTACCCAAATGATCATTTCCTGTAGTTCCTCAGCCTGTAGATTTTTACACACCTGGGATGATTGATGAAGCTATTGATTGCATGGTAATACAATGGATCCCATTTATACTTAGCAACAATGATATTCCATACATCAAATTATTTAAATATTTTCCTCAATATTAAGGAATACACCAATTCAGACCTTGTCATACTAAAGTAGTGGAAATGAAAATAACTACTGATGACAATTGAACCAATTTCCTATCGTTCCATAAGCATTCACCTAGATTCCTTCATCAATTTTTTTATCATTGCTTAGTTACTGTATTTTCCCAGAACTATTGAGGTTGATTGATTGAAGTCCCATTAATTCCTAACTCTAATTAAAAAAAATCAGATTACGTAACAAATACGAGTTTTTTATTACTTGATCCGAAATAGGCCGTCCTGTGTCAACATAGTTATTAACTTCTTACGATAGGTAGAGTGGTAGAGTAATAGTCAGGATTTTCAGTTTGATCTTTTTTAATTTGGACAGCCAACGTTTAGATCCCTACATTTGGATCTTCATCAGAAAATCTTGACAATTAATCTATCTATCATAAAGAAAAACAGTTCACTATTACACACCTCTAAATATTAACTTCTTATTTATAAAAACAGAAATAAAATAAAAAAATTTCGGTTAACACGAAACAGAAATTGACAACAATGAAGAGAATTTGCTTCTTGGAACAAACCAAATATGGAAAAACACTGTATTCACTTTGCCAGCAGGACTCAAGAGGGTTTGAATTAAGACGCGATATCATGTCTTTGAAATACCAACACCATCAGGATAGCCAATATCGACAGCCAGTCAGAAAAGAAATGTTTATCTAGCCCCACTCCTCCCAACATAGTTTTGTTTATAGTTTATTTTTCTTTAATGCTTGGATACATATGTATCTATATAAACCAAAAGTAATCTAAAATGTGTTTGAATGAGTATTAACTATTTTTTTGTAATATCCTTTAGCACCAAAAAAAACCTTTTTGGTCCCCATTTTCACTATATATATTACTTCAAGAATAATGAAATAAAATGAAGCGGACCATATAAACAACTTTAGATTGAGAAGATTGGTGTAAGTGGACCACTGCGATTCAGGCTTTATCCTCCAAAATGGCACGAAGGAGATAATGAAAGACAAAGATTCAGAATAAATAGAAGAGAAAAAATTATATAAAGTTATATATAACCACCACGCCCTCTAGAAACTTTTTTTTTATTGTTTTATTATCGATATAAATAAAGATGAAATTCTGTTTGTTTGTTCTTTATAAAAATCCATACCGATTGTCCTACATTCTGCAAATTTCACTCAGTGGTTCTTTCATACCTGGTACGAACAACTGTCCACATTAAAATTGAATAACTTCAGCCAATCTCTCAGTATATTCTTAATTCTTATAAAAATCGTAAAGATCTTGCTTTACATCGGTTTTTTACGAAATCAAAAAAAAGTCTCATTTTATAGATTTTGAATATAGAAAAATGAAATTCCCTGGGTGAAACCAGGATATACAGCTAGTGAGGTAATAAAAAAGAATTAGATAGAAATAAATAAGTTATATTTAATATTAGGTCAATATTAAAATTATTTTTTCGATTTTTTCTTCTTTCCCGCAGGTTGCGGTTGGGCAACAGGGGTTCCTGTAGCTTCGGCTAATTTCTTCTTTAAATCTAGAAGAATGTTGACTTCTGGCTGCCAAATGGTTTTATCAGCACCACTGGCCTTTAAACTCCTCACTTTCTCTCCCTAAAAAAAGATTTGAAATATTAATTATAATATATAAATAGAAAAGATAACAGCTTCCTGGCACTTCAATGGATATTTTATGAACAAAGTTTATATACATGAAATTTTAACAACAAAAATCATAAGAGCAGTGGATGCAAGTGTAGTGTATTATTTTCAATATCAATATTATAGTGTATTAAGTTCAGACTTTTAAATAATTTGATAAGCTTTCAGATAATGAAAGACAAAGAAGCCGTAGTAGAGAAATTAAGAAGTAGAGAAATTAAGCCGTTATTCTGTATAAGAAATAATCGATAATAGAGCTTCCTATAAATTCTTAAATTTTTCAAAGCTTTAATTTGAGACTTGCGCTGCTTTTTCCATACAAAGGTTCATTTCAACAATCTAATATCATAAATTTACTCATGTGTTTCTCAGGATATAAAAGGAGTCATTGAAGAATATAGAATAAAAAATATGAATACTATGTCAAAACTTAACTGTTTCATGTCACATTAATTTTTTTATCAAATTATAATTAAATAAAACAAACATATATGAAAACGAAAGGTCGTAACAAATTGTTACATTTTTTTTTGTTTTGTAAACTTTGATTTTTACAAGTGATAACATTAACTTCGGTTTTGATACAAGAAATAAACAGACAAAAGAAATATTACTAATAAACAGAAACATATAAAAATAAATAAATGATTGTGATATTGGACCTATAATGGCATTGATCACCATTGCAGTTTTATGCCAGTAAAATAAAGCAAATAACAAAAACTTATTAGTTGATGTAATCAACCTGATTGGCGACTTCTTTTTCTAGTGAAGCAATTAAATCAGGATTCGATGCCTTTTCTTTTTCGGGGGGAGGAGGAAGTCCATTTGCCAGTTTTTCATAAGCAGTTTTCATTTCGGTATGCTTCTTCTTGAGGTCTAGAAGTGCACTAATCATCGGCTGTAATTCTTCTTTGCTTTTACCGGCAGCCTTCATACTGCGAACCAGATCTCCCTGCATTAAATCATTAGCATATCAATATCAAGCCAAAGATAATTTAGTACATCAAAAAATTACATTACTTTCAACTATGAATAAAAAATGGCAGGAAGTAAAATATTTAATCTAACAGACGACAAATGGGCCAAACAAAGCAAAATAATAGACTATAATGAGAAGTTCAAGCTGTAGAAAAATAAATTTTATTGATATTTCTTTTTTATTTAGTTCAATAATAGAATAGGTAATATTCGTAATATTAGGGCAAAAAACATTAAAACATGTAGTTGACTATGGAGAAGAATGATTTTATCAACAAAAGATAAAGATAGGGTAGTGAAGCGCCGGTAGAGCCCCTGTCACATTACACTATATATTTTCTTTAAATAATTTATTGCTTACTGTTTTTTCTTATTGTTTTTTTAATTATTGGTAGTATTTTACTTTTTATTTTGTTCAGTTAATCAACTGCATTGATTGGCTAAACATGTGGATGAAAACAGCTGATGCATCAATAGAGTGAGACCAGAGAGTACAGCTATTTATTTATTACAAGTCTAATTTACCACCAATAATCTTTAATATAAAAATGCAAGGATCATATTTTTGTCGAAAAATAGCGGACGATAAACCTCTTACCCAAATTTGCTGTTTAGTCAAATAACAGCCATATCTACTTTTTATGCTAATATATCCAATGGAAAAAATGTTATGAAGAATAGAATTTTTTTTTGCCCATTATTTTTGTGCGAAATGATAGTTTTTTGATCCTGTTAATATCCTAAATGGATGTGGAATATTCATATCCGTTAATATCCTCAATAGAAAAAATGAATCCCAATGGAATACACAGTTTTCTTCCTGTTCAGGAGAGGATTGTAACTATCTTTTTATATAAAATTTTAAAAATGTCCGTGAATATCTATTATAACCATTTCTTATTAGATGTCATGATGTTTGATGATAGATGACTATGTGTAATGATGTTTTTGGGTAAACATCACCAGAATACATTTATTTACTTCCCTAAAAGTTAATATTACAGTAGGCCACAGCAAAGGGTGGCCGGATTTAGCCACTATAATATAAATATACCTGTTTTGTAACTGCTTCCTCTAAGCTTTTGATTGCTGTTAGGTAATCATTTGCATGAGCCAAGTTAGGCAAGTTTGTAGGTTTAGCTGGAGTGTTAGACTCAGGGGATCCAGACTTCTGCCTTCCAGCATATTTGGCCTTAAGCGATTCAGCTACTGCAGGTTCTATTTTCGTAAATAAGGGGAAAGGCTAAAACAAAATGTTTAAATATTAAAAACTAAACTTTGCTCATTGTTATATAAATAAAAGTATAAACCATAAAATGGCCTAACTACCTTCCCGATTTTGTGCCCAGCATCCAGATATGGAATAAAATCTGGTTCGATGCTAAATGATTCGATAGGTAAATTCAATTGCTGGGAGAGTGTGTTAACAGTATCTGGCATATACGGTTGTAAAAGGCTGGTAAGCAAGCAAACCATATTACAAGCAACACCTACGATGGTCCCAGCTCGACTCCTATAAAAAATATTAAATGTTTATAGAAAACAACACTCATGCAATTATGAATTATTAAAAATTACGGTCAGGTTTATATTAATTACTTTTCATCATCCGATCCTTTTACAAGTTCCCAAGGCTTGTGAGATTGTATATATAGGTTCCCATGCCTGGATATGTTCAGGATGTATTTAATACCCTCTCTCAGCTTCGCCTTGTCCAAAGCGGAAATGTAATTCTTTAATTCCATTCTGATCAAGCCTAAAAGTTTCTTCTCTTCTTCAGTAACACTGATTGGTGGAATGCAGCCAGCATAAAACTTATCTGCAAACATCAAAGACCTGAAACAATTTCACAACTAATAACATGACAAATACCTTATATGATAAGCATGTTTTATTTTATGTGTGACAGAGTATGTAGCAGAGCCTTATTTACTAAGGCTAGGGGTAAGTTTAGACTTAGATAGGTGAGAATCTGTGATCTATAGAACAGAAAGGAGGTGCGAATGTTAAGCCGCATGGTGAAGTGACGCAGTTTTAGAGCCACCATGAGAAGTAGAGAATCCTGACAGTTTGTCACCAGTGAATTAAAAATGGAAGAAAAATTCTTTGAGGCAGTTAGGGGCAGAGCAATGTTATATGATACGTCACATCCTGACTATTTAAAAATTTAATTAAAATAAATATTAGCAAATTCTTCTTTAGGGATGAATTCTCCTTGTATTTTCCTTTTCTTTAATTAACAACTTTTAGGAAGTCTTTCTTGCAATAATGTTGTTATTAATTGATAATCGAGATCAACAGAATCTTATTCAGAACATACTAATAAATGAAGTCTCCTTATAACTCTTTGATCTAGAATGTGTCAACTTTCGCTCTCCTTGCTTATAGTTGGCTTAATCCCTGCTTTCCCGGGCCACCTCACCTCATGTCACATAGTTGCGTCTCAACTTATGCTTGGCCTAAAGATAGGGAAATTATTAATAACAGGCAATGCCTTCACTTCAATAACAATTTTTTTAATAGAGAAAAATATTTTTCCAATCTTAGCAAAAATTATCAGCTGTAAATAGAAAATTTTAATTAGATATTAAACTTACTAACTACATGTTAACATGTGCTCATATACAGTTTATAATGGATAAACTAAATAAAATGGTAAAGTTAAGTATCAAACATAAATTCTTGTGCATGTGTGTGTGTGATAAAAAGAAGAGGGATAAGGATATTTAACCAATGAATTTTTCAAAAAAATATAATACATTCATTAGTATAAAATACAGCAAAATAAATGAACAGGGAAAAGCATAGTAAATAAAATATTTTCCTATTGGATATTAGATAGTGTACTGTACATCAAATCAGAAAGAGGTGGTCAGGGGTAGCTATCACAAGAATAAAAAATTACAAATTACACTAATCATAGATTCATTCACTATACTTTTGCTATTTTTCTCATACCGTGGCATGAAACAAAAACGTAGTCTGTATACTTTTCTACAACCATTGCATTCATGTATTAGTTCATAATCACAGGTTCTAGAGGAGATGGGATTGATCTAGACCTTTCTGCATTGTTCCATTTCACACTAAGGGACTAAAGGCTTTTGCTGGGCGTGCAGAATGTAACTTTTGAGTCGCTGTTCCATCGCTGGTCGTTACTGTTTTGTAACGGTGTTACTAGTTGGAGTTTTAATTGTTTGTTTGCCATTTTCGTATTATACTTTTTACTATTTAATAAAACTATTAACACACATTAGTGTTACAATAAATTTCTAATACGAATACCTATTTTATTTATCAAAACATCATTTTTATAACATCTTCATTAGCCCATTAGAAACCACGAAAAAGTAGCATGATGAACTTTTTTCTTATATTTTTACACTTAAATAAAGAATTCCATTACATTACATATATTACCACTTGTTATACATACACTACTGATAATTCCTTACCTGTTTATGAAGTTCCCAACATTGTTTAAAAGTTCTGTATTCACTTTAAGAGCAAAATCGGACCAAGAGAAGTTTGAATCCTGAGATTCTGGTCTTATGTAGAGCAGATAAAATCTAAATATATCACTTGGAATGCCAGTATCTTTAGCATCATTCCCGAAAACTCCTATTCCTCTAGATTTTGAAAATTTACCATCCTCATAGTTTAAGTACTCTAAAACAATAAGATTAAAAATTGAGTAAAACATTTAGTAATTAATAAAAACTGTAAAATTACGAAATCATAAAAGAAAAAAGCATCAAGGTACGGAAGGGTGGATGATTAAGTTTTATTTAAGAAGAGAAAAAAATGGCCAAGAGTGTTAAGATGTTCTCAAACTTAGCAGCACCGGTTCGAATAAGGCCTAACCAGATTAAACATTATTGAAAGGACTTAAACAAAATGAATCTTGGACTTCCTCACTTACTTTATATCTGATTGATCATTCAAGTAACCTTTACTTCCAAGGCTTTCAAGAGTGTGAGAACACAATTACCGTAAAATATAAATCACTTTTAAAACTTATTTAAGATATTTGGGCAAATAAAAGTTTTGTAATAGTAATTAAAGTCTTTAATAATTCATTATGATTATTATAATAAAAAAATTTGAAACATACCTGTTGCCATCAAATGATTAAGCATTGTATAATTCCCTTTACTGGCATATAAAGTTGCCGGGAACATTATAGCATGAAAAGGGACATTATCTTTCGCCATGAACTGGTAGAGTTTAACGTCACATTGTGGATCAGCTTTCCACCATTTAAGCCAATCCTTCGTATAGATTTTTGTCATGCTCATGTAGCCAATAGGTGCGTCAAACCAGACATAGAATACCTAAAATAAATATAATATAGACATCTAGAATTAATTTGAGAATTAAAATGGGAACAATATTTGTTGGTAAAATTCAAGTAGTTATATAAAAGTGGGAAGGAAAAATAAAAATGATCACTATTATACAATCACAAACGAGACTTTTTTTTCTTTTATGTCGCACCGACCCTGATATGTAAGCAAACCTGCTTGTTAGGAATGTCTAAAAAACATCGATGACTTTAATATAAATTTATTCGGGCTGATGTTTTTCAAACACTAATATTTTTATGTACTGATGTTTTTTGTTTTTTTTCTTTATCTTTTTTAATTAAATGGTCCCATAGTAAAATAAATTGAAATCATTTAATGTGGATCATAATCAAACTTAGTATAAATAAACCTGAAATATAGAAAGAACAAATAAAAATGGGGGAAGGAGACAAATGGCACTTACATTTTACATTGATAGTTACAATTATAAATATTCTACATTGGTATAAGTTGCATTATATATTTACCAGTAGTGGCAATATGCATACCACCAAAAAGAGTTTTTTCCTTAAGTGGTGGGATAGTTATAAAAAAAATCAACAAAGAACTGTTGTTGACAAAAATTACTCTTTTCTAAAATAAAAATCTGGTGCGTGCGCGCAACACACAACTTTCACTTACTTAGATTAGAAATTAATGCGTTTTGTCAATTGCCACTTCTCAAATGAACAGAACAGTTTAATTATAACGCATTGGTTTTTCATTAAAGGCGTACGGCGCATGCGTGAGCTCAAGGTGTTTTATGAGTTGACGGAATATTTTTCTTTTTTTCTCCTGTATATGTTTACTTGAGTTTCTTTATTTATCATATTTACCCATTTCTTATTTTTAAGCGTGATGAGAGACAGTTAATTTCTCAATATAAACTAAAACAAAGGTACTTTATAGAAAAACAAAAAACGCCCCTTCCACATTTAAGCCCCCTCAGAACATTTTAATAATGATAAAGCTTACCTGATATTAAATAACAACTTATTTTCATTAAACATAACGAATTTGATAAAAATCGTTAAAGCCGTTTTTGAGATAATCGATCAAAAATGGACAAAATTTATTAAGTAAAGTCCCCCCTCCTGTTGATCAATTTTGATGAAATTTTTACAGTCATATCTCGGGCATATAAATACATCAAATACCAAGTTTGATCAAAATCGTTAAAACCGTTATTGAGTAAATAAAAAAACCACGTGAAAATGATACAAAATTTATTAAGTAAAGTCCCTCCTCCGGTTGATAAATTTCGATGAAATTTTTACAGTCATATCTCGGGCATATCAATAGATCAAATACTCAGTTTAATCAAAATCGTTAGAGCCGTTTTTGAGAAAATCGAAGAAAACTTAAAAAGTTATTAAATAAAGTACCCCCTCCCTTTGAGCAAATTTGATGAAATTTTTGCTGTCACATCGCGGGCATATATATACTCTAAATACCTAATTTCAGGTTCGCACGGTTTATAGTTTTTGAGCTAGTCTGTTCACACACACACACACACACACACACACAGACCATTTCGCGGGACTTGGTTATTTTGACTCAGGGGACCCCAAAACGTGTATTTCCGTTGAAAACCGGAAGTCGAAAATTTTCACGATCGCAATACTTCCACTTACTATATATTTCATATACAGGTAAGTGAAAGTAAAAAAGGGTGGTTTTCTGGTCCCGTACATGCCAGACTATCAAGATTTTACTATAGCAAAAAACAAAAAATGTGATCACTTTTGGAGTGTTATTATACATTACCTTTCGTTCGAAATTCTTCAACGGTACAGGTACACCCCATTTTAGATCTCTCGTAATGCACCTTGGTTTCAAACCTTTGTTAAGCCATGACTTTGTTATGACCTTGGCATTATTAGACCAACCATTGCTAGTTCGATCGACCCAGTCTCCAAGCCAACTTTCTATCTGAAACATTATTGATAAAAAGTTTGTTTTTAGTTCATAATTCCCATAGTTCTACATAGTACAATCAGATAAATTCTGCCTACATTAAGTCATTTATGTTATTTTGACCTAGAAATGCCTTTACCGAAACCACATTCTACCACCAGGTTTTTCTTCCTGTAATTACATATTCAACTTAAATGTAATTACTTAATCAACTTGAATTATTTAAGCATAAATGAAATACTTCAGCAGATACCAACAAGGAAAGGGAAAATCACACCATGATAGAGTGTTTATTATTGCTCTATAATAATGGATTTTTTTTTTTTTTTTTTATAATGGCTGAATATGCTCATGACCCAAAGGTTAGTCCAAGGTCGTTATAACAAAATAGAAAATTACTCTACCACAGCAGATATTTAAGCTGAGCCTTACTTGCGAGCGTTACTCCACTTCCTAAGAATTGACTGACTACATTTC
The DNA here is from genome assembly GCA_911387785.2 of Aelia acuminata. NCBI lineage: Eukaryota > Metazoa > Arthropoda > Insecta > Hemiptera > Pentatomidae > Aelia > Aelia acuminata. Next base: position 22,770,595 of record OU426984.1, on the reverse strand, counting down.
ATTACAGTCTAGAACACTACCTATAAGTTTTATTATATAATTACATTTTTTGTTTTTATCCTTAAACTTATAGCTTATAATTAGTACACAGTGAAAATTACAGTGATATAGATCTTTTTTCTGACTCTTAAATGTGATGGATTTTGATGAATACTGTACCAAATAAAAGGAAATTTCAGGAAGAGGTGATGAAACCTAAAATCAAACAGTAAAATTTTTGTCGAATGGGTTTTGCATGAATAGAAAATGTAGATATAATATATACAACTCCATAGGAACTGTACCATATTTGCATTTTAAAAAGCCTAAAATCAATTGTTTTCGAGAAAATGGGGAAGAGAAGCAAATTATTTGATGATGCTTTGGATACTTACATTGACATATTGAGGTTTTCTACAAAAGAAAGAGAAATGTATGGGGTCACCTGTGGTGTAGTGGTTAGCTTAGCAACCTATAATACTAAAGGTCACGGGTTCATATCCCACGGTGGCCCAAGGATTTTTTAAAGGCAGTATAAAATCCTTGGCTATGCCGTCCCTCAGATATGACGTAAAAGGGAGGTGCCGATCCTGTACAATGTCAGGTTCTCGTTTAAGATCCCTATCCTAATTATACCTGGATAGGCAAAATTTAGGACTCCCACTGTAGCATCATCCGATTAGCCTTAGTAGCATAAAGGGACATTAAACAAACAAGAGTAATGTATTATTTATTATTACTTATTATTTGTTATTGAAATGTATTATGTTAAGCGAATTATAAATTAAGTTAACTCTTACTATGCTCATTAATGTAGTGCTTGAATAATGTCCAATGCACTAGAGTGGAGAGCGACAGTCGATATGTTGACTGAGAGATTCTTTGCAAGTTCTCAAACAGTTCTTCTGTGGTTTTCTTTGACAAAAGTTGTCAGAGAGCATCAAAGCAGTCCTTCCACCTTCCTAGTTTTAAAGGCTAAAATATCCCTTCCAACATATTTTAAACCACTTTTGAACAGTGCGCTGCACTCAATAAATGTAATGCTACATACTAAACATTTTTGTTTTTAAGTTCATTAATAAATCAAGCCATCCACACAAAGAAATAAACAGATGATTATCTACAGAGGGGATATAATGAAAACATGAAATCCTGCATTAATTTTTGGACAAACCAATATTTAAAATTTACTAACCTTCGGAAGCTCCAAAAATAACTGTTGAGACTGCCGAACGACAGGAGTAGTCTGGCACAACTTACACCTCGGCGCTATCAGGTCGACAGTGTTCATGAGGTGCCCACAACCGTCACACTGATCACCTCGGGCATCTTCGAACTTACAATCCGGACATGTCCCTTCCACAAATCTATCAGCTAAAAACCTGCCACGAAATATTACAAAATCAAACTAAGATATATGTGAAAATCTTTAACTATTCCGTATATTTTAACTAAACAAACCTTTCACATTTTTCACAAAAAAGTTGATCCATTTCTGCAACGCTGGTATAACCATTTTTATGGCATGCATTAAATAGAAACTGAACAACCCTAAAACAATAAATTAATTAAGTATTTTCATAAGATTTTCATAAAGTTATAAAACATTTATATAACTTACTCTTTTTGTTCGCCTGTGGTAGTACGCCCAAAATGATCAAAGGAAATATTAAACCAAGAGTATATATCACTATGTATTGCAAAGTATTTATCACAGATTTCTTGGGGAGAAAGACCTTCTTCAAGAGCTTTTGTTTCCGTTGCAGTTCCGTACTCATCGGTTCCGCTAATATACAATGTATTCCATGATCTTGCTCGGCAGTACCTAAAATGAATGATGCAGATTATTTGTAACTAAAAATAAGTATAAAAGATATAATGTAACTAGCGAGCGAGCTTACATTCTACATATCTTACAGTATCCCAACGAACACCAAGAGGAAGTGGTCTTTCTTAGCTTTTTTTCTTGCTTTAATTTTTTTTTTTTAAGATATAATGAAAATTGTAATTGAACACGAAAGTGAGAGGACTGAAATATTTTTTTATTAAAATAATTTTGGGTTAAAGAATATTACAAAACATTTTACAACATGCACTCAACAAAATTGCATTACATTTTGTTTATATTGATATTTATATTAACAAACATTTAATAACAATCATTAACATGTTCACGCCGGGACTGCAATTCACGCTCCTCACCCACACCCCACAGCTGAGCTTAATGCTTTTTGGTCTATCGGAAATGAGCTATTCCATGGCATAATGCCGTATGGCAATCCAACAATAATAAAATAAACAATAAACAATACTATCCTACTAGTTATTTTAATAATACGATATTATTTAAAATTGTCATTAAAAATAAATGTTTATATGTTATATAAATAAATGAATATAAATATAATGAAAAGGAATTAATATACGTCAAATTTTAATTTTGGACTATACGGAAATTATTTCTACTTACTCAACACTTTGGCTGCCATGTCACCTGAAATCGAGTGACAATTCTCTTTTCAGAGAATCAAATATTAAAACTGTGTCGAAACAAGAGCGTGACACTCAGGTATTCTTTTTCTGTAGTAAAAGTGTTAAAGATCTAATTATTGGGCCGAGGAGGTATTCTAGTGTGAGCCACGGGATGTACACGCCACCCAATGAAGCAGTCTACTGCGGGCCACCGGTGGTACGTGCCGACTTAAATATGTTAAACATAAACATAGGGAGGAATGGGGTAGCATATAAACATTTTTTCATCTTACTGGCTTTCCACAGTGACTATCCCAGCAGTGTTTTAAATTCAAGCATTCATTCATATGAAACACTTAATAAGTGTCTCTCAATTAAAAATCCCCTTAATTCTTGCTGACATGGCCGTGTGTTGTTTATTCAGAGAAGTCAAATCTTTTCAACTTTTTTTTTTATACTAAGCTAAAAAAAAGTGTGAAAATAAATAGAAGTTTGACAGAGCAGTTTCATTTTTTCGTGTTAACTGATATTTCATTATAAAAATTTAACGTTCACTGTACTAGAATATTGATCTTTCAAGTCAATCCTAATATGTAATTTGTCGATAAAATTCTTGTTTTAAAATTATTTCACAAATAAGTGGCATTTTCCATTCAAAGATAACCCATAAAGGTGAGGGAATAAGGATTTGTGAATGCGATTACACTTAATTTTAAAACCGCATCTAGCAACAAATGAAATACAATTGATTTTTCTTTCACAAATAATATGTTAGGATAGATTGGTTCAAAATAGATTCAGATATTAAGGAAAACAAACTAAATTAAAAATAACAATGAAACGGATAGTAAAGAATAAGACTATAATTGATGATGAATAACTTAGTAGATAAGACTAATTTATTCAAAGGTAATTTATTCAAAACATTTTTCTAAATAAAGGTATTGTTGAAATTATTCAGATAATGTTTTATATTACCTCGCAAAAACATCAGCAGACAAAACACAGCCTATAATGTTGCCCAGATGAGGCACATTATTAACATATGGAAGTGCAGAAGTTATTAATATATTCTTCTCACCCTTCACAGGTAAACTGAAAAAGAAAAATGAATTGTTGATTCTGATATTAAAATTACAGAAGTTTTAAAAATAGCATACATATAGGTAAATGAAGTATAGAATTCTTTTATAAATTAAAATTTAATTATGATGGTGGAACGGTAGTTGACCGTTGATATCAATGCACAGGAAATGGTTGGGGGTGCGATCAAAATAAGTAATGTTGATTGGTTTTGGGAAAGGGATAATGGAAAGAGGTTACGCATTATTTACGATTAAGTTAAGTCAATTACAGACCAATATTTTATTTATGTATGTTCATAAACACCTCAATTTTATATTTGTGAGCTTGATCAGTAATTAATTGTAGGTTGTCGTTATTGAGGTTTAAGTGTAATTAAAAGTTGTAGATAGACTAATTGCGTAAGAATTCACTGTCTTCTTAGCTTGGGTGTTGGTCATCACAAAGAATTTAAACTTATAGTATACTAGCTAGGGTGCCCGGCTTCGCTCCGGCAGTTGTGCGGTAGTTTTAATAACAGAAAAACTTGAAAATTAAAGGAAAAATAGAACAAAATTAGCACCTTCTTAAAACTTCGGTTTTAAGTTGGTACTAAGATTCGATATCTGCAGAGTCCGTCCAAATACGGAACCCTATAAACTTTATGGGGGGCTGAAAATGGTAAATGAAAAATTCATTTGGCTGCAACTTTTTCGAGTTATGCAACGTTTTTGATGGTTTCTGTGATTCTGAATCCTATAAGCCCATTTCATGCAGCCAATAAATAATAAATTATTAGATTATAGTTGAAAAATCTGATATCTCAGTTAAAAAAATTATACTTCGAGTACATCTTAGGCCCCGACTACTGGAGTGCTCGCCCCCCCCCCCTTATTATTTATATTCTCTCATTATCTCTTTTTTTTATGTTTTTTTTTATATGCTCACTATACTAATAAGAAGTAATCACTCATATTGCATTAAATTTACTTATATATAACATATAATAATTAAATGTAATGTGTTGAGCAATTAGCCTTTTTATGTAAAATTTAATTTGTTAAGGAATCCAGTTGGTATTCTAATTGATACCGGGGATGTAAAATCATTATTTTATTTTGAAACGCAAATGAGAAACTAATTATTTTCGCTTAATTTTTATTAATGTAAAAAGAACAGCTGAAAAAATATGTAACCATTACATACCGAATGAATGGACAATAACCATTGAGTGAAACGCAACCTAGCGCTTCCTGGTAGTCTGCAGCTCGTAGTCTGCAGCTCGAACTAAATTTTTCATTCACTAACCCGAAAAGGTAGACTATTACATAGTGCGAGAGGCTTAAAATTCTCACCTTTTTCTCTTCAATTTTATACCCTAAATTTAAAAACGGAAACCTTCTTCACCGTTAGGGGCCATAGGGGCACACAAAGACATAAATTTCTTGACCGTAGGTTGAGTCGTTTTTGAGCCTTATCGGCACGCACATTGTACACTTTGCTTTATAATATATATTGATTAAATAAACTGTTTCATGAAGATAGTTGTTATTAAGTACGGATACTGCTTAAAAGACCAATTTTATATGTTATTGTATATTATATAATATACTTTCGCACTTATAGTTTTTATAAATAAATATGTTTCATAAATATTCTTTATACTTTGAGTGTAGTAGAAAGAAAAATCTTAGGATTCTAATGTGAGAGGTAGTATCACGTAGGTAAACTAGTATATCTATAAATGTAACAGTAATACAAATTTAATGGAATGAATGAATCCACAAAAGCTCACTATTAAATCAAGATACTCACATCGGTTTCTTAGGTTGTTTAATTTTAACTCTAGAAGAAGGACCCTTTTCCCAAGCCAATACAGCCAAAGACACTTCTTCAGCAGAGACTGATTCATCATTTTTTTCCTGCAGATGATATAAAATTTTAAGGGAATATCTTAAACTGATATAATTAAGAAATGATTAAAACATTTGATTAACAATGAGGACTGACCTTTGACGAAACACAGGCATCTTCTGACATAGAAGTGGGGAGAGGATACCAACAAGCAGATGCAATACTCTCCAGGGCAGCAAAACCTTTTTTGGCATTCAATTTTTTCTCTGAATCCTATAAAAATCATGAAATTAAGAAATATATAATATTAATACAACAAGACATAATACTCAAACAATTTAACATATACATACTTTAAAATACTTTTGCTGATACAGATTCTCAAACCACTTTAAAATACCTTTCCTGTTATCAAACAATTTAGCTTTAAACTTTTCTTCCGAATAAATCGGATAAAGAGCTGCCCAAACGCAAACATCTGCTGCAGTTATTTGGCCCTGAAACAAAGTCAATAATTCAGAAGTAAAATCAATTAAAAAATAATGATAATAATTGTTAATAAAATTTATTACTCCAACTTACACCAACAAGATGACTAGCTGAAGATAGAGCTGAATCTAATTCATTAAAAAATTCTTCAACTATTGATATAAATTCAGTTTTATTATGATACAACACCAAAGCTGGCTGAAAAAAATATATAATTATTATAATACAATATTCTTGAAAAATAATAGCATACGTGATAATAGCAAAATGAAAGAAATAAAAATAGAAAAATTGAATTGAGATATTCTGATTTCTCAAAATTTGTATTTCTTTATGTAAAAATTCATATAAAATTTTTGAACCCATCATTTATTAATTTCAAAATGGGATTCACTACCTATTTTTTTTAAATAATAATTTTATTTCATATTTACAAAATATACATGTTTATAATTCATTGGGGTACTCCCTTATACAATTCATTTTCTTTTTGTCAATTTAATTTAAAACTGTTTTATACAATTTAGTGTGGGTTTAAGTAGTTTGTGCAAGATTGGAAGAAATTATGGTTCAGTTTATATATGTATTCCTGTATCCTGTCTATATTTAGTTCTGAGTTCATTTTAGTTATTCTAGTGTAATATGGGTAGTTGTTAACAGTTCTGTTTATTATTTCTTTATTTATTATTTTGTTTATTATTATTTAACAGTTTATTGATGTTCGTTCTGTTAGTGAAGCTCCATATGGGACAGGCATAAGTTATGATAGGTCGGAGTACTGTTTTATATAGAATTAACCCTTTAAGCGCAAAGCACTCGGAACGAGAGTTGCACTGAGCCGCTGAGCGGGTCTGCAGACATTTCACTCCCCACGCTAAGGCCTGCAGGCCACTCTCCTCCGCTGACAGCTTCGACTTCTTCAACTCATAACCTTCACCGACTATTTATTAATGTTTTATTTATTTTTTATGATTCTATAGTACCTTTATCATTAATTCAATAAATTAAAATGCTAGATTACCGATTGCAATAAGATATTACATGATATAAGAAGGTAATAATGAAAAATAATATGACATGTTAATACTTTATATACACTTTTTTAATTGAATTAATTTTAAATAAGCAATATTTTTTTTAATTTAAAGTAATATTTTAATAATTTACCAATGTTTAGATGGATAAAAAACTTTCCCATCGTCTTTTTAGATGCGGGCTTTGGACTGCCACGGAGTTAGGAAATTTTTTAATTATTTTTTTTTAATATTTTTTTTAAATATTTTTATTTTTAATTTTTTTTTCGTCATTTTTTATTTTTGCAGTAATTTTATTGTTTGTTTTTTATATGTCAAATTTATTCTTGACAAAACAAGGTGTTGCACAAAGGGCGACTCAACAGTTTCTAAACCTGTATCTCTTCTCTCTCCTTATTTTCTTCTGGCTGCAGACTTTTAATTAACTTAAAAAAAAAAATTAATTTTATATTTTTACTAAGGATTAAGTCTCCATGGATCCGCTAGGATGTGCCTCAGTCACCACAACTTATCTCTTGCGAAGCTGAGGACGGTAAATAAGTGAACAACCATTTGCGAGATATTTCGTCATTAGCGTTTGGGGACCGGTAGCCTTTGACGGGTTATCTCGTCATTAGCCTGTGGGGACCGACTATGTTTCGCGAGATATCTCATCGGGAACCATGAAAGGGATAATTTATTTTTGCTGGATAATTTCAATTTTTTAAAATACGGATACATTTTATATACATTTTTTTTCGCGTTTTCCAATTTCAAATTTATATGGTGGTTAAATAATAGTCTACGTAATCCCTAGATATGTAACTGTTTTAGCAATAGAGATCGAAGTATTGTTTAAAATTATGTTAGATGGAATTGTTGGCCGTCGTTTCGTGAAAATTATAGCTTCTGTTTTTTCAATATTTAGATGTAAACCCTATTTTTTGAGGTATTTAGATGTTTTTCTAAAGGATTCTTTGAGACTATTAATTATTGTGTCAATTCGATAGATGAGGAGAATAATGCTGTATCATCGGAAAAAAGAGGGCTATGTTAACAGTTTTGAATTTTGGAAAATCATTAATGAATAATATAAATAATATTGGACTTAAACAGGAACCCTGATTTACTATATTCATTTTTCTCAAATTCTATACTGAAAACATCAAAATTCTAGATAATTAATGACTACAGAATTTTAAACATTTATCGAATGTGACTATGGCTGAATATATGGTGATCTAGAAGCGCATATTTCCGACCGATTAGAGAATCGGTCGGAAATAATAAAAATAACTATTTATTAAATGCAAATGTTTCAATCAATGTGGTTCATCCATGATGATAATCCAAGTTTAATAAAGAAAAAAAAATCATAATTAATATTAAAATATAATTTTTGGTACCAGCATCACTATGTTAATTCTGGGCCTGGCCAATATGGCTCTATATATTTAATGTAGCCCCCGAAACTGAAAAGGATCCATTTGTGTTTTTATCACTGAAGAGCGAGTATATCCAATTGGAGTTCTAATATAGCTAATCAAGCCCCATTTGTTCTGAAAAGAACGCGATAGGAGTTCGCTTCTATTAAGGTCACATATATTTTCCCGAAAAAGGCTACGCCCAGAAGTAAAATAGCGATAGATTTATCGAATTTTTTAATTGAAAACCTGTAATTTTTCAGCTTCCCATGACAACCACTTATTCACTGCTTGAATATCTTCTTCTCGTGGGGGAAACAAGACTCTAGCAGCAGTATTGCTTGAAAATAAATTAATACCGGTGTCTAATAAAAGAACCGGCAGACGTTTTGGCCCTTGAAAGCGTTTATCTGAAAACAATATACCTTAATAATTAAAATATACTAATAGTAACAATTAATAAAATAATTAATAATTATAATAAAATCACTCGTATATTTTAATAACTGCCATTGATTCAGTTTTAGAGTTAAAGTAATATTCTTCAAGATAATTATTAAAAAATTGTAATTAGTGTCATGAGTGTAGAGTGATAATACCACCTTATAATATTTTATGAAGTAGTAGTTTTTTTTCCTCTCTTAACAATGTGTATCCTTATGGTTATCAAATTTTCAAAATTAAATACTTCTACTATTTATTTTGTAAAGTTATTGTTTAAAGTAAGTTCATTTTTTAGTAATATTTAAGTTAAGCCTAATTTAATTATTAAATAAAAAAATTGTTTATAAAATTTGGTCCCCTTCTTGGTATCCCTTTGTACAAAAATTGTGTTAATTTACATATTAGTACTACTTATGCAAAATAAAATAGTGCTGTTCTTTCTGAACAAAAGAAAGAAAAAATGTGCCTTGGATGTAGATTATTTGCATCATTCCAGGAGCTATTCCTGTTTTTTAAATTATTTGTGGCATGAAAAAAAAATTTGATTCGTACAAAATAATGAGCTCATGGTTTTGTTATCACTTATTATTCATATCAGATCCTAAATAAATTAATATAATTTAAACTTCCTAAATTCAATCTATTACTTTAAAAATGAATTTCATAGAATTTAACCAATAAAATTTTTTTTTTTTTTAATTAATTCCACAAAACATGCTGATACACAGTAATGAGGCCAACATCACCACTTATTTAAGTTAGATAATCATATCGAATTTTTTTGAATCTTTATATATTTAATTCAATAAAATAAAAAGAAATAACATAGTTTACAAACAGAACCAGCATCAAAATATGTTAGGTCCTGAGGAAACATGCTTGACCATGCCATTAATGCAGACATAATGGAATGGTATATCCATAAGGAAACATGGTTTGACATTATTTACTAAGTAAACCTAGATAAATTCAGAGCTATAAATTCATAATTAAAACATACCTCAAATGAAAAAAACATTTCTGATCAGATTTAATTTTATGATAAAGGTAAAAAATACAATATACTTATTAGAGTTTTTCTAAAAAAAACATTCCGTAGTTACAGAAAAAAAAATTATCATATTCATTGATAATATGTTTATCTCTGAAAATGAAATAACAAAGTAAGTTTAGAACCACCATAACTTAAATGTTAACAGTGATCAACTCATTATAATTTTAATAAAATTTAATATAAAAAAAAAATTTAAACTGTTATGAAAGTTTAATTTAATTAATAATTTAATGTTGATGAACTTAAGACTGATTAAAATATGATGACAGTTCAAACTGAGTCCACGATAAATTCTAAACTAAAGAGTAAAAGACTTTCAATACAGAATTGTATTCAAATATTTAAAAATACAGAAAATATCATGGGAAATGACTTACCATCCACCTGTACTATCTCGATCTCTACATCCTTACCCACTATTTCACAACTTACAAGTATTTTTAAACTAATCGTATTACTGTCATTCGTATATAGCTTCATGTTACACACAATACTGATAAAATCACTGAGGAAAAATTATGTACACTGACACTGTCAACCTCGTTCACAACCGAAACAGATTCGAAAGGAAGGTTACAAGTTGTGATACCCACTGTTTATAATGTATCGATTTCTTAATACAAAGACTAACTTAGGTTTTCGTTTTTCTCAACTTCTATTTCATGGTGGATCTAGTAAGTATAGCTCGTTTATAATTTGGATTTTCAGATACTTTAGCAGTATAAAGTAACAACAAGTAAAAAGTAACTTTTAATGTTTCATTTAACATTACAGTCAACTTTTAGGCCAATCGTGATAAACCTCAAACTAATCACTTATCAAAAAGCTTTCCCGAAAACTATAAACTATATCAAAATACTTGTTTATCGTCAAATATAGCCGATTATTTTGTTGATCTATACATCTTCCTAGGAAGGTGTTCTATACTCTGGGAAGTGGTTACTCTAAAGGCATAACTAACTTTATCTAAACAGGGTGGAAAGGTCGAAATTCATTCCATGGATCCCACTCGAAATTTATGTCAGCCCACCCAGATTTGATTTGGACTCTCGCTATTAGGTTAGACAACACATAAACAAGCCTTTTAAGAGACCAGAATGAGAAAGTCGAGGTTTACTTTGAAGATTTAACTATACATAGAAGTGATCAGACCTTTTTTTACCCCTTGTTCCAACCAGACCATGTTCGAGATTTATTGGGTCCGCCACGAAATAAAATTTAGGCCATGCCAAAGCTTTCAGATTCGGACCTACCATCAGTAGTGCGTACTCCCCAACCCTCCCAAGAAATGTTATGTCCCCCTCTACTTATAAATGGTGCTAGTAAAAGTAAAATTATTTTAATTACAACTGCTTAGGTTTTGGGGCCGGGATAGCCGAGCGTGTTGGAGCGCGACCCGCTTTAGCACGCTCCAACCGAACGGCGGCGGTTTGAATCCGCCATGGGAGGGTTGACATTTATTTCGTGGAGGTCCCACGGAATAAATTTCGACCTTCCCATGATGGTTAGTGTACGTTGGTTACACCTATACAGTAACCCCTGTAAGCCACACATCGCGAGGTAGGGGTACTGAACAAAAAAAAAAAAATCTGCTTAGGTCTTTTTCACTCAATGTTTGCTTCGATGGTTTGAAAGTTCCCCCAAGAAAGATATAGTTAAACAAATAATTTGCCGAACTGTGAAAACCTACATTGCTATTTCTGTATTAAGATAATAAGCAAAAAAGGAACAGTGGAGTATGTATTCAACTGAACAGAAAAAGGAATAGGGGTATTTATTCGGCTGAACAGAGCAAATAGGAGCTGAAAAAAGATTCAAAACTACATTTAATAAATCCTTAATCACCTTAAGGATATGACTTCCAACTCGGTTTCTCCTTACTCCAGTCTAAAGTCTGCTTCCACATCGTCCTGCCACCTCGGTCTTCCTCTCTTCCTTTTTCCTGACCACTTTCACAATCATCTTAGGGATTTTATTCTCATTCATACAACATTGCTTCCCTAATGGTGGAGACAATATCTGACATCATATAATTCCATAAATTCTTTATTTGCCCCCATCCTTAATAGGGCCATAATAGTGCACAATAGAAACTATAATTTTCTGGGGATCCTTATACTATTTATTTGATAAATTTCAGATTTGTATATAACTCTGCATTCGTAAATATTTAAAGCAGGCAGTTTACTAACCCACAAACTACAAAATATTATTTATTTTTAAATCCTTTTTTATTCTTAAGAGGTAAAAATTTTAACATATAGGAGCTGCATTTAATTTCTAAATTTACACTTATCATTATCATATTAAATTAGTAGATTGAGGATATTATTAAAAAAAAATCCATTATTAAGTAAAACTGTATTTATTATCACAGCTAACAGTAATAAATGATTCTCAAGTTCTAATTGGATATGCAATCATTAGTGGTTCCAGTGGTCATTGTATTGTTTTTGTACTAAAGTGTAAGAATACTTAATAATTAAATGAGGTCTTAAAAAAGAAAAAACATTTATTTCATGAAATTATACCAACAACAAAGTAACTTTTATTGAAAAATGTACATATGAAAAACCAGTCTTTTCAAACTTCAGTGAGAATTGTGGCAACCAAAGGACTGTGAGCTCATTCTTGATTTTGTTAGGCCTTGATAATAACCTATGAAAAAAAAAATAATTAAAATAATATTGAAGCATTTTAATAATACAGTTAAAACAGTACAAGCATGACAATATGGTTTTATTTCGTTCTGATTCAAACATCATCTTAGAGAATAAATTAAAACATCAACAATCACGATAATAAGACCAACCCTACTTCTGTCCATTTCGTCCAAGAATGTAAAAAATGGTTTTATTAATAGGATTGCTCCAACAAGTAGTTTAGGAATTTTACTGCATGCATAAAAAAGTATGGAACCATTCTTGTTGAAACTGTTGTTGGAAAAAAACCTATTATTGATATCATAAACATGACATTGTTTGTTTGTTTATTGGTGTAAAACCGAACTGGTTATCAACACCAAACATGAAATTGTAATTTTCTTTTTATTTACTCAATCAAACTAGAGTTTCTAAATACACAGTTTGAAGCATTATATCATCGTTGATACTGCAAAAGGTCGCATGTTGGAAATTTTCGATTTTCAGGTTTTATTGGATTTTTAATCAAAACGAGTAGGTCTATGGTCCTAATAGACAAAGTATGTATGTCACCAGTAAATAGAAAAGAAGAACCCAGTAAAAAAATATTCGGATTTCAGGATTCGCTTGGTCATTAACCCTGACACCAGCCTATAAGGAAAATTTAAACTCTAACACAAAAAAAAATTAAAAATAAATGTAATAATAATTTTAATGTTTCTTTCGATAATCAAACAAAAAAATAAAAAATGAATTGCAAATAAAATGATTTTTTTGTTCTCCTGAAAATCAACTGTTAATTGACATACCACCTTTTGAAGTATTAATGAAGATATGTTTATGATCTATCAGGGTCAGTTTAACTTTAAAATAAACTTATTATTATCACGCTTTCTGGAAAAATTTGAAACAATTGGTATCAATATTATTTAAATGTTTATGATAATTCCGCCAAGTAGACATAATAGACTTATTACGTCTAATTAATTATTAATTTAATATATATATATATATATATATATATATATATATATATATATATATATATATATATATATGGGTTCATTACACTAAACACTTAATATTCCCAATGAGTCAGTATTTTTCAAGCACGATTCGTAATAGTTTTCAGGATTTAAAAAAATACTAATTATAATTCCTGTCTTCAATTATTAATATTCTGTTAGAATATTATAAAACAATAAATAAAAACAGTCCATTCCAAATTTTACAAACCTGTGTGGAAACCGCTCATGTACCAGGACATGAGCATGGCAGACAAAGCATCAGTCTCATCTTTCGGTAAATTTGACAAAACAAAAGGAGGAGGTGGTGGTGGTATTATTCCAACATTCTAAAAAATAGATCAGTTTAATTCGTTTATTAAAAAAAAATTAAAATAAATAACAGCTATACAAAAATAATAAAAATTATTTTAATTAATCTAATCTTAGTTTGTGGCTGACCACCATTTTAAATTATTTTTAAATAATTTATTTTTTGAAGAGAAAAGATTTGGCTCCGCCGGAGGTCGAACCCGGGTCTCCTGCGTTACATGCGAGGATGCTAACCACTACACCACAGAGCTCGGCTCAAGGAGGAGGACGCAGGAGACCCGGGTTCGACTCCCGGCGGAGCCAAATCTTTTCTCTTCAAAAAAAATAAATTATTTAAATAATAAAAAATAAAATAACATTAATGAATAAAGTAATAGCTTTTTAATTTCTGAATGTAACAATGTAAGGAATGTAATATTATCGGACTACAGTTGAAAACTGTACATCAACGTTTTCAACAGATCGTAAAGATTTATACCTTCAAAGTTTTACATTCATCATATGGTATATAGACGACAAAAGAGCAGTTTACAAAAATATAAAAAACAACAACATACAGTCGTGGTCATAGAAATTGCATCACCTATGATTGTTATATTTTCAATCCTAAATGAGTATACAGGTAAGGGATTTTATTAGTGTACCTACTGGCATTAGAGACAGATGTAATCAGTGACTTATAGTTTAGTTGGTTCCAGAGTGGCTAATATTAAACACGTTATTTCTTATTATTATGTCCGACAGTAGGAGTTTCAAACAAATGTCCAAGAGGAAAAAGTTAAAATAGAGGCATTTTCTGAAGCTGGACTTTCTTTGCGGGAGATAACAAAGAGATTGAGGTGCAACAGGTCCACTGTGGTGAGAATAATAAAAAAAAATCCTTCTCAGGGATCTACAGAGCGAAAGAAAGGGACTGGAAGGAAAAGGAAGACAGGTGAGCGTTTCGATCGCATGATGATGAGATTATCATTAGAAAATCGCTTCAAAACTGCAAAGGAAATATCTAGAGATCTAGCAGATAGCAATTTAGCAGAAGTAAGTTGAGAAACAGGCTATTGGCTGGTCATAGTAGCATGGAGATCCCGTGTTCTGTTAAAAACTGCTTTACCTATCCGAAAAAGCAATGGTAAATGTAATAAAAAATTATGCATCTTAGATGCTAAGACATTTTTTTAAATGAATAAATAATTAATTTACCGATTTGGCTCTATGGCACGGAGCACAATCATCTTGAAAAAGAAGTCTCCGCAGTATCTAAGGTGGGAATTCATTGAGGGAAATAAACTCAATTCCAAATTTTTTTTTATATTTTTCTGCATTAGCCTTCCCATCTATAAAGGTATCTGGCCAATTCCAAAGTAAGAAAAACATCCCCAGACCATCACACTTGCCAGATGTTTCACTGTTTCTAATATAAAAGATTCGTCAAATCTTTCATTTGACCGACGTCTTACGTATGGAGCACTGTCACAACTGAAGATGTTGAATTTACTTTCATCCAAAAACATCAATTTCCTCCGATCATTGATCATCCAGTTTTCAAAATTCTGCGCCCAATTTAGGCGAGATTGTTTCATTTTTTGGTAAGAAATGGCTTATTGGCCGTTTTTCTTGCCCATAAACCTTTTTTTCTTAATCTTCCGCCTACTGTTTCTTGACTTACTTCTACTAAATTGCTATCTGCTAGATCTCTAGATTTGCAGTTTTGAAGCGATTTTCTAATGATAATCTTATCATCATGCGATCTAAACGCTCATCTGTCTTCCTTTTCCTTCCAGTCCCTTTCTTTCGCTCGGTAAATCCCTGAGAAGGATTTTTTTTTTATTATTCTCACCACAGTGGACCGGTTGCACCTCACTCCCTTTGCTATATCCCGCGAAGAAAGTCCAGCTTCAGAAAATGCCACTATTTCAATTTTTTCCACCTTGGACATTTGTTTGAAACTCCTTCTATCGCACATAATAATAAGAAATAACGTGTTTAATATTAGCCACTCTGGAACCAACTAAACTATAAGTCACTGATTACATCTATCTCTAATGCCAGTAGGTAAACAAATTAAATCCCTTACTTGTATACTCATTTAGGATTGAGAATATAACAATCATAGGTGATGCAATTTCTATGACCACGACTGTAGCTAAGGAGAAAAAGGATAAAAGTGAGCAATAATAGTAGAGCGGTAAATAATATTTGATTACGAACATATTATATTACTGGAAAAGTATAACAATAAAGATGAAAATAAACTGCGAACAAATTACATAATCAAAATCAAAACACACTAGACTATAAAGGGAGATAAAATCGAGCCTATCAATAATAGGTATTTATGTTTTCCATTTTCTCAAAGTTACGATAGGAGGCTTTAAATTCGACAACGTGCAAGAATTTATTTACCTATAAACACAGCTAAGCATGACCAACAATATGAAACCAGAGATTCAACGCCAGCTCATGGCAGCCAAAAAGTGCTATTTTGGGCTTCAGAAACACCTACGAAACAAGTTTCTCTCCAGGGCCACTAAGTTACAAATATATAAAACACTAATCAAGCCAGTTCTCACATATTCATCCAAGTGTTGGACCGTGACGAAGGCCATGGAATCACC
Organism: Aelia acuminata; assembly: GCA_911387785.2. NCBI lineage: Eukaryota > Metazoa > Arthropoda > Insecta > Hemiptera > Pentatomidae > Aelia > Aelia acuminata. Next base: position 22,754,213 of record OU426984.1, on the reverse strand, counting down.
TGTATTGAGATTCAAAAGGAAAGTACTGGGAAGGATAATGGGGACTGTGTGAAGCAACGGCGTATGGAGATTAATGGATTAATGGAGATGGGCTGGGCCCATTGCTCGACTAAGCTATGTCCCCTGCCCATGATGTCCCAAAAATGCTCTTGGAGGAAAAAATCTTTGGACGAAGAAAGATTGATGGACCTCGCCTGCACTGGGTAGATTGCAGGCGGTAGATACCCAAAAAATGCTTGGCATTAGAAATTGGAGAGCAGCTGCACAAAACAGGGAAGACGCGGCTCTGACTGCGGGAGGCCATGACTTCATGAGTTGCAGCACTGTTCAGGTAAACTGAAGCATATTCTGTGTATCCACACATATTTGCGTCTTCTTTACCTAAACGCAATTTTTAAAACAGTACGACCTATTTCACGCTGCGTACTCTCAATGTGTCCCTACTCTCGCTAAGTACGACGCTGCTGCCACCTACGGCCCTCAATGGAACTAAGCGGACTTGAATGAGCAGGCGAGGAACTTTCAAGCTAGCCAAGGACCGCATGCGGGCAAAAACCTTTTTTTATGATTCACCATAATTTCCAAATCATGGAGTAGATCCAGTCAGCGAACCCGGGAAGAGGGAGAGTAGGAAGCATGAGCTGGCCGGCATACAAACAGAATAATATCATCAGGAGAAAAGAGAATTTCATCATCAATTTCAACCCATCAATCATCTCATCTTTATATAAATTCAGCCAAATTTCAACCGTCAATCATCTCATCTTTATTTATATCATAATGTCACTATATTTTCTAAATTTAAAACTAACCACTAACAATAATGTGAAAACCTTCAGGCCCACCTCAAGATATTATTTTCTTTAGAAGAATACATTTATTTTCTTTATGTTATTTCAATTTAAACTTATTTTACCTTTACACAGTCCACTTTAAACCACACCAGCCCATATTCAATAAGGTTTATAACAGACCAATCAATGTTGATGTTATAAATCAAACAAGCACCATCGAAAAAGAAGATTTTCTCATATTATTTCTTTTACAAATAATTTAACACAATAAGTAAATTGTGTTTATAAAGTAATTTTTTCAAAATTTATTAATCATACATCACATAATTATGAATAACAAGAGAACTAGTAATAACGGATTAAATAGTTGAACTGTTCCAAAATTTTTACGTAAATAAATCAACACATTTTTATTCATTACTATTTATATCATAGCTGTTTCAACCAAATTCGGTATTTTAAACTCATCAATAAAATATTTGATTTAAAATAATCTACTAATTAAGAAATATAATAACTTACCTGTTGATTAGAGGAGTAATCTTCACGATAAACGTTTTGATATTGAGCAGAACTAGGCCCGCTCATAAGTCTGGCCTGAAAATTATTAAAACATTTTGTAAACAAAAAAAAAATTTCAGAACTAATAACCTAATAAAAACCTTCTATTATTAAAAAGCTGCAAATTGTAGCAAAAGCACTAAATATTAACAGATCATACTAAAAAATACCTGAGCTTTTTGATTTAGTTGAGATTCTTTTCCTTTTGAAGGCTTTAAGCTTTTAATATCAACTTCTTCTTCATTATTATAACCTATTTTTGAAGAATAAGATAATTAAATAGTACTTAAAAATCAATTGAATATTTATATATAAATTTAAAACGAAATTTACCTAAATACTTCACCGTACAAACGCCATTCTCAAAATCAAGATTCTTTATAACTGCTTCATATTCTAATCCATCCTCAGAAAAGACAGTTCGACAACAAGCTCCCACTTTCCACTATAAAAAATCCTATGTTATAACATATTTAATGGGAAAAATCAATGTAAATAGAAAGTATTAATACAAACCTTTATTTTCTCTTTTTTTGAAACATTTTTCTTAGGGACTTGTTCTTCCTGATCATCGGCAATGCCATTCTGAAAAAGAAAAAAATCTTATAAAAGTACAGTTACAAAGAGATTTTCTTATATCATGTTTAATATCAGCTTGGATAACATATGAAACAGAAGTGGTCGGTTTAATAATAAATTTATGAGTTTGATACAGTACAAATTTAAGAGGGGGGAGGGACGCATCACTTTCAAACATCTACAAAAATTCCAGTTATAAAAGTTCTGTATGTCCTTGTTATATTTCTAAATTAATAACAAACACAACCAGTGTGAGAATACCTGGATGCTTTAAGTTCTTCACATTTTAAAGAACACTAAGGCTCTAAGATGCATTAAAGAGAAATATTCAGATTTTAAAAGGTATAATAAAAAGCAGAACATGAGGTGTGGTAGGCATAGTTTACTCTCACCCAGTTCTTGAAGGGCATATTTTAAACAGAGATCTAGTAAGTATATTATTTTCAGGTATCTTTATTCATTAGCTTCACCTATCGAAGCAAACTATAACACATCCATTACAGTTTAGAGATCTGGAAGCAACTACTTTTTAATGATGTGAGTGTTGTATCTTAGATCAGATCATTTATTTTAATAAAGCCAACAAAGCAAAACATATGGTCTATATGATATGACCAAACAGATTGCATTTCAAAAGGGCTCAATATGTCCTTGGGTTTATTTTTCCAGATGCTTATAAGGAATTTGAGATTTTACAAAAGATCCTGTCTTTACATAATAAGAGTTATAGCAGTTCATTGCTGAAGGATGAAAATAAAGAGCTCAGAGTGTAGTTTATTAATGTAAGGTTTTTTTTCGTATTTCTATAGTGCCAAAAGAAAAACTTTATCCTTAATCTGATAAAAGAATATATTAAGCCCTGATCAAGCTTTTCAAAGAAAAAATAATATTCGAAAGTTTAACTAAAAAGTTATATAACTTCAAATTTTGTTTTCAATCCACTGATTGTCTAAGTGATATGGTATACCATATGATATGGTATAGGAAAGATATAACATATGATATGGTATACCATAAAAAATCAAAATTTTAAACAAGGAATTAGGTAATAGTAACTGGTAGTACTCAATAATAGTATCATAAGCCCATAATAAGAAGTCAACTTTTGTTAGATACAGAATATATTTTTTAAATCCATAGATCACACTAGTACACAAACATCAATATTAAAAAATTTAAGTCTTTAATTTTTTTAAGCACCTTACCAGTTTTGTAACTGATTTAGGACAGCTTGTTCCATCCTCTTTTTCTGCGGCATTTCGAGAAGCTATCTGAAAATTAGAATAAATACATCATATAATTTCATATAATAGTAACAAAAACATTTAACTACCCTTCATTAAATTAGATAAACTACATAATATAAAATTTTTAAATCTATACTCAGTTCACCTCCATTCAGTTGGTAGGAAGAGACAATAATTGTGCAAAATACAACTATTAAGATGACGACCAGCAACAAGTTCACATGAGCATACTGTAGATGGTATTCCATAAATAGATTATAATAGATAAATAGATCCATAAATAGATGGAACATAGATAAAAACATTTTAGAGGGAATTTATATGGAAGGATACCTAATTAATACAGAATATAGCTAAGAAAAGGCAGACATTGCACAAGATAACTCATAGTTAATATTCTTGCCTTGGAATTTCAGTCTTAAAGTTTGTTTAGGCATCATATTCTTATTAACATGCTAAGGAGATAGTAGGTTATTATATTCTTTTGGGGAACTTGGATGCACTTGAGAATTTTCAGAAATTCATTTAAAGTGAGATCATGTGAGCTTATTGCCATAAATTAACTTGTCAGCAATGGTTAAATAAGTACTAAAGAGACATTTAAAAGTTATGTCGATTAGTACCTACCTTCGATTTTTTAAAAAATAAAATACAATAAAGAAATGACTAATCATTTCTAGTTAATTCAAAGGTATAAATACAAGAAGTTGTTAAACACAGCCAACTTTCAACACAGAATTAACGAATTAAGGAACAGTAAAAAGGAGCAGTTTTGAATACATGAGATCATACTCAAGACAATCTACATAACATGTATGTTCAATGTTATACACAAACTTCAATACAAGATATTCTACCAAATCAACTATATCTTTAGTCCTCAGCAAAACAATCAAAATTAAAATAGAATCTTGAGACCTTTGAGAGTAATTGAAAGCAAAAATCATTGCAATATAGCAGTACAACTGATTATAAAATAAAACTTATATACTGGAAAACATAATGAGAATTGCTAAAATTACCCTTTCTTTAGTTAGCATAACTGCCCTATCATAAGCCTTTATCAACAAGGTATCATCCCAAACATCATCTTCCATCGATTCTGTTTCTTCTTCAGTCTGCTTTAAAAATCACAAATGTTTAAAATCGAAAACAAAACATAAATACTAACTACCAGTCATACACACTTAATTTTACAGGAACAAATTTTCACATAATAACGGACAATCGGATTGATTATTTGTTAATTGACGAGTATCATTTAATCACCTCATTTTGCTTGTTATATAAGACGTTTTCACTCATGCTAATAAATAATATGAACAGAAACAATTTGAAAATAAAGAAACCTAGACTTTGCTCAGTTTAAAATACACAGGCAAGTATCCAACAATCAGTGTTGTCATTAAAATATCACACTACTTGTTTTCTTATTTATCATACGTTCTAAAAATTATTATCTATTGATAATATTTAAAATTATTCTTTTGTTCAAAAATATTTTTAATAATTATTATTACTATTTAAATTATAAAAACATCTTTCTATATATAGACGGAGTTTTGACTTAACTAAAACGAACTTATAATGAGAATTTAACGAAAATTCAAAAAGATGATAAATATATTTCAATAAACACTTACTACAGAAGAAATCACAGATTCGTCGTCTGAGTAGTATGGTACTTCATAGTAACTTTGGTAATGCTCTATGTTAGAAGCCATTTTCACGCGCAAGAACGAATCTTCTTACTAAAATGTCTCTCAAAAAATATCTGTATTGTTTTTTGTTTTCAGTTTTACAGCAGGTTATTTACAACTACATCTGTTACCGAAATTTTAATTTTCCGAATAAGGGATAAATCTTAGTAAACATTGTCACTGTTGTATATGTTTTTGCTCAAATAGCACAAATTTATTTGTTCATATAAACAGTTTACTAATATTTATTTACCTGATAAACCATTGTAATATACTGAAATACTAAATTAAAGTAATTTTCATTCCGAACTTTCATTTAAAAAGTTTTGTTAATATAGATATTTCTTACATCATTCCTTCAAGTATTGACAAGAAGCAGCGGTCCCAAAAAAAATTCGCTGTGATATTAGTCAGTAGAAAAAAAATTAACACACAAAGTGTAAAAATACCACAATGGTTTGTTTCCGAAAAAATAGGAACTTTATTAAATGATACAAATCTGTACATAAATGGTACTATACCAGAAAATTAGTGGGTGGAGGGAAGTTCAATAAAATTCGACATAATGTAACGTATATTATCATATAGCTAATAATAATAGAAGGTAAATAATATGGGGGGGTCGAAAAAAAAAGTTTGAGAACCACTCCAATACTCATTTAAGCTTAATGAAGTACTCAACAATTGGCTTATCCAGGGGGAAAGCTGTGGGGGGATGCAGCCCCCCATTGGAAATATTTTTATCATTTAAAGATAGAATTTAACTTTAATAAAAGTAAGGAAAAGAACAAATATGCAGAGCAAGTAGAATTTTAGTTGTGGGAAAGGAACGTAAAGGTAAAAAAGCTGATTGACAGATCCAGGGGACAGGTTTTGAGGTTGCAGCCCCCTTTACAACCGGTGGACCCCCCCATGTCCACAACGCGATGTATTCTTGGTTGATAATATGTTTTAAAAGTTCTACCAACCGTAAATAGAACCATTTCTAACAAAAACCTATACATTAAAACAATTCAACTATTTAAATGCGTTGAAAAACCTATGGAGCAGCTTTTGGTGAGTAAAAACAAACTTCTATAACTTTCAAGGGCGGATCCTGCCAGCTGTAAGTGGCCACAGCCCTTCCTATAAGCCCTTTACTTTAATATTACCAACAACTGACATGCTACTTTCTTTAGCAAGTACTATAAGCATATTTGTTCTTTAGCTTACTTCCTTTCTTTTAATAGAGTTCTTTCTTTTAATAACAAAAAAATTACAAAGAGAGGCTGCAGCCTCTCTCCCTAGGTCTGCCTATGAATACTTGCATCTAGCCCAACCGTGTGTATTGAATAGGTATGTTGTTCGGTACCTGAACTGAGTGCGCACTTGAGACAGGCTGTCACTTTTGCAATCATTTTCAAGATATTTCTTTTTGATAATTATTTTCTCTATGTTTTTCTATTTCTTGCTTAAATTCATTTCTTTCAGAAGAAGTCTTAGACAGTAAATAGATACATACTTGAAATGGATACCAAGCCATCTAAAGGTAGCATTCCTTTTTCCGTCCCTGATTTTTATTATTAAAAGAACCAAGAGGCTGTTTATGTTAGACAAATAAAAATAACCAAAGATTGATAAAAAAATATATTTCTGGAGACAACACAATATGTTAAAATAAGACTGTGTGTACATTTTTTTTTTTTTTACAACATGAACCAAGCACACTGAAACATCAACAAATTCTTCCACAACCTTTCATAAAATCTATAACCTTTTTGAAAATGCTGACGGCCTGTGTTATGTCATCTTCAGAAACGATCAGAGGAGGTGTGAATCTCAGGTATTTGTCACGACATGGCCACACTATGAGCCCACAGTCCCTTAAATTATCACATATTTCACAAGGACTTCCAATCCCTTAAAAAAAATAATAACATTCAGAAATAAAAGTAAATATAAAGATGGAATTATTACAACAAATTATAATTATAAAGCCTACTTGGATCGATTTGACAAGCCCACAGAAGTCCTCTTCCTCGCAAGAGTGGCATATCATCCTTGTTCAAACTGCATAGCAAGCCATCCCTGAAAAGGGCTCCCATCGAGGCAGCATTATCCGGAAGAAGATCTTCTTTTGTCAGTTTCAACATGCAAGACCCTACCCTACAACCAAGTGGGTTGGCACCGAAAGTTGTATAGTGGGCACCAGGAGAGAGTAAATCCATTACTTCACAGCTAGCTAAACAAGCTGAAAGCTTAAAAAAAAGGTTTATCTTTAGTCTAAATGTACCTTGATTTATAATATAAGTATTATCTACTTCATTAGTTGTAAAATAAAATAATTTACCGGATACATCCCTCCAGCTAGAGATTTTCCAAGACAAAGGATGTCTGGCTTGACACATTCATAGTCAGATCCCAGCATATAACCAGTTCTACCAAGCCCACACTGTATTTCATCAGCAATCCACAGGACACGACTTTGAGTACATAGACGTCGCACTTCTGCCAAGTAACCATCAAGAGGGACCATAACACCATACTCAGATTGGATAGGTTCGCACACAAAACCACAAACATTGGGATGTTTTACGATTTCCTATAAAAAAGAAAGATAGTAATATAAATAATAAGTTTATTTAACAAATATGTATACAAAAAACATATATATGCACTATAAACTTAGTTGGCATCTGTCTGCCTGAGTTTAGACATTTAAAAAAAGAAAGATTGAATAACATACAATGCAATTTGAGAAATTAAAATATATATGGTCAGTATAAAACCATAGTGAACTATATTGGTTTTTTTTTTTCATTTCGATTTTGGTTAGGGAATCGAATCCAAGCCTTGCTAAATCCATAATTTATTTTAATAGGAGCAACAAAATTTAAGAATATTCTTGGACACGGACTATGTATGTGTATTAGATGGAAGAATCATGAAAATAGTATAAATGGTTATAAAGAAAGAATTTATGTTATATTTCTAATTTCCCTCATCATATCACGATTCGAAGCATACTATACTTGAAATAAAATCATTGAATATATAATATAAATAGATAAAGAGGTCTTTGAACCTAGAGCTAGCACGAAAACACGTCCTTTGAATCATGAAACACCTTTAAAGTTTATTCTAACAAGCAGTTTAACCACGTTCAAAACGTTTTCGCAAGACATGGAAACCGTCTGCTGGAGTTTAGTTACTTTAAAAAAAAGGATCGTATTACATACAATGCAATTTGAGTATTTGAACTAAGCGCCAAACCAATTTAATAAATTTCAATTTTTATTTAATTACCTAAGTTATTTTTCTTATCATGAGTTTCTTTTTTTTTTTTTTTTTTTTTTTTTAACCTCCACTTTTAAAAATTCTGGAGGAAAGAATCCTACTATCAGAAATGGGACACACCAAACTGTGGATTAAACCGAAAGGAGGATGTCCACAGGGAGGAGTGATCTCACCTCTACTGTGGTGTCTAGTAGTGGACTCACTGCTAGTAAGATTAAATAAAGCAGGCTTTTATGCACAGGGATACGCAGATGATATAGCAATTCTGATTCAAGGAAAATATCAAAGTGTATTCTGTCTGACCTATTACAAAACGCCACCAAAATCCTTACAAATTGGAGCAAAGAGAATGGATTAAACATCAATCCACAAAAAATACACATTTGCCTCTTCACTATGAGGAAAAAAGTGGACATCAAATTACCAAAAATAAATGGTTTTCAGTTGACACCAACAAAGGAAGTAAAACATCTGGGAGTCACACTGGGGGACACAACTGGTCCAAACGCGTAGAAAATACGACCAATAAAGCCCTGAAAAGCCTATGGTCCTGCAAGAGGGCAATAGGCAAGAATTGGGGACTTAAACCAAAGATGGTGTACTGGCTGTACCTAACAGCAATTAGACCAATCATATTCTACTCAGCCCTACTTTGGTGGCACAAAGCAGGAGCTGGAAAGAATAAAACGCTGTTAAACAAACTACAAAGGCTAGTTTGTCTGATGACAACAGGTGCAATGAGAACAACTCCAACAGCTGCAATGGAGGTGATGCTTAATCTAACTCCTCTGCAGATAGAGGTGGAGGCCCAAGCGTTAAAATCCGCTTACAGAATATTAAAACAAAATAACTTCTCCCAAATAAACGTAGAGAGAGGACATTGGGCAATAACCAGGAAAATTGAAGAAGATCGGGTGCTATCCATGCACTCTGACCTTCAGGTACGAGAATTCCTGGACATTAAATATCAAACCATAATCAGGAAAATAGAGCCACATAAACCCTACACGGGGATCAACTGCTATACGGATGGCTCACTGACCAAAACAGGGTCTGGGGCAGGAATCTGGAGAATGGACAAACCCAATGAAGGGACATCAATTCCACTGGGAAAATATGCTACTGTCTTCCAATCAGAAGTAGTAGCAATTTGCCAATGTGCCTCAGACCTACTGACTGAAAAGATATCAAACAAAAAAGTAACTATATTCACTGACAGTCAAGCAGCTATTGGTGCAATCAGTAACCATATAGTTAAATCAAAGGTTGTAAAAACCTGCAACAATACGCTCAATAAATTATCAGAAAACAATAATGTAAGAGTGGAATGGGTACCAGGACATACTGGTATACATGGAAACGAAAAGGCAGATTGCCTAGCAAGGCAAGGATCAGCTAATAAACCCATAACCCCTGAACCTGTACTGGGAATAAGCATAAGCTACGCCAAAAGAAGGATCGGGGAAATATATGGAGCTATTAAAAAACAATATTGGAAGGATAAAAATCAATATCACTCCAAACTCTTCTTAGACGGCTATTCAGTCAAAAGAAGCAATATGCTGCTGAATCTTGACAGGAAGGAACTTAAAAAAATTACAGCGATCTACACAGGACACTGTAAACTAAACAAACACATGTATAAACTAAAGTTGGCAGAAACACCAATATGTAGATACTGTGGCAAAGAGAACGAAACAGCATATCATATAATCTGTTGGTGTGACCGATTTGTGCGGTTAAGATTTGGAATGTTTGGGCAGGAAAATATAACCAATCCAACTTCCAACGACTTATTAAATCCAACAAGCATACTAAAATTTACCGATGTTTTAAGGATTCCAATCTGAAACACGGGCATAGTTAGGCGCACAATAGACCCAAGGAGGTCGCGGTGCATCAAGTCGCGGAAAAAAAAAAAAAAAAAAAAAACCTCCGCTTTATGCCACGAGGGCTCATCGGGACGCGGTATATCTATGGGTAACCAACCTCTTCTAATCATTGGCAAGCCGCTGAGTCTGTTCAGTGAGGCCTTCACCGAATAGAATCGAGCGGGCTTGGGCGGGATTCGAACCCGCACCGCCAGCGTGGGAGTCGGAGACGCTATCTCCTCGGCCATGCCGCAGCCCCTGACAAACTGAAGTATTTGTACTTCAAAAGTGATAAAAGTAAACACAACACTACTTCACAAAATTCAATTCTAACTTCAGTTTTATCAAAACATGGAGTTTGGCGCTTTGTTCACTTTAGCGTTACACCAATCATATTTATCGCAAAATCAAAGTTATTTTAATAACATTTGTTACATTAACAAATAGAGAAATAAGTTAAGTTCCTAGGCGAACTATTTATTAGCTCTCTTTATTTCCAAGTAGTTTCGGAGTACTTAATTAATAGAGGCCAGCAAGCAATTTTTACCATTATGTAATTTAGGTATAAAATCAAAAGATAAAACTCTTTTTCCAAAAACTGAAAGGCTACATAAGGCAAACATTGGGTAAACAGCTAGAAAATGGTAAGTGTTCTCTTTGACTCTATAATTACATAGGGTCACTCTTACTGAGCACTGTAAGTTGAGCTATTAAATGGCTTATAATTTGCTCCTCATTTTAAAGATCCAAGGAATCTCCAAGAGACCGATTTGGGTATTGTCAATACCAGTTACATCAGCAACTTTGAGAGTGATGGTCAATAATTTGTAAATATTATTTCAGTGAGACGATTAGGATTTTTCAATTAACTCTTGTTTAAAACGCACCCTCAAAGCCTCTATAGTTCTTTCAAATTTTGAGAAACAGTTATCTCTTTCACTCTCATCCTTATCAAAAATGAAGAAACTAGTTTTCTCACCCAAAACCTTTCAACTATATAAATAATATACATATTGATATCTATTTTTAATAACATAATTTGAGAATTATTTAAAAAATTATAATTATTTTTGACTTTTGTTTAAAAAAAAAAAAAGAAATGCACCTCTGGTGTCGATTTTCAATAAAAGAGATTTTTTTTTTTTTTACATTTACCTCAAGTGAGCAAGGATCATCGTAGGGGATCAGTTTGAGACCACTTAAGAGCGGTTGGAAACCATTGAATAAAGTTGGATCTACGCTTGAAGAGATGGCACAGATTGAATTTCCCCAATAGTTCCAATTGGTAAAAACGACAATGGCTTCTTTGGGGCAAATTTTTTTAATTTTATAACCCCATAAGCGGGCTAATTTAACTGCCAACTCTACAGCTTCACAACCTGTAACAGTTTTTTTTTAAGTGTTTAGCAAGAAATAAGAGTAAATATTAAGGTAAGTGAGAAGGATAATACGATACTGAGTTTGATGTGAATATATCAAGCGACAAGGAGGAGAAGGGATATCCGTGCTACTTACTGTTCGATCATCAAAATTATTGTAGCTGACAAATTGAGTTTCCAATAGAAGAGTCCACAATCACCTTAAGTGATTTTAAAAAGAATAAGGGTAATTTTAGTTGGAGAATAAGTGATGGTATGCAGCTATTGGAGCATCGGACGTGGAAGAGCGTAACCCATTTGTTCCGACTCACAGCAATCCTCCTTATTTTATTCTATGATTTGCCAAACCATTCTTATTCTTTGTCAGTAGACCATATCTATCTTATTATGCTTAAGTCATGATGGGATTCAAAAGAAATGATAACATAATATAGAACAGGGAAAGAAGATTCTTGACAACTGCTGTTGTTGAAGCCATGGCACATTAACAAGTTACACAATACCAAAAACAATATTTTGTTTTGTTCAGTAAACAATAGAAAGGAAGCCAAACATGTCTGGATTTTAATAAACAAAAAATAAATATATATAATATATATATATATATATATATATATATATATATATATATATATATATATATATATATATATAAATATATGCCAACCATATAATATTTAAAAAAATATATTATTAAGGAAATAATTAGTCCATGGTTGTGGTCAATGAATCTACATATACTAATAGAATATATCGTCGTCACCATGCTAAAGTAACGAATATGCATAGGTTTTTAGTTGCCAAAGGGTTTGAAATCGATAATTATTAGAATAAAAATCAAAATAAAATCCGATTAAAATTCTTATCTGGAATTTTGAAAAATTATTTGATGATTTTTATTGAGAGTGATTTTTATTTTTGATCAAAGTGAAAAAAATCATAAACTGGTCATTATTTTTGAATTTTTTTCGATTAACAATAATAATAATTTTCGGCTAATACTTTTAGAAATCTGAATATAAAGTTTTAGTTTATTATTGTGATTTTCCGAAGAATAGGTTTTTTTACACTAAATATTACTTTAAAATCAAATGTATTTTGAGACTTAGTCTCAGCCCAGTTTTAAACTTTTTATTTTTATTATGTTCCAACTCCAATTACTTTGAAATGTATCTTATGCTCTCTTTATATTATTTTATTTTAAAAAATATTAAAATGTGTACATTGATAATGTATTCATACATATTAATAAATTAATTTCCTTTTAAAAGGTGATTTTTATTTTCTGATCAATATTTTTTTAATCGAAATTTAATCATTATTATTTATTTAATACCATATCACTCGGTGTGTATAAAAATAATGAGTGATCATTATTTTTAATGCAATTGATAGATATCAAAGATCGATGTAAATTTTTATTTATAAATCAAGAATGATTTTTAAATTAAAAATCAGAAATAATACTTAATTATTATATGATATTTTGGAAAAAATAATTATCCATTTCATCAAACCCGGGTTGCACATTCGTTACTTTAGCTTGGTGATGACGATATAAGTAAGCTATTTTATACCAACATACAGCACTTAATTTTATTATTATACGTAGATTAATTGACCACTTGCCAAGAATAATTCTTTCATTGTTAAAAAAACGGTCAACCATCATTATTCAAAAATAGTATAACTACCATTATAAAAACACGTAAATAGGTTTTGAGTCTTTGGCAAATACTGGATAGGAAAGAGAATTGAGGTGTTGTCATGGATAAGGTAGTAAGTCAAGTAAACCCATTTTTATAGGGGAGCGATTTTGAACTGTTGAAATTCAGTTTATTCACGAAAAATAAGCATATATGGGATCAATTTATGGATATATATATATATATTGTTTTTTAAATCAAACTACAGCATTTGAAGTAAATTAGAATATTTATTTATGTATAAAGTTGACGATAAAATGATATTTTGTATCCATGAAGTACAAAATAGACAAGTCTTTTTTCTTAGGATCACTAATGGCTGATCCTTTTCAAAGTGGTGGTAAAGAGTAAATTCTAAAGATGTCATTGATAGACTTTCTTCTTTTAAAGATGTTATGCTCCTCCCATGGTTCCATGCTATTGATGGTTGTACAATAGGCAAAGTGGCTCTTGAAATTTTTATCCATGAAGCAGAACTTATCTTAATAGGCGATGTATTTAAAAATGTACCTCACTGAGCAGAGATATCATGAAAATCTTATTTTTCATCATCACGACATTGAAAGACTGAACATTCCGTGCTTCCGTGCTATTTTTGGGGGGACCATAGGTTTGCAATCTCTTATTTTTTTTTCTTATAACACCGAAATTGTGATCACATGGTAAGCCATGTTCACTCATATATGTATGAGTGACCTGAATCTAGAAATTTAAAATCAATGCAATCAAGAATATTTTTGGCAACAGCATAGATCATAATGTTAACACCTTCGGGCTTTTATTTTAGCCAGCACAGTTATCACACAAGACTGTCAAATTTTTTTTTGGAGTTAAATTAGTCGTGACAACCTTCAAAAGACAGGAAGCAACCTCATTCCCTCTGCGGCCAGTAATGCCCTCATGCAACGAGCACATGAATGATCGCTTGACTTACTGCCTTCTCCGTGCCTACTCAATCAGACTTGCTAACAGAGGTATCTTTCGGCGTTCATAACAACTAAACTACTTTGAACACTGGTTTACTACTCGTTCTATACCACTAGCATAACTTCTTACTACTTTTTCCTATAAAAAATCTTAAAATTGTTTTTTTTTTCTTTTTTAATTACTACCTTTTTCCATGTCAGTGCCTCAATTTATTTTTATCATTTTAAATTAAAAATCTCTCAGTACACCTTACCACTACCAGTGATATTTTTAATGTGTAAAGTCAGGTAGCTATATATATAATAGACTGTCTGATATGCAATTAGTGTGCAGAAATGATGATTTGAAACTTTTTAAACATGTGCGTCCACGTGATAGAAATAGTACACCAATCAGTTACCCAAATAACATTGGAATGCTAGGTATCTAATGGCGAAAGTCGAGTATAAAAAGCATTGATTTACCTGTATTGTGAACCATTACTCTGTCATAATTGAACATCTGGCAAATTGTAGAGCAGAACTCTGGAGTAACGTTGTTATGAAGGGAGCGTGTTGCCTGATGTAAATGACACATTTGGTCCTGCATTGCCTGCACCAGTTTAGGATGACAATGCCCAGCATTAACAGATCCATTCTGTCCGTAGAAGTCTAGGTATTCCTTACCATTTTTATCCCAAACACGTACACCTTTAAAAGTAAAAAAAATAAAAAAGAATTATCTAATAAATAAACACTTTAATACAAACAGAAGTATTTTATATTATTCAAGTACCTTGTCCTTTAACAACATCCACTTCAAGCATATGGGCATTGACATGGTGCTGATACCTTTTACTGACATGGATAGTACCACTCATAAATTTCTTCAAAGATCTTAGATGACTAAATTTAAAAATTATCTTCATAATGGTCATTCTTTAAAGCTGGATTGAAGAAAGCGGCACTCTATGAAGTTTTGATGCTTTAGCAACAGCATGGACTTAATAATCTCTTATTCAAACAACAAAGAAACATCTCTGAAATTATAAATATTGCTAATAAACTGATTTGTTTTTACTATGTGAAATGTCACTTTTTGATAAAAGATTAGAAGAATCAATTAAAATCGACAGTTAATAAATTGTAAATTACAAACGAGAAGTTCAGTTTTCAAATAGCACAATATGAAAATGGGTAAGAACATTAAACGAAGTGCATACACAACACAGGCACAGAATTTATAAACTTTTATAAGAATTGAATTTACTGATGGTTAGCCTGAACACATTTGCGAACTTATGTAATTATCAATCTTATTTTATATTCATTATTGAAGCACAAAAAACTTACACTTCTCATTTGCCACACATTAGGTATTAATGCTTTCTTTTTTCGAATTAAAATATATAAAATAAATCTTTTGATTAGCAACAATGTCAAAAAACAGAAAAAGAATATGTATAAAAATTCATAAAACATCCACATATTTTGCTTTACAAATAAATTACTGTACTTCAAATAATTAGGTAATATTGTATTTGGTTTTCTTTTACCTCATGTGGGATTTCTTCATTAATGTGCTTTTTTAATTTTGTGAAACTGATAATTTATAGGCTAGAATCGCGGAACACAAATTTAGATGAAAAGTCTCACATGTTGCATAAAAGTTATTGTAGTTTTAGTTTAAACAAATGTTTTTTAAAATTAAATGTGATTATAATATACAAGTCCAAAGATCAATTTTCTTTACTCTTAGCAAAATCTAACCAATAAAAAAAAAAAAAAAAAATTTTTTTAAAATATGATCATATTCAATGACCTTGAGATTTTATTTATTTTCATTAATAACATAATTTATACTATTTATGTTTTATAACATAATATGGCATAATTTAAATTGTTACTAAATAGTATATAACTTTATACAGTTTATGTAAATGAAAGTTATTGGTAAAAATATAAAAATTAATTATAATTCACTTTATTATATGGCCAATGGTTACCAATACATCTACTTCATGTTACCATTATTATTTTATAATGTTTCAGCAGCTTGAAGACATTTTCAAATACAATTGCTGAATATCAGCAAAAGTTTGAAAAACTGTAAAGCCCCAACATTATGATTTTGATTTATACTATTTATGCACAAATATAAAATACAGCTGATTAATAATTTTTTTAACTTAATAATTGGTTTGTTCCAACAAGCTAGTCTTGGACTAACTGTTATCAAACTAACAAGTCTGGTGGTTTTCCTGTTTGAATGGCTTATATTAAAAAACAAACCAAGATTTTATGACAGTTAGTCTTCGACTAGCTTGCTGCAACATAGAATACATATTTTAACAAAATAAAAAAATGCTAAAATTAATGGATATTAAGGTTTTTAATCTTGGAAACTCGGAATTTGACTATGATGCGGTTTACCACTTTTGCTTAAGTGATGAACTGACAAAATCTCTAAAATATTCCAAAAATTCGAAAATCTGTTTGGCTCCCATGGAATTTCTGGTTTAAGCAGGCATTAGTGAAAAACTATGATTGGATTGGAAAAAAAAAATCATTACTACTAGGGTAAACCATACAGTTATTGGCACCCTTAAGACTAAATTTCAGTGGTGACATTAAAAAAAATACTTCTTATGATGGGATCTAATTGAAATTTCCTATAACTCCTCTTTATCTATCCTTATAAAGACCCAAGAGGTTTTTTTTGGGTCAAAAGTTCAATAGTTTTACAATATGGTAATATTTATTGTTAAAAGTGCCAAATCTAGTTATGGGCACCCTGTGGATTTAATTGTGAAATCTTCCCTATGGTTAGTTTGTTAAAGTCATACTTCATAGATGACTTAGAGGACCCTTCAAACATTAGACTCATGTATATCTTGTAATAAAATTAGGACTTGTTTACCTATTTCTTTAAGTTAAAGTTGGGGTGCCAATAACTGTATGGTTTACCCTACTACCCATGTAGTAGGTAGTTCTTGGTTTGTTGCTCAGTAAGCAAGTGATATTTCTTAACCAATGGTTATGCAAAGAGGTGACTTAAACGTTCGTGCTGGATCATTAAAATTTTCTCTCCTCTTCTTCAAAATATCTCATTACACTAAAAATTATAACTTCAGAATCATTTTTGGTTATTAAAACTAACTAGTAAGGAAGTATTCTCAGCCCCTCCCCCCAGGCACAAGGCAACCAGGTAGGACAGCATAGGGACCCTGCACACTAGGAAACTAGCAGGCTCCCAATATCATATGTGGTTGCGCAACCACAGTGGGGTGATGACCTTTTCTCCAAGGGCAAAGGAGGGCTTAAAGGATTGATTAAGAAAAATTAATAATCGTTTATTACTCTTTTCTGAATTCGTTAACTACTAATTTTCAGATTTTGCATGCCCATTTTATTTCTCTTTCTGCTACATGTCTATTATATTTACCGGGTACAGTTCACTCAGATTGGCGTTGTGTAAGTGTCTAAATTCTCCGGATAGTTCATCGCTCTTCGGTCCAAATATTCTATGCAGTAGTTTATTTTCAAAAACACTAAGCCGTTGCCCTGAATGTCAATGGCCATGTTTTGCATCCTTAAAGGAATGTTGGAAGAATAACAGTTTTATAAATCCTAATTTTTAAGTTTCAGGAAAGGCGCGAGCTAAGCAATTTTGCAAATGAAAATTAACAAGCATTACCGGCTTTTAATCTAGCCTTAATTCCTCATCGATTTCATTTTTTATAGTTACCATCGCCCCTAAATATTTAAACTTCTCTACTTGTTCAAACGTATTCCCTTCTACATTAATATCAGTAAAATAGTCACCACTTCTAGGCTAATCATATATTTTGTCTTATTCGTATTTATTTCCAGCCCTCGTTCTTGACCGGCTTTCATAAATGTTTTTGTATTTAGATCTATGGTTTCCCCGTCATCACCAAGCAAAATGAAAACCATCTGCATATCCCCACGGGTATATTCCCTCCCAAATTCAAACACTTTCCGGTACGTGCCACCTCCCTAATAGAATATTCCAGTGCTAAATAAAACTGGTGATAGAGAATCACCATGTTTCAAACCAGAGCGAACCTCGAACTTCTCAAAAAAATAACTACCGATTTTTATTTTATTGAACGTTTCGGTCATACACATTTTTACTAGGTTTACTAACCTTTTTGGTATTCCCTGCTCGACAAAAATATATTAAGCTCTAGATAATTATATATTCATTAAGGTGTAATCTACTCGGATCAGATAGGTAGTACATGCATTGAATGGTGGCACCTCATATGTTTAATAAGGAAAATAGGCAAAAAGGAACAACAGGTCCAGTTAATGTCCACGTTAACACATAAAAAGCTAAGAATAGAATTATTACACATATTTCTGTGATCCTTTATACCATAGGATTTTATTTTTTATTTAAAACCTATTTTTCCACCTATCTTTATTTATCTTTTTGATCTTCAAATACCTTTATGTTTATATTGTGTATGTTTATGTTGCCATGTGAGGCCCAAACCATTATTGTTAGAACAATACCTGGTTTATTTGTGCACCAGAAACTATATTTTAAGAAAATACGTTTTTAGTATAATGTGCACTAAGTTATAGTGCTTGAATGCTTTTTTCAATTAGATATAAGCAAATTAAACTTACATACTAAATAAGAAACTAGAATTAGAGACTTTCAAAATATCAAAATCAACCAAGAAAAAAAAAACACATTTATTTTCATAAATTATAAAAATCTAAATTCGATAGCTCGTATATCATTTCATTAGAGACAACTAACATATTTTATACAAATAACAATTTTTTATAAATTTACTACCTAGTTAATCAATAAAAAATTCAAAAGAGTAAATTAGTATCGATTGCACAACTAATTAAGCTTAGTAACAATTTAACTACTTTCAAACAGCTTGAGAAATTAGGCAAAAGATGTCAGAATGCTAAGAGTACATTACTCAAAAAACAGCTATATTATAAATATGTATTAAAAAAAAATAAATAAATAGAACTATTGATGAAATAAAATCGTACATTAACAAATTAACAACAAAAAATCCAAAGAAGAAACGATCACTTTTGTCTGCTAAAAGCGAAAGTTGAAAACTGAAGGACTAAAGTTGTGCATAAAAACTGACTAGTGAATCAACTAGTTTGTTATACTCACTATTATCTTCGGCAAATGCCTAAAAGTAAATATAATTACTATATTATCATAAATTAATAATTAAAATGAATTCAATTAGTCAAAACAAATAAAATAAAATTGAGAAACCAGATCCTTTATCCAGTAAAAAGTTTTCAAATATTCAATAAAATAATTGACTAATTCAATCAATATGATGTATACAATTAATCAATTGAGTAAAATTAAATTAGTTCATCTTAGAATCCTGTATTCATTCTTGTACTGTTTTATAAAAATTGTTTACCCCTTCTGGACTTATCCGCTTCCAGTAAGGTTGAGGCTCAGTACGTTAGTTTCATCGTCTAATGATGTTTGCCACTTTTTAAACGGGGACTAATATACAATACAATAATATTGTTGATATTGTAATGAAGACGTTTGGGAGTGCAATAATATAAAACAATATTAAATGTATAATAAACATTTATTGTGCCGTTTCAACCTGAGATTCAGGTCTCCATCAGGGCTATCGAGTCCACTGATATAGAACGATTGCCGAAAGGTTGGCAGTCATTTTTATTACATTAATTTCTATTAACCATCTACCTTCATTATATTACTTTTAATTTATTCATACAAAATATTTTAAAATATTTCTTTATTTTCGTTTCAAAAAAAGTAAATCAAGTGATTCACCAAATTGTTGTTTTTTTTTTTGTGCGCCTTCCAAACCAAATCTTCCGCACAAAGTTGAAGAACCTCATTATTTTTTTTTCTTTTTTAAACCAGTATTGTGCTCTTTATTAGATATTCGACACTCACAGCTCATAAGTTGTAAAAATTGTGAGTCACTTCGT
This sequence comes from Aelia acuminata, assembly GCA_911387785.2. Classification (NCBI taxonomy): domain Eukaryota; kingdom Metazoa; phylum Arthropoda; class Insecta; order Hemiptera; family Pentatomidae; genus Aelia; species Aelia acuminata. Next base: position 22,734,198 of record OU426984.1, on the reverse strand, counting down.
TCATTATGAGGAGGATGATACAACTTTGACAAATTTGTATGTAACTTGTCCCATGATAATTTATTTTCTCTTCTGTTTTCGTTTGATCGATACTTCAAGTTACTGAGAATCACAATTAATTTTAAAATCAATTTAATAATAGAAAAATGAATATTTTTTTTTCATAGTAGTGGTGTTCCGTATAAACTCGTACAGTCAGCATTAATTAAAAATCAAATCACAGATAAATTTTAACAAACTTAAAAAAACAAGTCACTTATACTGACCAATAAAAGTTTAATTGTACTTTATTCTTTAAGTAATAAGATTACTCTGTAAATAAATAAATGTAAAAATAAAGGTATTTCAGCTACAATGGCATAAGTACTGTTTAGCTTCAAGTTTATCACCACTTAGAAACTGAACATGACATAATAATGTGTTAAACTCAGGATTTTTATTTTATATACTTTTTTTTAAATAAATTCACTACAGCTTGTAAATACATCCACTCCAATGAACTGGCTGCTACTAGATGTAATCCTCTACAATATATAGGTCTATGGAAAAACACAAATTAAAAAAATTCAAAAAGTTCCATAAATTAATGCAACACTTTCGTCCATCAGCCAACACTATAATCGAAAGTTAATACTTTGATATAAATATAATAAATTTTAATAAACTTGAGATAAAAAAAAAAAAACTGAAAAATTCTGGTCACCACCAATATTGAATTTAATAAAAAACAAATAGAAAGAAACCAAACATTGCTTTTACTAGAATAAAAAAAAAAAAAATAAAGAAAAATTACAAAGTTGTTTGCTGCAATTATATTTTCCTTCATACTTCACAATCATACTTATTATTAAAGATTTATGAAAAGTGTGCAAATACAGGAGTTATTAAAAACTATTTATACATAAATTACATCTAACATTTACATATTTACAGAATGTGTCACACATTTTTATTCTAAACAGGCCAATTTAAAAAATGTGAAGATTTAAACTTGTAATTAAACATTTAATTTTATGTGAAAGTTTATGACTATTTTTCTCCACAGAAAAGAATAATCTTAATAATTAAAAGGAAAGAAACTTTATCCTAATCCAATGGACTTTCACTACCTACATAAAACGTCGCCTTAAAGTAAGTTTATTCATATTTATTTTCAGTATGATCTCCATTCAATTCAAATTATATTTAAATATCATTTTTGATAGCTACAGAAATAATCATTTACAAAAGTTTATAAACAATAGACTGAGGTTAAAAAGATTTTTAGCTCAACGAACGTATGTTAATATAAACATAATCATTATCTCGTTTCGGCCTTGTGTTTTGGTGGTTTAAAACCTTTTACTTTTTTCGTTTTACTTTTAGCAGCAGCACCTCCTGCTTGGAAAGCTTTCCAACTGTCTACTCTATTTTGCCTCGATTCCTGAAACAAAAAAAACATGAATGCATTTAAAAACAAAAAATAAAATTATAAATGTTTGAGAGTAATATATAGTGTTTTAATTTGAACAAAAGGATTTGTTTTGTTTTTTAATGCATTAAGTTCTTCAGGAAATACCAGTCAGATTTCAAAATAATATTTTTACCAGTAATTTGACAGATTTTCGTAGCTTTTTTTATTTAGATGGATATTTAACTCTCCTAAAGACTCCACTATCATTTTAAAATCAGATACCCATTATAATTTTTGACAAATCTTGTTATGATATACTTGTGTTTTTTGTTGGTACACATGAACACAAATTAAGAACGACGTAATTACTTTGCTGCGTTTATCCGACAAATTGTTTACAAGTTGGTCTGGGGTCCCTCAAACCCCAATATTTGTATAACTGTATTTTTATAATCAACTGAATAATCATAAAAAAGGTAAGTTTGCAACATTTAATGCACAATTTATATTTTTTCTTAACCAAAAAGTTGAAGCTCATTATTTCCTAGAGTTAAGAATCAGAAAAAACTGAAGCATGAGAATTCGGGGGTTTTATCAACCCAAAATTATTTTTATTTTGATTCAAAACGTGTTTCTTTAAAATTAATAAATTATAAATTATAAAATTGATAAATTTTGGATTAGTTTCATAAATCATTATTAAATTTTTTTTCAAAAGTGTTATTTTTTTTTTTACCTCCCTGTTTACCAGTTTTATTTCTTTACCTTGTATATATATATAAAAAAAAAAAAAAAAAAAATACATCTCATTTACATTGAGGATTAATTATTAAACAAATAGATAAAAATAAGATCTGTGGGACGCTAATGTGAAATTAGTATCTTATAATTTTAAGTGTAAGGCCGGAGTGTTAATAAAGAGTGATGGAGCCTGCACAACAAAATGATGCTACCTCTCATCAGGAGGGACAACAAATGGAGAAGGATAAAACATGCCAAGGGAATCCTTATCCTAGCAAGCATGAGAAGAGATAGTTCATACTCTTTTTAGGATTGGCATAAGCGATTCAACCAATGACATTTAATATGGTTCAATATGTAGCAAGCCACCCGGTCAGTTACTAAATGTTGGACATGACGCAGAGCGACCTATCGGTATGTTGCCAGATTTCTAACAAAAATATAGTTCTTCTTTCATCAAAACCTTGAGAAATGAATTTATCGACAAATTATATTTTTTAGTGACCTGATGGATTATATAAATTATTAAATTCTTTATTTGATTGTTCCGGGACAAGTCCCTTCGGAACAAAATTTTATTATACATTTTATGGGCTTAAGAGCCTTAGATCAAGATTAAAATAAAACAAATTCGAAGAATGATATAAACATAAATTAAAAGGAAAACTTCTTGTGTACTTGAACAGAGGATTTGGGCTGAAGGAGTTCGAGGGTATATGAAGGACGGCGAGATCGGATAACTTGGTAAAGAAATGATGCCAGGAGGTATTTGCGACGGTAGGATGGGTATAGCCACTTTAACTTTTCGTAAAAAGGTGAGATGGAGACGTCTCTTGGGATCCCAAAGATGAATCGTACGAAACAATTAATCAGACGTTTTATTTTTGCTCTGAGATCCCCATAGATACCCCATATACCGTACAGCAATAGTCAAAGTGGGGAAATATCAGGGAAGTGACCAGAAGTCTACGGGTTTTAAGTGGAAGAAGGTTGCGGAGATGATTCAATTGCTTTAAGGTAGAAAAGGTACGGCTGGAGATATTAGAGATGTGGTTTTTCCAAGAAAGGGTTTACACCGAGGTTTTTGATAGTAGGATAGAATTTGATTGGATCATTCAAAACGATATAGTAGACCAGGACATCATTCATGCTAATCATTTCAATAAAAATGTTGTTATGTAGTAATTAGTTATCGTTAAATAATTAATTTATAATTTTTAAACTATTTTATTAGAAGATAAAAGATTCGAGATTCCCAGCCGTGGTCGAATCTTTTATCTTCTAATAAAATAGTTTAAAAATTTCAATAAAAAGTTCAGATACAGTCCTACACAGACAGGCTTGTGGCTAATTCTTCAATATTTCCCCAAAGGTCTATAGCTATAGTGAATAAAGGTATCTCTGAGAATTTGTAAGCAAAACTAAAATGTTTAATAACTACGAACACTATTTTTCCGTGTGATTTATTTTTAGAATATCAAGAGACGTTTCTATCTCACCTTATTACGAAAAGTTAAATGATTTTATCTAAATCATGTATTTACTATTATCTATATCCTTATTTTTCCATTAAAACCGGTCTGGCACGACAGTAACTCGATGAATACCTTTTGTAAATTTTTGGCACGTGCACATAAAAAGGTTTGCCACCAACTATATAGAATAACAGCTAATAATTAATTGTCAAACCTCAAAATTTTTTTGCCATTCTTTATTGATTTTAGCGGCTTCTTCCTCTTCTATTTCAGCCTCTCGTTTTCGCTTCCTCTCTTCGGCATCTCTTATCTCTAGCTCTCTTCTTTTCCGTTCCATGTCGGCGAAAAGCTTCATCGTCATCACGTATACCGCGTGCTTATATTTCATTGGATCGTCTTCTTCAACTTCAGCTCCCTTTCCTTCTTTTTTTTGTCTTTTTCTTTTTTCTTCAATCTAAAACAAATTTGACCATATCAAAATCATTATGTTTTTAATGTAAAAAAAAAAAAAAATCATTTAAAAGTGATTCAATTTTATTACACAAACTAGCTAAACATGGCCACGTTTGCTGTGGCTTTCTATAATATTAATTTTTACCCCTAATAGCCTAATTTAGATTCATGCGAATCAAGAAAGGATTTTAAATTTTCACTGACATTTTTAAAAATTTTTATTTAAAGGTAGTTACAATCCTCCATTATTAACGTATTAATTATTTAATAATTAATACTAATAATAATTAATATCATTAATTTAATAATTAATGATATTAACGTAGGGTAAACCGTACAGTTATTGGCACCCTTAAGACTACATTTCTGTAGTTAAATTAAAAAAAAAAAAACTTTTTATAAAGGGATCAAATAGAAAATTCCTATAGCTCCTCATTATTTATCCTCATAAAGACTCAAGAGGTTTTTTTGGGTCAAAAGTTCAATAGTTTTTCTATATGACAATATTTATTGTTAAAAGTGTCAAATCTAGTTATTGGTACCCTGTGGATTTAATTGTGAAATCTTCCCTATGGTTAGTTTGTTAAAGTCTTACTTCATCGATGACTTAGAGGACCCTTCAAACATTAGACTCATGTATATCTTGTATGTAAAAAATGTATATGTAAATATTTAACGATTACACAATGGTTAACTATCTATTATGAAATAAAACAATAAATGGAAAAACACAGAAAGCGAGTATTGTATTATGAGATGTTTCCTGTATCTAATACTCCAATTCATAATCTAGGAACGGTATTGTTTTCAAGTCTTTCTTGGAAACTCCTACTCTGGCCTGTTTGGCTACAAAACAAAATATTGTCAGTTGTGATTTAGTCTCGATTTAAATACATAGGAAGTAGGAAAATTTCGGAAAAAAGAAAACGTGTCGTTTTAACGCTTGAAGAGAAATTAACTATTATGGACAGATTAGAAAACGGTGAAAGTGTTGAAAAATTGTCCGCTGAACTAGGAATCGGAGAACAAACTGTATGCGATATTTTGAAGAAGAAAAAAGACATTTTCGACTTCTTATCGTCGTCAGCCCATAATATATAAAAACATACATTTACTTTTTTTTTATTTTTGTATATTATAATTTAATGTATATAAAACGTTCGTTGGTAATAAAAGTGATTATATCTTACAAGTGATTTTTTAACCTTTTTTTGTATCACATTAAGTCAATAAAATGTTTTAATTCGATTATCCGGGGTTTTCGATTATCCGTGGATTCCCATACCCATCATTACCCCGGAAAATGGAGGTTCTACTGTAGTTTAAAAATCAAAAATAAAAAATAAAAATCCTGTTAATAATTGTCCTATTATTTATAAAAAAAAAAAGTAGATATGGACTAAAAGTTCAAAATTTATCTATCTGCTACTTTTCGAGTTTTTAGGTAACAAACATATGGCCTATGTATTTTTATAGATGAGATAAATGGAATAAAAAAACATGTAATCAAAAATAAAATAGGTCACAACTCAGTTACTAAGTGTCCTAAGTCGTGATTTCTTTTTCATTTTGTTGCGACAGAAGAAAACTATTTATTCATTAAATCAACTATTCAGTTTTACTGATGAAACTTGAGAGAGAAACTTTATTCATAAAAATAACGCTTACTCTGATACAGCATACTGTAGATCTGTCTTAGACTATTTGAAAAATCTTATAAATAAATAAATTAACAACAAATTATTATTACAGAATCAGAGCCGATTTGAGATTTCAAGGTGCCTTTACACTCTACGAACTTTACCTTCGAACACCACCCTCAAACAGCCTTCACGTCGACTATTCGGGTGTTCTAGGTACTTCATCTGTTCGCCTGTGTTCGGGTGTAGCACTAGTGTCACTTTTGATTTGGGTTTTCCTCAAGTGACAGTATATGTTAGTGATATTAGTGCGCCGTTCTAATTCGTCTCGTTTTTTTTATTTTTCAGATAATATAAAATATATTGATAATGGAGATTTTTTCTTCATCATAAGCTAGCGCTGGGTGTGTCAGCCATATTGATTTGCTTAACGTCACGTTAAGTATAAATGGCTGTTTGTTTAACACCGGTAAGGCAAGGTTCGAAGGTGAGGTTCGTAGAGTGTAAAGGCACCTTAAGGTTTCCCCAAAGGCGATTTTAGTTTTATTTTCCGTTAGTTTCTATTAGCAAAAAAACACAAACATATACAAGGTTCCGTATTTTTCTGAAGAAAAAAATTATACAGAAAATATTAAAATAAACATTGCAGATAATCAAAATCACTTTGAAATGAGTCTATCTTCCTTCCAGAATGCTTAGTGAAATGGCGATAATAAGTCAAATAACAGGTATTGGATAATTATGATATTATGATAATTATGATGGGTAGGGGGGTCCACAGATAATCGAAAACCCCGGATAATTGAATTACAACATTTTATTGACTTAATGTTATAGAACAAAAGATTAATAACATTTTATTGACAATGTGATAGAAAAAAAGATTAATTAAACAAAAAAACTGCAGAAAATCACTTTTATCAACAAACGAACGTTCTAACAGACAACAAAGGTAACAAATGAACTCTTTCAGCCCGTTTTTGCATGAACCACTGATAGACAGCTTCATCTTTATGTAGAGTTCTTCATTGTTTTCCGAGGACAGGATGTTTGGGCCGACGACGATACGAAGTCGGAAGTGTCTTTTTTCTTCTTCAAAATGTTCGAACAGTTTGCTCGCTGATTCCTAATTCAGGAGACAATGTCTCAACACTTTCACTTTTTTCTACTTTATAAGGATAATTTCTGTTCAAGCGTTAAAGCAACAGGTTGTCTTTTTTGCGACATCTTGTTAGTTCTTATTTAAATGGAGACTAAATCATAACTGAGAATATTTTGTTTTATACTGTAGATAAAAAAGTAGGATCATTTCAGAGAGCTGAGTATGATTTTCTCGATAAGATCCTACAACAATATATAAAGTACTCACCATCAGGTCAGTTCGCCCTCTGGCCTCCTCAATAACATCCATACATTTTTTTCTTGTATCCTCATTCTCCAAGGTTTTCCAGGCTTTGTTAACAACTGAAAAACAGAGATAAATATGAATGGTTAATAACTTAATAAATATTTGGCTAAATTTACTATTTCAGATAGTCTTAGTAAGTATTTTCATGAAAAATAATATACATACATTTCGTAAAAGTGTGGCACGAGAGTCCACTCGTTAGGTATTGTAGAAAACTATCGACTGTTAATAGCTTGTTGGATATAGCATCCTCGTTATCATTCATTATTATTACATGTCAATAAGTTTTGTTAATTTTCTTTTGTAGTACTATGCATTAGTGATAAAATGGAGTAATCAATTGTTACATTCACTTACATATATATGAAATATATGTATGTTGTGAATGTATTCCATGTAGGAAAAGTATTGCATTCATGAAATATGTATCCGGCATTGCTAGCGTAGCTTGCTGTTAGGTGGCGTTTAGCTTATTACAATTTTTGATCATCGTTTTCTAAAACACTAATATAACAAAATGCCAAAAATGACATTTTTCTAGCTTCTAAACGATTACAAATAACTAATTACTCTAGTGGAGAATCTTGCTTTTTCAGTAAAAAGTACATACAGTGGATATCTTTTATAACGACGTACCGCTTATAACGACGGAAATCTTAAGTCCCTGGTCCCTAAGGTCATAGTTTAACGAATTTTTATCCGGCTATTACGACTACGGCTATTGCGACTGATCGGCTTTAGCGACCCATTTTGAGACCTCCGGGGAACAAAAAGATCGGTTATAACGTCTGGCTTTCGGAAAGAACCCTTCAATGCCGGCTTGCGGGATATTTCTTTGGGGACAGGAAGACACATCTATCACCTTTTCTAGGAAACTCCCTCCCCTGATTGTTTGTGTTTTTATTCCTTCAAACGAATTCGAATCAGTTGCGGCCTTGTTCTCAAATAAGACACTTTTTCGTTGTGATATCTGGTTTTTTGTTTGGATGTTAGTTGCGGTTTTGTTCTCCATACACTTTTGCGTGGTGATACCATGTCAAGGAGAAGGGCATTTTCGTTAGAAGAAAAATTTTGCTGCACATTTGCTGTCGGCAGGAAAATGGGGAGTCGAACAGAAGTCTTGTGGAGGAACTGAATGTAAGTCATTAAACTATTTTAACAATATGAAAAATCTAGGGGGGGGGGGGGGGAATCTAAATAGGGACACCATTCGGGGACTAGTTGAACGCGGTGAATCGTTCAAGACTAAAAAAAAAAATAAGGAGAGCTACGGGCGACAAAGTCAACGGTTAGAAACGGTGGTTTCGACCACAACGCAGCCAAAATGTTCCAATATCAGGGAAAATTTTACTCAAAAAAGCCAATAATTTTCTAAAATTGATTAATGAATCCACTTCAGAACCGTCTAGCGACTCAACAAGTAGTATTTCGCGAGGATGGATTCAAAGATTTTGTACTCGCCATAATATTATTTTTTAAGCGGTGACTGCTAGCGTCCCCCAAGGGGTAACCAGCGATTGGCTTGCGTCAGTATGGCCATCAATTCCGAAAATTACGATGATTCAGATATTTTTAACGCAGATGAAACAACTTTTGTACAAGGTACTGCCTGATCGGACACTACATTTTAAGGGGGAGAAATCTTCTAATGGAAAACTGTCCAAGGATAGTATAACGGTTTTGGTGGCAGCCAATATGACTGGAATTGAAACATATACTTTTTATAATAGGAAATTTGTAGTTGTAAGAAGGCTATCATAACAATCAGCTGTTAATAATGGCCTAGGCCTAATATAACGACCGACATCATTATAAATGATACCCACTGTATGTCATTTCGCCATCTGAGGACAGATATATACGGATAGTATAGCTACAAGGAAGACAAGAGTCTATAGCCCATAAAATTAATGGATAATGTATTTCTTTTAACAAATAAAGTTTCAAAAAGGAAGTCCAGCAGGGAAACTAAAAAATAAAGATATTTATTTTTTTATTTTAACTCCAATAAAATGCGAATTTAATATGAAGTACTTACTTTCGAATGCTGTTTGTGCTCTTTCAGGATCATCTTGATTTTTATCAGGATGGACCAAAATAGACAACTGTAAAAAAAAAAAAATGTTAAAATATAATACAGCTCCAACAAAAACTTTAAGGAGAAATAGATTGAAAACTTGAAATTATTTTAATGATAGTTCAAAAAAACAACCTCTTCAAGGATAAAAACAAATAAAATAATTTAAAAATAAAAGGGAGGGAAAAAAAAACATTAAAAAATAAAAATTTTTAAAATTTTTAGATTTCAGCACATAATAGATACCTACATTATATTCTCAGAAGTAAATTTGACACTAATATTCTACTATTTATCATCTATAGATAAATAGTAGAATATCATCTAGAGATAATATAAAGAATAACAAAACAACTTTACTCTATTCTACTTAAAAATTAATTGATTAGTCTGACAGTCACAATTATTAATTTGTGTGTTTTCTTCTACATTGATTTTTAGGTTATCTTTAGTTCTGTATATTACGATGTACATTTCCTTTCTAACCATTTAAATACCTAGCTTTATACTTTGTTATTTAATTTTCATTATTCGCAAAACGATGGTATTAGAAAAATTTTAAGTTTAAATAAAGTTATATCTAATACTTTTACAGATTACAGTTGTTAATTTAAAAATCTTCATATCTAAAAATGATGCTCAATTTTTATCATTTACTATATTTTTATCAATTAAAAATGCTAAACACAAAATTATCAATATTCTTACTCAATGAACTTTAAAAAAAATAGCATTTTTTTAATAATTCTATGGAACCCAATCTAAAAATAGTTGATACTTTTGTCATCAGATGTCTAAAAACCATTTAAAAAGTTCTCTTTAATTAATCGCACAACTGAACTCTGTGGCTCAAACCTTGAAAAAGTCTAGAGTTAATAAAATATGTTCAATATTCTCAATATAAAAAATCTCAACTCACCCGCCTATATTTCTTTTTCGCTTCTTCGACAGGCAAATCTGGATCGATTTGTAAAACCTCAAATGGATTTAAATTAAAATATGTAGATCCTGGTCTGAGCAATCTATCTATCTGCTGTTTCGGAGTAAGCACTGAATCACGTTTCTCTATTTCTTTGACCTGTAAAAAAAATTCAATGAAACTTGTAAGAATGGGTAATCATAACATGTAACCCTGCGCAATATGGAAGCAACCACCTACCAAGAGTGCAACTATACAACTCTAAGTGTAAAACACTCGCTACTACACCGTTCACAATATTTAGTTAGAAAAAGTTAAATGAGCAAAAAATATAAGAGAGATACTGAAAGATGAAGAAGCTTCAGCCCCCTTACCGTATTTGAATTCTTAAAAGCAACTAACTATAATAACAGAATATGAAAAGAAGAATTTAATGCCAATGATCCTTAGGGGCAGAGGCTAAACAATAAATAAATAAGAATGGGCAAAATTTATTCTTGATTTAATCTGATTATAATTTTCATGAATGTATAAAAAAGAAATAATTAATAGGACTGGAATCTAATATAATTTTTTTTAAATACACATGATAACCTAACCATAACCTACACTTTTTAAAATAATTTTATAGAAGAATGGGAAATCAATAAATTTAAATAATATAATATAAAAAAATCATCAAAAGAACATACCTCAGTATAAAATGTATTAAAGGCAGTTTCTTTTTCAATTGGTATCCCATTTCTCACAGGTCCCTCTTTAGAAGACGCCATATTTTTAAAACAAATTAATATTCAGAAACTATCATTCAAACATAATTAAGTCTCACTTTAAATAAAAAACAAACAAAAAATCTTATCTAAACTAAACATCAACTATGTCCTAAAATACGATAAAACACATTCATAACAAGAGGTAGAAACCACAACCATCACCAAGCAAGATCTTTAGTGTTCGATCTTAAAGGTTAACGATAAACACTAATTATTAAAAGCTTTTCAAATAAAAGTGCAAGCACTACATTTAAAAACGAAATTATGTGAAAATTTAGAAATAAAAAAAGTGTTCTCAATTTTTTTATTCTATTTTTTCATATTAGAGAGGGGGAAATGGCCCCAAGTGATCGGGAACATCAAATGAATTAAATCTATAAACGCATTTGAATAAACAATACCAGAAGTGTAAAATTTAAGAACAGATTTTTAGAATTTAAATAATTGTATTTCAACGGATTACAAAAGATTTTGTCCTGAAAATTAATATTTGTCAACTGTCAAACATCAGACTTTAGGATGGTAATTAATTCGCCATTAGAGACAATTAGTAATATTGTTTTTAATCTGGTATTGTTGTGAAATCAAAAACAGTTTTCTGATCATCACAAAATTATGATTAACGGTTATAAACTATTTTGTTAAGACGTATTTTAAATTATTGCCATTCAAAACTATAAATAAAGGAATTTTTAAGAACAAAAAACTAAGAAACAAAATACTTAATGATTAGTTCCTGATGTCTTTCAAGTTTTTTTTATCTGATATAGGAATGATTTTACCTCATTCGCTGCATAAAATTAATCAGTTATGTATATATTTAAGTTTTTGTGACTAATCATAAGTTTTGACAACTTTCTAACTTATTCCAAAGGAACCTATTATAACTCTTAAGATAATAAACTGTTTATGTTAGACGTTTAATTTGTATGGACGTCTTTATTTATTGATCCTCTTCTAAATAAAAATGATTATTCACCTCTATAGCATATGACGCTACTTGGATATATATAATTCAGTTTGTACTAAGATATCAAAGCGTGATTTTCGCCAAATTTCGTTTTATGACTTTAAACTCGGTCATAGTTCTTAGTAACCCGAACAGCCAGAAACATTGACGAAGTTTGGGATGATGCCAGTTTGAGCGCACGGGTTATCGTTGGTTTGGAAAGTTTCGGGAGGAAGATTTGAGTTTAAGGTTTCGTCGATTTTGAAATTTTTTTAGTACTTAAAATGGTATGGAATAGCTCAGCGAGTATGGCAAATAACTACTATGTTCTAGGTCCCAGGTTCGAGTCCGGCTGCAGCATGCATATTTTCTATTCCGTTCCAACAAACTGGGTTGGATCCTCGAGTCTGAGGTCCCTCTGGACATTCAGCGCCTGGTTTCTATTTACTCTCTATTTATTCCATTAACTCTATTTATTCTCTTAATAAACTGAACAAGCAATTGAGGATGATCTCCGTCAGATCCATTCCTTGCACAATCTTTGACCGAAAAAGTTTCCCTCACAAAGATAAACCCTAGAGTCCAAACCAAAGAACCAAATACATAATTAATGTCTGTTAATTACAGATTTTTTTTATAACTTATGTCTGTAAATGGATCTAAAGCAAATAGATTTTTAAGAACACCCAGTCAAACCAGAAGATCCAGATGCTCATCGCTTAACTGACTGGAATGTGTTTGTCAGAAATAGTTCCGTCCAGTTGCCCTGCGTTAGCCGAAAGTGGTGACTTTTGGCCGGATCTGGACCGAACTCGGATGAGTGCAAAGTTCTTTCCAAAGACAGGGGAGAAGGGTCGAAAAGGGGAAGACGCCATAAAAAATAACCGAGAAGCGACAGGCGGGCTCTTGGGAACATTTAGAGACGCCTCTAGCTCAAACTCTTTCCCCCACAGAAATAATCCATTAGCTCGACGGATCCTCTCACCCCCCCCCACCCCCCACATTTTCCCCACCCCTCACTGTCTCCCCTCTTCCGTTTTCTATTCTCCTGTCTCAGGATCGTCTATAAATTTATCGAATTATAGATATAGATCAGTGTAAACATATATCTACACGTTTCCAATATATATATAAAAAAAGAAGGACTCAGATAGCAAGTAGTAGTTTCTAAATTTTTACTCAAGTATCACCAGTTCCTTTTTTTTTTGTAACTGTTTTAGATTTGTCACATACATATGATTAAATAAATAAATAAGATTCTATTAATGAGGTTACAACCTGAATCATAATCGTTTATATTATTTGCTTTTTTTATTATCATTTTTTTTTTTTATTGCAACTTCATATTCAATTATTAGTTCATAGTAGTTGGAGAACGTAAGAATAATTCTTAATACGAATATTTCAAGTTTATTATAGACAATGCTAGTGCAACACGAAAAGAAGTAAGCATAAATATTTCATAGGAAGGATTATAGTTTTTTAAATTATTTTTTTATTTATTTAAAGGAATACATGACGTACCAAACCAACAAAAAATAAATACATATGAAATAAAAACCTATAAGAAATAATATACCTAAATATATAAATAGGCTAAATAAATCTCTTTGAAGAAGCGTACAAAACTGTTAATAAAAAAACCTGTTACAAATCACGGTTACTGTTACTTGACGAAAGTTGCTGTTTCTCAAGTTACTGGTTTGTATTTTAATAATAACAAGATTCATATTCATTACCTTAACACTAATCTGAAAAAAATTAATATTTTTGATTTAATAATTATCACTAACAATATTAATAATAAATATCAAAAGATAAAACCAAAAATAAATGTAAATATTTTTATATTTAGTTTTGAATACTAGTAATGATTTAAATTAAATAGAATAATTTGCTATTAGCCATATTCCAAGTATATTCAGTTCATAAAAATTGTATTTATGATGAAGTTCAATAAATAAAAAAAATTATTTAAAATGAGTTAAAGTCTAAAACCAAAGTCATAAGACAAACGTGACTTTTTAGTTAAATTTTTACTTGTAACAGATGCTAAAAAAATTCACAAACTGATTCTAACTTGTTTAGCAATAGTTACACGAGTTGACACCCATTCATAAAATACCTAAAAGCAGATACATATTTTCAAATGGATTAATTGAATTGGATATTAATATTAATATTAATAGGATAATATTAATAATTTGATTAATATAGATATATATTAATTTTCAAATTTATTAAGTAGTAAAAAAAAAAAAAAGTTTATTATAAAATTTTGTTTTAAAAGCTATGAAAGAAAACTTTCAGGTTTTAGTGATAAATAAAACTTATGCTTAAAATTATTAAAACATGAAAAATACTGCATTAAAAATAAAAAAAATTAAGTAAAAATTTTCATATGATACGTAGTTTTAAATATTTTATGTTCATTCCTGGAAATTTAGTTAAATTATAATAGAAACACATATAATGGGAACAGACAAAATATTTAAATAGACCGAGATAACCTTATTTATTAAATTATGTATCTACTTAATAAAAGTGGACTAAAATGATAATGATAATAAATTATAATTAAAAATTAAAAACGAATTAAGAAAAGGTTAATATATTTTGATTTTTTTAATTTAAATATATAAAGCTAGTGCACACATATACTAAATCGATGTATACTATCAAATTAATTTATATATACATGAATATAAATATGGTACCTTGCTGTAGAATTGAATCGTTAAAAAAACTCAACAGATTTGCAAGAAAAAAAGTATGTCACTGACCAATGTTTTTGAGTTGTTTGATATCTTCCTTTAATCAACCACTGCTGACATCGAAATAAATAATATAGTACAAAACTTCAAAACTCTTTTTATCAACACCATTTTAATTAAAATATAACAAAATAAATGGTAACATTTTTTATTCCTATATATTTTATTTTAAATAGAAGAAACCAAAGTTATAGAATAATTTTGAGCGATTTGTATTTTATGCGAAGCGGTGGTGAGAAGCGCTCAGTCCCAAGACGAACTCTATTCTCTATAATTGAGTTATCCATGTCCGGTGCAGTTCTTACATTTTACTCTCAAATAATTCAGTTTTGTGCCGGTTTCAGTTGTGTTAAGATGTCTTATCCTGTGCTATTATTTCATATTTGGAAGTTTTTGTTCAAAATTAGTATCAATCTATACGTTAACAAATTAATCATCCGAAATCAGTGATAAATGAATTTCAAGGAAGAATACATGGGTCTTATGTAAGTCTTAAATTTTGAATCATGTAATAACCATTAAATGTATGTGCAATTTTAGTTATTCATATTTGTTGGAATATCTTGGTTTAATTTATAAATCATTAATCAAAATAATTTTATGATAATTTAACGGACAGGGAGTAATTTTATATATGGAAATAGTTAAAAAGGGGAAATGAAATAGTTTTTACTAATTATTCTCTTGACAAATATTGAATTTATGTAACTGCATATAAGTACAGTTAAATAATTTATCAGTGAAATTTTAATTATTAGTATATTAGGAGGTATTTTCGTTCAGACATTGATATTTTTATTCATAACAATTTTACTATCATTTGATGTCGCTATTGGAAGTGATTTTGGTAAAACTACAGCTCTGTAACTTCTGGGGGTGGTCTATTTATACAGTTTATACTGCAAACTCCCATTGCGTCATTTTCATTTATTTATTTTTTATTTACTTTAACGTTTTAGCAAAATCCTATATTTCATAAATACTTTTCACTTAAAAAGGTCCTGATTCCGTTTTTCGACCTCCGCTCGCTTAAACCTCCAAAAGGGTTAGTTGTTCAATTGAGATCGGTGCCACACAAATCGGCGCCATATTGGCCAAGCCCAGAAGTTACATACTAGTACATAATTAAATTCCAAATTTAAAAAAAAAACGCGCACCATGATTTCTTTAAATATCTTTTTGTTAAACCCAATAAAACTTTCCATTTTTTTAAAATAGAAAAGTACATATAATATGTTCCTATGATTCACAAGGAAAATAAAGAAAAAACGATGTAGCAATATAAAGAAAATTAATAATAAAAATATTACAAAAATAAAATTTTACTACTTTTCATTTTTCAACTTGACTAAAAAAAAATGTTCCTCAGTACAGGCTATTTCCTTCTCGGACTCTAATGACATTCAATCCTTAATAGGGATAGGCTACCCGTTTTTGGGGTATGGCCACCGATTTTTTCACTTGTCCAGTCTTGAGAATATAATCGTAATCTTCTTCTAGATGAGCTACTAGTATATAGATTTTGAGTATAGTTTCATAGGAAGTTAAGACCCAAAAATCGACTGTTATCGATAAAAAGGGAGGAGCAAAGAATTTTTGAAATAATTTAATTCTTCACTTATATATAGAGATCAAATCTTTAGAGCTGTTTTCGAGAAAATCCTTATGGTATGTAAAATATTCGGTACTAGCTGACCCGGCGAACTTTATCCCCCCTTACCTACATATCCCCCCCCCCCCCCCTCCGGGAAAAAAATTAGAATTTGGTAAATGACCCGATTTCCATGATTTTTTCTTTTCTTCGTTGAAAATCCTAAGACCTTCCATTTTTTTCTCTGCCTAATTAACTAAAGAAATGGATAGTTTTTGAGGTATGCGTGAAAAATCCTTCATAGGATTGGAAATATAGTGCGAACGGCAATTTAAGAATAATAAATAGCCAAATCGGTCTAGCCGCTCTTATGTTAAAATTTTATTATCCACAATTTTTGTGGATTTTTTTAATACTTATTCTACTATTAGGTTTAGAGATGAACCCAACAAATTTAAAATCATAAAAAGCTGTTTAAAATGCCATTTATGCAAATAGTCAATTTTGAAAAAGTTGCTGTAACATCCGGGGCACATGCATACTTAATATGAATTCAAGCAGTGTTGTCTTTTCATTATTGAACTAGACTGTTCACGTTCATACGATACGGACACAAAAAAATCACTTGACTTAGATCAACGTAATGAGGCGAAACTAAATGAGGCGTACAGTTTTTCATGGTTAAAATATTTTCCCTTATTTTATATTTCATATTTAGGTAACGTGAAAATAAATTATTCTGTTGATTTTGAAATTAAAAAAAAAACAAACAAACAAATCAAAATGGATAAATAAAAACATATCAAAAAGTCTCTGAAACAAATCAGAGACTTGAAAGCTATTTTAAAATTAAATGAACAGGAAAATATAATCAGTCTGCTAATACATAGGCAGCCCCTGCATATTTATATAAATATAGAAAAGCTATATAAGTATATCTAATGTTTACATTTTTTTTAATAAGATCTGAGAAATTTATTACCTTAGCCCTCAATCGTGGTTCCTGCCCACAATTCATCTTTAATGATGATCCAATCCCTGAATCTCAAGCAGTAATTATTTAGGACTTCGCCTGTACAAGAGACTGACATGGAGAACCCAAATCGGACTGAAAAGGAAACAACTTAACAAACGATTTGGAATATTAGCTAGGTTACTCGACAGACGTTCCAAATTATCAATAACTAACAAACTTACTATTTACAAAGTACTAATACGACGATTATTGACATACAGGATAGAACTATGGGGCTCTGAAAAACCCTCAAACACCCAAAGAATTCAGTCATTCCAGTCCAAGGTATTGAGTAAAATAGGAGATGCACCATACTATGTGACAAATGACTTAGTACACAAGGACCTGAATATCCCAACAGTTATCGATACAGCCACACAATACTACAAAAACTTCCACCAAAGACTAACTTTTAACACGAACCCCTAAGACGCTAACATCAAAAATAAACCCTTACGTTTCACCAGGTGGCCGAGAGATATGCTAACTTAGTATAACGTTAGCAATTCATCCAGTAGGAATTCAACCCATTTCTTATTGCTAATTACTTTCACTTACCTATATATGAAATATATAGTAAGTGGAAGTATTGCGATCGTGAAAATTTTCGACTTCCGGTTTTCAACGGAAATACACGTTTTGGGACCCCCTGAGTCGAAATAACCAAGTCCCGCGAAATGGTCTGTGTGTGTGTCTGTGTGTGTGTGTATGTGAACAGACTAGCTCAAAAACTATAAACCGTGGGAACCTGAAATTGGGTATTTAGTGTAGGTATATGCCCGGGATGTGACAGCAAAAATTTCATCAAAATTGCTCAAAGGGAGGGGGTACTTTATTTAATAACTTTTTACGTTTTTTTCGATTTTCTCAAAAACGGCTCAAACGATTTTGATTAAACTGAGTATTTGATCGATTTATATGCCCGAAATATGACTGTAAAAATTTCATCAAAATTGATTTACCGGAGGGGGGACTTTACTTAATAAATTTTGTATCATTTTCACGTGTTTTTTTTATTTACTCAAAAACGGTTTTAACGATTTTGATCAAACTTGGTATTTGATGTATTTATATGCCCGAGATGTGACTGTAAAAATTTCATCAAAATTGATCTACGGGAGGGGGGACTTTACTTGATAAATTTTGTACCATTTTCACATGTTTTTTTATTTATTCAAAAACGGTTTTAACGATTTTGATCAAACTTGGTATTTGATGTATTTATATGCCCGAGATATGACTGTAAAAATTTCATCAAAATTGATCTACGGGAGGGGGGGACTTTACTTAATAAATTTTGTATCATTTTCACGGGTTTTTTTATTTACTCAAAAACGGCTTTAACGATTAACAAAAATAAGATATGAATGTAGAAAAATGTGTGACTTTGGGAAATGATAATTAGCAAAACACGTCAATTTCTAATCTAAGTAAGTTGGTAAGTGAAAGTTGTGTGTTGCGCGCACGCACCAGATTTTTTTTAGATTGCAAATCACACTAACTAACAAATGTTTGTTGTAATAATAATAATAATATTTTGCAAGAGTGCTGCTATCTGGTTAACAATCACGGTACTAGCTGTAACGTGTAAGGTTTAAAGAGTAAAAGTAAAAACTTTTTCTAGATTATATACTGTTTGTATTTTATGGATGGTGTAAATTATGGCCTATCGCTGGGAAGATGTTCCGAAGTTAGATCTTGATTATTTGTTAGTTCTAGAACACTTAAGATAATTTAAGATTTAGTGTTCTGCCACTTTGGGTGGGGAGGTAAAATATAACAGTCAGTCATTAGGAGATTTCTAACCTAACCCTTCTAAGAAAGTTTTCGAGTCACATTTCTTAATAAGCGAGGGCTTCGGGTTCGTCCTCTACTCCGAGAACACTTCTTGCGCCTTAAGGTCGATGGGAGGCTAAATCATAATTAACGGGGAGGAGATGCTGGAGAGTCTGGAGTTGTGTGGCGGAGACTGGAGTCGGAAGCGGTTCGGCGCCACGCTGGAGATTTACCGAGTATCGAATGGTTGCTAAGTTTCTGGAGTTGTTCTTTTAAAGTTGGCCCGACGAAGCCACACACCGTGACATGCGAAGTTCCATCTTCGACATTAGACTCCCATCCACTGCTATCTATATATCACGGTCGGTTGGTTTAGAGATTTTTGTCCCTTTCTAATGCCCCCGCGACCCTCGGAAATAAATCCGAAGTTGCCGATTCCACCCCGCCCACCACAGGGTCCCCTTCTCTTAAATGTATTACACACCACTCTTGATCGATACGTTTACTCCTAGTTCAGATATCTGGCAAATATCGAATTTATATCTTGTCTTTTTCCAATTACTATCTATCCTTCGTATTTGAATCAGACTCCAATTTTTGTTGAAGTGTAACCAGTTAAAAAATTCTTAAATATACATATATTTTCTATTATGCGATAATTGACTAGATAAACATGAGCTGGAATAATTAAACCAATCTCCTTATAATCATACAGGCCCGTGCTGCGGTGCCGTTATGTGTAAGCAGTTCTTTAAGGAGAGGCTCAAAAAATGGAGAAAAAGAAACAAAATAAATCCTATTATATCAGTAACTCACATATTTATAACCGAAAGATTATTTTTAAAAATGCAAATATGTACAAGTAAAACCAAGAAAAACGAAATTAAATTCTGAAAAATCTTCTTTATCTATTTTCTTCAGATAATTCCACGTCTTTCTCAATTTTGAACATTGCCTGATGTTAAATTTTGGTAAAAATTTCTTCCCTCCCGACTTACCAAGTACTCAGACAAATGGAATTTTGCAGCTTTTAAGAGAATTTTTAGTTTTTTTTTTTTTTATTAGAAGTTTTTTACTGAAAAATGTTTACAGTGGTTTAACAGGTGTGAATGTAGAGTTTTCTTCTTGCAGTTTTTATTCTGAAACTTTTTTTTCTGAAGGGCAGAAGATTTATAAATGCCAAAATATCGAATGATCTCTAATATGGTCACGTGGAAAAGCTAAGCAGGCCATACAAATCTGGGTAGACTGAAGAATAGGGGTGACAATATTCGCGCTATGACTGACGAGATGGTATTACACAGTACAGCCTTTTGTGAAACAAGTAATTCAGCTAACTAAAAGGTTTTTTTTTTTTTTTTTTTTTTTTTTTTTTTTTTTTTTTATATAAATATGATAGACTTTTCGAAAAGTATACTTTAACAATCACTAGCTGGCACCGGGTTTCCACTCACTTTCACCTGCACCCTTCAATTGTATTTTTACTTTTACATGCCCTGCCCATATGTGAAGTACCTTAATATTAAGGGATATATTCCGTTCGTTTTAACACGGAATACAATTTCGAAACTGAAGTATGAGTTTGGGGTCCTCTGTGTCCAAATAACCGAGTATCGCAAAAGGTCTGTGTGTACATAGTCGGACTATAAATCTGAAAAGAAACTGAAATTTCGTATTTGGATAATAGTATATGCCCGTGATGTTACAGATTATGACATATACGATACATCATTCTTTAATATCAAGCAAGTTTTAACATATTCAAAATCGTCTCATGGCTTAAATGTCATTTGAAAATTTTCTTCTAATTAAAAAAGTATTGTTAATTTTGTTTGCTTGGAATAATTGACGGTCTCTTATTATCCTTTGTAATAATAATTGGTTAAGACTGTATTTATATTATTAAGAAGTTAAAAAAATAATAAAAAATAGAAGAGAATTTTTTTTTAACCTAAATGAAAATTTTAATTTCCGGTATTGGAGTAAGTAGTTTACATATATAATACTTCTCTAAAAGCTGATAAAAAGGATAATTTTTTTTTTTTAATTTCAAAAAGATTAATATTTTATTTATAAAGTGGTAGGAGAATTTTCTCATTATTATTAATGTCATAAAACTAAATCAAAACTTAGAGAATTGCAAACCACCAAACAAATGTTTGATTTCTCTGATAAAATAATTGGTGAAATAGCAAAATATTCCAGTACAAGTAGTTTATTAAACAGTTACATATAAAAAAAATCTGGTGCGATGCGCGCAACATGCAACTTTCACTTACCAACTTACTTACAAGGGGAGGGCACAGCTATGGGGTCGTCGATCGGGCCCATTTTTTTTCTGGTGATTCTATATCGACAAATAGACGACACGTGTCCGAGCGTTCCGTCCAATGGGCCTTAGGTGCTGAGAAATAAAATAAAATACCTTGAAAATCCTTTATTTTTTATCTTGAGTTTGGAAATTGATATCGACATGATTCTTTCACTAATTAATTTATTTTAGAGAGTAGATTAAAGGAAAAATACAATCGTTAAAGAATTATTCATATTTCTTGTATTTAATTAAAAAAACGCTTGAAGTTTTCAAGTAAACTAGCTTTATACATTTTTTCACATAAAAAACAATAGCAGAATTTAGTTCAGCACCTGTAGAAACCTTGATGTCTTAAATATCATCCAAAACAAAATATAAAAAAAATTTCCTGTCAGGAACAGCTTAAAGATGTTTCAGCAAAAGTGTATGTGTAGTTTCAAATTCTGCATCTCGTGTTGAGCTGATCCGATTTTTACGTTCTTTAGCTCGTTGCATAGAAGAAAGCTTTCTTTTTCTAACCATATACATAACTATTGTATTATCTCGGGAAGCTCTTGTATTTACCCTATGAATTTGATGAGAATCGGTAGAATTTTCTCCGAAATATGGTCGGATTTTGGGATGTTTAAAGAAATTGTAAGGGTCTACGATGCGATGTTCTGGCCAATCAGTCGAGATCGCAACGATATTGTCCCGGTAGGAGAAGCCTCTATCAAGCCTTGCTGCAAGAGCATATCATAGCACACCTTGAATTCATTCGAAAGATCTTGTTTACTTACCGAAGAAACGAGGGTCGTTGAGCCAGTGTCAATAATTTCAAAATCCATTTCCGTGAAAATCCAAGTCGTTGCCAGAGAAAGAAATAAGTCCAGGAAAGTCCAAAGAAAGCCAAAAATCGATGAGCCGAGTAACAACCAAAAACAATACTAATAATTTAAAAAAAAATCCACTATTTTTGTTTCATAACAGTTTTCAGATTCGTTTTGAGGACAATCATAAAAACCTATGAGTAAATTTTGGGAAGGAAAAAAAAAAAAAAAAAAAAAAAAAAAAAAATTAAAAATTGCATTAAAAGTTTGGCTAAGGCTAGACCCTTACAATTTCGTTAAACATCCAAAAATCCGACCATATTTTGGAGAAAATTCTACCGATTCTCATCAAATTTATAGGGTGAATAAAGGCTCTAGAGTTACACATTTTTACATAATCCAGATATTTTTACGTGTTCAGGAATCAACATAATATAAAGAAAAGTTTGAATTTAATTTTTATTTTGAGGACCATTTTTTACAAGAGCTTCCCGAGATAATACAATAGTTATTTATATGGTTAGAAAAAGGAAGCTTTCTTCTATGCAACGAGCTCAAGAACGTAAAAATCGGATCAGCTCAACACGAGATGCAGAATTTGAAACTACACATACAATTTTGCTGAAACATTTTTAAGCTGTTCCTGACAGGAAAATATTTTTATTTTTTGTTTTGGATGATATTTAGGACATCAGGGTTTCTCGAGGTGCTGAACTCAATTCTGCTATTGTTTTTTATGTGAAAAAATTTATAAAGCTAGTTTACTTGAAAATTTGAAGCTTTTTTTTAATTAAATTGAAGAAATATGAATAATTCTTTAACGATTGTATTTTTCCTTTAATCTACTCTCTAAAATAAATTAATTAGTGAAAGAATCATGTCGATATCATTTTCCAAACTCAAGATAAAAAATAAAGGATTTTCAAGGTATTTTATTTTATTTCTCAGCACCTAAGGCCCATTGGACGGAACGCTCGGACACGTGTCGACTATTTTTCGATGTAGAATCACCAGAAAAAAAATGGGCCCGATCGACGACCCCATAGCTGTGCCCTCCCCTTGTTAGATTAAAAATTGACATTAAATGTCATTTCTCGAAGACACACTTTTCCACATTCATTTACTCATTTTTGCCTCTATTTGCTCTCTAAAGTACACTAAATTATTTTATTATTAAGTGACAGGTTTTACTTGTGATAACTTGACAATGCAAGCATAATACTCCATCGCGTCTGATTTTATTTAGCATTTAGTTACCATGAAAAAAATAATTTCCATTAAATGAACAGAACGTCTTTAATTCTAAACAATGTTCTGTCATTAAAGGCGTACTGTACTGCCCATGCGTGGGCTCAACGTTGACGGGAGATTTTTCTTCTGTATATGTTTACTTGATTTTTTCATATTTCATATTTGTTGTGCTTTTTTTTTCATATTTGTTGTGCTATTTTTAGGCGTAACAAGAGACAGTTAATTTCTCCATATAAACAAAATCAAAACTACTTCATAGGAAAACAAAAAAAGTCCCTTCCCTTATTTTAGCCCCCAGCAGAACATTTTAATAATGATAAAGTTACCTGAGATTAAAGAAGACTTGATTTTCATTAAACATAACGAATTTAATTAAAACCATTAAAGCCGTTTTTGAGATAATAAAAAAAAAAAAAGTAAAAATTGGTAAAAAAGTTTTGAAATAAAGTGCCCCCTGGGTTTGAACAATTTTGATGATATTTTGGCTGTCACATTGTGGCCATATACATACACCAAATACCCAGTCTGATCCAAATCATTACAGTAAATAAAAAAAACGCGTGAACATAAGACAAAGTTTATTAAATAAGTACCCCCTCCGTTTCACCAATTTTGATGATTACTGTCTTAGTCACATCTACCAACCTGTACTTTTGTTGTACGGGTAATTTTCCTATAATAAGTCCCAAAGCATATAGCAATAAAAATAGATAAGCCCATGATATATTTAAATTTTGTAAATAGTTTTATTTGAAACAGTTCCCTGAGAGATGGAGTTACCTTGAGGGCACGAACGCCTGTGGACATGCCGATGTGTTAACAGCAGTCTCGTTATTAGTATTCGTCCGCTGTTCCACAAGATTAATTATACAGGCTATTGTTACTCTCGCGGAATCAGCTGTAAGTTCGAGACTGTTTAAAAGGCTCAAGTTCAAACCATTCTCACGAACAGGGGGAAAAAAATGTCCGTTTTTGGTGTATTTTCCTAAGAATTATTTCGGACGGGATTGTCTCCTAGATGCACTGTTAATTAATTGTCAAAAATAATAGAAAAAGTGGAGTTCTGAAATTTATATAGTACATCTTACTACAATGAACCTTCGTTCAGTAGATGTGAAATCTGAAAACGTTACTCACAAAAATATTTATTTTCATAAAACCACAAGAAGATTTTTTTCTCAGTTTGCTCATCTGCAGGGAAAACTGGGACATTGTTCGGGGAACAGTGAGACACCATATTAAAACTAAATTTAAATAAAATTATTAATAATAAAAGATAATAACATTTTATTAAAAAGTATTATCATGATAATTAACATAAAACATATATGACTTCTTCAAGTAGTCATTATGAAGAGTCGTTGACAATATTAGTATCACTAGATATTATCCTTTTTTGTTTTTTAATTTAGGGACCAATAATTACAGCGAGAATTTGGCATTAAAGAAAGTAGTATTTTGATAAAATTAGGTAATGGAATAAAAAAATTATATATTACATTTTAATGATAAATAATTTAAAATTAAATTAACTACTGTTGATAGCCTGTTCTTTTAAAGATATGCCTTCCGTCTAGGGTTTGACAATATAATCAGTTCTTGGAAAATATATTTATAATATTGAAAATGTATATTTTATTCTTTAGTAAAATAAACAGCATTTATTTTTTTATACCTAATTTGTCCTCTCCTTGCTCCTGAGAATGGAAAAGGGGTGAAGTCCATTTTTGGTTTTGTGTTTGTTTTTTTTTTATAAGAAAATATTGATCCCATACTGTTCAATATTGTTAAATTCCAAATGCATCATCTTAAAGCAGCCTACTTTCTTTGCGGAGACTTTCTGGAGGGGAGGGTGACAACGGTTAGTTCTGTTTCTGAATGTACCACATCTTTTTGGTGAAATAATTTCCTCAGCCTCCTGATAAACTAAAAATCCCAGACAAATAGACTACTTTCAGGAAAACTCTTAGACCTGGTCATTGGCGGATCAAGGGACAGGGCTGTGGGGGCTGCATGCCCCCCCCCCTTTATGGAATTTTTTTATTAAAATTTAAAGATATAATGTAACTTTACTTAAAGTAATGAAGTAAGGTAAAGAACAAATAATATGCAGAAAAGTTAAATTTTAGCTGTGGGAAAGGAACATACTTAAAGGTAAAAAATCTGGAAAATCCAGGGGAAGGGCTGTGAGCTTGCGTCCCCCTCCCCTTTACAACCGCCTGGATACGACTATGCACTTGGTAAACATTAAATTCTTGTAAATGTACATGAAATTTGTTGAGGGATAGGTTGTAACGATTGGATACTTTTTTTTTTCAAATAATGTTGAATTGTGTTTTGTATGTGGATTTTTTTAATTGCACAGGACTCAGTTGTTAATGACTAAATTCTGGGAATCAGTACAGTCAGTAAAAATATAAATTTTTAAAGATATTTTATCTTTTACTATAAAACCGCAATAATTCCTAACATACTTAGCTATGCCACATTAACTATAATTGCACCACATACATGAGTTAAATTTTTTCTTTCGGATGGTGTAGTTCGCAGAATTGAGATTTTATTTAAAAAATTGACTACTATAATTTCCCAATTTCAATTTTTGACATTTCCGAATGCTTCAATGATATTGGCCATTTTTTAATTTAAGTTAAGTTAAAATTTTGTTTTGTACTCGATGAAAAGGTGTGAACTTCAGTGTTTTTTAATGATAACGGAAAGGGATCATTTTTATACTAATTAATTAGAAGATAAAAAATTCGACCACGACCGGGAATCAAACCCAGAGTATCTACGTTGCAGCGCTCTTACCAATGAGTTAACCGTGGGGCTGCTCCCACCCGTGTTCGAATCTTCTCTTCTGTGAATCCCACCCACCACAACTCGTCACATTGTAGCGAAGTGGGGGGCTGAACTATTGTCCAGATGAACGGGATCTGAATGAAATCCGTCAAAGTTATTCATTTAATGATGTTATTTAACCCTTTGCACTCAAGGTCTCCGGAGCGGAGCCATTCAAAAATTTTCTTCAAACTCGAGGGCTCCACTTGAACACGAGGGAATACGCTTGAACACTTAGAGAAATTTATTATTTAGGGGCTATGGTAACTAGAAAAAACGAAATCGATGAGGAAATTAAGGCTAGATTAAAAGCCGGAAATGCTTGCTACTTTTCAGTAGCGAATTCGCTTAGCTCGCGCCTTCTGTCCCGAAACTTAAACATTAGGATTTAAAAAGTATTATTCTTTCTATGGTGCTTTATGGACGCGAAACGTGGCCGATCACATTGAAGGACGAGCAAAGGCTGAGGATTTTTGAAAATAAGGTATTACGTTGAATATTTGAACCGAAAAGAGACGAATCTACCGAAGAATATAGACGTTTACACTACGCCGAACTGAGTGAACTGAGTGTATCCGGTAAATATAATAGAGGTAATTGAAGCGCGGCGAATAAAGTGGGCATGTATAATTACGAAACTGGATTGTGAGCGAATCCCTGAAAGATAAAGAAGCACGGGGCTGACTAGGATAAGTCCGTGGGGTAGGCCGAGACGGAAGTGAGAGGATTGCGTGAAGTTGTCTGTCGATGTTGGTCCTGGGTGACGAGTTGTGGCTTCGGCATTACAATTGCAATTATTAATGCATTTTATTACAAGGTTTGGACCCACAAAATACAAGTATTCCAGAATATTCCAGTGTCCTTATAGAGGCATCGTGAGACCCCCTAAGATACACGACCCACAATATATATCGGCCTTTCGGCTGATGGAGTATAGGCTATTTGTGAATGAAGGTATCGAGTCCGGAGTGAAAGTATTAAGGGAGGACATAAAACAGGCTGGAAGGGTATTTAAGGGCCATTATTTCAAAAGGGCCTCCGCTGGATTTATATAGCGTCGGAGGTTTTAATTGGCCCGGGGACTAACGTGGGAAATTCCCCACCTTGCGGGGGCACCCTTATGTCTTAGGTTCGACCCCCTAATAGCTCGCCATCTTTTCAAGAACCCTTCCTCTCGCAGATTAAAGGTCTGGAATTGGTTTCTGATCAATTCAGTACTAAATGGACGTAGGGTATGCATTATTATGTGTTATCCCTTCGATGTTACTTGATTGACATCTTAGTAATAATGATATTTTCTCCTCTAATGCATTATAAAAAAAAAAAATATGTTTAGCGTCTCATACCACCATGTAACTCAAAAGTCCGGCAACAGTTAATTTATGAATTAAGTTTAGTGTTAAGGACTAAGTACTGAAGTCAGTGGAGAGCTTCATCATCGAGAATTATTCAGAACTTGAAATTGTGACAACTGGTCTTATGACCTTTTCATATAGCGTGATCATGTGCCTATGAGACTGGAATTTTCAGTTCAGTAAGTTTCAATAATATAAAAAAAAAAAAAAAATAATGCTATTGGAACTTGATCAAAGTCCTTGTACTACAACTGAGCAAGAAACGGTATGGGGGACCTGGGCACGTTTTCCAACTTGCCTTAGTTTTAGTTCAGTAGTAGCTTCCAATTCGTGATAAGCGATTTTTCATTATTTTCTTTAAGTTGAATAAAACTTCAAGCCAAAAATAAATGCTCTATCGTTAAAATTTCTGCTTTGATCATCGAAAATACTAAAAATCAAGTTCGTCGTTGTTTTCATTATGTGATTTCTTTGATATTAAATTGCATAGACATTAATCCACGTTAAGTTAGATATCCGAAATGGAGACGGGGCAGTTTTTCCAAGACCATTTTGTGACCAAGGAGATTTTCTCTTTTTTTCTTAATTAATTAACGTCACTTTATGCCAACAAGGCTAATCCAGTCGGACGATGCTACTGTGGGAGTCCTAAATTTTGTATATCCAGGTATAATTAGGAGAGAGATTTTTAACGAGTAACTTCCATCGTATAGGCTCGGGACCTCCATTTTAAATTCTCTCCGAGGGACGGCATAGCTAAGGATTTTTTATTTCCATCCTAGGGCCACCGCGGATCGCGAACCCGCTACCTTTAGTATTGAAGGCTGCTATGCTAGCCACTACACTACAGGAGATCTGTTTTTTTTTTTATTCAGATAATGTTAAAGACTTTTTTTTTTTTCAAACTGAATAACCTTTCTTTATAAAATTTTATTGTATACAACATCCATATAGTTGTTGTTTGTTTAAAACATCCCTTTATGCTACTAAGGCTAATCGAACGATGCCACCGTGGGAGTCCTAAATTTTGCCTATCTTGGTGTAATTAGGATAGGGATCTGTTACGAGTACCTGACATTGTATAGGCTCGGGACCTCCATTTTACGTCCTATCCGAGGGATGGCATAGCCAAGGATTTTTTACTCCCATTAAAAAATCCTAGGGCTACCGCTGGACATCCTTAAGTATTTTTGTATTAATGAATATTTAGATTTTTAAAAATACATATTGGAATATGTAAATAAAAGTATATGGAATATAATCATATAATGCTCACCTCGAAATATATTTAAGAAAAAAAAACCTTGGAAATTATGCCGCGTTCTCTCCTACTTCCAAATCAGTAAGTACATTACATTCTCAAAAAATTAAAAATATTAAAAAAAAATTTCAGCCCTGCTTAAAAACACATCCTTGCACAGACTATGTTCCTATGTTCCATGGAGATAGGCGCTAGAAAAAATATATATATATATATTTATTTTATATATAATTCTATGTATATATAAAGTATACAATTAAATATCCGCTTATAATAATGTTTTAAATATTGTAGCAAAAACTGTAGTATTAAATAGCAAAATTATTATAACTTTCACAATTGGGTAATAATCGCTAGAGGAATTTTTCAGGAAACGTTAACGTGCTTCAGTAGATGACGAGATAGTTGGCTATTCATAACCAAGGGCGCATTGGAAAGTTTCACCACGGTTCGGAAATCCGACGTAGGGAAACTATAATCTATTTATAGTCTGCATCGCCAAAATTTGAATGGAAATGAGCACTTTAGAACATATACAAATTTATATTTTTATCTAAAATAAATCAAAATACTTACTGCTTTTTTCTAGAGGTTCATTGGTACAATCTTTCAATAATATACCTAATAAAAAAGTATTTAGCAGGTTAGATAATATATCGTAATTAAATTTCAAATAATTACTCGGTACCTCAGTGTCATACTGTCTTAAAGCTGAATTATATGGTGTGTAGCAGTGATTGACTTTAAAAATTCCCTCATTTTTTTTTTTTATTATTTATTTATTTTTTATTTTTTTTTTTTTTATTGGCAGATAACAACAATAAAACATTTATTTTACTTTAGAGAGTAAATACGTGATGCTCAAATTATTAAAGTACTTAGAATTTTCAAGTTTTGCATTACAGATAAATTATAACTTACGGAGATATACAAATATAAGGATATAAATGTGGAAAAATATGGCGTTTAAATATTATCGAAACACGTCAATTTCTAATCTAAGTAAGTTGATAAGTGAAAGTTGTGTGTTCGTGCATCGCACCATTTTTTTTTTTTTTTTTTTTTTTTTTTTTGACAGATGTAGATTCAGGATCTTTTACTTCATATTTTCTCCCCTGTTTCTTAGTAAGTTGTAGCATGTGAGGACTATTAAAATATTTCTACATAAAATGGGCTATATTTAGTATATTAGTTGAATTTGAAAATTGATTGTAGTTAAACATTTAATAACAATTTACAACTTTACTATGTACTAATAGATATTTTAAATTAGGTCCTTTATTATTACCTCAGAAATTTTCTGCCATATTTTTATTAAATCATTTTTTTAATAATAATAATAATAATTATTATTATTATAGTAATGAAAGACTTAGCGAACCCGAAGCTTCGATGCCTATACCCCCCCCCCCCCCCCCTCAAAATTCTTGTTCTTAGAAAAACTTATTATTATATGTATTTCATTGTTAATAAATTATTTCCTTTATTATTCTCATTACATTGCCACATTTTTTTGTAATTGCAATCAAGCGATTTCAAAACCTGGATAAAAGCAATCAATTGATATAATAAATTAAAATTTAATCAAATTAGCCTAACTTTAAAATTATATATTATGTAATACTACATATAAAAATCACTAAGACAGGGGTGGAATAGTACTAAAGGTACAAATATGTTTAAGGTGATTCTGAAAAGATGATTTTTTGCAGATTCGCTAATTTACTATACACCCCTTATATTAATTATAAATATAATTATCAATAGCTGTCAACGACATAATTAAAAGGTATTAATTAATAAATATATTAACAAGTTTAATATGTTTATGATTAATTTATGTCGGACCGCCAACCATTTTATTTCAACGTACGGTAAACTATTTTCCAAGATTATGAAAATTATTTTTATTAAGGGAAGGGTTAAAGTAAATCTAAAGCTCTTATTATATTATAATAAAACGGTCGGTTCCGTTTTAACATTATGGAAGCTTATTTAGCCGTTCTCTCTCCCCCCCCCCCCCCCACACCCTCGAATATATTAGAAACAAGAACTATAAATTCACTAAATTCCTAATCATATACTATTTTTATTAAGTATTATATAAATAAATATTTTAATTTTCAAATATCTATAAGTTTTATTTGAAAAATGAATTGACCCTAACATAATCAGAATATCTCAACCCTCTCCCACGGTCATAACAATTTTACCAGCTCCCCACTTCCAAACACACACACACACACACACACACACACACACACACACACACACACACACACACACACACACACACACACACACACCCGAGTACCTGACATCGTACAGGCTCGGGACTACCATTTTATTTTACCACGAGGGACGGCATGGTTAAGGATTTTTTACTCCCATTAAAAAATCCTAGGGCCACCGCCGGGCGCGAACCTGCGACCATTAGTATTGTAGGTTGCCATGCTAACCACTATACCACAGGTGACCCCACATGTTTGTTTTTTTTTTAATTGCGGTCATCCTTGCATTTCGGACCCCTGACATTTTTAGGACAATAAGTAAAAATGGAATACCGATATCATAAATTTGACTTTAAATAAATTACCTTAAATTTAAAATTATATCATATATCATATGAAATCCACGGATTATCCTAAGGAAAAAAGCTCATAATCCGTAGGTAAACTCGTCTCCCGTTCGGTTCTCCAGGTGGGGACAGCTTTAGGGGAATCATGGTATAAATGGAGAACTCGGCTTCCTGCAGCAGTGAGAAAAGCCCTGATGATGACCTAAAATTTGGGTCGAACCGTCGGCTAGAATACAATATGCAAATATCACATATTTATGCTTATTATTTTGACCGCACCCCCAACTAATTTCTGTTCATAAACAGAGAAGATTGGTAAACGCTTTGCCGACTGGAAAACGTCAGAGGGATAGGCCTAGGCGAAGGTGGGAGGATTCGGTAAGGGCTGATATTGTGGATTTGGGTTTAACGGGGGGAGGTGGATGAGGAGGCGATTGGCGGTTGTCGTCATCGGCCTTTTGGGTTCATCAAGCCTTTAGGCCGAGCGCACATTGAGACACTCGCGACGCAGAGCAGAGCAGTTTTTTTGGAAGGTGAATTCGTTAGGAACCGCGCACATTGGGACGCAGAGCAGGGCAGCGCAGTTTCCTATCTACCACACGTATTACAAAAACTGCTCTGCTCTGCTCTCCGTCGCGAGTCTCAATGTGCGCTCGGCTTTATCCTTATATCATATAAAATTATATCTATGAATTAAAGGCAGGCGCAGCATTATACTAAAATAAGAACTCTTTTTATCCCTTTTTAGCTATTTTATTTGGCACATTTGCTTGGTTACCGTAAACCCCCTATATTTATGTTATTCATTGACAATCATGTTATTAACTATTAATTACTGAATAAATATTATTGTTTATGGCTGCAAAGCAATGCAACATTTACCTTACATAATTATTTACTGTATATATTTTTGTAATTGATTTCCACAATTATGAATTTTACTAAAAAAATGGAAAAATAATTGGGCCTTACATAGAATACCTAGATATGACCCCCCTCCTATGGTCATAAGAACTTTACCAGCTTCCTCTCCCCCCACCCCCCTTGAATTCCCCGCACACTTATATTCGTAGTAAATGTCCCTGAAGGGTTGGGAAATTTTTAATTTCTTTTCCAAGATCCCATTTTCTCTAGTTTATTATTACCTACTGTACATATATTATTTTACAATTATTTTATTTAATATATTATTATAAATTATGACAATTATTTTGATTTACAGTCATAGATTGATTAAAAGTCATTGTAAATCTATTGTTGCATCAGTTTTTATTTATAAGATAAATGACGCGCGAGTTCAGAGCGAAGAATTGCGTGCTATCAAAGCGCCAGTCGACTCTATACAACCAGCACTAAAGAGAGTGCGGTGAAAACTGAACTAATTACCGACACTTGTAGCTTCGGTGGAGGGGCTGCGCAGATCGCAACGCGCAGCTCTACGTCACTCTCAGCTGGTCCCGCTCTTCTGCGTTCTACTTCAGAGCCGTCTTGGCCTTCTCCGTGTCACCTCGTGTTCTTTCTCTCCGTTTAGTGACGTAGTTATCTCTATTTGATATTCGTTTCCTTCTGTGTGCCTCCGGCCATGTGTGTCTTCTGAACGGGGCTTCGACTTCTTCGGTACCTCCCCTTCTTCAGCGCTCCTCTACTCCTCGACCGCGATGGACCCGACGGGACTCGGTGACATGGGACTCGAACCGCAGGCCAGGGCCCGATCCAACACCTGGCCTCTGCCCCGCCCGGGCGAATTCATCGAGCCCGATTCGGTTGAGATGGCGGAACAGAAGTGCGGGGTGGTCGCAGCCCTACCGGGGGCCTCCCAGCAGATAAAGAAGAACTCTTCGCGGAGGAACGCCTGGGGTAACTTGTCCTACGCGGACCTTATAACCCAGGCCATCGGTTCGGCTCCCGACAAGAGGCTCACCCTGTCGCAGATCTACGAGTGGATGGTCCAAAACGTGACTTACTTCAAGGATAAAGGGGACAGCAACAGTTCTGCAGGATGGAAGGTGAGTTCTATCTTTGTTATCAGTAGTACTATGCCTCGCCGCTCTCATTCTTTCATTAATGCGCACTTGGCTCAAACAGCTTTCCTTCGACTTCTAGACCAGTTTTTATTTTATAAACAAGTCCTTAAAAGGCCTAACGTAAACAATACAACCTACATTCAATGCCGGAATATAAACAGCTAAAAATCAACTTAAAAATAATAATACATAATACTACCAGCTTATAGAACTAAATTTAAAACAAATACAAAATATGTTCTCCCAGCTTTTTATTTATATCTTTATTTTTTATTTCAGGTGATTAACATCCAACTTATTTACTTTATTTATTTTATAACGCGCGAAGTTTCGGATCGTATTGTGCGTTATCAAGCATCTAACTAGATAAAATCTTTTTATACAACAATATAATATATTATCCATATCTTATAGGACTGTGCTATATTATTTTGAAAAAAAACAACAAAACAAAACAAAAAAACAGCCAAATATTGTTTATCACCCGAAATAAAGAACAAATAAAAGAAATCAAGAATCATCTTAAGAAACAAAATTAGGAAAATTAATTTTTGTATTTTAAAATTATTATGAATTATGGTGATTACAATCGATTCGAAACGTCAATATTTTAAAAATATCCTTATCTAAGAATTTTAGTGAAGAATCAAATCAAATAAAGTCTCAACTAAAATGAGAAAATTATTTTTTCTTTTATCTAACTTCTTATATTTCATGAGTGCTTTACTGATACAGAATAAATGAATCGATTTTGGATGTTAAAGGATCAAAGGAATACAAAATTTGTATTATATATTTGTAATAGTAAACTATAACTTCATATTTTTAACCATCCGAACATATACAGTTTGATTGAAAAGGAAAAAATCCGTCATCAAGAAGTGAACAAAAATATATATAAATACCTCCTGAATCATGCAATTCCCTTCTTCAGTATAAATATTTCGATATACGCATAATTTTATAATCAAAATCTCCCCCCTTTCTTTAACACTGTTCTAATACTTGCCTGGTTATCCCTTTTGTAGATGTCAGCAAAACAAAAACATTGTAGAAATAACAATGGATTACAAAGTTACCAACTGAAATCGACTTAATGCTAAAACCTTTTTTTTTTTTTTATTTTTTTTTTTAAATAGAGTCTTCATTTATTATTTTAAATAAGTTGATGTAAAGTATTTTAGAATTTTAATATACAATTCATACGTAATGTTCTGTCAATTGAAAGAAAATAAATCATTGTTTATGGTTGTACTTTAGTTTATTTGTTGTGTTTTTTTTTAATGTTTGGAGCCAATATGTTTCTTATACTAATGTTTGTAGAAAACCTATTCAGTATGTTTTCATCAGATATGACGCTTCTTATTTAGACGAACGTAATTCGCAAACGTTATATTACGCCATCTGAGGGTTTTCATCATTTAAAAAAAATATTTTTTTTTTAAAGTTAATATTTTATCAGTTATTTAATTTTTTTTTTGTTTTGTTTTCTTCGGGTTTTCCTTTTTGTTATTGTCATTTTAAGCGCATTTCTTCTTGCTCTGATATATTATCAGATAGTGTATTTGAACAAGAAAATTTTAATTTTTACCATAGAAAAAAAATTCTATAATTTATAATTAACAATTAATAATTAAATATAAATAAATAAATAATAATTAAATTTTAACGATAAATAAAAATAATAATAAAGCCTTAAGAGTTTTGTTTCTTGTAAAAGGAAAAAAAAGTTTGGAATACATTTGATAATTTTTTTTTATGTACATATGTATAATATACATATATACATAAAAAAAATTATATACATTGTATATATCTACTTTTTTTTTTGTCTACAGACTATCGGAAAATAGAAAATTTTGAATTACGTTATGATGATTTATTTGTTGAGAGAAACAATATTTCTATTGTCTAGAAACAATATTATATAGAAATTTATAAAATAAAACAACAAATTGATCGAGAGTCCGTGATAAAAAAATGACATTTCAAATGAATATTCTGACGGCGATACTTTGAGTTATTATAGTATTGGCATTAAAGGAATGAGATACCAACTTTATCCCATCAGATGCCAAACCTACACAAATGCCGGCGGCTCTCTACAATGAAATTTGTTTTTCCCACTATTTTGATTTTAACTCGAAAACAATACATCGTATGGGAAATAAATTCAATTCAAAATAAAACAAAATGAAATTTCGCATAAAATTATAATAGTACAAATCGAAATCTATTCGAAGAATAGATGTACATTCTCGCTTCTACGTAGATCTCCCTCCATCTCTCTCTCTCTCTCTCTCTCTCTCTCTCTCTATATATATATATATATATATATATATATATATATATATATGAGCATGTATTGTATGTAAACAAAACATAGGCTGACGTATTGGAAGAGTATAATACGACTAGTAAATAGTTCACTAAAACCTGCGATAACATGTCATCATTGACGCACGCAAACACATGTTGCAACAGAATTCAATGAAAAACGTTTCTACGTTAATATTAGTAAATATAGTACTTCATGCATCGGATTTGTACTTATTTAACCTTTATCGCCCATTACATAAATTTCATCTAATTTTCTGACTATTTAAGATATTAATATATTAAAAAAATGAGAACAAATTCGCCCCGGTTATTTTCATAAATTTAGTTGAAATGCTAATGTATATGCTGCGTAAAAATGTTTTAAGAAATTCGGGGTAAAAAAATAATGATCTTTAATCTACTTAACGATTTCTATCATCACCAGGGGTTAAAATATGCTTTTAATCACATTAAAAATGAAAAAATACGACTATGTTAATACTGGTTTCTAAATTAAATTAATGCGATTTTCTTTTTTCTTAAATATTCATTGAAAATAGTCATTGACTGATAACATTATAAATTTAAAACGACAAAGAAACTTGGTAGGTATATTTCATACAACTGTTAGTTAATGAATTGTCCTTTATATAATCTTTGTTCTGCAAAAAACAAAAATCACTTCATGACTTTTAAGACCATATTATAATACTATTTGTTTATATTTTGTCACCCTTAACCCCTCCACCATAACTCCCCGTTCTTCAAGAGGTAGGTATGTACCGAACAAGATAAAATTTTCAATTTTATAATGGAACATGTTCATTTATTATTATTTTTTATAGTTTATTTATTGGCAACGACGCCCGATTTACTTTTATAAAGCTATAGACACGAAAAATAATGTTTCAGTGGCATTTAAAAAAAAAAAAAAAAACGAGACAAATTATACTATAAACTCTCAAACGCCATGACGGAACAGCTCAGATGTGCTGACCATAAGCAATTAAAAGTTTACAATGTAAAAAAATAAATAAAACTATTTATTTATAATAATGGCTCAGAATTATAATCATGGAAATCATTGACAATGAATATATGTAAATGAATGAGGATGTAAATATTTACATTTCTAGCTGACTTCATTCTATCGCTCTTATCCTGACAATTTTATGAAGGAAATAAAAATGAAATGGAAAAATCATTTGAAGATATCCGGGTTCGAGTTTTCCTTGTCAAGTTGTCTCGTTGTTTGGGATTCTAAGATTCTCAAGAATTAAACTTCTTCTCTTTGTATTCCTTTATTTTTTTTTAATGCCTTAAACTTTTTCATTCAAATTTGAATTTTTTTTTTTTTACATTCTGTGAAACTATAATCGGTTTTATTTTAGTATTATTCAATTAAAAACCACGATATACTCAAAATTACAAATATTAAATAATAGTTTAATATCACTAAGTAATTTATTTTCAATATTCTTTGGTAGCTAATACAAAAAAATTGATGAAAGCCGGTAAAGAAGTAAGGCTAAAAATAAATGCGGAAAAAAACAAAATATATTGTTAGCTGCATAAACGGTGACGATTTTGGCGATATTGAAGTAGAAAAGAAAATCTTTAAACAGTTTAGAAATTTATGATCTACAATAACTAGAAAAAACCGACATTAAAGAGGAAATCAAGACGGGAAATTCTTGTTATTTTTCAGTTGCAAAATTACTTAGCCTACGCCGTCTGTTCCGATATTTAAAAATTAGAATTTACAAAACTATAATTCTTCCCACGATTTTTTACGGATGTGAAACATGGCCGCTTACAGAAAGGGATGAGAGACCCCTTAAAGGTCTTTTAAAATAATAAATTAAAATAAAGTACTGCTTAAAATATTTGGGCCGAAGAAGAATGATTCAACCAGGAGAATATTGAAGGCTACACAATGCAGAATTGCGTGAACGTATTTACGTAAATGTAATCGAAGTTATAGCCGCTTGTCGGTTAAAGTGGCCGTGCAAAATTGCATGTCTTAGATGCGAACTAATACCTGAAATATTTATAGACGAATGGAAAACGTCCTAGGGGTAGGCCTAAGCGAAGGTGGGAGGATTCGTTGAGGGCTTATCTTGTGGAGTGGGGATTGGACGTGGGGGAGGGAGCGATTGGTGGTGTCGGTATCGGACCTTCGTGTTCCTTAAGCCTTTATTATTATTCTTTGCCTTTAATATCGATTAATTTATAATATTAATGCCTCTATAGTAAAGAGAAATTAAAAAGAAACGCGGTTCGTCTCTTTTTAATGTCCCTCCGCATGAATTCCCGCATTTCAATTAAATACTTCAAAAAATTAAGCAATTCCTGCTTCTTTAGTTTTGATGCTTTTTATAAGTTTTTTTCCGGATGGAAAAAATTTGACGCAGGTTGGCGGTAAAAATATCTACAAATAACACCTTGATTTACCGAGAACCCGTGCGAAAAAAACTACATTATTTGAAGAAAATTCTTGCAACATTTTTTCAAAAATCCTTACAGTTTCGATATTAAAAGAATAATAGTCTGCCAGTCTGATCACTCTATATGTAAGATTTGCGGCCGCCTGAAATGGAAAATTTCGGGTTTTTTTTTCAGTTTTTTCCTTATTACTCGAAAACAATTACTTGCAGAGAAAAATGTATTGACTTTAAAATATAATATAAGACTCCAAAAAAGATATGACTTGCTTAAAGTAAAATTCGGTTAAACCGTTTCTTTAAAACCATTATTAAATATCGGAAAATTTTACATTTTTGCGAACAAATGAATAACGCTTACGTTCCAATTCCTAAAACTCGAATTGTACTTCTCCAAATGAAAAATGTTAAGTATAAAACTTTTAGAGCATCAAATTCTGTCTATAATTATAAACTCCTTTGTTTAAAAATTATCTCACTTCTGTATAGAGGAATTAATCGCAACATGAA
The DNA here is from genome assembly GCA_911387785.2 of Aelia acuminata. NCBI lineage: Eukaryota > Metazoa > Arthropoda > Insecta > Hemiptera > Pentatomidae > Aelia > Aelia acuminata. The sequence goes on along the minus strand of OU426984.1, from coordinate 22,695,508 downwards.
AATAATGATATTGCTACTTTAATCGAATGATGTATTTTGTCCCGATAGAAATGCTATCTCTCTCATTAAATAACTCATCTTGATGCAATTCGATAAAAGAGGTGATTTCACAACCTTTTCCTCTTAAACTTTTTTATTTTGTTGCATGACTTCTTACATCTGAAGTCTTATGTTGTTGGTTGCTCAGATTATTTCTCATGGTCAGATCCTTAGCGGAAAAATTTCTTTAAATAGAACTGGTTATTAAGATGAATCATCATCGCTATTAACCAGTTGTTAAGGAAGCACCGACGTATTACAAAATTGTTATACAATATTACAAAATAACTAAACTGTTACTGATTTGTAACGATTCCTTTCGTTACTTAAGTAACGCATTGCTACTGTATTCACAAGCTGCTACCTTATCATAGCTGAATCTTATAGCTGATTTTAACTATGTTTGGGGCGCTGATTAGAATAATGCAATCAGATTTTTTCTATTAGCTCTACTTTTTTAGTTTCAACATACCTTAACAGTAGTTTTATTCAAGAAAGTGACTCAAAAGAAGCTTCCGAAGTGTGAAATAGAGTCTCTTAGAAAAGTAATTGCTTTCTCTTGAAAAAAAAAAAAAAAATAAATAAATAAAATAAACTAGCATTAACTTTAGTTACAAAGTGATTATGTAAATAATGCGTGTGTTTATATGGTTTTCATTGATTTAAAATGTTTTATTTAAAGAATTTAAAATCTTTGTTTTTTCCCGCCTGCTATTAACCTGCATATGTATTCGAATAATGATGTTTTAAGAGATAAATCACTCCATTTTTTTATATCTCAGCAACTAGTGCTGATACTGAATTAGGAAAACTAATGGCAAATATGGATTCAGCGCACCAATATACTGAGAATGGGCTATGAAACTCTCGGCACCAAAACCACTGAAGACCTGTGATATTTGACTCTCCTTTAAAATTAAATTAATTTGTTAATTATTTTATATACTTATTATTATTAATAATATTATATATTAATATATTATATTAATATATTATTATATTATTAATATATTATTAATAATAATAATAAGTAGTTATTTCGATAGTATCTTTTTATTTTTTTTTAAGTTGTTTTAAATTTGACTAAGCTCCAATGTTGAATAACAGAAATGCATGGATCCATATATTCAGAATTTCAGGAAATCTTTTTAATGATTAAAAAAAATGTTAGCATATTAAGCTTTTTAAATTATTTTTCATCAAAATTAAGAGCCTTTAGAACCGTTTCACATACTGCTATGGATATAATAATAATTTATAATTTTATTTTTTAAATATCCAATGTATTTCTTATTTTTTTATAAACCAATCTACATATATAATCATTTAAATATTAGTCTAATAATTTTAAACATTTATATATATAATCTTCCAAACTAAAATTGAAACAGAGAATAAATACGTATAAATATTAAAATTTCTATGGACATACTCCTCAAAGATATTTGGCATCACTAAAAAGACTCGCTTACAAAAAATATAAATGTGTCAATCAAAATTGTTACGACTTATTACAATACTTTGCATACAGATGCAGCACATAACGGCGCTTTACAAAAGATTTTTTATTAATTTTGAACTGACATCCGAACAGTTTAATTACAAATATGACTGACATAAAACAGACACGGTACGAGAAGAGTAAAAAGGCGATGGATGAGGGATCCCCTCTCTTAAACATAAATAAATTGAATGAAGACATGGAAAGTGGCCTGATATGTCATTATTTCTTCATTAGGCCATCCCATTCGCTGATTGGCAGCACCTTGCTGACAGGTGCGATTTAGTAATGAAAGTACACCCTTAAAAAGAAATAATAACAAAATGTAAATATTTACATACTGATATTTTCAATCTATGTTCGTGTTTTTCGACATGGCGTCAAACTCACAACCAAAAAATTATTGAAGATGAAATTTTGTATTTATTGAGAAGTTTTACTCTAGAAAACGCACGCCTAAAAATTTTCTAAAATCGTCTTAGATATCTTTTCACAACTGATATATAAATTACGTGCCATGATTATGAACGATTGTAATATTTGTCAATTAATAAGATAATTATAATTAAAATGAAGGTTTAACGAACCCGAAGGTTCGATGCCGACACACCTCTGTCGACCGGACGCCATCCAGACCCAACTTCGACAGATCTGCCTCCTAGCAATCCTCCCATATCCGTCTCGGCCTACTCCTCGGACGTTTCCAAGTCGTTCCCGTGCTTATTAATCTTTTAGGGTTTCGCTCACAACCAAGTTTCATAATTTTACATGCCTATTTTATTTATCGCCGCAATCACCTCAATTATTTTTACCATCGCCCCTAAATATCTAAATTTCTCCACGTTTTAAAACGCATCCTCTTTTACATTAATATCAACAAAATCGTCACCACTTCTACGGCTTGCAATCTATTTTTTATTATCCGTATTTTTTTCCAGCCCAAGTTCTTGATAGTCAAACTTACTGAGTGGCTTTGGTAAATAAATAAGATATAGATATTAAATAAATAAAACCTTTTACTGACATTAGGAAAAAAACATTTTTTTTTTTAAAGTAAGCTAATAATTATTTTTATTAAGTTGTTGACCAGTCTCCAAAATATTTTTAAAAAAAAGGTACATAGTTTTTTCGCCCTATGGCTGATCCAAAATGTAGGTAATTTTTAAACTTAACATTTATTTTGATTATAATAGTCAAACTTACTTCTCTTTCTGTTTTTCTTGTTTGGTGTAGTAGGTAGCATAGCAACCTACAATACTAAAGGACACGGGTTCGCGTCACATTGTGGCCCTAGGATTTTTAAAAATCCATGGGTATGCCGTCCCTCGGATAGGACGTAAAATGGAACTCCCTAGAGCTCATACGATGTCAGGTACTCGTTAAAGATCCCTGTCCTAATTATACCTGGATAGGCAAAATTTAGGATTACTAAATTTAGATTAGCCTTAGCAGCATAAAGGGACGTTAAACAAACTTGTTTTTTTTTTGTTTTTTTAATTTTCATAATACTTGAATATATATTTTTAAACTACCGCATTTAATTATTAATTATTCAAGCTATGTGTCTCTCTTTGCACCGGGAACTTATTTCTGTGCATTCTAAGATGTGCCAAGACGTTTCGAAAAGGTCAAGTACGTCTCATGCTCACCAACCTATCCTTGGGTATTGACCAAATATATATTCTAATGTAAATAAAGACGTGATGTGGTCATCTCGTAGTTTAAAACTAAATATAATTATTCATTATATTTCGGCTATTCATCGGGGCTAAAATGTAAAAAAAAAAAAATATAGTGAACTCCCGATTAACCGCGGAAGGTTGCGCCTTCGCATGAAAGTACTAATTTCATAGACAACAAATGTCTGCCACCTCAGATCGGTTGTCTACAAATTTTATAGGCAAACAAAATCGACATTTTTGAACGTCTTACAATTTTTCGCTCATAATTCGAAAACAGTTTATCAAGAGAAAATTGTGTTCTTTCTAAATTAAGAGGGCGTCAAATTTCGCGTTGACTGAGGTCCACACAGTTAAAATCGGTTAAGTCTTTTCGCCAAAATCGACAGTCAATTACGCCACTTCAGCGGAAAAACGAATTACGCTCATGTTCCGAGGCCTGCAATTTAAAGAGGGCTACTCCAAATAAAAAATGTTATGTATAATAGTTGTAGAATATCACATTCTGTGTAAAATGAGCTCCTTAATTTTAAAATTAGTCCACTCCTATGGAGACAAAAGCAATTAAAACTTATTTAGCGCCTAGTGGTCTAAAATTCACGAAATGTTTGAAATTTTTTTTCAGTTTCTCGGCAAATACATTAATCGGTAAATACTGATCACAAAGTATTGCTTTCTTCTTACTATAAGAGGCTATATTATTATCGTAAATAGAATGACATATTTGAAGTTTAAATCGGTTTAGCCGGGTTTGAAACATCAAAAATCTGTGATTTTTTACGATTTTGGTGGAAACTGTAAGTAGATATATATATATATATATATATATATATATATATATATATATATATATATATATATATATATATATAATCAATATTTGCATTAAAAATCAATGGCTGACTTATTTTTAGGACAGTCTAACTTAAGATCTCGAAAGAGTGTCATTACTGATGAAATAAAAATCTGGTGCGTGCGCGCAACACACAACTTTCACTTACCAACTTACTTAGATTAGAAATTGACGTGTTTTGCTAATTATCATTTCCCAAAGTCACACATTTTTCTACATTCATATCTTATTTTTGTTAATCGTTAAAGCCGTTTTTGAGTAAATAAAAAAACCCGTGAAAATGATACAAAATTTATTAAGTAAAGTCCCCCCTCCCGTAGATCAATTTTGATGAAATTTTTACAGTCATATCTCGGGCATATATATACATCAAATACCAAGTTTGATCAAAATCGTTAAAACCGTTTTTGAGTAAATAAAAAAAACATGTGAAAATGGTACAAAATTTATTAAGTAAAGTCCCCCCTCCCGTAGATCAATTTTCATGAAATTTTTACAGTCACATCTTGGGCATATAAATACATCAAATACCAAGTTTGATCAAAATCGTTAAAACCGTTTTTGAGTAAAAAAAAAAACACGTGAAAATGATACAAAATTTATTAAGTAACGTCCCCCCTCCGGTTAATCAATTTTGATGAAATTTTTACAGTCATATTTCGGGCATATAAATCGATCAAATACTCAGTTTAATCAAAATCGTTAGAGCCGTTTTTGAGAAAATCGAAAAAAACGTAAAAAGTTATTAAATAAAGTACCCCCTCCCTTTGAGCAATTTTGATGAAATTTTTGCTGTCACATCGCGGGCATATACCTACACTAAATACCCTATTTCAGGTTCCCACGGTTTATAGTTTTTGAGCTAGTCTGTTCACATACACACACACACACACACACACACACACACACAGACCATTTCGCGGGACTTGGTTATTTCGACTCAGGGGGTCCCAAAACGTGTATTTCCGTTGAAAACCGGAAGTCGAAAATTTTCACGATCGCAATACTTCCACTTACTATATATTTCATATATAGGTAAGTGAAAGTAAAAATTAAATAAATGTATAAATAATTTTTTCCTTTTCTTATATTGTATTACCTCACTTTGTAGTGTTATCGTTAATCGGACGCTGCTACAGTGAAATTCTTACATTTTGTCTATTCAGGTACTTATATAATAGACGACATAGATAAGGATTTTTATTTCTTTTAAAAAATCCTAGTGCTCTATAGGCAACCCCTTAAAAAATAGTTTCAATAACAAAAAAAAAATCTTTATATTTTTTTATTCCATTAAAACGGGCTGATTTATTTTCCATACATTTTGATTATTAATAGGTTATGAAAACATACATGATTTATTATATGTGAGATACATAAACATAAGTTATTTTTTACGATTCACAACTACATCTTTTCCTAAAGAAAGATATACAGTAAATTTATTAAATAAATATTATTTAGTAGTTATGTAACAATAATTATTACAATCTATCAAAATCTTAAGTTGTGATGATCTCGCACACAACTTAAAAACATAAAAACAAATATTAAATAAAAATGTAAAAAAGAAAGAGGAATAAATAAATGTTAAGTAATATAATAGGAAATTGAATCATAAATGTGAATCTTAATAAAAAAATAAACACTGAATATGAAGATTTTCATGGATAGAAAATTTTATTGAGTTTATCATTCATATTATAAATTATTCATGTCTACAAGTATACAATTATGAGAAGCGCAATTATTAATGATTGTGAAACAATTGAAAAACGAAAACCTTTTGTTATTTATAACAGAGCTTATTTGAAAGTTTTTATTAATACAGATTAGGTATAATCTCTTGAACATACCACAGATAAGATTAGTCTTTGACATAATTGCTGATAAATTATGTTGTGAACATAATTTATATAATTATTACTTGTATTAATAATTAACTTGACATTGTGTTACGAACAGTCTAATTCCAGTTTTTATTCATTTTAAATTTATTTTCTATTTGAATATATTTCTTTAAAATTAGTTCGTTAGAATTAAAACCGAAACAAAAAAAATATCGTCGTTGATACTGCAAAAGGTCTTATGTCAATTAACAGCTGATTTTCAGGAGAACAAAAAAATATTTATATTTATATTAAAAAATATTTAATATTTATTAAATTTTTATTAAATATTTAATATTTATTAAATTAATATTTATTATAATATTAAAAATATTTATATTTATTTTCTATGTGAATTTATTTCTTTAAAATTAGTTCGTTAGAATTAAAACCGAAACAAAAAAAATATCGTCGTTGATACTGCAAAAGGTCTTATGTCAATTAACAGCTGATTTTCATGAGAACAAAAAAATAATTTTATTTGCAATTCATTATTTTATTTTTTTGTGTTTGATAATCAAAAGAAATATTAAAATTGTTATTATATTCATTTGTAAACTTTTTTGTGTGTTAAGAGTTAAAATTTTCCTTATAGGCTGGCTATCACTTAGGATTAATGACCAAGCGAATCCTGAAATTCGAATATTTTTTTTTACTGTGCATGATTCTTCTTTTCTATTTACTGGTGACATACTTCGTCTTCTAGGATCCTTGAGCTACCTCGCAAAATCGAAAATTTCACATTTATAACTTTTCACTGCTTATGTCGACACAAGAAAGACAAAAAATATATCGTTTAAATCTCAATTTCTCAAATCACTGGTGTTTGGGCAAAAGGGGTTAAGTCATCGAATGTGAAGCTAAAACAACGATTTTACAAGCTATTGAAAATCATTATAAATTCTTTTTGATTGTATCTTTTTATTCTAGAATAATAAATGAAGCTATATTCTTTCAACTAAGACTGTAATATATTAAGAATAACCAATAAATTATAGTCAAATATGAATTTTAAGATGACGTTACAAAAATTGTTTTTTTTGGCTTAACCCCTTTTGCCCAACTTTGAATGAAATAAAAATATATTTTTATTCATTTTAAATTTAAGTTACCTACTCCATGAGCTTTTCTTTTTTTAAATTTATAACCATTGCAGATTCAAGTAAGTATTCAAAATTTTTATTTTAGGTTTTTCAAATTATTTAGAGTGATTAGTCTATCCCCCTCCCTTAGTATTCCTGTTTGGTGACGGTTTCGTTCCATGGTTCAGTTTTTTTTTTTTTTTTTTTATCACGGAAATTTATCATATATATATATATACACTCGCGGCCAAAAAAAACCGGCGCACCTAGATTTTTGCACTTATCTTTTTGTTGGACTGAGATAAACTTCCCAATTTTATTCTGAGCAAAGTGTATACTATATGCTTCTAAGACGCACAAGGAAAATGAAGAAAAAACGACATATAAAAAAGAAATAAAATTTATTATAAAATAAACGAAATATCTCTAAAAATAAAAATTGACTTTTTACATTTTTAACTTTGATTAAACAAAAAAAAAAGCGTCCTCAGTACCGGGTATTCCCTCCTCTGGTTCTGATGACTGCTTCAACCCTCCTCGGCATACTTTGGATGAGGATAGCTACCCGTTCCTGGGGTACAGCCTCCCACTCTTCCACTAGCACTGTCCTGAGGTCCTGTACAGTAATGGGAGGGTTTGGCCGCCGTCGGACACTCCTCCTATAGCTGTTCTATAAGGTTCAGATCAGGGCTTCGAGCTAGCCATGGAAGAGTACGAATGCCGACCTTATCCAGATACTCTTGCACGACATGTGCTGTGTATGGCCGGGCATTATCTTGCATAAGGCGAAAATTATTGCCAAAGAAAGACTTAAAATGCATCACATGTTCTTCTAGAATCTCCGTGATATACGAGGTTTCATTGAGGGAGGGTCTGTTGGACACGTGGAGGTCTGTCCTCGCTTGTGATCTGATGTCTCTCCACACCATATCAGACCTACCTTCGAAATTCACCGTTCCAGCGATGTTGCACTGGCTATACCTCTCTATCCTTCTTCTCCATGCTCTTACTCTGCCATCCTGAGTATACAGATTAAACCTTGACTCGTCATTGTACATAACGGAGGCCCAATCAGGTTCAGTCCAGTTAGCATGTTCCCGGCAAAACTGAAGACGTGCATTTCGGTGAGCTGCCGTCAACTGAGGACCTGTTACTGGGGCCCTGGAGTGCAAGTTCACTTCGGCGAGCCTTCTACTTATTGTTCCTAAACTCACATTCACCTCCCGAGCAATTCTCAGCCGACAAGCGATTTCTACTGCAGTCTGTGTGCGGTTTCTTAACGTTTGCATCATGATGGAACGGTCATCTGCTGGCTCAGTCGTTGTGGGGCTCCCTGATCCTGGCCTCCTCGTATAGAGTCCCGTCTCCTACTACCTCTGAACCGCCCTTTGAACCGTTATTTCTGGTTGGCCTAACGTCCTGGCCACCTAACGTTGATTCCTACCTTTTTCTACTAACGCAATTATTCTCGCAACTGTCATAGCTTCTAAAACCATTTTATTAAAAGAAAAAGATTAAGTAACAACCACAAACACAAAAAAACGAAAGAAAATTAAAAAGAAAAGCACTTTAAGCAGGAAAACGTATAGCATTGAAGTCGCATATACGTACTGATGCAGTATTGTTTCGAATTCTAATCTGTTGATTGTTTACTATGGAGGATTATTGACATAATATTGAAGGGACATGAGCTTATTTTAGATAAGAAATAAAAAATCAATGCTAGGACGCTTTATACCTACGTTAAGATACATTTATTACTAAAAATGAAGGTGCGCCGGTTATTTTGGCCGCGAGTGTATATATATATATATATATATATATATATATATATATATATATATATATATATATATATATATATATATATATGACTGGTGGCTTTAAGTTCACTCATGTTATTTGTAATCTACAATATATTAATTGATGTTTTAAAACCTTACGCAATAGATAAAAGACATATGAAGATATTTAATTATTTTTATCAGTTCTGATTTTTTGTTTCATTTTGAGATATGGCCACGAAGAGATATGTTTTAAAAATATCCGTATTCAAATATTTCTTTGTTTTATGTACATTATATTTTTATGTATTAATATACATTATAATTTAAATAAATATATATGGTGCTACTCATAAGGAAAATACTATATGCGCCTTGTTATTAATATACATACAAGAAGTATGATGATGCCTTAAGATGCAAAACGTGGTTAAACCATTTTTTTTTTAAAGTTTTATTATTTCAATTTTTTTTAAATATTATTTAGCGTCCTCTTTTAAGTAGTACATGCCTCACCTCTTAAATAATAGAATATCCAGCCTAATAATAAGATGTTGAAATTTAATAATGTTTTATTAAATTTTTATTTTAAATAGTATTTGATTAAATAATAAATTTATAATTCTTAAATAATTTTATTAGAAAATAAAAGATTCGACCACGAACGAGAATCGAACCCAGGTCCTCTGCATCTCTTCTAATAATTGTTTTTTTTTAAATTCAGTTTTATCATATGTTCAAAATTTTGTTTGTGTACATTATTAACAAAGGTTACTGTCTATAGTCCGTTACACTTCGAGATGGCAGGAGATCTCGTACGCTGTTGCCAAATCTTCAAAATACCCGATTTTCACATTAAAATTCTGAAAAAAATTCATTTTATTTTAAAAACGTGTTTAATATCCATTGTGTTTCATAAATTATATGTAAATTTCATTAAGTAAAAGGACACCATATTGACCATATAAATCTTGAAATAATACCCAACCTTGTTTATTATAATTTAAATTAAAAAAAAAGTTTAATGCTGACATCAAATTTCACGACTTAAATAGAAAATAAATAGAAAGAGTTAAATCGTTAAATTAAAACATATGATTAAAAATCCCAAATCTTTTGTTGGAACGAACTGGACGGTCGGAACAAACGGTCAGAGCACGTGTTTGGGTCTAGATTTTTCGAGCCCAGTCCATGCAGACGTGGGACCTTCCACGAAGATCCGGAACTTTCAACGCCGGTACTTGTACGACTATATATAAGGAGCGAGCGACTGAACCAGTTAGTCTAAGTTTGAGTCTTTGTCTTGACTGTAAAGCGCAAGCCATATGATTTGTGTGCTATAAAGTTATAATTTTTGTAACCTGCTCGAATATTTACGTTGTTATCATTCGTTTAGCATTGTTATATTTCCGTTAATAAATATTTGTTAACCCACTGATGTGTAACAATATTATTAAAATAAATGTTATAATTTTCATGTTCTCTCCCAGTTTGGAATAAAGTCAATCATTTATTTATTTGGTAATCAACAATCTAACCTAAACGATATTTAACGAAATCGTTAAGAAGTTGTCTAAGAAAAAAAAAATCGCCTAAATTTTACATATTTTTGTATTTCTTCAAAATTCTCCAAATTTTGATTTACCCTCCATTAAGCATCTACACCCGTCGTAGAATAGAAGTACTATTCAAAAACTGAATTTATTGGGAAATCGTTAATGAAGTTCTCGCGTTATTTTGAATACCGTCGAACCAAAAAGAAACTCCATCGCTTTGGTGGTGGGAAGGCTATTGGAGTTACTTTTATTATTTATTTTATGTAAAAAATAGATTACTTTCTCATTGTAATACTTTGCTCACTCAAAACATGCCGTTGTTGAGTTTTTTTCTACGACGCGTCGGTTGCGGTATATATATAGGTTTAAGTAAATTAATTAAAAATAAATATAATTGGGTATATAGGTGTGCTGCTGGAGGGCCTACAAAGGCTAGATAGAGATGACTCGAAATAACCGGATTCGAACTTGGGATCTTGAGCATTGTAGTTCATCGCCTCACCGCTGAGCTGCACCAATCCTTGTCTTTCTCAAATACATATTTAAATTCAAATCCCCTTTAATGAAATTAAGAAGATGACGAAAGGAACAAAGAAGAGCTAAGAACAATTCAAGGTTTTACATTTTCATATTCATAAATTGCAAAACAGTTAAAATTTGTCGGGAACTTCCTCGTTATCGGAGTTTTTTAAGCTTCCTATTCTTTCACCCATTTTTATGAAATTTATATTAATGGTAATTTTATGGTAAATAACATATCCCACATCCCATACATAATACTTTCCTCTATTCATGTACCCCAATATATTTTCATGATCACGATATACATCTAACCAAGATAATATATTTACCGTTGTACTTTTCTTAATACATTATGTACATATATCATTCGTGTTTAGGCAAAAGGGTTTAAGTCAAAAAGTTTTTTTTATCTCATCTTTTTGAAATTCATAATTTAATGTAAAGATCAGTCTCTGTTGTAATAATATAGTTTCATTTATTATTCAGGAATATAGGAATACAATCAGGCAGAATTTTTTAATAATTTTTCAAACCTTGGTAACGTTTTTTAAGCTTAACAGACGGTGATTTATGTACTTATGCCCAACACCGGGATTCGAGTATTATTTTATACTAACTATTATATAATTATTTTATTATTTTATAATAGTTGAATAGTGGTTGAGTTGGTTGCTACAAATCCCCTTAACTATTAACGGTCCGTTTTTAAATCTTCTTAAAAAATATAAAGTCATAAATGATTTTATTTTCCCTGCACAGCTATGTGTGTATATATATATATATCTCATATTCATATAGTCGTGTATACTTCCTTTAAAAGTCATCTTCTCGCGTTAGAAAAGTAAATCATTTTCCATTTAAATCCGAAAGTTTGAAATCCCCATATCCTTATTTAAAGTTTTAGAAGCTTAACTTTATAACGACTTATAAGTGTAAATACATTGCAACTTATTTCCACTGAATAAAGTTTTTATTTTTCGTTCGTTATTTTTCGTATTTGCTTCCTGTTTACAATTTTAATGAGATGCCCATATAAGCCTTAATCAATCATAAGTTTGCCTTTTCTATTATAGATTCTATTTATTGCGGTTCAAATGTAACTACGAAACGTATGTAAAAAGACTTTGGTGTTTTCTCATTGGCGGATCCAGGGAGGGGGGGGGGCTGTGGGGGCTGCAGCCCCTCCCTTTAGAAAATTTTCCCCATTTAAAGATAGAATTGGACTTTCCTTAATGTAAGGAAGCAAGTTAAAGAACCAATAATGTAAAGAACAAGTAGAATTTTAGTTGTGGGAAAGGAACATGAAGGTAAAAAATCTGATTAGCAGATCCAAATAGCCCCCCCCCTTTACGATCGGCTGGATCCGCCCATGTGTTTTCTTAGTTTTCAATGGATCATTATTAACATTTTAACCAATAAAAGTATACTAAGTCGACGGTTTCTTTAATAGTTGTTATTAACTATATTCTAATAAATGGGGCCATCTTTGGTGTAGTGGTTAGCTTAGCAACTTAATATACTAAAGGTCGCAGGTTCGCGTCCCACGTTGGCCATAGGATTTTTTAAAACGAGTGAAAAATCCTCGGATATGCCTTCCCTAGGATTGGACGTAAAATGGAGGTCTAGAGCCTGTACGATTTAAGATTAACGATTAACGAGCCTGTACTTGTTAAAGATCCCTGTCCTAATTATACCTGGATAGGCAAAATTTACGACTCCCTCTGTAACATCGTCCGAGCAGTTTGAGCCTACTTTTATTTCACGTATTTGGATGTTATTGCATACTTATACATATTTGATCAAAATAAATACATATATTCACATATTTAATCATAATAAGTTCATATTTTTCATTTTGGGCATATTTTTATAATTTGGAGGTGGTAGACAGGAACTGTGAACCACATACTGTAGGGCTGTGAATCACAGTGGGTACAAAGGTTATTGTAATTTATAGAGGATGCTTCTAAACAGTGACTGGCGAGAGGTGACGGGAACTTAGATAAAATCAATGTCCTTTTTCACATTTCGAATACGAAGCAGTAGCGATAACTAGAGCCGTCTTTATTCGAAAAACCTAATTTATAGAACGTTCTTACCTTCATTTCTAACAATTGCGTATTTTTCGCATAAGTCATTACCCAACTTGAGTCCCAAAATGTTCCACTGACAGAAAACGTGGCTAACATTAAAAAGGTCATCACCTGGGAGTAAGGGAGATTTGATCAGATCAAAACTGGCTGAAGTACTGTGGGAAACCATCTGTTACATCTGATTTCTTTATGCGAATCGATGTAAAAATCCTTGGCTACACCGTCCCTCGGATAGAACTTAAAATGGACGAGCCTGTATGATGTCATGTATTCGTTGAAGATCCCTATCCTAATTATACTTTGACAGGCAAAATTTAGGACTCCCACTGTATCATCGTCCGATCAGTGGCATAAAGTGACGCTCAACAAACAAATTATTATATATTGTAAAAATTGTTTTTTGTTGTATATATCATTATAACTTGTAAAAAAATTCTTTTGTCCCTAATAATTATTATAAGTTGTAAAAAAAAAAAAAAAAAAAGATTGATCGGAAAATAAAAGTCACCTTTTAGGAGATTCATTTAAATTTTATATTAAGGCGTTTTATTCAAATCCCATATTTTTTCTATTGGTACTTGTTAGATCGTTTAACATATTCCGGCCTGGTGTAGCAAGTATTTTATTAAAACTGTTTACCGACGAATGTTGACTTTCTGGTATGAGTCGACATCTGAGTACTTAAAAAATTCTGATTTTGAAATTTAACTCTTCCAGCTCAACCAAAGAAGTCTAATTATTCTATAATGCAGACTCAAATTATACCATTAGGGATATTTAAAAAAATATATTGATGATTTTAAAAAAATACTACTTTATTTAAAATCATTATAATTACCAATAGTCAACTGTTAACTCAAAATTAATGGTTTTTTTCTTATGATCCTAATTAAAAGTCACCCTTGATGAAAACGTCAATTAATTTTTATAAATTCCTGATGAAAATTTGGATCGGATTTATTTGTTGATTGTTTAATAAACGCCACTTTATGCTACTAAGTCTAATCGGACGAGGGGCTACAATGGGAGTCCTAAACTTTTCTAAAGAGTACGTGACATCGTACAGATTCTAGACCTCCACTTTACGTCCTATCCGAGGTACGGTATAGCCAAGGAGTTTTTACTCCTTTTAAGAAATCTAAAAGGGCCACCGCTGGACGTGAACCCGCAACCTTTATTATTGTAGTCTGCCATGCTAGCCACTACACCATAGGTGATCCTTGGATCGGATTTAATTTTTTTTAAATTATTGATTTCAAACCCTGGGATATACCCGTTCCTGCTTCCCACCGATGTCCGAGTTATAACTAGGGCACTAATCGGGGTTCCTTGTGTTAAGGTGCTTTTACACTCTAAGAACTTTCTAAGAACTACCTTACTAAGGCTGTTCGGGTATTCTATGTACTTCATTTGTTCGCCTGTATTGGGGGGTAGCGCTAGTGTCACTTTAGATTTTGATTTTTCCCAAGTGACAGGAGTTATTTGTGATACTAGTGCGCCGTTGTAATTCGTCTCATATTTTTTTATTTTTCAGATAATATAAAATATGTTGATGATGGAGATTTTTCTTCATCATAAGTTAGCGTTGGGTGCGTCAGCCATATATGTTCGCTTAACGTCAAGTTATGTATAAATGGCTGTTCGTGGAACGCCGGTACGGCAAGGTTCGGAGGAGAACCTGTTCGTGGGGGAGGTTCGTAGAGTGTAGAGGCACCTTTAGGAAGCGATCCAAAACGTTTTGGCTCGAATTACAAGTTGTTTTTTTTTTACTTTCAAACTATACGACGCGGTTTCTAGATTGTTGAGTTATTTTATAGATTATAAAATTAACCTCCACCATTCTGCTTCTTCATATACACTGCCACCGAATTGTATCCTCGCAGGAGAGGTTTGGTATCTTTGTGTGTTTGGACTGGTGCGAGATATGAGGGTCGCGCCTTGTTTACATTCTCCTTCTTAAACATGTGCATTCTGATTTGTGACACGCTTCTATCAGATTGAAAAAGTAAACTCAAACCTTATACATGTTCCAATCCTTCACTTGTGTCTTGTCAAGGTGTTTACTCCATCAATAATTAATTCATATTAAATAATCATTTTAAAATATTCAATTGTATCGTTTCACATTGTTTGGCCTCGAGCCTGTGCGATTTAAAGTACCGGTTAAAGATCCATATCCTAATTATACCTGGATATGCCAAATTGAGGACTGTAGCATCGTCCGATCAGCCTAAGTATAAAGGGACGTTAAACAAAACAAACAAACATTGCTTAGTTTGATCCTCTCACGGTATACTACGCTATTATAAATGTTAAATTTAAAACTAAATCTATATAAATAAAGATGAAATTCTGTTTGTTTATTTGTTTGTTTGTTTGTTCTTTATAGAAATCCAAACCGTTTGTCCTGAATTCTCCAAATTTCGCTCAGTGGTTCTTTCATACAAGGTGCGAGCACCTGTCCATATTTTAATTGCATAACTTCAGCCGATCTTCAGCTGATATTCTTTATTGTTATAAAAATCGTAATGATCTCGCTTTACAATGGTTTTTTACAAAATCGACCGTTTCCTTAGAAAAATGAAATCCCCCGGGAGAAACCGGGATATATAGTTATAATCTATGTAAATAAAGATGAAATTCTGTTTGTTCTTTATAGAAATCCATACAGTTTGTCCTGAATTCTCCAAATTTTGCTCAGTGGTCCTTTGATACCAGGTGCGAATACCTATTCATATTAAAATTGCATAACTTCAGCTGATCTTTGGGTATATTCTTTATTGTTATAAAAATCGTTATGATCTCTTCTTACTTTGGTTTTTTACGAAATCGACCGTAAAATGAAATTCTCCGGGTGAACCCAGGAAATACAACTAGTTACCTAAATTCATGAAATCTTCGTCATAACTTCGTGTTATAAGTAGGATTCGAATAATTTGTTGTAATGTTATCCAATAATTTGACTATAGTGATAAATAAAACCCAACGTAAAACCTTTTTTTTTTTTACTTATAGCTAATTTTATTCTTATCTTTTAAACATTATTTGATGAAACATGCTACAAGAGCTGCATTAAGGGATATTTAGTATATAAAGCAAGCTTAATTTCTGGTTTATGTTTTATTTCTATTAATGCTTGGGATTATTATCAATGCCTCCTCAAATTTAGTTTTCTACGAAAATACACGTTTTATTTTATTTTAAATACCTGAAAACCAAATAACCAAGTCTTGCAAAATGAGCGAGCGGCATGTGTGTCATGGTAATGAATTTTTATTTTGAAATTGGATGAATTCGATGATTTCCTTAAATCAAAAAATAATATTACTTTTCTGGGACGAAAGACAATTTCATGGAGTAAGAATAGTAACTTGACTTTAAAAAAAAAAAAAATAAAACCTTTGGAAAGCTATATTTTTTGGAAAAATATTATCTGATTACCATTTAAGTCGGAGAAGAAAACATCCTATAATTTCTGATATCATATCATTGAATAAACAATAAATATTTCTGTGATAAATAAATTGGATTTCCCCGGAAGATAAATGGAAATATCGGATTTACTTTTTTCAGGTTGACACATTAACTAAATTATTACATTTCAGTTTAAAATTATTTCTTACTCAGGGAACATTGTGGTATAGGAAATTTGTGCGATGAGCGCAATATTTGTCTATTTTATTTTATAATAATAATTTGAATCGCAAAAAAAAACTTTTTGTGTCTGTAAATTTTGATCACTCGTTTATTAAATAAACCATTGTGGCATTCTTTCAAATCGTATTTCTTATGTAAAATATTTGAAAAGGCGTTATAACATTTGCTTAGCACCTAATAAACTTCTCCGTCAAATAAGAATACAAATTATCTCCTTTTTCTCTAAATTATTTCCTAACTAGAAAGTTATTAATGTAACTGAAATTCCCCATAATCAATGGGAAACACTAGAATAGCTTTTGTGTACCCATTTTGATGGCCGATTGCCCAAAATTCTCGAGAATCAGATCGAAGTAGTCCAGACACCTTCCATGGCCCGTTGTCTATTTTGGACCCTCAACTAAAATTAAAAAATCTGGTGCGTGCGCGCAATACACATCTTTCACTTACCAACTTACTTAGATTAGAAATTGATGTGTTTTGTTAATGGCCACTTCTCAAAGTCACACATTTTTCCACATTCATTTCTTATTTTTGTTTTTATTTGCTCTATAAAAAATACTAATTTTTTTTATTATCAAATAAAAGTTTTTACTTTTAATATGATGGCATAATGCAGGCATAATACTCCAAGTCGTCTCATTTTATAATTCTCTATGTAGTTGTTGAACACTTCATTTAGTTACTATGAAACAAATAATTTCCATTAAATGAACAGAACGGCTTTAATTATGAACAATGGTCTGTCATTAAAGGCGTACTCCGCATGCGTTTACTTGATTTTTTTCATATTTTTGCCATTTCTTATTTTTGGGCATAACGAGAGACAGTTAATTTCTCCATATTAACAAAAAAAAAAGGTACTTTATGGACAAACAAACAAGGCCGCTTACCTGATATTAAAGAACACCTAATTTTCATTAAAAATGACGAATTTGATCAAAATCATTAAAGCCGTTTTGGAGATAATCGAAAAATAAGTATAAATTGGATAAAAGTTATGAAATAAAGTGCCGGTGCCCCGTCCGTGTGACTAATTTTAATGAAATGTTGGCTGTCACATCGCGGGCATATACACCCCCCCCCCCTAGTTTGATCAAAATAGTTACCGCCGTTTTTGAGTAACTAAAAAAACCTGAAAACGAAACAAAATTTATTAAGTGAAGTGCCCCCTCCAATTGATAAACTTTGATAAAAAAATTTACTGTCACATTTTGGGCATATACATACATCAAATACCGAGTTTAATCAAAGTCGTTAGAGCCGTTTTTGAGAAAATAGAAAAAAACGAAAACATTTATTAAATAAAGTATCCCCTCCATTTGACCAATTTTGATGAAATTTTCGCTGACACGTCGCGGGCATATACATACACCAAATACCCCCATGTTCGTACGGTTTATATGTTTTGAGCTAGTCTGTTCACTAACACACTCACAGACCATTTCGCGGGAATAGGTGTTTTGGACTCAGGGGACCCCAAAACGTTTATTTAATTTGAAAACCGAAAGTCGAAATTTTTCACGATCGTAATACTTTCCCTTACTATATATTTATCATGTATAGGTAAGTGAAAGTAAAAAACTAAAAGTAGGAAGGGTATATAAAATTACCAGTGTGTATATTTAATCGTTTCTCTTTTTTTTTTTTTTCTCACTAGAGAAAATGAAAAAAGTGAATAAGAAAATATACCTTGGGCTTTTCAGACTTGAGGAAATACCACCTCTTAATCAGGAGTGGAGGTCTCTCATCTAGCTCCTTTTTGGGCTATTCCTAACTTGTATTTCAGCCCTGGTCCATGTCTTTAATAAGTTTGTTGTTGAGTCCGTTCATTTTGATATTATATCTAGAATAATGATTACGCATATGTTGGTCAATACTTGTTTGTCTTAGGCCTCTATGCAGGGTCATGTTAATAACGTGTTAAATTATAAGGTGTAAGATATTTCCTTATGCAAGTACCAGTCCACTCTTCACGTGATTAGGGCATGATTAGCATCATGAGACAATTACTTAATTAGTATTAAATTAATATTAATTAGCTAACAGATTTAGTACAATGGGCCTTTTCATTTTCTGAATATACTTATTTGTTTTTCTTTTATTAGAACCCCATTGACGACACATATGTTTGATTATCTTTTATAAAATGCGATAGGAATTGCGTCGTGGCAAGGTTATCGAACATTTTTCCATACTCTTTTCCCGTTATCTATTTATCCGTTTGTTTTTATTTTATATCTACATCACATAAAAGCTTGAGTTGGATTTTTAAAATTATATAAGACAATTAAACGGTTTATAATTTGATATTGTAATTTATCTCTTGGGAATGGAAAAATTGTGTAGAACTTTGGATATAGTTGGATGTAGTTCCGCGGTGGCCGTAGGATTTTTTAAAGGGACTAAAAAATCACAGGCCATACCGTCCCTCGATGAAAGGACGTAAATGGAGGTCCCGAGCCTGTACGATGTCAAGAACTCATTAAAGAACCCTATCCTAGTTATCTGGATAGGCGAACCTTTGGACTCCCACTATAGCATCGCCCGATCATGCTTAGTAGCATAAAGGGACGTTAAACAAACAACAACTTTGGATGTTTGAGCGCTGCACAGTGGGACGAATCGCCAATCTAGGTGGAAATAGTTAACATCAACGAAATGGAAAAATCATGTCCGTCTCTTGAAAACAACAGTCTAGCTAGGTCATTTACAAATTATTAATCGCTTGAAGCAAATATTAACAGAATTACGGGGGTTTGAATACGATATTTCCCTCAAAATGCTTAGTCAGCTTATTTCCAAATTATATTGTAAAACCAATTGTATCGTTGAGTGGATCGTGTTTTTTTGAAAAAAATTTATGCTAGGCAATGGAAGACGATTCAGAAATTAAGTTTATATAAGTTGTTGGTTCTTTAAATATGGATATAGTACAGAGCACCCTCCTTAATTTTCAATAGTCGATAACCTGTTTTTTTTTTCTAATAAAAAATAGGATTACTAAAAATCTACACCGATCTACACCGAGATATTTATATAGAATATAGTCCACAATATACAGAAATAAAGAATTAATTATGAACTGCTAATACCTGCTAATAAGGGTGTACGGTTTTCTTAAAGGTGTAAATCTGTCAGTGTTGAGAGCCTATATTTTTAGTATTTTGAGGCATTAGAGAGGTACAAATGAAAGTTATAGATATATAGTATACCAGTTTCATTATAATAAACTTCGGGAACCTCCGAACCTATGAAAAAACGAGATTCGTTGACAATAAGTACAACGATTAAAAGCAAAAAGCAAGATTTTTCTGAAATGAGATCTTTCCCTTTCGAGGAATAAGGTCCTATATATAATATACGGTTGAAAGTATATTTTTGCTCTGAATGGTTGATAGTTGAGTGTGCAGTGCTCTCACGGATAAAAAATCAAGCTAAACCTGCTATATTTGTGGAGCAACTCTTAAATCGATGAATGTTATACCAGGCGTTTTATCTCTAAATTGCAACGAAAAAAAATTACTGTTTCCGTCTTTCAAGTTTACACCTGTGGATTAGAATACTCGAATATTTTTTTATTATTAGGTACTGACTAAATATGAAAGCGTGGGCTGTAAGGAGTGAAGACGATAAAATTGATGTAAGAAAAAGAAAATCAGATATCCTGAACGAATTTAAAGAAAACATGGGTTTGATCGTCGATAGACCGCAACGTTTGGTTCTACAGATCCTGCCAGACGTTTCTTAAAAAATTTTGTCTTGAGTTCCCCTATTACAGGTATAGATGAAAATATTCTTAATAAATTTTACATACTTTTATCCGCGATTTCATCTGGGTACAATATTGATGTGCAAAATTTAAATGATTTCACAACTGAAATGGGGCAATTATACATTCGCTTATATCCATGGTATCATATGCCGGTGACAATGCATAAACTGTTAATTCATGGCGTTGAAATTATAAAATATTGTCTACTACCTATTGGTATCCTTTCTGAAGAAGCTCGAGAAGCCAGAAATAAAGATTTAAGGAGGGCCATACACGGTCATTTAAGATTTAGGGAGTTTCATACACGTAAGAACTCACGGGTATCTACAAACTGGGATACCATGAATATGCTACTGTTGACATCAGATCCTCTCATCAATGCCTTTATGGATACCCCACGAAAATCCAGAAACGCATTACCAAGAGATGTATACATACATGTAGCAAGGAAAGTACATGTACTTTCCTTGCTACAACCTATAGATGTCGATAACAGTAGGTTGATGTTGGATTCTGAAATGAATCTAACCTGGATTCAGATCCTTCAGATTTAAATGATTTGGAATGAAAAACAATTCGAGCATTTTCTTCTTTTTACAGTTCGATGTTACAATTTAATATATAATTTTTTTAAAATGTATTTTATAGTTAATATATTTTTTTTCTTTTTGAATAGTAGAAATTTTAATAAATAAATGTAAATAGAATTGCTTTATTACTTACAATTTATCTGAATAAATTTATTTTGTTTTAATATTTTAATTAATTTTTTTTTTTTTTTTTTATGAAAACTTTGTCAAAAAACATTATTTTTATTTTTATTTATTAATCCATGCTTAAATTTTATTTTCTACAAACATTAACATGAAATAAGTCGCTTCCAGAATTATTTCCACCTAGATTGGCGATTCGTCCCACTGTGCGCTGGTGTGGACGTTGTCTATTTCGGGCCAAACTTCAGATCTCACACTTTTTGAGCGAGCGAAGCGTGCAGAAGTCGAAAGCAGGGATTAAGTCATTAAGTTTATATCAAGGCTTTTTTTAACTGAAAAGGACGCGATGGGAGTTCTTTCCACAAGCCGCCACTCAAAAGATGTACCAAATATTTTTCATTGAAATCTTTAAAGTTTAAATTGCGCAGAAAGGATTCTATCAATCCCAGATAAAGTTTTCCGCTAGTGCGTACCACGATGCTTTAGTTACAAACCATGACAGTTTTCATTGAAAACTTAGATGTCTTTGCAAGTTTTTTTTAGAGTTTGTGTATTTTTTATTGATTTAGTAGATCTTTAGGCCATCTTCTTTTCAAAAGCTTCTGATGATTGTCTGGGATCGAGGAGTAAGCAAGGTTGGAGTAGGTTAGGATGATTAGGGAGTTTACTGTGAAAGGTCTGGTATCTGGATCCGGCCAAATAGGTGACATAAGGAACATTAAGGTCTTCGTGAAAAAAATAAATTACTTAAAATCAAACATTTGTTTTCGAATTCCGCCTTGTTTTAAAGAGATCTACAGATCATTTTTTTTTTACTGATAAAAAGTATAGCTATTTAAATAATATTAAAATAAACTGCTTATATAACAATCAAATAGTCGTAATAGAATAGAAATAAAGTAAAATTACCTACCTTTTATTAAAAGTAGCAGGTATTTTTATTTTTTGTATGTAACAGGTATGAGTAAATGTGTCTGAGATGGAATATTTCCTCATGAATAATATAATATTTATTCATATTATATAACCGAGGAAGATTCTATTTCTTAAAAAGATGTTTCTGATCCGCAAACATACGTCATCTGTCCTTACTCCGAATTTTTTTATGCAATTGATTAGATAAAAGCCACTTCGTCAGATTTGTAGAGCCTTCAAAACTAACCTTCGTTAAGCTGTTTCCTAGCCTGGCCACAATTTATGATTAAATATTTATTCATTTTTATAATTTATTGAAGTTTGAATATCAATTATTTATTTTAACTTAACTAATAGGTAAGAGAGACAGTGCATAGAACTGACGATTGTCTGATTATTTAACGCTTTTATAATGTAAGATATTTAATGTACTAGTGATGTAAAACTATCGATACTATCGATAGTTTTTTAATTATCGATAACACAATCGAAAAAATTATTTTCAAAGGAAAAAAGTGATAGCCCCTGCCTCTAAGAACACATGAGCTATAATATAATTAATGGAAATGAAAAATTAACAAAATTTAACAATTTAATTTTATTTTTGTTTATAACAAAAAATGCTTATCTACTCACTATGAAAAAATATTAACTTCACGCAAAAAATGTAAGACTTAAAAATACTCATACATGCCTTCCATCTTGATGGAATAATATACAAACAAAACAACTGATTTCTTGCCAGTCCCTTGACTTGAAAATTACTTGGTTAACGGCATGGAAACAAAATCATAGTTTTTGTAATAAAATATTTTCGACCTCTATAAATTAACTACCATAGAACATTTTTTTGAAGTATGCACGTTCACATCAACTGTTTTGTTTCTTCAAAAACTCCAACACATTCGAGGATTGCGTTCCGATTGTAGTCATGTCAAATCAACTACTTCTACAACTGGGAATCCTTGTTGCATGGTTCCTTGAAGAGGGTTAGTATAGCTTTCCTCTAAATACAGTTTCTTTGACCTTTTGATAAAGTTTTTATTCTCACTTTACGACTAAGGTTGAAACTGGTAAAAATTATTTCTAGTTATAATGGAACCCATCCGCTATTCACAGAAATGTTCATCTTATTCCCTAATAAAAAAGAAAAATTCTATTATTTTAACCCCCCTCTCCCCACCCCACCCCGGTCATCACCTCAGACTATCGATAGTAAAGATAGTCTTATGTCCGATACTATCGAAATAAATAATAGCGGAGAATATCGATAGTTTTACATCACTAGAATTCACATTGAGTAAGTTAATTATTAGTTTATAATACCGGTGGTCAAACCAAAGGGATTTATTTTTATAATTAGAAAAAGGAAAGTGCGGCGCAAATAGGATTTCCATGCGTTGATGGAAAATTTTTCAACAACCCCGTCAATTATTTGTTTAATATGATCTTGAGAATCAATGTTAATATTTTTATTGTGTAACACAATAGTATCCTTGAGAATCAGAACATCTGGTATGTGCAACGGATTATGAAACTGAACATGGAGTAGAGATAACATTATGTATATGCCCATCACTTATGTATATATGTATAAATATTTGTTAATGTATGTAATATTAAATAACAGACCTAACTAGTAGTGAGTTCCAAGTTGCTATCTGTATCCGTAAAATCGTCGAATCAGGAACCGTTATAAAAGGATTTCACTGTATCTCTTATATTTCTAAAATACTTCGTTTCCCGAAGAAGGAAATCATAAAGCACGATTAGAAAGAAATTTCTTTTTAAAAGCTTAAAAAAAGTATTGATTGATACAGAAAAAAGTAATATTTATAAAAGTTATAAAGCTTATTTATAATTTGATAATAATATTTATTTTTTCTTGTCTGTTAAAACCTCCATTTTTTTTTAATTTATTTTTACATACCTGATTGTGGTATTTAGTATTTATAGTATTAAGTATTTATTCAATTAATATATAGGTGAAATGTATAAACCTTCTACAGTTTTAAAATATATAAATAAAAACCTGATGTTTTGTAATATTCACTTTTTTATTTTTTAAATTTACAGCCATTGTAATTAAATTATAAGTATTTCTTGTGAATTAACGGTGAAAATGCATACGAATAAAAAACTACGGTTTTACAATTTTGTTTTTCTTTCTTAAATCATTTTTTTATATTTTAGGGTATTTACAATTTAGTTTCATATCCGAACTTTTGTTATCCGTCTCATCTTGTTCGGATTATAAGGGTTCTTTCGGTTTGAAGGTGCTCTTATTTAATTTTTATTTTTTCAAATTCTTATTTTTAAATTCTTAATATCGTAACATAGGATATAGGGCTTAAGATGTATTAGCCATGATGATGACTTGCAAAGTGAGTTGAACGTGGGTATTATTAAATAAATAATTTATGCATTTCATTTAATATGCTTTATCCTTATAATAAATTTAGTATTCTCTATATTCTCCACTTCCGATTGAATTGAGTATAACATATATTTTCCTTCTATTTTTAATAAATTATTAAAAGACAAAGTTCAGAAGTGACTTTTTTTAGAGTTTGATTAATACAGCGGTTATATGTTTTGTTAAGCTTATTCGATCGATATAAAACCTTAGCGAACTAAGTGCCAAACCAATTCAATACATTTTTAATTTATTTGTTTTAAATTTACCTATAGTTATTTTTTTAAATATATACTTGAAATTCAACAGTCAACCATCAATGGCTTAGCAATATTTTACAATTGCCATTTTCCGAATAATTCTATGTAATACCCGTTTGCACGAAAAGAAGAGGATAGAAAACCCAGCCTATTAAATAAGACGAGTCATCACTGTAGCTATCAATTAAATTTTCATGATTGCAACGAGATAAAACGATAATTGTACACTTGTCTTCATTATACTTAATTGAACACAAGCCAGTTTATAAGAAATTCATGAAACAAGTACAATTGATTTTTTCACGCCACAAAGGCATATATTTGCGGTTGGAAAGATATATCTGGGAAAGTTATCACTATATCTAAGTAAGAAAATTTTTGCGTATTATAATTTATGATAATGTTTCGTTTTACTTCTGGTAATTCAAAAGGTCAGGTTTATTCCTCTATTATTTTAATTTAAAAACTACTTTATTGCTACATCGGTTAGTTCAGGATGTATCATTAAAAAGCGAAAGTAAAATTAAACTTAATGTTTAACGATTCTTCGATGTATTCTTTTTTTTTTCAAAGCTCTTCTGGCATTTTCTTGTGGATATAATTATTTTCCCCACTTTGAGGGGAAGTAAGTATTTAAAATGATATAAATTATCTTATTGATATATTCATTGAATATGATCCAAAAAAGTTATGGCGCAGTGAAAAAAAAAAAAAAAAAAAAATTAGAAGATAATATATCTTTTAATATATCTAAAAATCTCGTGTCTTGATGTTTGCCGGAGGTAAAATCATAAACTAATCAACCTATTTTGATGAAATTTGGCTCATTGTGTGTTGTTTTGTCCAATTTAAAAGATGAGATAGTTTTTATCTCGATTATTGGCCTCAATATTTCTTTTATTGCAAATTGAGTGCTTATTATATTACAATTGAATGTGATTATTTGTAAGTTCTATAAATTTTGTAACAGTTGATTTATTGACACACTTCATTTTCTTTCGATATTTAGGGAGGGTAAGTATCCAGTAGCGAAATCTATTTTTTCTGGCTTGGACTAGGAAAATCCGTTTTTCCAAAACGAAAATCCCTTTTTCCAAAGGGCAATCGTTGCCTTTTCACGTGTGGGGAAAGCATCGAATCTATTAGTTTTAGCAAAAGACATTTTGATAACCTGTTTCAGGTAGAACCTACCAATATGATATCTAATCTCATATCATATTGTGTTATGTTCTTAATTTAGTTCATATATATCATGGCAAAGGTTAATTTATTACACGTTTGACTATTGTGATTGTACTAAACCCTATTGCAATTATATTCTTTATTATTTCCTTTTAAATGTGTATTATTTATATTTAATCTCTCCTCTGCTGGAATAGGTCAGCAAGTGTTAAATGAATGGATCACCAATACTTACTATAGTCAAATATAAGATGTAAAAAATAAAAACTTTAACCCTTCTAAATTCTTTACCAGACAATTTTAAATTTGGCGTAAAGTTCTATTTTAAATCTCCATAAAAAATTTTAAATTTGGTTTTTAGATTTGCTGTAACTTTTTATCTTAATCAGTAAATTTTGATTTGGCTGTATTAAAAAGAATAGGATATTTGTATCGGGTCATCCCGTTTATGTTTAGTCCCGTTTATGTCATGTTTATGTTTAGATTACTAATCCGTACTTTCAATTTTTTTTTTTACATTTTTTGTTTATTATAGCATTAAATAAACTTCTATTTATAACGTTTTGGTTGGTGAAACGTATTTATTCTGTGCTGAAATTTCATTTGAAATGGATCACCCCAGAAACCACTTACGCCATATTATGCTTTGGGAATTCGATAAAGGAGAAAATTCTGCTTCAACTTACCGAAAACTTGCTCAAATATATCTATCGGAATGTTAGACGGCCACGGCAGTGTTCAGGACTTGGTGAAACACTTAGGACAGAAGCGAGAGAAGGACTTCATCCGATGTCTGTATCGTGGGATATGAAAGGATTTCATCATGAATTCCTTGATCTTAACCCAAAAACATGAATTCAATCTCTGAGGTGAAAAACGAGGTGTTAGATTTATTTAATTCAAAACCAAAGGATTTTTTCAGAACAGACATTCAAAATTTGGTTTCAAGATGGCGAACTGTTACACAACAAGATAGGATGCCATTAAAAACTGACATTACTTACGGGATGACCTGATAATTAGGTCAATGCATTTTAGCTACTAAGCCACAGCAACGCGTTACCGGGTCTGCTCGTGTCAAACTGAAAATGTTTATATGATATATAATTTTGCCTCCTTGCGAATAATAGTTATAGCTATAGGCTTTTTTTCTTTTTTTTTTTTTTCTTTCCTGCCTCAAACACTCAATACCTCGCTGTGTCCAAATGTTCTCTGTATATACGGTAGCGACTGCTACGTTATGTTACCAGAAGCAACAGGTGGGACACTACCTGAAGAGATGTAGATTTCGACTCCCTCCTGACTACATCACCTTAAACGATTCCTGACACAGTGTGAACTAGGTTCAAGGACCTAATATTTGTTCTCTATCCGATCTTTCGACACAATATCTTATCGCCAACCTCCCCTTTTTTTCATATGATATATAATTATTTATATAAATATAATTGATATATTTAGGATTTTTTCAACACTGTGATGTTTAAATGTTAAATTCTCAAATTTTATTCTTGTTCCGTAAATTTCTTTAAAAAACGTGCACATGTTCAATTAGGTATAATCTAGACAAGCATACAATTATCGTTTTATCTCGTTGCAATCATGAAAATTTAATTGATAGCTGTCTTAATGACCGGTCTTGTTTAATGAGCTGGGTTGTCTTTCCTCTGTTATTAGTGCAAATCTCTAGCACTTCTGCAGAACTTGATGATTATAAGACATTTAATTTTTTTTTTTTTTTTTTTTTTGCGCATTTTTTAACAATATTATATTAAGGTAAAGTGAGGCCTGTGCGATTTTCGATGAGTTTTTTTTTTTTTTTTAATTTTCTTCATTCCTTCTAACTTTAATCTACATTAGCACTCTCAATGGGACGCTTCATAGTCATACTTATTGATTTTGATTTGTTGTAAATTTGAATGAGTTAAATATTATCAAAGTTCATCGCCTCTGTAAAAACGTTTCCGTTCCTTCAAGGAGCAAATTGAGTGGTTAGAGTTCTTTACTTTTATATTTACCCCAATAAATAATCACTTCTCTGTAATCTTTTTTAAAAGAGATTTATGCAGTTCCCTCATTTACGTGAGATTAGTGCGTAAATCTTGAAACAATTATTCCTTTAGCCTGATAGTAATTTTTAGAATGTGTAATGTGTTTGTTTGATTAACGTCCATTTATGCTACTAAGCCTAATCGGACGATGCTACAGTGGGAGTCCTAAATCTTGTATATCCTGCTATTATTATTATTATTATTGGGGTAGGAATCTTTAACATCGTACAGGCTCAAGATCTCCATTTTATGTCCCATCCGAGGGAAGGCCCATAGCCGAGGATTTTTTACTCCCTTTAAAAAATCCTATGGCCACCTCGGGACCCGAACCTGCGACCGTTAGTATTGTAGGTTGCCATGCTAACCACTACACCACAGGTGACCCCAGGATATATAATAATCCACTACAATACTGAAAAGAATAGATAGAGTTTAAGGTTTCAAATACATTAAAGAACATTAACCCAGCATTGATAGCTGTTTGTATATACTCGGTCGAAGTTGAATTTTGCACTACACTTCACCATACCTTGTTT
The DNA here is from genome assembly GCA_911387785.2 of Aelia acuminata. NCBI lineage: Eukaryota > Metazoa > Arthropoda > Insecta > Hemiptera > Pentatomidae > Aelia > Aelia acuminata. Next base: position 22,667,005 of record OU426984.1, on the reverse strand, counting down.
TTTATGAAATAACTAAAGTTATCAGGTGGGAATATGTAAGTGGTAGGAATGCATTTTAAATCCGTTCCATAGCAAGCACACGATTTTGGTCTCTTTGGTTTAGGAATATGTCGAAAACATATTCCATGGTATTTTATATGGTTTTAGTGCTTCGTGAGTACTGTCTTGGTCAGCGGTTTTGCAAGATGGTGATGTGGTCCAAACACTCAACCGCCAAGTTTTACCCATAGTTTATTATTCACCTGAAAATCCCACCGATGCACAGTGGGAAAATATTGTCATTTAGCGGCCAAAAATCTATAACTCCTGACTAATGACGATAATCGTATATATCTTTTTTCATTTAAGAGCATGGGATTCCCTTTTTTCAGTAAGAATAAAAAAAAATAAAAATACCATCGCTCAAAGTATTTCAAATTAATTTTTAAATGAATTCATTATTCACTTAAATTTAAATAAAATAGTTTATTGGGTACAAGGTTATACCTAGGGAATGAAATGAGTCAGGATTATTATCTATTTAGCTTTCTGCTTATAGACAGGTCTTTTCCAGGAATTTGCTCCTTTTGAAAGATTTTAAAATAATTGTTCAAATAAGAAAAAAATCCAAAAAATTAAATTAAAAAATCCCCCATTTTTTAGGAATTTTAACGGAATAAAATATTGTTCTATAATTCAAAGTTAAGTATGTTTTATGATTTAGTCTATCTATAAGATATCGAGGCCGAAAATTTAACGAAAGTTCAAATATAGTGATTTAAATCTTAAAATCGATATATCGCCGATCGATCGCATTTGATCGATCTAATTCTATTATGGTATTTTAGCACCCTTCACCCTCTACCAGTATGGAAAAAATCAGAACCAACTCTTGCCAATAATAGAAGTTATATCAATTTAAATACTTTCTTTTCATAAATTACATAGTCAATGTGGAAGAAATCAAAACCCATTTTTATCCAATAATTTTTCAGTCATTCATATTATTTATAAAATATGTTTGGTGCAATAATATAAAAGATAAAGCTCTATAGAAAAAAAAAAAATAATATCAGAGAGATGAACATTGATTTTGCTTAGAATAAATACAATTTTTTTCCCTATTGAACTTTACTTTTTATGTTATTGCACCAAACATATTTTATAAATAATATGAATGACTGAAAAATTATTGGATAAAAATGGGTTTTGATTTCTTCCACATTGACTATGTAATTTATGAAAAGAAAGTATTTAAATTGATATAACTTCTATTATTGGCAATAGTTGGTTCTGATTTTTTCCATACTGGTAGAGGGTGAAGGGTGCTAAAATACCATAATAGAATTAGATCGATCAATCGATTTTATCGATTTTAAGATTTAAATCACTATATTTGAACTTTCGTTAAATTTTCGGCCTCGAAATAGACTAAAGCATAAAACATACTTAACTTTGAATTATAGAACAATATTTTATTCCGTTAAAATTCCTAAAAAATCGGGGATTTTTAATTTAATTTTTTGGATTTTTTTCTTATTTGAACAACAATTATTTTAAAATCTTTCAAAAGGAGCAAATTCCTGGAAAAGACCTGTCTATAAGCAGAAAGCTCAATAGATAATAATCCTGACTCATTTCATTCCCTAGGTATAACCTTGTACCCAATAAATTATTTTATTTAAATTTAAGTGAATAATGAATTCATTTAAAAATTAATTTGAAATACTTTGAGCGATGGTATTTTTATTTTTTTTATTCTCACTGATAAAGGGAATCCCATGCTCTTAAATGAAAAAAGATATATTCGGTTATCGTCATTTAGTCAGGAGTTATAGATTTTTGGCCGCTAAATGACAATATTTTCCCACTGTGCGATGGCGGACCAATTAATTTTTTTCAAATGCTTAATTAATTGTATTATTCTTAAAATCAATTGGTTTTTCGTAATGAATAATAATCATATTTCATTTAGTAATAAAATGCAAAAAACATTGCAAATTCGCAGAACGTTTTTTATACGGTAGTCTACATTTAATGAAGTTATGAGCAATTAAGGCGAATTGGAGATTAGAATTGATAAAGTAAGTGAAATGTGGTCTCTTCCAAATGTTGCTTATACCGCGGCTCAAAGCAAACCGTAGATCAGCTAGTACTGTGCTTGTCTATTAGGCAAAATAAGATATTGCAAACAAGAATAAGACACATTCACTACAAACTTTTTTATATAGTAAAGAGATAAATATTACCAATAAAAATAATAAGGGAAATGACGGCTATATGTAATTATTTTATTTCACAAAATTAAAAATTTATTGTCTACCTTAAATTTGCTCTTTGTGAATTAATTTATTGTTACAGTGTAGTTGTAAAGGTTTTATTTTTACTTCTGCCCCTGATCTATAATTTGATTAAACTCTATTACACAGAAGTCCCACAATATAACTAAGATTTATACTTATATTAAAGTTACTCAATTAAATGTTATTGTAACTTTCCTTAATCTCACAGAACCGTTTAAAGAATAAGTTTTTATTGGAGATCTGTTTTTGAACACATTGATTGGAAATGAATTTTTTAATATTTATTTATTAAAATGCCAGAAATGCTTTATATTGTAAATTGCAATGATTTTCCGTGCAATATATTAAATTTTTCAGAAATAAGCTGGTAATTTCTGAAATATGTACTGTTTGATTAATTATTTCAATATTTGTCAATACTAATTATTTATGATTTATTCATTGATGTTTATTGAAACATTTTTTTTTTTTCTGATTCAGGTTTTAGATTTTAATACAATTAAATCGAATTATTCCGTTCTTTATGAATGACCGGAGGTATTAACAAAGGGAAAATTGTATAGAAAATGTATTTTCTATGTGAAAATACCTCTATATGAATTGAGCTTATGTAATTTTTTTGGTTTAAGATATGTTTTAATGATAAAAATTTAGATTTTGAAAAATCCGTATCTTTTTTAGACACATATTTTTTGAGACGCTTTTATAAGAATTTTTTCGTTATATATACATAATATTTTAATATGTAAAAAGGCGTTTTATGGAGATAAATTTTAAAAAACTGAACATTTGAAACGGAATTCAACTCCTTAGTTTCTTCAGTAGTTACGAAGTATTTTTCGTTGAGTGGACACAATCGTCAGACTGGAAGCCACACGCTCGACGGGGTGCTTTCGCATTTAAAAACTGCCCATTTGAGGTTAACCGCAGCACTTGCACCTCTTCGTTTATCCAGTAGCGGTTTTATCTCCAGATCGTCTTAAGCGAACTTATCGCGAGAGTTGTTTGGAAGATACAAAGATAAAAATCTCCGCTTATAATCCTTTATAAAATAATTTAAAAAAAAATTAACAACAAAATCTATATAAATAAAGATGAAATTCTGTTTGTTTGTTCTTTATAGAAATCCATACCGTTTTTCCGAAATTCTCCAAATTTCGACCAGTGGTTCTTTCATACCAGGTGCGAACACCTGTCCATATTAAAATTGCACAACTTCAGCCAATCTCTGGATATATTATTATAAACTAGTAGCCATTTAAAAAATATATTGAGATATGAACTGAAATTTTGTATTTTATTGTATGTACTTTGTTAAAAAATGCAAAAATAGATCAAATGTATGTAAATATATATCTTTTCATATGTGTCGTGCATCACCTTAGTTGCTTGAGCATTCGCGAAAATTGTTAAGGTCATTCTTATTGTAGTTGTCGATTCTATATCCTAAAACTTTTCGCGAAAAGTGTAGTAGGTACTGCTGTTCAGTAAAGGTTGCCCTGCTTTAATTAGCATCAAGAATAAATTTCAGTAAAATAATTATAATGAAAACCTTCGTCTGAAAATCTCGTTTGTTTCCTGACCAGTGAACCATGAAACATGCAAAAATTCATTTAGATTTCGAAGATTATTCTAATTTCTTAAAATTTTACTATTCTTAGATCTTAAGAAGTTAATTGAGATTGAGAATATATGATTTATTATTAATTTCATGTTGTAAATACTTTATTATTTAATTACAAAAATTGTATTAAAATATATATATATTTTTTTTTTTTGTTTCAGGTAAGAAGAAGGGCTGCTTTACAATTGTTCGTAATATTTTTTCATCCACAAGGTAGGATTCTATTTTAGTAACGCCTTCTAAAACAGTTTATTATTATTATAAATAATTGCATTTAATCATCATAAAATTCTTTGCGAATGAATTTTGCAGATTACATACAATTTTGATCTTATGATTTTGATGGGGTGTTCATTGATTTAATTAATTTCTTTGGCTTATCGAGGTCCTTAATATATTATTTATTTATTAAAATAAATAGGTATATTAAACCTTTTCGTTGCATAGATTTTCGTTGCCACCCTCTTTTGTTTTTACAAATTTATTTTTTTGCGATACTCAGAATATTTCGCAAATAAATCACAGGACTCCTATAATGTATTTCATTATTTTAAAAATGGAATAGTTAATTACGGAAGTCGATTTGCGGAAGAATTACTGATGTGACATAATTATTTAAATTTATCTGTATTAGTTTCTTATAATGTTCATTAATTATAAATTTAAAATATTAGAATACTTGGGTGAGAACTCATGCTATAGGTTTTATCTAACATTATCAAACTTATGAATATTCTTATTTAATAGAGGAAAAATAATTAATATATTCTGCCACAATCAAGGGCATTAATATTAGAGCTGTATGGACACATTTACTCAATAACTATATAAAAATGTACATAAAAAAAAAGAGAAAGTAATAATAATAAATAAAATGTAAATCTCGAAATAGGAAAGAGAAAAAAAATGAAAATAATATTAAATAAAAAAGCAATCATCTAAATTAAATAACATACATTCATACCTATATACAATATATACATTCACCGCCTGGGAAACTCTGTTCCACGCATTGTAGCCCTCTTATGAAGGCAAAGCAAGACTCTGGAGGATCCCACTGCTTCTCTCCCAGCCGCACACTGTGATTATAAACCAGTGGAGACTGGGTGAGAGCACTCAGCTACAGTCAGGCAGGACTTTGCAGCCATTGCCAGGTCTCCAATAGTAATTACAAGAGGTCTCTTGGCCATTGCCGTTTCAACCTCCTGGGAGGATTGTAGGGATCGTTGGGGCATGATAGGGATTGAGCTGAAGGATTAGGATGAAAGGAAAGGTTCTGATGAAATTTGGAGAATTTGGATGGTATAAGGTCTAGGACAAATGGAATGTTGAGGTCTTGATGTAAGGTTTTGTTTGTAACGTAATATGGGGCATTGACTATGGTTCGAAGGACTTTGGACAGGAAGAACTGGATACGTCTGTTGTTTGAAGGTTTTGCCGTTCCCCGTTCGATGCCGTAGAAAATAAAAGTGGTAATTTGGGCATTGTGATTGTATTATGCGTCAATATTTCAAAAATTTTAATGTAATTTTTCTATTTTTTAATGTACCACGAAAACTTCTAAATCTACCTCATCACATTTGTTTTTTATATGAATAAACATGCCACCAACGATTATTTTTCCTCGGAAAAATATATTTATTTTGTAAACATACATTTCATTATAAGCAAAATTATACATAATTTATCAAAAGTTTTTTTGTTCCACAAAAGCCTTTTTTTTATACTGTAACGTGAAACAAAATCAGATAAGGCTGTTGAAAAGAGTCCCAAGATTTCCGTTATTCATAAAAATATTATAAAATTCTTATATACATATTTATAAAAATGGATTGTTATAAATAAATTCTCAGTACCGACACGCTGAAATAACAGTTACTCCATTGATTGAGGACCTATTTAGCATTTTTTTATTTGATTTAAGAAATATTCGTTCAAATTATTGTTTTTTATTTCATATTACGAATATTGTTTTGATATTTATTCGCCAAGAACGGCCCAAAAGCTACTGCGCAGTCTGACCAATTAGAGTATGGAGGTCAAAAAGAGAAACTAGAATATTGGGAAAATCCCCAAGAACCTGATCAGTGACTCTCGTGTCCAACAGGCTTGTCACCCGTCGAAGACTTTGACGTTGTATAGTTTATTATTAAAAATTATAATTTATTTATTATTATTATAATATAATTTATGACCGAGTATTTCTTATTATATGACTGTATGAGGTCATACGATACATAACTAAGTTGTCTTTCTATAAACAAATGCTGCATAGCTCACTTTAATCTAAATTTTAATCCAATCTTTGTATGCAGTATCAATAACTTCTAATTTTTTTTTTTTTGTTACACTAAATTATTTATCCTATTTATTTTAGTTCTTTGTTGTTAACTTCATTTCCTTGACATTCAGAAAAATAAAGTCAAAGAATATTAGTGCATTACTCTTAAAATTACCTACAATTTGGGTACATTGATCAATGGATAAACAATAAAAAATTATATAAATAAACATTAATTACAAAAAACATATTTTAATAATTAAAAATATATTTTAACGAGATTAAAATGGATTCTTTTTTCTAGTTAAATTTTCCGAATAAGTTAAAAAATGATAAATCTTTTTGCCGTAGACATTTATATTGACAAAAAAACTATAAATAATTCAAGCTTATCGAAAATCTAAAGGTAAAATTGGTAAAAGTAAATATTAAATATATTTTAGTTGCGTATTATAATATTACTAGCTAGGGTGCCCGGCTTCGCTCTGGTAGTTGTTTGCTAGTTTTAATAACAGAAAAACTTTAAAATTAAAGGAAATATAGAACAAAATTAGCACCTTCTTGAAACGGTTTTAACTTGGTATCAATATTAAGATTCGAGAACTGCAGAGTCCGCCAAAATAAGGAACCCTATATACTTTATAGGGAGTTGAAAATGGTAAATAAACAATTAATTTTAATGCAACTTTGTCGAGTTATGCATCGTGTTTTATGGTTTCTGTAATTCTGAATCGTATAAGCCCATTCCAAACAGTCAGCAGATAATAAATTATTAGATTATAGTTGAAAAATCTAATACCTTAGTTAAAGATATTATATTTCGAGTATAACTTAAGCGCCGAATACTGTGATGATCCTATTAGATCCAGAAGAATAGAAACTACCGAAGATTCTTAGAAACCTTTTTTTAAGACCTTTCTTCCATTTCAATCTCCCTTAAGATATCCCCCGTAATTTGACTCTGCAGAACTCGAATCTTATTACTATTACAAAGTGAAAAGCAAAATTTCATGAAGGCACAATTTTTTCACCATATTTCTTTATGAAGAACCAAGAGGGATTATAAAATCTTATTGAAAAAATGCTGTATTTGGAGTTGGTCATTTTTCAATTGGAATGCCCATCATACATAGTAATCAAAACAACTTCTTTTTCATAACTACAATAAGAACACTTCAAACTTTTTATTTTCGATTTATATTCAGTCAATTTATCTCTTTTTTTTTATGTGTCTTTTAATTCGATCACTGTACTATTAAGAAATATTCACTCGTATTGCATTAAATTTACTTAAGGATATATTATATACTGATTAAACGTAATCTGTTGATCAATTAGCCTTCTTATGAGAAAATTAATTTTTTTATGAATCCAGTTGGTTTTCTAATGTATTGCAGAGATGTTGAATCATTATTTTATTTTGAAAGCAAAGGATAAACTAATTATTATCTCTTACTTTTTTAGTAATTTAAAAAGAACAGCTGAAAAAATATATAACCTTTACAACCTCACTGGATGAATGAACAATAAACATTGAGTGAAACGCACCCTAGCGCTTCCTGGTAGCCTGAAGCTCGAACTAAATCTTTCATTCATAAACTCGTATCTCAATCTCAGAGAGCCTAATTAAATGGTGCGAGAGGCTTAAAATTCCAGTCCTTTTCTCTTCAATTTCACACCCTTAAGAGAAATACGGAAACCTTCTTATCTGTTAGGGGGCATACAGTTACTGACAATAAATCTCTTAATCGTACGTGGAGTCGTTTCTGAGCCTTATCGGCACGCACATTGTACACTTTGCTTTATAATATATATTGATTAAATTAATCTCTAGAGCATCTAGAAACATATATTCATTAATTACAATTCAAAAGAGCATAAAATTATGATTATTTCAGAAGATAGTTAAATATATCTATCTGAGAACTAAAACTTGGATACTTCGAACAATGGATAAGTTAATTACCAAATAATTAATTATTTTATTAAATAACTATATAAGTTACATGATCAAAACGGTTTCTTAAACTCGCCCAATAAATAGCTTAACACGTTAGGTGCAGCGGGGTATTTTAGGGAGGGGTATCTTGTTCAGTTCAGGTTTCGGACCCCGAGGACCGATGCCGCACCTAACGTGTTAACAATGATAAATAATTTCAATTCCTGCCGTCACAAGCATATTGACATAAATAAAAGTGTAAATAATTTAATATTATTCAAATGTATAAATGTAATTCTAATAAGTGGTTTAAAAATATACTATATTTTTTTCCAAATTCATTTTTATATTTATCCTGCATTGAAATTTTTTACTGTGTTGTGATTATGAAAAAAGAAGCATATTCCAGTATATTATCCATTTATTGTTTGTTTGTTTAACGTCACTTTGTGCCACTAAGGCTAATCGGATGATGCTACAGTGGGAGTCCTAAGTTTTTCCTTTCCAGGTATAATTAGGATAGGGATCATTAACGAATACCTGACATCTTACATGCTAGGGACCTTCATTTAACGTCCTATCCGAGGGACGGCATAGCCAAGGATTGTTTTACTCACTTTAAAAAAATATAGGGCCAACTCGGGACGTCATCTATTTATTTAAATCATTTATATTGTCAGATTGAGACTTGAAAATGTCCGTTTGCCTGGTAAGTAGTGACAATGAATGATGTTGAAATGGCGAATGCTTCACTTTTCATAATTTCAAAACAAAATATTTATATTATAAGAAATTTTGGTCGGTTTATTAACCTGAACTATTTTTCTTAACTTAAATAGTATAAAAAAATATATGGAAAAGAAAACTAAACTTAAATGCACAGGTATTTTCTTTCTTTTCTGTTGCAAAATGGGACTGTGGTCCAGAAAACGTTTTTGTTTCTCTTAAGGTCTATATTTATTCAATATTATCTATATTTTTATACTTGTTGATTTGAAGATATTGATACTAAAAGATCATTAGCATATTTGGGTTCATGGCCAATTAGCATAGAACTGACTGCAGTCTCACTTCGAAACAAAGCCTAGCTTCACTGGGTTAGGTTAGCGACGGTCTGTAGAGTCAGGACTATTTATTTTTAGATATCACAGAGTCAAAAATATACAGTAGTAGTAAGGTTGTTGACCATCACAAGATGTATCGGTGTAGCCGGTAAAAGAGGCAGTGTTCAATATATTTATTAGTCGTTGTCGTGTAACAATAAAACGTACCCTGTTTAGAAAATAAATTATCTTTATAAATCTGTGATTTATGTCATGTGTTTTAATTTATATAAAAACTTCAATACCATTGGAAGGTTGATTGATTCTATTGTGATTTAAGCATCAATTATATAAGGACTTTAAAATCGTTTTGTAATTCTGTTTACTTCCTAAGAAGAATAAACAGAATTACATCTTTATTAAGATTAAACCAAACCTTTGGCTATGGTGATTCGATCAGATTTCAGAATTCGTCTACCTCGGATTTTTTATTTTATCTAACGTCACTTTATGCTACTATAGCTATTGTTCGACAACATAAGAAATTTAACTGAGAGCGGAGCTTAAATAAAACACGCCTAATTCTGCTTTGGCGCTGAATTTAAAGTGTGTCATGTTATGTTATAAATTATGATAAACAGATATAGGGGACATTTAAATCAATAAAACGATATTATATTTCACGAAGTACTTATCGATTGATATAACTTACCCCCCCCCCCCCCCCATAGTAATAAGATATCCAACGAATGGAATTTTAAATATTTTTAATAAAAGAAATATATATATATTTTCATCTATATAAAAGCATCATTACTATATAAATAAGCCAACCCGTGCTAAGCATTCGCACTCTAACCTACTTATATTCCACTTAATTAAATTGCAGACCATATATTTAGTATAGTACTTAGTAGTATAGTATAATGCGTATTTAGTGCGTCATGGGCATAGATGAGGGTTGAAGTAAAGAATAGATGGGTTTAAATTGTAGATTATTTATTTTTTGAAACCTATCGGTTTAAGGTATTTACATAACATTTACGTCTTTACAGGACCTCTTTGGACACTATGTTTGAAATTACGATATAGTCATCTGTGATTGCTTGTTTTAAACAGACATAGATGTCCCTGAAAGAGCTCACCCTGGAAAACTCCACATACTTAAGTACACATATCGCTTTCGCGAAGGCGCTGATTCTATTGACTGAAATCGCATGTTTTTGCTTGTAACTCGCAAACGACGGCGTCAACGGAAAAGTGTATATAACCAAAAATGTTCATCTCGAAAAACTGACTTCTGATGACTTCTCATAAAACTATTTCTTCTTATTATTCCGCCAACATCCTAATAGTTTTATATTTCATCATTACGATAACGGTATTAAAACTACCTTAAATGGACAAGTTTAAAATTATTTTCTTTAATTACTCTATTTTTCTAATATCTCCCTACATATTTATTGCCCTTATCTTAATTATTTTAGATCGCGTTGTATGTATTACATGACAAGCTTTTGTTGCGGATGCGCACAAGAATGTATTAAAAATTATAGGATATGACATAATATGAAATACAATAAAATCTTTGAAACCCTACCTCAAAAAAAAAAATAAATAAATTGCTTCAAACGGTTTCATTCAGAGCATGGGAAATCATCCTTAGTACAGTAAACCTTCCCTGAACGGACACTTCTAACATGCGGACATTTCTCATAAGCGGACGATTTTAAATTCCCCTTCATAATTTCTAACTTTTCTTTAGTTTATTACTTCTAATAAACGGACACTCTCATAAGCGGACACGGACAGGGATTTTACCAATAATTTTACGTAAAAACTTCTAACACGCGGACAGAAGGGCCAAAAATTGGGCCGTTTCTGCGAACGCAAGGCAGCTATGTTGTTTAGTAAATCCCATTCAAAGTGCAAACAGTTTTCAGAATATAAGTTCCAGGAATAGGTGAGCTCTGTTCACTTCGGATTATTATTTTTGATTCAGTTTAAGTTCTCGTTTGAAACTGTTAACATGTTTTCGAAAAAAAAAACTGCACACGATTAAAGACAAAATATAAATAATACAAGAGTGAACTTGAAAAACTGAGTGCTCGTAATCTTGCGAAAAAATTTATGATTGGAAAAACGTGTTGCCGAGATTTTAAGAAATAAAAAAAATATTCTTTAAAAAGTGTTAGACTATAGACATTGTTGTTGTTAGGAGTGGAAGTAGTAATAAACTTAAAAGATAATTTGGAAAAAAAAATTGCCGAAGAAAAAAATGTTAAAAAAAAAATTACTGATTATTTTATGTAAATATGTTAGTGTTCATCTCGTCCAGAATGATGTATTTATGTATGTATTCTCCTTTGTTTTTTCTTTCTAAATAATGCATTCATACATACTTATCTTTCTTGTTTTTATTTAAAAAAAAAATGTTTTTGATTTAGAATAATGTATAAACATCCATTAAATAAAAATATGCATCATATATCTATCCACACAATAGTCATGCTCATACATTTTTTATTGTTTCCCCCATCCCAAGCTTCTAACCAGCGGACACTTCTGATAAGCGGACAAAATTTAATTCCCCGCCAGTGTCCGCAGGTGGGAAGTTTTACTGTATATAGAAATAAACCTGGTGCGATGCGCTCCACACACTACTTTCACTGACCAACTTAATTAGATAAGAAATGTACGTGTTTTGATAAAGGCAGAGGCTATCAGTTTATTCTTTAAAAACAATGTTTTCGATAGTACTATCCATAGTTTAAAAAACTGTCGATAGTTTCGATAGTTTAAAACTATCGATTGTTCAAACTTTAAAAGTCGTGCTCTGAAAAGTTTAGAAATTTGACTTAAACTCTTATTTACTAGGATAACACATATCTATCAATCCTTCCCCCTGTTGATGATTTCGAAATATATACTTACTAATCTCAGTTTTTAAAGGATACAATGTTGGTAAACAATATTGTGAGTTGAAAATTCAATAGGAAGGAGTTGAATGTTGATTGAGGAGGCGAGCCCACTACGGCCCCATATAGCAATCGTCTGCTCCGCCCGCAGCCTTGGCGTTTCTCTGGCTTCTTCTGATGAAAAATACCAATCAATACTCATCTCTTTTCCAAGGATCCCTCCTTTTATTCCAAAGATTATTTTTATTTTAGGAATATTTATTTTACGCAGGACACAATTTCTCATTACCATAACAATAATTTATCATTACCTAATAACTTTGACTAAGGAAAACCTAGTCTAATTAAGAATAATTAACTCTAGGATCACTAAGGGGTATCTGACTTCTTACTTTTACGAACGGGGGACTATATGTACTAGTGACGTGATGATAATAGATAGTACTACTGATAGTTTTAAACTATCGAAACTATCGATCGATTTTTAACTAAGCTACAGAATTCCGGGAAATCAAAAAAAAAAAAATATATATATATAACAGAGTATGTTTCTAACGAAAAATGCTTATCTACTCTACTAAAAAATATTAACTTCCCGCAAAAGATATACGATTGAAATATTGAATGATTTGCTCATACATTCCTACCAACTTCATAGAATTCATTTAGGTACATTCATACACAAACAAAACAATTGATTGCCTGCCAGTCCCTTGACTTGAAAATTACTTGGTTGGATATAAACAAAATCACAGTTTTTATAAAAAAATAATTTCAGCGTTTCTTGATGAACTATCTGAGAATATTTTTTTGAAGTATGCACGTTCCAAGGTATGTATTGACAAATGTAACAACAACGTCTCTTTTTCTTCAAATCGAGGATTGCTTTCCGAAAAATGCTTATCTACTCACTATGAAAAAATATTAACTTCACGCAAAAAATGTAAGACTTAAAAATACTCATACATGCCTTCCATCTTGATGGAATAATACAAAAACAAAACAATTGATTGCCTGGAGTCCATTGACTTGAAAATTACTTGTTAAACGGTATGAATTTGTTAAAACAAATTCATAGTTTTTGTAACAAAATATTTTCGACCTCTATAAATCAACTACCATAGAACATTTTTTTGAAGTATGCACGTTCACATCAACTTTTTTGTTTCTTCAAAAACTCCAACACATTCGAGGATTGCGTTACGAATATTGTCTTGTCAAATCAACCACTTCAACAACGGGGTATCATAAAAGATATACGATTATGATATTAAATATTGAATGATTTGCTTATACATTCCTACCAACTTCATATAATTCATATACAAACAAAAAAACTTATTGCCTGCCAGTCCCTTGACTTGAAAATTACTTGTTTGGATATAAACAAAATCACAGTTTTTATAAAAAAAATACTCTCAACGTTTCTTAATCAACTATCTGAGAACATTTTTTTGAAGTATGCACGTTCCAAGGTATGTCAAGACAAATCTAACAACAACGTCTCTTTTTCTTCAAATCGAGGATTGCGTTCCGAATGTTGTCATGTCAAATCAACTACTTCGACAACTTTGAATCCTGGTTTCATTGTTACTTGAAGAGGATTGCTATAGCTTTCCTCTAAATACTTGGCCCTTTTGATAAAGTTTTTATTCTTTGGAGTTGCAGTCACTAAGCTTGAAACTGATAACAATTATTTAAAGGTATAATGGAACCCCCATCCTCTATTCACAGAAATGTTTATCTTATTCCCTAATAAAAAATGAAAGAAAAAAGTGCAAATGGAAAGGTGCATTATAGCTTCTTTTGTTCCAAATGAAAAATTTTACTATTCTGCCCCCCCCCCCCCCCTTCCGGTCATCACCTCAGACTATCGATAGTTTTATGTCCGATACTATCGAATCTATCGATAGTTTCACATAACTAATATGTACCTAGAGCTTTATTTTATTGTTAATTGACTCTAATAATTTTTAAAAATTTATTTCATCATATTGCAATATTTACATATTTATTAACAGTGGATGTAAAAAAAATTATAGAGGGAAATGAAAGTCATTTTCCCACATAATTAGAAATGACATTTAAATGTTTTTTAATATTCATCATTCATGATATATAATATATTTACCTATTTTACACTTTTAAAGAAAAACTAATTTACATTTAAGAAAAAAAACTTAATTGTTTGGAATTTAATACCAATGCAATGTAGGTAGTGTTTTGTTACAAACATAAAAAGGAGCGTACGTTAGTAGTCGTAGAATTTTTGATTGTAAGGTTTGTAGTTTTTGTATGTGTGTCTTTTTTGCTCACAAATTCATGGTTCATAAATTTATGGTACAGCAAAATCTAAATTTGATGATGATAATGAGATAAATAGAAATTAAATTAAATAAGTTATCTTTCAACGTTCAATAATGGTACTATGAAACTGTTATTTCCATTAGCACAGGAAAATGTTTAGGTTTTGATTAGTTATCTTCAAATCTCTGTGTGATTTTGTTGTTATATTTTTTAGCCATAGTGTTTTGTACTTAAAACATTAATATACAGAAAAGTATATTTTCAAGTATTTTTTTTTTAGTTTATAAGTATTATGATTTTTCTTTTCGTTTTTAATTATCTTAGCAACTTACTATCTGCTTTTTCTGTAGCTTCTGTATGAACTGAATCAAAGTCTATCCAATACTGTTGGTCCGTCATAATTATTTTAAATTAATCCTAAATTCTAATAAATTTAAATTAAATAAAAAATTCTAAAAATGATCATTGGGACAGAATGGGTAAATACATGAAACCTAGAGTTATCGAGAAGATAAACTAATCGAAAATGCATTCATCAGTATTCCTGGTAAAGGTCACAGGATGTAGAATTGCATACTATAGATGTGTTGCAGAATTTATCTTTTTTTTTTTTTTTTTTTTTTATTTTAAAATACTGTTGAACGAATATACGTCCTAATTTGTTGTTAAAACTATGAAATCAATATTTGTTTATATATAATATTTAGGTAAATTAATTTTTATCAGTATTAATAAATATCATCCCCCAAAATATAGTAGGGATAAAATAATTACCTTAAGATAATTTTATTTATTTATTAATTTCCTACATTTCGACTCAACCGTAAGGCCTATATATAAAAAATAAAATAAAATAAATAAAATATGAATGAAATATTTTTACACGTCTCTCCCTTTTTTCAAAAACTTCATATCGCAAAAACCATGATTTTTTAGGAAAGAGAGATTAAAATTTTAAAGCCTTCGATTTTACTTTTTACTATGCAATACATCGGTTTAGATAACGACAGACTAGTTTTCTCTATAGAAGAATAACAAAAAGTTTAAAAATGTTAAACATTCCTTTTTTTATTTTAGATGTTCTTATTTAAATAAACCAAAGTTGATGCTTGGATGGAGTTAAGTTTTAAGGATCATCCAAGTATGTACTCTTGATTTAGCGTATTCAGAAAACAGTCATAAATCAAAGTAGCCGATTTTTAAGATAAGTCGTTGTTGAAAGGAGTTAGCAACATGACTAATGATGAAGTTGTGTTAAACACATTATTCACCACTCTTTTCTTTCTGATTATAGTTATGTTCTAATTACCTATGATTTAGCTATAAAAACCTTTTCATATTTTAACTGTACATTAGTTTACAGGATTCACACCCTTTATAAGCCTATTAAATTATTCTTTTGTGTTTTGCTATGATTATTTATGTATTTATTCGTATTATTTCAGATGTTTGATCTATGATTTCCAGTCATTTCTATTATGCACAACTTTTTATTTAGCCCTCACGATGGGCCAAAATATTAGCCATTGAAAAATAAATGATTTTTTTTACCGATACTCATCATTTGGTAGAATTGTCATATGGTCAAATATACAATTGGAAAAAAATAAATGTTTATAAATATATTGATTCCTAAAACTCTAAAATTATATAAGTAATATGGAATTGTTTTTGATATTTATTTGATAATATAATTAAACAAATTGCTTACTAGGTTCCTGAAGCTGTTTAATCTGGGCGATTAAACAGTTTAGTTGCTAGAAAGTTGAATTCGCTTTATCTACATTAATTGGACCGTTTATAGACCAAATCGATTTGCTACATTTTTTTTTTAGATTTTTTTCTTAATTTTTAATTGTAACGTATATATATAATGTACATATTTTTATTTATTTTTTTTATTTCCTTCAACAGGATGCGAATCTAATTAATAATAATAAATCCCCAACCACTGGTAACTCAAAGATTTTTTTTTTGGCACCAAGATTTGTTAACAAATCCTGTTTCGCCAACGGGACTCAGAGACGTGATAACTTCTGTCGTAATTTAAATTATAATATATTTTATAAATTAATAATATTATTAATATAATATTCTGTACAGGAAATCTTTCACGCCCTAAGAGAACAGCCGTGGCGCGAAGTTTAAACGAATCAGAGTTGAAACATTTAAAGACTCGAAACAGAAACATTTAAAGAATTCGAAGCGGATTACAAATAAATTAATGCCTAATTTTAACGCAATAATTCGGCTATTTGGTTATAATTTTGGTCCTAATCATCCTTGGTCCGAAACAAGGTCCTCATAAGCAAATTTTTGTTTTTTAGTGGATAAAAGTTAGAAAAAAATCTGTATTAATCTTGTGGGACAGGGGGTTCGACGAAAATAGGAAAGCATAAAAATACTATATGTATATAATACTATATGAATATGACACACTAGATCGGTATACATTTTTTATTCAATAAAAGACGAAAATCGCTTAAGAGGTAGTACGTTTAGTCCAAAGATATTATATTAAGACCGAATTGCAGAACTATTAGGATAAAACAGAACAAACTTATTTATAATCCGCTTTGAATCTCAGACTTTAAATGTTTCACCTCTGATTCGTATTTAAAACCTAAAATTTCTGAACATTTTAATAAATATTTTCATCATTTTAATGATACAACCAGTGCATAGCAAATAATAATTTGCATGTATCTTAATGAGCAAGTGTCTGCTTGGAATTCAGTTTATTTGATATACACGTTTACCGAATGACGAATGTATGGAAAGAACTTAATGTGTACATTATTATTTTTTTTTTTTTTTTGACATTTTATGACATAATGAAAATGATTGATTTCTAAAGCATTAAGTAAAGTCAAATACCTGTTCATACTTTCTTGGATTTATTTAAATAAACAGTAAATGAAACATTACTTGCTAATTTTATAAGCATTTATTTATTTATTAAACCAAATTGATGATTAACATTCCCGGTCATTTGAATAGCACGTGGCTTTGGGTAAAAGGATTTCTTATTTTATTTCAATATTTTAATTTGGCAGTCTAATTTTTTTTTTGTTTTATTTTTAATCCCTCATCTTAACCTTTCAGGTTATGCCGATTTTATTCCGTGCGGTATGAGGGAAAGAGATTGAGGAGTATGATTTGAACTCACGAATTATTCAGGTCATCATTCGTTTCAAGTTACCACGCCCACTATTTGACAGCATACCCTTTGTGTATACTCGACATAAAACCACGTAACGGAACAGATAATTCTCCGAACCTCGGCTTAGAGGTGTGCGGGCTTTTGCTGTTGTTATAGATATAAGCAACGTCACAAAAACCTAAAAGAAAGTCTAGACTTGCGCTATCTCCGAACAAACACTGGGCCTCTTCAAGTTGGATTCTTTTTCAGATTATCCGAACAGTGCCTGTCATAGGATGTTCGTGGACATGGTTCGACACAGTGTTAAGCCTCCTTAAACTTCCTTGACGTTTCACAATGAAATATTTTTTATAATTTTCTTTTTTTAATACTAAGTGTTCTGTGAGCCTTCCATACTCCATATTCAATGACTGAGAACAGATCGGGTGATTTCTGATACCCTACCCCTGATCCAGAAGGATTTGGCCGAGGCCGCCTGTTGGAAGAGAGAGCACGCTCCTATATTCCTGGCGCCCCAGAAGGCTCCTATGCTAATTCGGCCACCATTTCAGACGGCGCCTGTGCTCCCCAAGTAGCGCTTCTAGGGATACCATCATTTCGGGAACGCCCTCGATGGACTAGTTCTATCTGGAAGTCGTAGGTAACGGATGCGGTCGATGAAGCAATCTATCTCTTAATTGTAGGTGTGATCTGGGTTCGAATCCTTTTAGTATTCATGGACGTGATATTCTTTTACATCATTCGGAAACCTGTGTTTAAATCGGCGTATTGAAATTCTACCACTATTTCAATGAAAACAAAAGTTAGTACTTAAAAAGTTTCTAATTTCCTTTTTTTGGATTTTCTTGATATGGTAGTTACATTTATTTTTGGTTGAAATAAGATAATTCTAACTACTCTGACCTCAACTTTAAGGATAATGAATTTAAGAAAAAAAAATGTTTTATCTTTATATTTAATTGACATCCATTATATTCGATTTTTTATTTCAATATATTATTATTCAGAATTAGCAGCCGAGTTACTATTCTTCCAAACTATATCAATTAGGACTGTCAATTATTATGGAGGTTACTTTTATTATGTAACTAGCTATGGTGCCCGGCTTCGCTCCGGTAGTTGTGTGGTAGTATAACAAAAAAATAGCACCTTCTCGAAACTTCGGTTTTAAATTGGTACTAATATTAAGATTCGAGATCTGCAGAGTCCGCCAAAATAAGGAACCCTATATATTTTATGGGGGATTGAAAATGGTAAAAGAAACATTAATTTTACGCAAATCAAGGCACAATTTTTTTTACCATTTTTCTTTTTATCCTGAACTATAAGGAGTGATAAGGGTGGCGGGATGGCCGAGTGGGCAAACGCGTTAAAAAATAGGCGTTGCCCATGGCAACATATGATTGAGAACCGAAAGATAGCAAGTTCAAAACCCGGAGCCAGGGGAAAATTTAATAATACTCGGCACCAATCCCCCACCCTCTCCTCTGGCCCGGGAAATCCCGTATAGCCTACAAGGCGAGGAAGGGGAGGACCAATAAAAAAAAAAAAAAAGAGGAGTGATAAAATCTTATTGAAAAAATGCTGAAATTGGAGTTAGCCACTTTGTTAACTGGAAGGCTCATCATTCGTAGTAATTAAACCAACACAACAACAACCAACTACTATTAGAACACTTCAAACTTTTTGTTGATTTATATTCAGTCTAGTTATCTCTTTTTTTATTCGCTCACTGCACTACTAAGAAATGTTTCAATCATATTGCATTAAATTTACTTATATATTATATATTGATTAAATGTAATGTGTTGATCAATTAGCTTTTCATGTGAAAATTAATTTGTTAAGGAATCCAGTCGGTTTTCTGATTGATTGCAGAGATGTAAAATCATTATATTTTTTAACGCAAAGGAGAAACTACTTCTTTACGCTTAATTTTTTAGAAATTTTAAAAGAACTGTGAAAAAACATATAACCCTTACAAACTGAAGGAATGGACAATAAGCAATGAGTGAAACGCACCCTAGCGCTTCCTGGTAGTCTGCAGCTCGAACTAAATTTTTCATTCACTAACCCATAAAGATAGGCTAATTACATTGAGCGAGAGGCTTAAAATTTCGGTCCTTTTCTCTTAAATTTTACACCCTAAAGATAAAAACGGAAATCTTCTTCACGGTTAGGGGTTTACTGCTACACGACGACATAACTTTATTGGTCGTACTTGTAGTTTTTGAGCCTTTTTGGCACACACATTGTACACTTTGCTTTGTAATACCATATATATTGATTATCAATAACTTCATATCTATAACCTCCAAATACAAATTATTACAAACGATACAGGTACAATAAAAATGATACAGTTTTTCTTTATCCTTGCTTATATAACAAAACGTTATTGATATTAGCTGAAAGAGAAATAAATAAAGATTTAGTGCCGTTGAATTTGGTCGAAATCCAGGGAGATTATATATTGTAACTCTTATGTGGGTTTAAATAA
The DNA here is from genome assembly GCA_911387785.2 of Aelia acuminata. Classification (NCBI taxonomy): domain Eukaryota; kingdom Metazoa; phylum Arthropoda; class Insecta; order Hemiptera; family Pentatomidae; genus Aelia; species Aelia acuminata. Next base: position 22,646,948 of record OU426984.1, on the reverse strand, counting down.
TTTTATTTGAAGAAATTAATAATTTACAATGCCACGCGAACAATATAAAATCAAATAATCAACAAGGTTACAAAACCTATCAACTTGTAACGATACAGCAAAACAAAAATAACCATATGATCCGAGCTTTAGAACAAGACTAATCCTCCAGTCCATCGTTCCTTATATTTAGTCTAAATTAGAAAAGTCCAGAACGTTCTCGAAAAGCGTAGAAGGTTCTTGCTCAGTCAAGAAAATGTACTAGAACCGTCACTATCATGTACTGGAACGGTTTTTCCAACAAAAAGTTTAGAACTCTTTTAAATATTTTTTTTTTCAATAGGTTAAATGATGGTCAGAATTTTCAGTTTACAATGATTTTATTGTGGTAAGCCAACGTTTCGATCCAACTTGTGGATCTTCATCAGGGCTACTGAGTCCAAGTAGATACTCAAAGTTGGAACTAAACGTTGGCTTACCAATAAAATCATTGTAAACTGAAAATCCTGACCATCATTTAACCTATCGTAATTGAAGAACAGTTGACTATCTCTCACCTCTATTGTCTATATATTGGGGGATCCACCTGGACTCGGTAGCCCTGATGAAGATCCACAAGTTGGATCGAACCGTTGGCTTACCACAATAAAATCATTGTATAACTGAAAATCCTGACCATCATTTAACCTATCGTAATTGAAGAACAGTTGACTATCTCTCACCTCTACTATTGTCTATATATTGGGGGATCCACCTGGACTCGGTAGCCCTGATGAAGATCCACAAGTTGGATCGAACCGTTGGCTTACCACAATAAAATCATTGTATAACTGAAAATCCTGACCATCATTTAACCTATCGTAATTGAAGAACAGTTGACTATCTCTCACCTCTATTGTTTTTTTTTTATGTTACAATATGCTATTAAAAATTGCATGAAAACAAAAATTCAAAGAAATTAGTTAGCAATTCGTCCGAGCATCATCCAAAGATCGTTTTCATTTGGAGGTTTACTCTAAATTCCGACTAAGCAACTTAAGTCTAACTGTATTGAGCTGTTGTCTGTGAACTGTTTAAACTTTGTTTGGTCAACTTTATTGGTTATTAATTACTTTTGGTTTAGATTCGAACTCAGTGCCTTAGCAGTGAGTTACCCCGCTCTCTTAATTTTAATGAGTTATTTAAAAACAATTAAGTGAATGTATAATAACCGTGAAACTCACGCCGAGGAAAGGCAAAAAACAATAATATAAAAAATTGCCCGATTGTATATCATTCATGTTTGGGCAAAAGGGCTTAAGTCATAAATTTTTTTTCGTCTTCTTAAAATTCATAATTGACTATAATTTATTTGTTATTCATAATGTATTACAGTCTCTGTTGAAAGAATGTAGTTTCATTCATTATTCTGAAATAAAGAAATAAAATCAGAAAGAATTTATAATTATTTTCAATAGCTTGATAAATCGTTGTTTAAGCTTCACATTCGATGACTTAACCCCTTTTGACCAAACACTAGTGATATAGAAGTAAATTTTTAGCACTGAAGGCGCATCGGAAAGAATCCTAGGATACATGTCTAATATTATTCGACCTATTATCACATAAAAAGAGATTTGTTAAAATATTTGAAGCAACTTCCACAACTCTTCTTGTTTGCATATATCATTATGTTGAAATCGAATCCAAACGGGTGAATTTTTGAATTAATATAATATTATATATTGTATGGATATTATAGTGAGATTTAGGATTGATAGCATGTTTGTAATTATTCTGACAATATTAGCCGATGAGGAATCCAACCACTCGCATTATTTCAATTTCTTCCTCAACTACTTCTAGGTGATAACTAACTCTGTTTGTGTAACCATTGACCTCAATGATAGCATATCGGTAACATATTTAATGACTTATTCATATCTGGTATTCTCGACAAGCTCTAATTGTTGCGTGTGTGAGTGTGTTTTATAATAGATTCCTTGAGGAATAAAACTGCATTGTAACGTGAGATAAAACCATTTGATTTTGTCTGTTACGTTGAAAAGAGTTCTAGACTTTTTGTTAGAACAGTTTCCTAACTGTTCTAGTACATGCTCTGGATATTCTAGAATCTTCGAGAATATCTTACACCATTCTAGAACGTTCTATTTTAGAATAAATATAAGAAGTAATGGACTGGAGTCTTAATCTTGCTCTGTTTTCTTTTTGTGACATAGTTAATAATTTGAATTTTTATTGTTTACCTGAAGTTTTAATTACAATTTTCTTCTAATAAAAATTATTTAAACCCACATTAGTGTAACAATATTGTGGCCATAATTACCAATGTAACAACTATATTTTAAGACTATAAACATTTATTAATTATACCTTTTAATAATTAAACGTTTTAGTCTAAATAAACAAACACGAAAAAATAAATAAAAATAACAACCCATGTAACTCATGTAAATTCATCCCAATCTGTTTATTTATTATACACCATTATTATGAGAACAATATAGTCTCGAGAAACCTCGCCTTAATATAGTTGTTTAATTATTCACCAAATCTCAGGAAATAGTCTCAATTAATTTCATTAAAATCTCGTTTAATTGTTAAAAATTTCATCGATGCTACTTGGTTGTTTGATTTAAAAAAATGACGATCTTGCAATTTTCACTTGCCGGACATTCATAAAATAGTCATTACTAAAAAGAGCCGATTTTAGAGAGATGACGTTGTTGAATGGACATATTTTTGTTATGAAGTAATTTACTTAAATGATGCATTTTTTCAACTGATTTCTTATTATGAAAATGCATTGAAGGAAGGATGAAATACACGAAGCAAAATATTTTCAACTATTACTTTATATGAAATATATAATAAAGGAAAGTATTGCGATCGTGAAAAATTTCTGTTTTCAACGGAAATACACGTTTTGTGGTCCCCTGAGTCCAAATAACCAAGTCCCGCAAAATGGTCTGTGTGTGAACAGACTAGCTCAAAAACTATAAACCGTAAAATTGGTTATATGGTGTATGTATATGCCCATGATGTGACCGCGAAAATTTCATCAAAATTGGTCAAACGGAGGGGCACTTTATTTAATCAATTTTTTTGTAATACAAATGGATCATGCAAATTATTACTGACACTCATAAGTTTTTTTTTCTTTATGGTTTCCATTGGGATACAGCAAGCTAATGCGGGTTTTCTCTGTTGTTTTTTTTCAAATCACTTTTTCTCCTGGGATGCCTGTTAAAACAAAGTAGCATTCTCACATTTTTAGTTCGATTCCCATATCCTTTAAATTTTAATCCCATGAATACATTGTTTTTTTCTTCTTTAATCTTATAATCTTTGGCATTCGTTTAAAAATGGCTGTTTTGTTCCCAGCGTCATCTTATCTATGTAACTTGTTGAACCCGGAAAACGTGAAACTTTAGTACCTTACTGATCATCAGAGCCCGCAGTTTTATGCTGTAAATAGCGTTAAAATATGCAGCCTAAATTTGGAAGTATGAAGTGAAGTGAAGTGAAAGTGGGGGAGAAAATATAGAAATGAAACCAAAATGATTTTAAATTTTGTTAAATCTTAAACAAACATATATTTCCGACTATAAAAAATATTTAACGCATTTAAAACTAAAGTATACAAATAATTCAAACTTGCTAGTTAACTCAAACGATACTATAATAACAGCAATGAAGCTAACTAAATTAACATCAATTAAAAATTATATAAAGTTAGTGAATTAATTAATAAAATTATCTAAATTAGAATTAATTATTAAATGCATTTCTAAATCTATTTCTGTGGATCATTTTGTCGTTTAAAATGTTTTTATAATTCGAAAATGATCCTTCGACATCAACTGATTTGATTGGAGCAAATTTATAAGTGCCTAAAATTCTTTTTACTTTCACTTAACTATATATGAAATATAGAGTAAGGGAAAGTATTGCGATCGTTGAAGAATTCCGGTTTTCAACGGAAATACACGTTTGGGGCCCCCTGAGTCCAAATAACCAAGTCCCGCGAAATGGGGTTTGTGTGTTTGAACAGACTAGCCCAAAAATTATAAACCGTAGGAATTTGAAATTGCGTATTTGGTATATGTATACGCCCGCGATGTGACAGTAAAAATTTCAACAACATTGGTCAAACGGAAGGGGTATTTTTTAAATAACATTTTACGTTTTTTTTCGAATTTCTTAAAAAACGGCTCTAACGGTTTTGATAAAACCGGGTATTTGATATTTGTAAATGCCCGCGATATGACAGCAAAAATTTCTTGAAAATTGATCAAACGGAGGGGGCACTTTATTTCATAACTTTTTTCCCATTTTTACGATTTTTTTTTTTCCCGATTTTCTCAAAAATAGCTTCACCTATTTTGATTAAACTCGTCCTGTTTAATGAGAATCAAGTATTCTTTAATATCAGGTAAGCTTTATCATTATTAAAATGTTCTGAGAGGGCTTGAATAGAGAAGGGGTCTTCATTGTTTTCCTATAAAGTATCTTTGTTTTTACTTTCACTTACCTATATATGAAATATATAGTAAGTGGAAGTATTGCGATCGTGAAAATTTTCGACTTCCGGTTTTCAACGGAAATACACGTTTTGGGGTCCCCTGAGTCAAAATAACCAAGTCCCGCGAAATGGTCTGTGTGTGTGTGTGTGTGTGTGTCTGTGTGTGTGTGTGTGTGTGTGTGTGTGTGTGAACAGACTAGCTCAAAAACTATAAACCGTGCGAACCTGAAATTGGGTATTTAGAGTATGTATATGCCCGCGATGTGACAGCAAAAATTTCATCAACTTTGCTCAAAGGGAGGGGGTACTTTATTTAATAACTTTTTAAGTTTTTTTCGATTTTCTCAAAAACGGCTCTAACGATTTTGATTAAACTGAGTATTTGATCTATTGATATGCCCGAGATATGACTGTAAAAATTTCATCAAAATTGATCAACCGGAGGAGGGACTTTACTTAATAAATTTTGTATCATTTTCACGTGTTTTTTTTATTTACTCAATAACGGTTTTAACGATTTTGATCAAACTTGGTATTTGATGTATTTATATGCCCGGGATATGACTGTAAAAATTTCATCAAAATTGATCAACTGGAGGGGGGACTTTACTTAATAAATTTTGTCCAATTTTTACCTTTTTGATCGATCATCTCAAAAACGGCTTTAACGATTTTTATCAAATTCGTTATGTTTAATGAAAATTAGTTGTTATTTAATATCAGGTAAGCTTTATCATTATTAAAATGTTCTGAGGGGGCCTAAATGGGGAAGGGGCTTTTTTTGTTTTTCTATAAAGTACCTTTGTTTTAGTTTATATTGGGAAATTAACTGTCTCTCATCACGCTTAAAAATAAGAAACGGCTAAATATGATATATGAAGAGAATCAAGTAAACATATACAGGAGAAAAAAAGAAAAATATTCCGTCAACTCATAAAACACCTTGAGCTTACGCTATTAAATGCGCCGTACGCCTTTAATGACAAACCAATGCGTTATAATTAAACTGTTCTGTTCATTTGAGAAGTGGCAATTAACAAAACGCATTAATTTCTAATCTAAGTAAGTTGGTAAGTGAAAGTTGTGTGTTGCGCGCACGCACCAGATTTTTTTTTATATGGAGAAATTATCGTTTTGCCTAAAAATAAGAAATTGCTAAATATGAAATATGAAAAAAATCAAGTTAACATATACAGGAGAAAAAAAGGAAAATATTCCGTCAACTCATAAAACACGTTGAGCCCACGCATGCGCCGTTAACGATTGTTTATGTTTAAAGATGTTCTGTTGGTTGAATGGAAATTACTGGTTTCATGGTAACTATATGAAGTTTTCAACAACTACTTAGAGAAAGAATTATAAAATCAGACGACTTGGAGTATTAAGCTTGCATAGCCGAATTTTTACAAGTAAAAGCTTTTATTTAATAATAGTAAAAAAATAGTGTACTTTAAAGAGAAAATACAAACAAACAAATGTGGGAAAATGTGTGAATTTGAGAAATGGCATTTAGCAAAACAAGTCAATTTCTAATCAAAGTAGGTTGGTAATTGAAAGTTGTGTGCTGCGCTCATCTCAACAGATTTTTTCTTCTTCTCTGTAGTAAATAGACAAGGAAAAAAGAGAGGATTTTTTTCTAGGAGTTTGCCAATACTGTTTAATCGTAGTAGTAACGGTTTGGACTGAGGCCAGCCGTTGCAAAACCTACCCCTCTTCAACTACTTCGTATTCCGTTTCCGTCTTCGTCCGTCTCATCTAGCAGTTCTCGCACGGGGAGAGGCATCGCTCATGGCAATGTCATGCTTTGCATCTTCTCGGATTATGAATACTCTACCTGGGATTAATATCGAAGATCTTGGATAACTAAAAAAGAAAGAAAGAAAAAAAAAATGGTTATTTTACATATTGCTGGTTCTCAAACTAGGGAATAGTTTTATCTGTTAAAAATTCCTATTATTTTCTTAAATCAGCCACCATTTATTTCTGCAAAAAAAAAAAAAAAAAAAAAGAAATATACCCCTACAGTGATTGCTCATTTTTTTAAAAGGTAATTATCATGGCCTTTTTACATGGTTGCGTTTTCAGAACCAACTTGAAGGTGCCTTTACTAGGTAATTTATACGAACTTTAACCTTGAACAGCCTTCACGAAGACTGTTCGAGTATTCTAGGTACCTCATCTGTTCGCCTGTGTTGAGGGGTAGCGCTAGTGTCACTTTTGATTGAGGTTTTCCCAAGTGACAGGAGTTCTATGTGATACTAGAGCACCGTTTGTAATTCAACTCCTATTTTACTATTTTTCAGATAAAATAAACTAAATTGATAATGGAGATTTTTTCTTCATCTGCAGCTAGCGTTGGGTGTGTCAGCCATATTTGTTCGCTCAACGTCACGTTTTGTATAAAAAGCTGTTCGTGGAATTAGGGTACGGCAAGGTTTGGGGGATAACTACCCATTCGAGGGTGAGGTTCGTAGCGTGTAAAGGCACCTCAAGAACAAAACGTTGCTCACTTTTGATAACTTAACCGGTTAATAAGTGAAATGGAAAAACTACATGTTATTGGAACTAAAAATGGTGATTGATATAAGAGAAAAACAAACATTATATTCCAAAAATCACTAAAATTATATTTGTATTTTTAAATTTTAGATATGGAACAGGGCATTTTACCAGCTACAACTTGTCCCTAATGTGAGAGTCACCGATACTTCTTTTCACCTGTATTTGCTCTCTGGATTTTTTTCATATTTCTTATTATTAAATTGAGTGCATCCTGTTACAGTATCAGATTGCATTTATTTATGTTTTTACAGTGCATTAGTTAATTTGACAATAGTAATTTATACAATATAAATTGAACTTGGACACATTGTCCGAAACGTCCACCGCTATGTAAAAATATAAATAAATGCCATCAGAGACTGTAACAGGATGTACTCAATTTAATAATTTCAAGTAAATGAAGCAGTCTACCAAGATCATATTTCTTATTTTCAAGCTTGCAGTTAATTTCTCCATTTAAATAAAATCAAAGGTACTTTATATGGAAACGAAAAAAAATCCTTAACCATTTAAGATCCCTCAGAACATTTCTATGATGAGAAAGCTCACCTGATAATAAAGAATACTTGATTCTCAGTAAACATGAAAATATTCTTTTTTTTTTTTTCAAAATATAATCTTTTTTTTTTTCTCTTTCTGGTTCAAAGAGAAAATAGAAAAAAACGCAAATATATATAACAAAAGTGAGACAAAATTGATTAAATACATTGCCCCTTCCGTTTGACCCATTTTAATGAAATTTTTGCTGTGACATCTCGGGCTTATACATACTCGTACGTCAAATTTCAGGTTCGTACGGTTTATAGATTTTGACCTAGTCAGTTCATACCCACCATAGGCCGTTTCGCGGGACTTGGTTATTTGGACTAAGGGGACCCATGACCAAGAAAGACCTTTATGTGAAACACTAAACATATGATCGAAAATATTTTTGTTGTAACAGTTACAAATTGTTCAAGTACCTGTTCGTGACTACTGGAGGATCTTCTAAACTTGTCGGGAACCCTCTAGACTGTTCTAATTCAGATTAAATATAAGGAGTGGTAGACTGGAGAGTTAGCCTTGCTATCATTGAGTTAGTCATGCATTATGAACTGATATCGACAAAATAAAACAAAAATATATAGGTGTATATAATATTAGGCTATTTTAAAAAGAACTCCGGAAAATTTATAAAACATACAGTACCAGTCAGAAGTTTTGACTCACCCTTAGATTTTGTAAAATAAAAAATATCTAAATTTTATTTATTGCACAGCATAACAACTATAAGTTTATTATTAATTTATTTATAACCAGCTGTGTATCCCGGTTTCACCCAGGGAATTTGGAAAACAATGAGAAAAGCCGTGGGTCAAGAAAAGTTAAGTTAGGACAGAAATGAGATTTCTTTTTCGAGTTCGACGGTTGATTTCGTAAAAATCTAATGTAAAGCGAGATAGTAATGATTTTTATAACAATAAAGCCAAACAGAGATTAGCTGAAGTTAAGCAATTTTAATATGGACAGGTGTTCGCACCTGGTATAAAAGATCCACTGAGCAAAATATGAAGAATTTAGGATAAACGGTATGGATTTCTATAAAGAACAAACAGAATTTCATCTTTAATTATATAGATTGTATTCGAAACAATCATATAATTTTTGAAATGTTTTCTCTTGAATTACAATTATTTTTTTAAACTTGAAGATTGTGAATTAAATACAAGTGAGTCTAAACTTTTGACTGGTACTGTATCATTATTTGTTTATATAGTTACGTGAAACACAAAACTTGTTATTTAAAAGAATTTCAGTTGGAACAATTACCACTGTTCTAGTACATGTTTGTGGCTGTTTTAGTACATGTTTGTGACTGTTCGAAAACCTTCTACCCTTGTCGGGAACCTTCTAGACTGTTCTAATTCAGACGAAATGAAGGAGCGATTGACTAGAGAGTCAGTCTGGCTCTGAAGATCGAGCTGTATGGTTACTTTTGTGTTTCTGTGCCGTGACAAGTTGATCCTTTTTGTAACCTTGTTGATTATTTTAGTTTTAATTTTTGTCTGACATTGCGAATTATAATTTTCGTTTAATAAAAAATCATTTAAACCCACACAAGTGTTACAATATAATTTAATTAAACGGTTATTTGGTTGGTATAGGTTACACTAGGCAAAACTGATCTTAGAGAAATCACAGGTTACTTATATGTACTCATATAACCGGCAAGATCAAATTTTAAAACTAAAGAATCAATAAGGGAAAATACTAGGGCTGGACTTGTTAGCTTTAGGTCAGAGTTCAAATAGCCCTTAATAAAAGTCGTTAGCCCTATTAGATGATTCCATCGGGGCAGATCGAACAATCCTTCGTGTACGATTTTATCGAGTACAATCGAGTTTTAAGGATCTTTGAAACACACCTGGGCAAAAAGTATTTTAATTTTTATTTAATAGCAAGTATTTAAAATAAAATGCATTTTAACTTCAAATCATTTAAAATACTTTCCGATAAAATTATTTTAAATGCAAAATAAAAAAAAGTATTTTGTATTTTAAATTTTAAAAAATTAAAATGAAAATATAAAATACTTTTAAAACATATTAGCTAGTGCATTGCAATTGATAAATAAAAACATATTTTTTTAAATATTGCAATTGATTAATAAATCGACAGTTTTTATTTAATTTCTTTTCGGTTGTCTTTGCTTGGTGTAATGTATCTGGTACTCAGATCATCTTCGCTTTCGTTTTGACGAAATTATTAAATTAAATTTCTTTTTCTACAGATCCAATCTGATTCGGAACCTATTTAAAATAATTGGGCTACCCATTACACTATTCGCTTCCCATACACCATTCAAAGAACTGCGTCCAATAGGAATTTCGGCAAATCAGCCCTAACGCAATCCTCCCACCTACTTCTCAGCCCTTACTTCCCTCAGACATTTTCCATTCGTCACCGCGCTTATTAATTTCTATGGAATTCGTTCATCACTGTTTTGCAATTTCACTCTCCAATTTTATTCATCTGTCAGCTATCACCTCACTTGCTCATCATTCAATGTTGCATTCTTAAAGAACCGCAGGAGGAATATTTTTTTTCTAAACTCGAATTCTCAAGTTTTAAGGAAGAAGGCGTGAGCTAAGTAATTTCGTTAATGGCTAGCATTTCTTACCTCTAATCTTGCCTGAACTTCCTCTCCTATTTCGAACGACCGTCAACCTCTCGGAAAAATAATGACCGATTATAACTTTATTGAATACATCTGTCATACACATTTTTACTAAGTTTGCTAACTCTTTTGGTGTTGTCCCCAGATTGGGATCATCCTGTTTATGCCTTCGTGTATGGCTCCAACTTTGTTTTTAATTTTTTACTATCGAATAAACCGGTAAAACGTCTATAATTAGCCCCTCCCCATAAAAAACCTATTTATTGTAAAAATTATGAGGAATTGGCCTTGTTATTTGACTTATGAACAATCTTTGTTTCATATTTCGTGATAATTGGATATCGCGGTAAAAAGTTAATATTTAACCCTCCACCCCAAAATGTATGTATAAAACCATTTATGTGAAATGAAATCATTAGACGTCTATTTAGATAATCAAAAACCACCAATGTGACAAAAATTGTTGAAATCGGATGGAGCGGTACAAAGTTAATAATTGCGCCCCCCCCTCATAAAAAACAAAAAAAAACAGCAACATCAAACTGAAATAAATGAACTTGCTCAATGTTTAGGAGTGAGAGCTCTAGTGCAAAAAGATTACACTGTACTATTACGAAAATTGTTTAACTTCAAACAACCTACTTAAGATTTATTTTATTTTATTATTTAAAATACAAATTAAAATACTTTTTTTTATTTTAGTATTTTAGAATTAAAATGAAAATACTTTTTTTTATTACAGTATTTTAGAATTAAAATGAAAATAAACATGTGATTTATTTTATTTTAATTCTAAAATCCTAAAATAAAATAGTTATTTATTATACAAGTGACGAAAGTAGATCATTTTTCAACTCGAGTGAAACGTTTACCTCGCTTCGCTCGTGTGGTAATTTCACGAGAGTTGTAAATTCTACTTTTTTCACGAGTGTAATATTAAATTTTTTCTATAATCGTGTAATACATGATCAGATCTAACCAGAATATGAACAAAATTAGGATGTTATGAAGATTATGGTATGTTGTTGGTAGGTTATAAGCATGGTTGTGAAGTAGTGCAGTTATAAGGTTATAAACAAGGAAGGTAATTATTATTATATTTAAATTTTAAAATATATTGATTATTTCCACCAATAATTCATTCACATTTCAATTTATTTTGTTAAAATAAATTCTTACAATGTTAAGAAACATTTAAAAGCATTTAATTTCCAACTTCAAATTATTTTTTAATTTATACTTATTACTAATTAAGAAGGCAATTCACTTTCTTCACTAGTGAAGAAAGTAATCACTTTCTTCACTCTATTGCAAAATGTTTCACTTTCTTCACTCATTTCAGTTTAGTAATGTTACCATTATTCAACGATTACAGAAAAAAAAAAAGTATTTTCATTTGTATTTAAAATACTTTTATTTAAAATATAGCCCAAGTCTGCTTTGAAATATAAGTGTTTCGGTTTATTCGGAATTCGACCTTACAACCGTACAACTGTCCAAACAGTACTACGCACGGTGACTGAAAATATTGGTACGGAAATAATAAAATTAATTTTAGATTTAGATCCAACACATGTAGCAACCCATGCAATTATGTCAGCTCTTAATTTACTTCAGGTAGAAATAGTTCCTATTTAAAACATTATCATAATTATATATTTTTAAATATTTCATGTGTATTAATAGCTACTTTATTGTTGTTATAAAATGAAATTATCAAAAGATGTTGGGTTTGTATTTTTTTCGCCCACTTTATGATTCCGTCATTTGTTACTTACGTTAGTTTCTCACTTTCATTTTTTGTATCCTGTTAATTTTTTTTTTTATGAAGCGAATTATAATGAACTATGCAGTGGGTAATGATAGAAGTTTGTTCGGATTGCAAAATATACAAATGAAGAAAGAAATACTCAGCAGAAATAAGATCACAGTTGATAAAGATCACGATGTCATAGTTAATGTAGTCTGATGAACTCACTCTGCATTTATTTTATTCCTTTATATATACAGTCAAAAGTTCAGACTCACCCTTAGATTTTGTAAAATAAATAAATAACAAAATGTTTTTTATTGAACAACATAACAACTATAATTTTATCTTAAATTTATTTATAACTAGCTGTATATCCCGGTTGCACCCAGGAAATTTGAAAAACAATGAGAAAAGCCGTGGGTCAAGAAAGGTTCGTTAGGACAGAAATGAGATTTTTTCGACTCCAACGGTTGATATCGTAAAAATCTAATGCAAAGTGAGATCATAACGATTTTTATAACAATATAGAATATACTCAGAGCTTGGCTGTAGTTATGCAATTTTAATATGGACAGGTGTTCGCACCTGGTATGAAAGAACCAATAAGCGAAATTTGGAGAATTTACGAAAAACTGTAAGGATTTCCATAAAGAAAAAACAAACAAAAAACAGAATTTTATCTTTATTTATATAGATTGTATACGAAGCAATCATATAATTTTTAAAATGTTATCTCTTGAGTTACAATTATTTTTTTAAACTTGAAGATAGTGAATTGAATACAAGTGAGTCTAAACTTTTGACTGGTACTGTATATAATTATATCTCTTAAATTTTTCTTTATGTCTACGATGGATGTGTAATGTATACATTTTTTGTATGGTATATACAAGTAATGAAAAATAATTTAAAAAAATTTTTATGGGATTTTGGGATCATATTACACTATGAAGAAGTTAATAATTTTTCCGTAATCGTGAAGGTTAAGCATTTTGAGTTGCGAGTTATCGAATTTCTAAATAGTGGGCAAAAATCTTCTGAAATGATCACTATATACTGATCTCTTGCGGACTATTTTCAAAATTACCTATTTATTCCATCTAACAATCGAATTTAGTTAGGCTCTATAATTATTTATTTAAAAAAATATATATAATTTTTTTGCTCATACAGGGGCATTCCCTCACCTTGAAATTCGGATAGCAGTTTAAATTTTCTCAATACACATAAGAGTGATACACTGATATCTAAAGCTTTTAATCACTCGATTTCAATAATTTTATTTTTTTTTTGTAAAATAAATTATAGCATTACCTACTTATATTATTTTTTTTTAATGATTAATCTTACTTATTAATCTTAATAAATACGATTAATAATTCATATTGTAACACTAATCTGGGTTTAAATAACTTTTATTTACGAAAAATTAATCAATAAATCACTAAAAGCTCGAATTACTCGTATTAACTACGTTACAAAGAGTAACTACTAGTGACACGAAAGTAACCATATTACTTTGTTTTTCAATGTTCTCTAGTCTATTGCTTCTTATATTTAGTCCGATATCGAACATTCCAGATTGATCCAGTACATTCTGGTCACCTGCAGAAACATGTGATTACTTACTAATAATGTTATCCAACGGTTCCAACATAAGTCAAGAACTATTTTTACAGTAACAGACCAAATCATATAATTTTGTTTCACGTTACAAAATTCTCGATGCTCCGTATCTATATTTATATTCTTTATTATATGCATTAAAAATATTGATTATATAATGAATAATTAAATAGAGTAATAAACATGACTAATTAATCGATAAAATAGGTTTGTTTATTATACTGGAAAAGTTATGCTTCTGTGACATTCAACTTTCAAACAAAGGGCACTTTTATTTAATACTATCAAAGAAAATTCTTCTATGATCAGGTTACACGATAATTCTAATCAGTCGTTTCACGTTCATTCGATGAGAAACCTAAACGATTTCATGTTTTTGTATTTTTAGCGTTGTTGAAGATGTCTGAAAAGACCCAGACATAGTGAGTTCGATGAAAAACTGCTGCATTATAGAATTTTAATGCTGATTCAAATGATTTAACAATTCAGCTAATCGTCGTATTTTTATTAATTTCGTATCGGGAAATATAATTAGAACAATATTTACAATGATTTCTCTTATTAAAAAAAAAATAATTATTTTTTTGCTTAGTGATTATAACTCTCTTACAAGACAGTTGAGGCCAAATCATTCTATCTTAAGACAAAATATTAGTATATAAGAATTGATTTATATTTGTCTCTTAAGTTTTTCTGGAAACCGCCACCGGGTCTTTTTAACTTTATCCACACCAGTTACTTATTTCTAAAACAGTGATATATTTTATTATTAAATTAATACTAATGAAGAACAGATGATAAAGTAATGTATTTAACAAGCTTCAAATGTAAACAAAAATGATAGTTTTTATTTATAACCACGATTTCCTCTCTGCAACTTCCAAACTGCATCTAAATGCTGGAGATATTTTTGGTGTTTTACTCTTCTACATTTCCCTGTTTTATGCAATATTCCGAATCTTTGAATTATCTTAAATGTCTCTTTTTTCTTATTTAAGAACACTACTCAGTTGTATCAGATTCGTTAAAAACAAAAACAACTTCAACGTTTCTTATAATCTAGGAGGTAACCTTCATCATGTATATATTTTTTTCTTTTAAAATAGACATTTTTTTTAAATATTTTCCTTCTAACAGTAACCCTGCCAGAAGGGAGTTTATTTTGTATACTGTACATACCATACATTTCTGTATACAATGTACATGTTAGTTGTGTCGCCGGTGGTACTCCAGGGGCCCGCCTCCAGCGATACTGGTGCATAGACCTCTGCTGCATCAACAGCGACACATGTTACATGAGACGTACTTATATTATAGTTTTATACAAATAATAAGATTTTTTAAAAAATAATAAACAAACTTCAATAAAACAAAACAAAGCCTAATGAAACATGACAATAAGAAGCAAATGATTAAGTGAAGAAAAAAAGATTAGAAAAATAGTAGCGTTCAGCAACTACAAAATAAATACCTTTTACATTCATATTGACGAACTTACGTACATATATTCATACTTACATATACTGAAACATATAAACACATATGTACATATTAAAACATAAAAACATAGATAAGCACTTAAATTCATAACTACATTTAAACATATAACATAAACAGAACATTTAAACAGAACATATGATCAGATACCAAACTTACAGTAACCACAAACTTGAAATAATAAATGAATAACTTAGATTAATAGCGTTCAGCAGCAAAATAGAACAATTTTTTTTTTTTTTTTTGAAAGCCAGAAGTTATCAATCAAAAATAGTTTTCATTAACTTCTTTTATTTTAATTAGTGCGTTTTAAAAAAATAGTTTCACGTCTGCAAATATTTTTTCAAATAATAAGTGATTTTCTACAGGCCATCGTCCCAGTTTCTGTATAGTATATTTATTATTAGCGAACTGTATATTTTTTATTAGCGAATTTCTGTAGTCAGTAAGTAGTCTACATTCATGTATTAGGTTCATGTGTTCATGTGAGAAGTCACAGGGACACAATGGCGAGTCCCTGATTTTTAAACCTATGAAGGTAACTGTTCACAGCTGCGTGTCCTGTGACTCCTTGTGTTGTATAGAAATCTGTCCATGTGTCAGTTTATTGAGGTAAGCCTGTAAGTGTGGGATGAATGTGTACAAATGTCGTGCTTTGTGTGTAGAGTTCCATCGTTTTTAAATAGACATATGTAATAAAATAACTAGTGTTATTTAATAAAAATATAAAAAAGCAGTTATCAAAAAGAAACTGGTTTGGGTAAAGTAAAAAAGACCCCCACCACCAGTTACTGTTACTCTAAAACCACCTTGTATTTCATTCAGAAATCCATCATGGAACTAAAGTTTCTATACTAAAATATTCCCTTACTGTGTACTTTAAATATAGGTAAGTGAAACTTTACAGTTTAGGAGTTTTAATGGTGTTTTTATATACCGTACTTTAGAATATTTACACCTTCTTCAAGATATTAACGAGTATTTAAAAAAAAAATCTGCGATAGACAAATTCCTAGACAGACAACAGGTAGATAGTGCAGGCACTAATTAGTGGCGAGCGGACCTTGGTGTTTGGGATGTTCAAATCTTTAAGGACTAATTTACTAATAGCAATAATAATAGAACACCTACCTCCCTTTCTAGTTCTTTCATTGTTTTTCGGAGTCTTTTGGGATCTGTTTGGATAATTTTGAATAGATATACATGTGCAATATCTATTTTATTAAAGTTATGAATAAACATCATTACCATATCCATTGTAACCATCCATAGTAAACATTTCCAAATAGATTATAACCAAAGGCGTTCGCAAGATTCGCCTCGGGGAGGGGGGCAGGCCGATAGTTTTCGTCTATGAGCTGGCTGATTGTTAAAAGTTTATGACCGACGAGGTATTCTGACAATTGAAGGCTCAATTAATTTTTCAAATAAAACTTCAATATAGTATATAGTAAACTAGCTGTATATACCGGTTTCACCCGGAGAATTTCATTTTTTAAATCCATAAAAACTATAAAGTGAGACTTTTATCGACTCAAACGGTCGATTTCGTAAAAACCAATGCAAAGCGAGATCAAAACGATTTTTATAAGAATAAAGAATATACCCAGAGATTGCCTGAAGTCATGCAATTTTAATATCGACAGGTGTTAGCAACTAGTACCAAAGAACCACTGAGCGAAATTTGAAGAATTTAGGACAAACCGTATAGATTTCTATAAAGAACAAACAAACAAACAGAATTTCATCTTTATTTATAAAGAAGATAGTGAAAGGTGGTTGACGGTATTTAATTGATTTTGCAATGATTAATATAACTAAAGAGATTTAAAAATAACTGTAGTTTTATTATTAAATCTTTTATCCTAATACTAGTAAAATGAAAACAAAAAAATGTATATTGAAGTAACTTCCAATTTGGATTATAATATTATTTTTTTTTTTTTGTATAATTTTCTAGTTGAATAACTTTAACCCTTTTTTATTTTATTTTTTATCTTTATTCAACACCGTAAACGTTTCAGGCTATCTCGCTTAACTTCAATACCATAAATAATTAACTTCTCATTCGCTATTGTGCGATTTTCCTTTGTCTTAATTACCTACAAACGGTCTTCTCTTTATCCTGTCATAGTTCCCTCTGCCCTATCCTGTTCTTTTTATCATAACTGGATAATATGTGGTATCATAGTGATAGGTCAATAAAACGATTAAGACAAAAGTGAAAATATGAAAATCGCACAAATGTGTGTGAGAAGCTTATTATTTATGGTATTGAAGATAAACGAGGGAATGTAGAATAAAGATGGAACATAAAAAAGAGTTAAATTTCTTCAACTAAGTATAAGAAGCATGGCGAAATTAATGTTAAAGTCATAACAGAAACTAAAATTACTATTTTTAAATAACAAAAATTATGAAACATAATATTACAAAATTTAATCAAGCCTGAGGAGCTTTACAATTCAATATCGTGAACCTTCTCAACTCCTTTTTTTACTATTAAAGATGATATAAAAATATTTAATTAATATAAAAATAAAGATTTAAAAATGACTCGTTTATATCTACTTTATTATATACCTTAATAAATTTTATTTGAAAAACGAAAAAATCAAGGAGTAAGGCGAAATAATTTTAAATTCCTTACAGAACATTAAATAATTATTTTCAATTAAAACTTAATATTTAGGACTTTAGGCTCAACTAAATTGGAGAAGGCTACAAGTGATTTGGGAATTGTTACATTTGACTTGGAAATGCTTAAAATTGACGTGGAAGAGGTTACTTTTGACGTTGGAAAGGTTAAAATGGACGTCGTAATGCTATGTACATATACTTTGTACAGAACATACTTCAAAGAACATTCTTCAAGACATTCCTTCAATTTCTTCCTCGTTCATTGCATGCACGTGCATTGGCCGCTTTGCATTGACAGCATCTACAATATTAATTTTTGCAGGGACCTCTCAGCGATCTAGTTACATGCAAATATATTCCATTATTCTAAATTCCGGATCCGATTCCATCCTTGCAACCAATCACGCAAGGCGGGTCTTGCATCCCGGGCGGGCTACAACCAACCAGGTGCCTCCTTACAAACATCAGAATTGCCCTTTCCTAATAAGTCCGATTCCAATAAGTTGACGGCGCCATGTTGTGCCTGTATGGAGAAGCACCCTCGGCTGGGGACCGAGATGAGTTTTCTGTTTGTCCTCCCTGTCATCCAATGAAGGATTCTTCCAGTTCGACCTCATCCAGTTGAGCCATGGCATTCAACCACCTTTGCCTTTTCGCTTTGGTTTCTTATTTCATTTATGATGAAATATTTTGATTCCGAAGGCAGTATATTAATTTTTACTTTCACTTATCTATATATGAAATATATAATAAGGGAAAGTATTTCGATCGTGAAAAATGTCGACTTCCGGTTTTCAACGGAAATACACGTTTTGGGGTCCCCAGAGTCCAAATAATAAGTGATATATTACATGTTTATATTTTGGCCTAGCGAACGCCGGAACGCCCAATATTTTTTTGTTCAAAAAGTACAAATAAGATTCTGTAAAAAATATTCGGTACAACTTTGGAACAGCGGCTTCTGGGCGTGATTATGTGAGCGAGATATCCATAACGACATTTTTAGTTAAAAATAGTTTTGATTATTTTATTTAATCCCAGATTTTGACCTCCACAAGCTTCGCTCGCTCAAAAGGAATATTAAATCCCAAGGGCTCCTTTTCAGTTGAGATCGGGTCTGCAGTTCCACTAGCCCAGGAGCCGCACTTCCAAAGTTCTACAAAATACTTTTATGTAAGAGGCGTTTGGTTGCAAAACCGGCTACATCCATTTTCAACAATTTTTCAGGACTGGTCAAAAAAGGATCAATTGGAACCGCTTTTGATAAGAAATGGAATCTTTTTAGTACTGATTTTCCAAGGATCTAGACGTTTTTTTAACAAAAGCTTCTAACACATTTGTTTACTTTCACTTACCTATATATATATGAAATATATAGTAAGGAAAGTATTGGGATCGTGAAAAATTTCGACTTCCGGTTTGGAGTCATTATTACACGTTTTGGAGTCCAATTAAACAAGTCCCGCAAAATGGTCTGTGTGTGTGTGAACAGACTAGCTCAAAAACTATAAACCGTATGAACCTGAAATTGGGTATTTGGTGTATATATATATATATATGCCCGCGATGCGACAGCCGAAATTTCATCACAATAGGTCAAACGGAGGGGGCACTTTATTTTTTAAAATTTGTATCTTTTTCAGGTGTTTTTTTTTATTTACTCAGAAGTAACTATTTTGATTTTTATTTACTCAAAAGTAACTATTGTAACTATTTTGATCAAACTTGGTTTTAAGTTTTGCAATACAAATACTCTGTAAGTTATGGACATATACAAATATAAACATATACTTAAATGTGGAAAAATGTGTGAAGTTGAGGAATAGCTTTTACATGTTATCGAAATACGTCAATATCTAATCTAAGTTCAAAAGTGAAAATCGTATGTTGCGCGCATCGCACCAAATTTTTTAATTAGTATTGGTATGAAATTTTTAAGTTCGTTTATTATCGAACTTTTCGAAAAACCTATCTATGTGAAGGTGCATTTACACTGTGCTAACCTAACGCTCGAACAGACAATGTCACGAACCGTGCCGTACCGGCGTACTACGAACAACTATTTACACTGAACCGTTAAGTCGAGTGATCAATATCTGATTGCACCTATGCATTTTAGGTGTTAGACCCGCTAATTAAAATATATCAATATGAAATATTGTTAAATAATTTATAAAGACTATTTTTAATTTACATTAACATATATTTGTTTTGTTTTTTCAGGTAAGGATTCATATTTGTATAATTGTATACTTAAGGAAAAAATTGTAAGTAATTTTTAATTATTTAATTAATCCTCTATGAACGTAACATTTTAAGTTTAAAATTTATTATAAATGTAATTTTTTCTGTTGATTTTTTGTCGTGAAAATTAGAAAAATCGTTTAAAAAAAATCACAAGCCTCTACGCTACGACCATCTTTTCATTAAAAAAACAAAACAAAAAAAAACGAATTTTCGCTTATTAGGGGGCACTCATCATCAGGAAATTTACATATTAATCAAACTTTCACACAAGAAGAAAAGTGAAAAGCTGTTATATTGATAATATAACTTAATAATTATTATATTGATTTTTTAGGAATACTTTTTTTTTTAATAGCTTGGACGGGTAATATTCAATAATTGACCATCAAAAACCAATTTTTTTTTTATTCAGAAAAATAAAAATAAATAAATTTTAAATTTTTATAAGATAAACCTTCTGTAGAGTATATTAAAATTATCTATATGATTCAGTTCAATTTAATTTAGTTTTTGTTTTGCAATAAAAAAATAATCTCTAATATAACATAATGATTCAAAAATATTCAGTTTTTGGATTGAAATTTATGAGTAAAATATAGGCAGTGTGAATGAACAATTATTTTAATATTATTAACTGTTACTGTAAAAATTTAACGTTATTTGTGAAAAATTATTACTCTGATCAAGTTCCTTATGAATTGAATTTGGAAAGTAGGAACTGATAATTATGATACTTATTATGTAACTTGAATGTATAAAACCCATGCTGGCCGGTTACTATTACGAGTATTACGAGTTATTATATACTCGTATATACTTATAGCAGTACTTATTTCCAAAGTCAATTTTGGGAGCTACTAACCAAAAACTTCCTCCGAAAATTAAGTTCAAAGAATAAAGTTCTAAAGTAGAACTACATTTTACTGAAATGGAACTGGATCTATAAAGGGTGTTTCGGGTAAGAACGGACGAATAATAGCAATCCTACATCAAATTCGCTTGAAAAAATACCCTAATAAAGTATGGTTTATTTCCAGTACTTTTCGATTAATCGCAGTTTTAGTGATTTTTTAACTTGCACCTAGTTTTTTTATTTATTTATTGACAATCTCTTACTGAGTTTTAATATTTTTTTTGTTTATTGCAATGATGAAAATATATCAGGAAAAGAGTACTACATTTTATTGAAGGCTAGGTTTCTAGTTTGTACAAAACGAAGTAATTATTAAATATTTTTTGTAAGAAGAGAAAGGATGTCCTTGGCCGGGATTCGAACCCGGATATCCTTATCCGTAGTGGGGACACCTGTGATACAGTGGTTAGCGTGGCAACTTGCACTACTGAAGGTCGCAGGTTCGCGCCCAGCGGTTGCCCTAGGATTTTTTAATAGAAGTAAAAAATCCTTAGCCATACCGTCCTTCGGATAATAAATAATAATAATAAACTCTTTATTGATTGTCCCGGGAACTAGTCCCTCAGGAACAAATTATACAGATACATATAATAGACTTCAGTGCCTTAGAGTACTAATAAAAAACAAAACAAATAGAGCAAATTAAAATGAAAAAAAAAAATAAAATAAAAATAAAAAAAGCTGAGAAAAAATTATAAACATTGGGGAAATCTTCTTGTGATAAAAAAAAAATTAAAACTAAGTTAATCCTTATTGACTTGAAATGAAAAATAACTTATTTACACATACACTAAATGGATCATATATTTTAAAGATAAATAAATAATAAAGGCCTATACCAATTTACAGTTAAACTGTTTACAATTGTATAGGAAATTTACAATTGGATAGGACGTAAAATGAAGGTCCTGAGCCTGTACGATGCCAGGTAACCGTTACAGATCCCTATCCTAATTATACACAGATAGGAAAAATTTAGGACTCCCACTGTAGCATCGTCCGATTAGCCTTAGTGGCATAAAGTGACGTTAAACAAACAATCCTTATCCCTCGTACTTGGCCCCTTAATGGGAGTAAAATACCATTGGCTGTACCGTCCCTCTGATAGGACGTAAAATGGAGGTTCCGACCCTGTTCGATGTCAGGTACTCGTTAAAGATCCTTATACTAATTATACACAGATAGGAAAAATTTAGGACTCCCACTGTAGCATCGTCCGATTAGCCTTAGTGGCATAAAGTGACGTTAAACAAACAATCCTTATCCCTCGTACTTGACTTGACCGATTTTTATGATAATGAATTCCGGGTTCAAATCTCCGTTCAAGGGCAATCTTTTTTCTTCTTATAAAAAATATTTAAGAATTTTAATTCAATTAACATGACAAGAAAAATATTTGAATTAATATTTTTTATTGCCTAATAATAATAGGTGTTAAGCATTTTTTGTTAGAATTTCATCAACTTTACATGGGGTCATTATTTTAATTTTTTATTCTTTCATGGAGAGGCGGATAAATGACTATAAAAAACTTGGGGACCATAAAATTTTAAATGTACCATTGTTTATACATATATTGTCGGCGATTTCATATATTACACACGAAATTTGATTTAAAATTATTCCTTGGTCTGTATTCTTCCCGTGTTAAGAATTTCTAAAAATTTGGAATTTCAGGATTAAAACATTTAAAAACGAAATTAGAAATTTTTTTTAAATAAATAAAAATTTAGGATATATTACGAAATTGTATGTAGAACTATACTATTGCTGGTATTTGTTGTTTCATCTTTTAACTTTTCGAAACTCCCTACTGATCGAATGAAAAATTCACTATGCCAGTGTATCTGAAAAAATATTTTTTTTCTTAATTCTTTGAAAAAACATAAAGAAATCTTTATACAGAAAAAAAAAATCTTTCTTACATATCAGTTTTGGTAAAAAGAAAATACAAAAAAAATATTTTTTTGGTTGAATTGTTTCAACTTTTATTGCCAAACGATAGTTCATAGATTTCTCACTATTTGTTGCTAAGGCAATGCAGAACCAATTGGTAATTGAAGTATTGATTTTATCTATTATATTATATTATATTTAT
This sequence comes from Aelia acuminata, assembly GCA_911387785.2. NCBI lineage: Eukaryota > Metazoa > Arthropoda > Insecta > Hemiptera > Pentatomidae > Aelia > Aelia acuminata. Next base: position 22,623,951 of record OU426984.1, on the reverse strand, counting down.
ATATTTCTATTATATAATATGGCTTAAATGATTCACTGAGCAATATATCGTGTCATACGATATACCTATCCGAAAGAGTAGGATGTACATATAAGGTGTAATGCACAATTTATTTTCCAACTCTGTCATTACTATTCATATACCAGCTGTTATATGAATAGATAAATAGATTATGAAACAGGGTATTTCTTCATGTTGCATCCGGAGGAAAATGTACAAGTTGGGAAACTACTGACGACGTGACCCCCCGTATCATGGCTATAACTTTATTCAAAGCATTAACAGATATTCTTTAAAGCGATTTATTAATAATATTACACAATTATGATGGTAATAAAATTTGAACTAGGAAGTGGATTGAGGTTCCGTCGGAAGCCTCATTCAGAATGATAATTGCTGTTACCCTTAAAAAAATATATATTTTATTTTTAATACATAAGGTTATTCGGATTTCAATTTATTAATAATATGTGGGAAGAAAGCCCCTTTCCTGACTAAAAATTATAACGTAAGGGTCAAAAATTGTCTTAACATTGTATAAAACTAAGTCACATTGTCCATGAATGTGTTACTTTTGTGACACCATTTAAGAGTAACGTTTATCTCCCAACTCATTAGTTAAGGGCTGAAATCAGAATCGACTAAAATCCTAATAGATGATGGCTGATTATGGTACTAGAAATGTAAGAGACCTTTAGAATCCAAGTTCTCCTATGGTTTATGGTTTGTAGTGGTACAGTTTTGCTTTTGATCATTAATTTTATTAAACACATATGGCATAGAAGTTTTGAAGTTTTTTTTGGGTCTTGTTGGCTACATGTTTGTTTTTTTAACGTCAACTTTATGCCACTAAGGCTAATCGGACGATGCTTCAGCGGGAGTCCTAAATTTTGCCTATCTGTGTATAATTAGTATAAGGATCTTTAACGAGTACCTGACATCGAACAGGGTCGGAACCTCCATTTTACGTCCTATCAGAGGGACGGTACAGCCAATGGTATTTTACTCCCATTAAAAACTCCTAGTTTTTTTTTTAGGGTTTGTGTCCACCTCCGACACAAACCCCCGACCTTTAGTATTTTAGGCTGCCATGCTAGGCACTACACCAAAGGTGACCCCTTTTGTTGGTTGCATGCATATTACTAATCCGTGATTTTTCAAGGAATAACTTTAGCTAACAAAAAAAAAAAATAGATTCCGTTGTTAACACTGCATTTTCTACAAAATAAAAGTAACAATTTCATTAATTATTTCTCAAATTAATAAAATATAAAGTCATCCAAGGTAAAATGCCTGAGTTCATGTAAATATTTGCTAACGAGGTCACTATTTCCATGTTTCTTCTTATACATACATGAGTCTAATGTTTTCCCAGACGGTCCGGTCCGGACGTTATTTTATTCTTTCTTGTACCATTCATCAGAACGATGATTGTTTGAAATCCTAAGGTGATACATTGGCTGTGATAAATCCTCAAAAGAAAGGCCTTACCAATGGATTATATGATGACGTTAGGTGAAACTGTTCCTTGAAATTGAAATTGAAAAATTAGTGTATGTTCCATTTGAGCCTTTTATTCATGCTCAATTCTTGGTATTTTATAAATCAGTTATTTGAAAGCACTAATAATAATTAACTAATGAAATAACTATAATTTAGTAATTAAAACGTATGGTGTTGTAACACTTACTTATGTGGATTTAAAGAATTTTTATTAAACGAAAATAATAATTACGATGTCAGGCAGATAATACAAACTCAAATTATTCATAAGGTTACAAAAAAATATCAACTTGTAACGACACTGTAACTCAAAGTAACCATATGATTCGATATTCAGAGCCAGATTAACTCTCCAATCAATCGCTCCTTATATTTAGTCTGAATTAGGACATTCAAGACAAGCGTAGAAGGTTCTCGAACAGACACGAACATGTACTAGAACAGTTAAAAATATGTACTACAACAGTTAGTAATTGTACTAAAAAAAAGTCTAGAACTCTTTTAAATAATATGTTTTATGTTTCACGTTATAGTATTATGTTGAGAATTTGCATTTTTTCAAATTAAGAGTAAATATATGTATCTTCTTTCACCTATCCGAAATTTTGGCTGGACAGGGTCAACTCCGTGATTTTAGGGGTTCAATTCCGAGTTAAATGTCCCTAGCACTAGGATTCGAACCCGTAACCTTCAGTTTTTTACTGAGTAACGGGTATTGTTAACGCTACGTTTCTATTATTTAAGAATAACCCCTGTTCTTCTTTAGTGGTGATCCTAAAGCAACCCGTAATAGGAGCCATGGAGTCTTGGCGAAATCAAGATTCCCCGCACGAAGCAGCCGTGCATAATACAAGCGAATCGCTCACTCTTCGACTCATGCAAACAATGAGCATTTGCATAATATTAATTTTCATGTCACATTGGGCGACAAAAGGGAAATATTCCTGGCTCATTAGGATTTTCAAAGTTACGACCTTAACCAACGTTAGGCTCTTTAATCTGTCTCGTTTGTTCCTTACAGCTGTATGGTTACATAAAGTTATGTACTATGTAATTTATACGTCTCGTTAAGCTGTCTGTGTATGTATGAATAATTTGTACTTGGTAGGAAATGTTGATTTCGTATTTTCCAGGAGGCCTTGAGTGTTTTATTTATTTAAATGCTTTAAACTGTTTTATTTATCCTAGGATTTGTTTAAATGAAGGAGTCTCTTCTATTTGTTATATTATATATAATTGTCCCAACGTTTCGTGCTGTTGGCCCAACTTCTGGGGTTATCTATATTTTAATTTTTTTAAATTATTATTTATCACAATAGTTAAGTTATTATATGTAGTTATAAATATGTAAGTTATATATATGTAGTTTTTAATATTTTATATATTACTATTATGATTACCTTTTATACAAATCTTTAGTTCCATCGCCAATTGTCTTTATTTAAAGTTGTTATGTATGAACATATAACTGTCATTTGGAATAGCAAGTAGTTTTTAATTATTTTTAAAGCGGTTTCTTCCCCTTCTCCCCCGTTTTTTTTTATTTTTTAACCTTCTTCTGTAAAACTTTTAAAAATTAGGAAACACATTTTAAATAATTTCAAAGCTTATTGATGTTTCGTGTAATAAAAATAATTCTGTCGATTTCGCGATTTAACGAGTTATGAAAAAGTATGTAAGTCCAATCTTATTAGGCACTTAAAATAATTTTTTGTACTAATGAGATAGCTAGTCTAATTGAAAATGTAGTGTTATTTTGAATTACAAAAACTAAACATTTCTATCTCTTTTGATTTATACCGATTAATTTTTGATTAAGCCTACTATGCCTTTATAGTAACTTTTCGAAAGAAAATTTGATGTCGATTCTTAAATATATTTATTGATTAATACCGATCACAATTCTTCTCTATCAAGAATTTTCCTTATGCCTGAACTGGAATTAATGAATACTTAAAATTATAATTTGTATTAAATTAGTTATTTAAACCTATTTAAAATAAATTATAATTATTTGAAAGATTCCACCGTAGGTTCAGGAACAGTTGAGTGTTAGAAGTTTTTCCCTTAGAAAGCGATGTCGGAACGGAGACCTCGAACCCCGACCTGACGGCTTGATGTTATGCAAGATGAGCCTCTGCTATGCGACTCAAATACTAATGGCACAAAATTATGACACTCTTTGCCTTCTCATAGTCAAGGGCATCGTTTGGCTTTCCCCTCGAGGCAAAATGCTTTCGTTTCGATCCGAAAATAGACCCTGCGAAGGAATTCGGTTTTCCCTTCTCTACCGTTATATACAACGTTATTCCTGTAGAAGGTGAAATGCAATTCTCACCTCATTGTGCAATCAAAAGTTTCAAGTTCATCAAAAGTTTAAAAGAACAAGTTTGAAGTAAAAAAAAATAAATCAGACCAAAATGAACAAAAGATTGTTTGTTTATTTAACGTCACTTTATGCTACTAAGGCTAATCGGACGATGCTACAGTGGCAGTCATAAATTTGGCCTATAATTGCGGTAGGGATCTTTAACGAGTACCTGACATCGTACAGGCTCGGGACCTCCATTTTACGTCCTATCCGACGGACGGCATAGCTAAGGATTTTTTACTCCCATTAAAAATACTAGGGCCAGCTCGGGACGCGAACCCGCGACTTTTAGTATTGTAGGTTGCCATGCTAACTAACAACTACAGGTGAGCCCATGAATAAGATTTATTTTTTAAACGCTTTTTCAAATGTATTTATTTTTCAAAATAAATTTGTTAAAAAAAGTTTTTAAATCATATATATAAAGCGTTAGGTCACCAATGATAACAACTATTGATTAAAAATTTCTATTGTCGATATTCCGATCTTTCCTTGCCATTATTAAGACATTCATGTAGCACCCTGTATCATTGCCTTTATCTAACTATACATCATACACTTCTATCTACTATAAAGTAATATAATTAATCCAATCTTAAATTGTGGCTAACCACCAATTTTAAATTATTTTTAAATAATTTATTTTTTGAAGAGAAAAGATTTGGCTCCGCCGGGAGTCGAACCCGGGTCTCCTGCGTTACATGCGAGGATGCTAACCGCTACACCACAGAGCTCGGCTCAAGGCAGAGCAAATCCTTCCTCTTCACTGATACCTACTCCCCCTATCTCACAAGTTTTGCGAGTAGTAGCGGGAGGTGGACAAAGTTTGTCCAATTTATGATACTTATTGACATAAGTCAATTTTTTAAATTATTTCAATTAATCCAATCTTAAATTGTGGCTAACCACCAATTTTAAATTATTTTTAAATAATTTATTTTTTGGAGAGAAAAGAGACTCCCGGCGGAGCCAAATCTTTTCTCTTCAAAAAATAAATTATTTAAAAATAATTTAAAATTGGTGGTTAGCCACAATTTAAGATTGGATTAATTGAAATAATTTAAAAAATTGACTTATGTCAATAAGTATCATAAATTGGACAAACTTTGTCCACCTCCCGCTACTACTCGCAAAACTTGTGAGATAGGGGGAGTAGGTATCAGTGAAGAGGAAGGATTTGCTCTGCCTTGAGCCGAGCTCTGTGGTGTAGCGGTTAGCATCCTCGCATGTAACGCAGGAGACCCGGGTTCGACTCCCGGCGGAGCCAAATCTTTTCTCTTCAAAAAATAAATTATTTAAAAATAATTTAAAATTGGTGGTTAGCCACAATTTAAGATTGGATTAATTGAAATAATTTAAAAAATTGACTTATGTCAATAAGTATCATAAATTGGACAAACTTTGTCCACCTCCCGCTACTACTCGCAAAACTTGTGAGATAGGGGGAGTAGGTATCAGTGAAGAGGAAGGATTTGCTCTGCCTTGAGCCGAGCTCTGTGGTGTAGCGGTTAGCATCCTCGCATGTAACGCAGGAGACCCGGGTTCGACTCCCGGCGGAGCCAAATCTTTTCTCTTCAAAAAATAAATTATTTAAAAATAATTTAAAATTGGTGGTTAGCCACAATTTAAGATTGGATTAATTGAAATAATTTAAAAAATTGACTTATGTCAATAAGTATCATAAATTGGACAAACTTTGTCCACCTCCCGCTACTACTCGCAAAACTTGTGAGATAGGGGGAGTAGGTATCAGTGAAGAGGAAGGATTTGCTCTGCCTTGAGCCGAGCTCTGTGGTGTAGCGGTTAGCATCCTCGCATGTAACGCAGGAGACCCGGGTTCGACTCCCGGCGGAGCCAAATCTTTTCTCTTCAAAAAATAAATTATAAAGTAATATAGTATATGTTGAAATTTAATAATTTCTTTAATTTTAAAAAGTTAATTTATAATTTTTAAACAATGTTATTAAAAAAGAAAATATTCGACTACGGCCGGAAACTAAACCCAGGTCCTATGCATCCGCTGTCCCGAAAAAAAGACACATTATAGAATAACTTGGAAACATCCAAGAAAAGTTAGTAGGAAAAAGAATAAAGAAATATTTTAATTTTTTTTTTTCAATTTGAATTAACTTAGATGAATGGCGTGTTCTCCATTTTTATTATAATGATGCATAAATATTGTAAAAAATGTTTCGATTCATGGTTTTATACACACATGTCAGCATATATTGATAATCGGCGAATATGATAGGAAAAATCAATTCATGTGACAGTAATTTATGCATGGGTAAGGAAAGTGCCCAACATCACCTTGACACTAATTCAGGAAAGGAGGTCTCTCATCCATTTTCTTTTTAGCTGCATTCTAACGGGCATGTCGTCAATAAAAATGTTGTGACGGTGCATTTAACATAACGCAAACGTTAGTGGTGTAGCGTTGTTGCGTATAATTGTGTAGCGAAATAGGATTTGTTAACAACTTGGTGGCAAAAAAAAAAAAAAAAATTGTGTACTATTGTAACTGTATTTAGTGGATATGTGATCCTTTAATCTACATATACAAATTCATGTGTACATAGTTTAATATAGGAATATTATATTTAATAATAATGTACATCTATGTGTGCAGTAGTATATAGTAGCCTGAGATTTCAAAGATTTTTATATAGAATATATATAACTATTAAAATTTCTATAAACAGTGATTTAATTTTTTATGTTCTGAAATAAAATCATTTCAATTTGTGGCTTCTATTTTTGTGTGATTTACTGAACGTTCGGTTTTATCTATAACCGGTGATTGCTTCTAGGGAAATTAGTTTTATCTTCATACCTCTTGCTGATTAAAATTTGTGGTTAACTAATAGGATAAATAAATTTTCTATTTTTACCGTGTATATGCCCTTAAAAGGAAAAATGCAGAAGCTAAGAAGAGTAAAAATTTCGAATTGGGGCTCGATCAAAAAAAAAAAAAAAAAAAACCTGAATAATACCGAATGAATATATATTTTTTCTAAATATTATTCTAACGCATTCTATTTCGTGTGGATTATAAGAAATTGCTATATAGAACCGCTACTGTTTAGAGAAATATGAGGTAGAATGTTCCTCAATAATTTGGAATACTGGATTTTAAAATAAGACAAATTGTGCTGATAATAATGGGAAAGAAGGAAATGCATTTAAGTACCGTTATGAGAAGAAAATATTACAGAGGACAATATGCATCCTTGGAGGTGAGAAATAAAATTCTTCGAAACGTGGGAAAACGATTAAAACAAAATGAAGCTTACATTGAGTTTTCTGATGAGAAAATAGTTCGAAAATTCCTTATATACATTGTTATATTAAAATTTTAGTAGGGACGACAACCGAATTAGTCATACCTGCAAAATATGGGACTTATATTGATGATTTGGGTCAATATAAATCAAACTCAAAATCAAGAGAAACGGTGGTTCCTTTAAACGACTGAAAATATTGTGTTGATTTTTTTTTTTTTTTTTTTTTTTAAGTTGCGAATCAGACATAAGTAAACTAAATACATACATAACGCTGAGAATTCCATTATGGACACGCGCCTCTCTTAGTTACGGTTAAGCAAAAAATATGCATCTAAAACTCTACATACGGGCTTGCAACAACCACCTATCGATCAAAATATGCTAACTCTTTGTTGCAGTTTTCATAATAAATTACATGGACAATATTATTATGTTTGGCAAGACTTCATAAAGGAGAGAGGGAAAAGAAGTTGTATGGGAGACCTCCTCTCCTGAATCAAATCTGGGAAGCTAGGGGGCGCACATATTTTTTTCATTACATTACATTTCATGAGCATTAGAGGACCTAATTTAAAATATTTATTACTACGTAGTGACGTAAATTAGTATTATATGTTTAAACTCAATCCATTTTCAATTTGAGGACTTAGAAATGATTAAATATAGGGCATTTTATATAGAAATATTAATACTTTATAACTGTCCTCACCTCTCGGGGGGGGGGGGGGCTGAAGTAACTCAATCATCCACTAATTGGCGATTAACTGGGACAGGCGCAAATCAAGAAATTAATTAAACAATAAAACAAAAAAATATATCATATATACATATTATTTCTCAAGGCCTTTTTTTTGTCGGTACACCATAACTTCCTTAAAACTTCATCAAATTTCATGAATGAGGCATGATTCTAAAGCTTTCCTTGACCGCTACACCGGAAAAATATAGAAACCACTCATTTCGCATGCGATTCGTACATGATATTTCGGTCATGTACCATTCTTTCGAGTAACCCCTTCGTTTGCGAGTTTTAAGCGAAAATCTCAAAATGGTGGCAGGGCTTTTTTGAAGGTGCTTTGAATGGCATTGTCGTTTGCGAGTTACAAGCTATAACATGCGATTAAATATACGCTTTGTACTTTTATAAAATGGGATTTAAGTTGGTTTGAATGTAAATGTTTCGCATGGGCCAGCTAGTTATTTAAAAATATACAGTGGATTGTATATTAGTATTCAAATTATAGAACAGAATAAAAACAGCACGGACCATTATTAATGGTAGCATCTGGGTAATGAATTTTTATATCTTGTTTTTGGTGTAATAAAGTATAATGAAATGTTGAGGGGAGGGGATAATAATAACTTTCTTTACATCATTTAATAATACATAATATAAATTTACATTATGTACAATATAAAGTAACAAATAAATTTTTGTTTTAATACAAAATATCTCAGAAAATTAGTTCAATATTATAATTAATAAATTATATATTAAATAATAAATTTAAATAATATATTGAAAAATATATGTTTTACCAGAAGGCATTAATGTGATAATACTGTCCTTGCTGGTGACGAATTCTGTACCAGAGCTCACCTTACGTAATAGTACTGAACGGTTTCTATTTTTAGTCTTATCCTTCAAATCATTTGAATTTTCAAGCAATTATTGTCTCTGATTTTGAATTCAGCTTCGTTTATTTTTTATCGGAACTCATTAACCCATCGGTATGGCAATTGTTTCTTTGTATAAATCTTTTCACTTCCCTTAAAAAAAAAAATAATTATATTAAACTGAGTAGTAGGAAAATATAATCCGCGAAACTTAAATATTTCAAAAGACATGCGTTTAGAATTTCTTTTCAATTATTTCATATTCTCTCATTTCGTTTTATTAGAAATGAGATAAAATGCTCTCCCTTCTAGCCCCTACAATTATTTCCTATTGGGTACATCAGTGAATTATTTTGGCGAGTTTCTTAGGAAATCTAAGTTCACTGATGTACTCTGTAGGAGATAATTGTAGGCAGATAAACGAAAACAAACAAAAAAATCAAAGCAATTCATATTCATAATTTTTAAAAATAAATTATTATAAGAAGAGATAAGATTAGCCTTGGAAGGGATTCGAACCCGGATTTCCTAATCACTAGTAAGGCACTCTTGCCACTTGAGCCACCATGCAAATATCCCGGTCATGTCAATCCTTTCTCTCCACTGACCTTTTTTCCACTGATCTCGCAATTTTTGGGAATTATATGGGGTAATTGGACAATATTTTTATCCAATTTAATGAGGTCTCTTGACTGATATCAATTTTTTAAATTTATGAATTCAATTATTACTCTGCCATAATTAATTTATATTTATAATAAATAACTTTAAATTCATTGCTTTCTCGGTTTCTCACCAGAACTAACCAATTGATTAGATTTGTACGTTACGTGGATTTACAATTTATCTATCAGTGACTAAACAATATTGGTAAGAAAACATCTAACATATAAAACTAGATTATTTGTTGCATTAAATCAACTGAATTTACTAATAAGAATAAATAAAGAAAGCAAGAATTATTTAACAAATGTAATGAATACAAGTATAATAATTTATTTAATTTCTGATAAATATGTTTACTTTAAGACGGAGGAAATTATAAAAAGCTTTTTTTTTCTTTTGTAAAACCACTAAATTGTTCGTATTATTCAACATTTTAATCATTGAAAAAATTATATAAAAATTTTGAAATAGCTCTTCAGAATTGGATAACATGATAAGATTTGAAATTGTAGCCATGAGGTGTTAAATTGTTACTACATTAAAATTAAAATTATTTACTGTTTTATTTACATTTTTTTTTAATGAATAAGATTGTTTGTTTGTTTATTTAACGTCCCTTTATGCTTCTATGGCTAATCGGACGATGCTACAGTGGTAGTCGTAAATTTTGCCTATCCAGGTATAATTAGGATTGGGATCTTTAACGAGAACCTGATATCGTACAGGCTCGGGACCTCCATTTTAGGTCCTATCCGAGGGACGGCATAGCCAAGGATTTTTTACTACCATTACAAAATCCTAGGGCCACCGCTGGGCCCGTACCTGCGACCTTTAGTATTGTAGGTTGCCATGCTAACCACTATACCACAGGTGACCCCAATTCATATGGTTATTTTTTGTTTACTTTACTCTCTTCATCTTTCTTTATCGTTACAAGTTGATACTTTTTGTAAGCTTGTTATTTGAGTTTTATTATTTTTCAGACATGGTGAACTGTCATTAACATTCAATAAAAATTATTTAAACCGACATAAGTGTTATAGTAACATATTTATAACATTAGATACAGTTAATATCAGAAAATATGATGCGGATGCTATTGGAATAAATTGGTTAGTTTGGACCGTCGTTGTGGCCCGTTGGAATAGATATGGAACCATCCGTATCACACAGCTTACACAACACCAATTACCAACAGCTTTATCACGCATTATAAAGACGTAATGCTGAGATAAATTCTTTTCAAATGCGGAAAAAAAAAAAAAAAAAATTTGTCCGGGCACAAAAGTTACTCCTAATTTTTTGAGGAAATACTCTTCTCGAATAATTTGAATTTTAAACATATTCAGGCTGAGAAAACAACCTTGGCGATGTTTCGTCATTTTGATTTTTCCGCTCGTAACAGCTTAAAGGCGAAACTAAAATGTGAGGGAAGACTTGTTTGAGAAAAATGTTCTTGGTTCGAGATTCTATAAATTAAAACAAACTGTAGCATAATTAACCAAGTTTTTTTAAACTATTACATAACTCGCATATTAGAGAATTTTATTACAAAATTAGCTATCATCAACTTTGATGTAATAAATATCCTGAATTTTCATGGCAAAATACCTTTTTTTTGTATATATTTTTTTATTGTATAGAATTCAGATTTAAGTTTTTTTTTATTTATTTTTTTTTATGTTGCTTCTCGACTCTGTAATATTTGCAATGGCGAAGGGTTGAAGACCAGGCAGTTCTAGTGGAACCAGAATTTTTGGCTCATGGCCACATGGCGAATTTAGAACCGGTCACCTATACCTACCGGTGATTCAGTTGTACACTTGCTTGTAAACACATTTCAAACAGATATCTCAATTAATAATCTTTCTCTTCGTTCACCGACTTTTTAAAGGGTTTCGTTCTGTTAACTTAATATTTATTACTGAGATATAATTAATTTCTCAATGATGAAATTATCTTTCTTTGTTCTTTATAGAAATCCATACCGTTTGTCCTAAAATCTCAAAATTTCGCTCAGTGGTTCTTTCATACCAGGTGCGAACACCTGCCCATATTAAAATTGCATAACTTCAGCCAATCTCTGTGTATATTCTTTATTTTTATAAAAATCGTTATGATCTCGCTTTACATTGGTTTTTAGAACATTTATAAAAATGAAATTCCCCGGGTGAAGGAGGGATATACAGCTAGTACTCATTAATATTAAATAATAATAAGATTAAATATGTATTGTATTAAATAATAAAATTCTATGGCGTTGTATTATTTGTATTTGTTATGTTTACCGTAAGTACTTAAAGTTGCCGTCTAAATATTGAATTGCCTGTATCGATTATGAGTAAAGCTCGGAATTCCGTGCAATAAAAAATTGAAAACGTGCAATAAAAACTTCAAAACATGCAAAAACGTGCATTAAAAACTTCAAAACGTGCAAAAACATGCAATAAAATTGTATTGCTTGAAAATCAGGCATGAAATTATTTTTGGGAACAAAAAATAGGTACTTTGAAAAAAAGTAAGTAGCGGAGAGTAAATTGAAATAGAAACTCATTTATTTTTACAGATTATTTTTATAATATTGGTTTCGGTATACTTAGTCACTGAATTTTGGATCTTTTTTGTAATACTATTGATATATTTTTAAAAAAAAATTCCAGTAAAAAATCGGAACCTAAAATATTTACTTAAAATAGTAACTGCAAGATGTGGATTACAGAGTAAAATACTCGCATGTGAGCTGCAATTACATATATTGGAAATAGGAAGATCTTAAGAAAGAAAAGATACTACTCAAATTATGGAATCACTAGATGCAATAACCGGTGCGTAGGCTTATTTTTAAATCACTCTGGTGACACGCACTACTCCTGTTACCATTTTAGGGTTAAAAAAAATTAGGTACTTACTTGTGCCACAGCGGGTATCAATTTGTGATTTCCTCCCACATCCAACTTTTTATTACAAGATTTACATAACACTACACTACCATCCATATTGAGTTCAGGATATTTTTCAATCCATCCCGCAGTTTTCGAAGACACACTTGCTCCCATTTTAGGCATTTTTAGTAACAATATACTCGACAGAACCTAGTTTGATACTGACTAAACGATTGAGAGACAAAATGTAAACATCCAGGAACCACTGAACCATCATTTCTGGGAAATCGGAGGTTTGTGTTGGTTTACATCTCCCAAGTTCCCTTTATTTTTTTCTATGATATTCACATTTATTTTTCCACTATTGTTTTGATGTGTATTAAAAAAAATTACAATTTGTAATATATTTTTTCTTCAAAATATCAAATGATGCAATTTCGTACAATAAAAATTGAAAACGTGCAATTTCGTGCAGTAAACCCCAAAACGTGCAATTTCGTGCAGTATAAAATTTCATTAAAACATTCCCTTAGGCTTGATTCGGATAAGTAACTCTAAGCACGCTCTATTCTGACTTTCCAAAAAAAAGATGCAATTGCGCGGGAATCCGAGCTCTAATTATGAGGTAACTTCATTTTCTTAATTTTGTAGAAGTTAAAAAAAAAAAAAAATGTTCAATATATGATATTAGACACAATTTTGTTACTGGATCATTTTGAAGTCTCTGTTTTGTTTATAGGGGGGGGGATTAACTGATTTGGTGCCAAATAGAAAAAACAATTTTTTTTTTTTAAGATATACTTCTATAATATAAATAAATACAAAAAATCAGGAGGTTACAACCAGATAAAAAGTTATAAAAAAAACAAACAAAAAAACAGTTGAATATTTAAAATTGGCCATTTACTATATAATATAATGTGTTGCCAATGGCGTAGCAGTTAGATAGAAGCAACAAATAAATAAATAAATTGAAGGAATAGAATTATTATGATCTAGGAAAAATGTTTTTAAAAACTCCTTTTCTATTTATTATTATTATAATTATTTTTTGAGATCGAGAGAGTTGCAAATGTAAAGTTTCTTTTTCCCTTCTTATTAACTTTCTATGTCTATTTACTTTTTCTGCTTTAATACAATTTAGTCGTTTTTTTCTTTGTCTATTTTTATACTCGTATTTCGTACTTGAGTATTGTTAAATAAATAAATAAATAAATTATTCAAATCCTCTTTGATATGTAGATACAGTTAGAAAATGTGGTCATGCTGAATTTTCTCATTCTTAAAGCTTTCAATTAATTAATGCTTATTTATTAAAAAAAAAAAATGTTATATTAACTTGTGAAATTCAGCTATACTTATAAAAGGGGTGTTTGTATTAATATAATCGGTGAACATTTAGTTTTTTTTAGTAGATTTTACAATCGATGCCTTTTACAATGAATTAAAAACGTTTTATGCACAAAAAAAAGAAAAAAAGAAAAAGGCATTCGATGCAATTTACGTTCCTAATACGATAAATGGAAAAAAAAAAAAATTAAATTTCGGTATTATTCCAACATTCATCGCATCTAGTCTATAGGTGGAAATAAACCTTTTTTTTCAGTTATTTGAATATGGTAATTGTGCTACTTATTTTTCTTTGCATAATTATTATCATTATAAGTGTTTGTTCAAAAAGTTATTTTATAATTTTCAAACTACTTAATTAGAGTATAAAAGATTTGACCACTGCAGGGAATCGAACCCAGGTCCTCTTTTATCTTCTAATGAATTAGTTTGAACATTATTATTATTATTATTATTCGGAGGTCGTGAGACGAATTATTTATAAAATTTGAATAATTTCGGTATAACTATCAAAGCAAAAATATCATGAAATTAATTACCTGCCAATTTCATCATTAACAATACACGATATGAGAACAATCCTTTTTTGGGCTTTGTTAATTAAACTTTCAATCCACTATTGTTCACCATCTGCATCTTTGTCTCATCTTCTTTACAACTAACAAAATGTGCTTTGATTGTTTGATTTTGGATTAGTGCGTACAAGTGGGAGTATACGATCAGTGTCTAACTGATCTTGAGAAAAAAAATATTTTGTGATTTCTGGTTAAAAATATTTAAAAAATATACCAAAAAGATTCTTGTTCTAATTTTTTTTTTTTTTAATTTTGGGTGTAGATTTGAGGAAAAGTGAAGTCGTTTCATAGATTCTCTATAAGGGTAAGGAAATCATTAAAAAAAAAAAATAAATAAAAATAACTATGAGGTCTTTTTTTTTTTTTTTTTTTTTTTTACAAAAACGATGACGTCAGATTCTAATTCTGCACCCTCAAATTTATTTAAAAACGTTTATTCAATAAAAACTATAGTAATACAATATTTAGAGGTGCGTAATGATCGACTGTTTTTTAAAGATAGGGTGATTAATTATCAGGATTTTCTGTAAAAAGATTTTTATTTGGAGAGCCCACGTTCCCAAACATGTGGATCTTCATCAGGGCTAAAATGGAGACAAATTTATGAGCAACATGTAAAGTATGATTGCTAGAAGATGAGATTTATTACAGATAGTAACAATAAGAAGTAACAAAATCTAGGTGACGGTATGTTTACATGGCATGGGTACTTATGAAATCTAAAAATTATATAAAAAATAGTAAAGATATATAAGAATATTTGAATAAGTAGCATGATTAAATAAAATCTTATATTTACCTTGTCGAGTCCAGAGTAATACAGAAACTGAGGGAAAAAATATAAGGTGAGAGATGGTAGGGGTTAATTTGCCGACTTCAGAAGTTTTATTTTAGGGAAACTGCAAGAAGCATGTCTATATAATTTGTTTCTTTGTTTGTTTAACGTCCCTTTATGCTACTAAGGCCAATCGGACGATGCTACAGTGGGAGTCCTAAATTTTGCCTATCCACGTACGGTCCTATCCGAGGGACGGTATAGCCAAGGATTTATTACTCCCATTCAAAAATCCTATGGCCACTGAGAGACGCGAACCTGCGACCTTAGTATTGTAGATTGCCCTGCTAATCACTACACAACAGGTGACCCTGTCTATATAATTTTTTATGTATGATTATAAGGTATATATAAAAAAAAAAAAAAATAGAAGAAAAATAGAATAAGCTTTGCCGTTAACATAAATACGTTAGTTGTATTTTATTGATATTAATTGATGCTACGCAACATAATTGCGATGTCTAAGGAAGATTACGATAGTAAACATTTGCTTAACACTTTGATAACGGAATTGATAGGTTAATATCAGTGTGTGCTACGCACCATATCAACCCTTAATGATTTAGTTTTTCGATTTATTATTTTGTTTAAAATTCAATTTTCGGAATTATGCGATAAAGTGTAGTGATAACATTGAATTCTGTGACATCTCAATATTATAATATTGTATAAAAATATAAATAATACGATATAGTAAAAAAAGAAAAACCTTATTAACTCAATCAAGTTGATCTTGGATGCAGTTCGTGGACATAACTACATTAAATTTATGTTTATAATATTTTTTTCTATTTCTAGTTACGTTATTCTTGTTTGGGCAAAAGGTCTGAAGTCATAAATTTTTTTGTTTTAATATCTTCTTAAAATTCTTTATATACTATATATACCAGTCTGTCATTAAAGACATACTGCACATCCGTGGGCTCAACGTGTTTTGTGAGTTGCCGGAATATTTTTATTTTTTTTTTCTCCTGTATATGTATAATCGATTTTTTTCATATTTCATATTTAGCCACTTCTTATTTCTAGGCATTACGGGAGACAATTTTTCCATATAAAAAAAATCTGGTGCGTGCGCGCAACACACAACTTTCACTTACCAACTTATTTAGATTAGAAATTGACGTGTTTTGTTAATGGCCACTTCAAAAAGTCACAAATCTTTCCACATTCATTTCTTATTTTTTCCTTTTATGAGTAATTTAAAACATACGTGAAAATGATACAAAATTTATTAAGTAAAGTACCCCTCCATTTGATCAATGTTGATGAAATTTTTACAGTCATATCTCGGGCATATTAGTACGTCAAATACTCAGTTTGATCAAAATCGTGAAAACCGTTTTCGAGTAAATAAAAAAAACACGTGAAAATGAGACAACATTTATTCAGTAAAGTCCCCCCTCCGGTTAATCAATTTTGATGAAATTTTTACTGTGACATCGCGGGCACATACATATACTAAATACCAAGTTTGATCGAAATCATTAAATCCGTTTTTGGGTAAATGAAAAAAACAGATAAAAGTGGGACACGATTTATTAAGTAAAGTACCCCCTCCGGTTGATCAATTTTGATGAAATTTTTACAGTCGTGTCTCGGGCATATAAATAGATCAAATACTTAGTTTAATCAAAATCGTTAGAGCCGTTTTTGAGTAAATAAAAAAAACACGTGAAAATGAGACAACATTTATTCAGTAAAGTGCCCCCTCCAATTGATCAATTTTGATGAAATTTTTACTGTGACATCGCGGGCACATACATATACTAAATACCAAGTTTGATCGAAATCATTAAAGCCGTTGTTGGGTAAATGAAAAAAACAGATAAAAGTGGGACACGATTTATTAAGTAAAGTACCCCCTCCGGTTGATCAATTTTGATGAAATTTTTACAGTCGTGTCTCGGGCATATAAATAGATCAAATACTTAGTTTAATCAAAATCGTTAGAGCCGTTTTTGAGAAAATCGAAAAAAACGTAAAAAGTTATTAAATAAAGTACCCCCTCCCTTTGAGCAATTTTGATGAAATTTTTGCTGTCACATCGCGGACATATACCTACACTAAATACCCAATTTCAGGTTCCCACGGTTTATAGTTTTTGAGCTAGTCTGTTCACACACACACACACACACACACACACACACACACACACACACACACACGCGCACACACAGACACACACACAGACACACACACACACAGACCATTTCGTGGGACTTGGTCATTTGGACTCAGGGGACCCCAAAACGTGTATTTCCATTGAAAACCGGAAGTCGAAATTTTTCACGATCGCAATACTTCCACTTACTATATATTACATATATAGGTAAGTGAAAGTAAAAACAAAGGTACATTTTAGCAATAGTAAAAAAAACAAAAAAGGCCCCTTCCCCATTTAAGCCCCCTCAGAATTAAATTATTAGTTTTATACGAACAAATATTACTTTTATTTTATACTAATATTACTTAATTATATAAGTTTTATGTAATATTAAAGAATATTTTAATATCATATAAAACTTAACTGATATTAAAGAATACTTGATTATTATTCAAAATTTTGAGTTTGATCAAAATCTTTTCAGCCATTTTTGACGTTAAAATGAGACGAAATATATTGTGCCCCTCCGTTTGACCAATTCCCGCCGTTTGGCATATTCATACACCAAATACCCAATTTCAGGCTCCTACGGTTTAGAATATTTGAGCTAGTCTGTTCACATAAACACACACAGACATGCAGTGTCCATTTCGCGGAACTTGATTATTTGGACTCAAGAGACCCTAAAACGTGTATTTCCGTTGAAAACCGGAAGTCGAAATTTTTCATGATCGCAATACTTTCTCTTACTATATATTTCATTTACAGTTAAGTGAAAGTAATAATATAGTTTCATTTATTATTAAGGAATAAAGAAATACATTGAGAAAGAATTTGTAGTGATTTTTAAAAGCTTGATTTGATGAATCGTTATTTATTATATTACACAACTTATGTCGTAAGTCCTTTTTCCCTAACACCAGTGATATGTTAGTTGACGGTCCTTTTCGATTTTAACAAATAATAAAAATTATTATACATTATCCCTTAATCACTATTAACACTACTTTAAAACCACTTTTGTTATAAAATATATTTTAAATTTCACACTTGTTGATTTATTGGAATTTATCTTTAACAATTATTTGTATGATTAGGATTAACCGTGTACTTTCTTAATTCTTCCCACTTTATAAATAAAATCAAGCCATCCACTTCACATATAGATAATATTAATTCAGTTTAATGAATACTATAATGCTGCAAATAAGTAAACATATTTTTTAATGATAATATAAAAGGATAAAAATGGTAGAATCACGTGAGACTTTGCTCTGTAACACGATTCGCTAGATAACAAGGTGGTCCAGTTTATCAAGACCCGCATTCTTCTTATATACTGACAGCCATTCTCAATGGCATCTTCTCGTGTATTTTATTTATTTTTGGTATTTATTCCCATAAGAATTATATATATAATTCTTGTGTTAAGTAGTATATGTATAAATATATGTGAAAAGAGCGTCTTATTGGGTCATAATAGTTGTGTAGTTAGCGTAGCAACCTACAATACTAAAGTTCGTGGGTTCGCGTCACGAGGTGGCCCTAGAATGTTTTAATGGGAGTAAAACATTTATTATATGGGTAAAACATAGATGAGTAAAACATTTATTTATACATTTATGGGATATGATGTAAAATGGAGGTCCGGAGCCTGTGCGATGTTAGGTACTCGTTAAAAATCCCTCTCTTAATTATATCTGGATAGGAAAAAATTTAGGACTCCCATTGTAGCATCGTCCGAATAGCTTAAGTATGAAGGGGGGGGGGAGTTAAACAACATACAAACAAGAGCGCCTTACTATTGATATGGAATTCCTTGTTCAAATCCCGACCAAGTGCCTCCTATTCTCTTCTTATAAAAAGTATTTAAGAATTTTATATATACTATTAATATTATATACGTATATAATATATATATTAAAATGTATTGTTAGATTTTTTCCAAATCACGCCAATAATGTAGAAATGCTGATACGTCACAAATTAATAAAAAAAAAAAGGTATAGATAAACCAAACAAAATTATTTTTACTGATGATTTTTTTTTTTTAACCCGTATAAAATACTTAAAAAATATTATACTTTAATTAAATGGAAATTTACTACATAAACTTAGGGGTAAACTTATTTTCCTAAAAAATAATCATTATTAATAAATAACTCAAAAAATCATTAAATTTAATTAATAATGATCGTTATTTAAGAAGATGAATTTCGAAAATTTTCATCTGATT
This sequence comes from Aelia acuminata, assembly GCA_911387785.2. Lineage (NCBI taxonomy): Eukaryota > Metazoa > Arthropoda > Insecta > Hemiptera > Pentatomidae > Aelia > Aelia acuminata. The sequence goes on along the minus strand of OU426984.1, from coordinate 22,604,525 downwards.
TGAAGGCGTTAGAAAATATTTTGAGGTGCTAAATATAATTGCATAGGCGGAACTAAGAGTCTTAGCTTAAAATATCCTTAAGGTCAGTTCAACTCTGCCAAAAAAAAAAAAAAAAAAAAAATCATTGGTAATCTCTACAGCACCTACCTAGAACACAAATTCCTCCGGGTTATAGCATACCAGTCGTTATGCAGTTTATTTCAAATTTAAAATATTTTGTCACTATTTTAGGTATAAATATTTTTTTTATTAAACGATTATAATAACTCACAACGTCGGACAAGCATCAAAACACAAATAATCAACTGTAACACAGCTAATTAACTTATTTAATTTTATTAACCATATGATTCGAACTTCATAGCAAGACTACACTCTCTAGTCCATCATTCCTTACATTTAATCTGAATTAGAACATTCCAGATGGTTTCCGACAAGCCTAAAAGGTAGTGATGTAAAACTATGGACACTATCGATAGTTGATGTAGAGAGGTTGGAAATATATTGTTAAAAAAATTTTAATTTAGTTTCTATGTCGTTTTGAAGTCAAGGAACTGATATGTAATCAGTTCTTTTTGGTTTTGTTTTATATTATTCCATCAAGTCAGAAAATATCTATGAGCAAGAGAATTCACGAGTCTTTAGCCTATCAATGGGTTTTCCTTCTTTATTTTTAATTATTTAATTCAGAGTCCCATAGCGGTGCCTATCTTGAAGTTCAGTCAGTACAGTGTAAGGATGACATTGGTCACTTAAATAATAAAAAAAAAGGTTAATATTTTTCAATTGAAATTACTATTTTTTTAAAGAGTAGATAAGCATTATTTTCGTCTGATAAAGGAATGAAATTATGCTTTAGGGCAATTCCACGTCAAATCAACTCAAAAATATATCATTTTGAACCTCACCATTTCAGATTTTCTTGAAATTTGGTATATGTGTACTTTTTGTGCCTACTAGAACAATTGTGAAATATTACTGCGAGATGTTAACCCATTTTTGAATTATTGGTATCTAAAGCCCTCAAAAATAGGTCCAGAAACAGAAAAAATCATGATTAAAAATAGCTGTAGATGTTTTCCAAATTTGACTAGGACTATGAGATTGGTGTCGTTCAACAGCACATTCCATGCCATTTCATATGATATACAACAATGTATAGGTTGATACTAAAGAAATTTTCTTAAAACTAAATGTAAAATTTTAATTTCAATTTTTTCAAAAAGGGCATTTTTTAATTTTTTTATATTTTTTTGAAAATACGAGTAGGTAGTATTATATGTATTCATATAGCAAAATATAAAGGTGGGATGAAAATTTCTTCATTACTAAAATAAATTGAAAACTATTAATAAAATTTCATAAATCTAGCATTTTATGATTAAAAGTAGTTGCAGGTGTTTTCCAAATTAAACTAGGACTATGAGATTGGTGGTTTTTTAAAGCGCATTCCATGTCATTTCATGTTATATACAACAATGTATAGGTTGGTACTAAACATTTTTTCTTAAAACCTAGTTTAATATTTTAATTTCAATTATCTCGAAAAGGGCATCTCTGAAAATTTTCATATCTTTTAAAAAAGTAGGCAGTTTTTTATCCATTCATACAACAAAATATAAAAAAATTAAAAAATGCCCTTTTTGAGAAAATTGAAATAAAATTTTACATTTAGTTTTAAGAAAATTTCTTTAGTATCAACCTATAGATTGTTATATACCGTATGAAATGGCATGGAATGCGCTGTTGAACGACACCAATCTCATAGCCCTAGTCAAATTTGAGAAACATCTACAGCTATTTTTAATCATGGTTTTTTCTGTTTCTTGACCTATTTTTGAGGGCTTTAGAGACCAATTATTCAAAAACGGGTAAAAATTTCTCAGCAATATTTCACAATTGTTCTAGTAGGTACAAGTAGTACACATGTACCAAATGTCAAGAAAATCTGTAATGGTGAGGCTCAATCCTGTGTTGAATTGACGTGGAATTACCCTTTAACATTTTTTTTTTTTTTTTTTTTTTTTTTTTATAAAAATGACTTATATAGCTCATGGATGCTTAGAGACTGTCACTACTCCCCTTTAAAAAAAAGTTTTACGATAGTCTAGATAGTTTAAAACTATCGATAGTATCGAATTACTATTGATAGTTTTACATCACTACTTAAAGGTTCTCGAACAGCAAGAACATGTGCTAGAACAGTCATAAGCATGTACTAGTACAGTTGGTAATTGTTATTACAAAAAGCCTAAAACTCGTTTGGATCATATGTTTTGTGTTTCAATAGGTCGATTAATAGTCAGGATTTTCAGTTTGATTTTTATTTTATTTTGGAAAGCCAAAGTTGGGTATCTGCATTACTCTGGACTCCCTTATAAAGATCCAAATGTTCAGGATCGAAACGTTGGCCTTCCAAAATAAAAGAATATCAAACTGAAAATCCTGACTATTAGTCAACCTTTCGTATTGAAAAACATTTGAATATTACACACCTCTAATTTTGTGTTTCACGTTACAATATAAACAAATAATTGTCTATTTTATAAATTTTGCGCAGTTGGTCTTAAAAGAAAATAATAATATAAATATCTAAATATTTTTGTTGTATTTTATTAATTTCTCTTCATAATGCATACATACGGAAATTTACGAAGGAAAAATATATTTTATCTGTTCCAAGTAACCAATGATTGTCTGCATTTCTTCTTCAGGGTTTGACCATGGAAAACCTATAACCTAATGGTCTACTGGAAACCTATTGTCTGCAACAATGGATTCGGATCATGGAAGCCTTAAACAATATTTTACCAATAATTATTCAAAACAGGCTAATTTTGAAGATTTATCTATTTTAGACTAAATAGATTTTTCCTTATTTAAGAAATAAAAAAAGAAACTTATAATAGAAGAGTTTTGTTCGGTTTCTTTTTTCAGATGGCATACTTTTGAGGTAATTAACTCCTAACAAGTATTCATTAATATTTTTCAATGCAATAAGGAAATCATTGATATGAACAATTGAATATTTTAATAAAAAAGTGTATAAAAGATGAGAGCATTTTTTCCGTGTTACCTGCTTTCTTGATTTTTATTCACCTAAACTTATCTACATTTTCGTATTCAAAGTATAAAGTCCGTGGAGAAAAAGTTGAATATTTAACTAAAAATATCTTACAAAAATTTAAAACACATATATGTATTATTTATCTTACAAAAATAATGTTAAGATTTTAAATACTTGCCCACTTTTTTATTTATTTATTTATTTATTTAAGGACTAAGAAAGGAATAATTTTTTATCTTGACATTAATACATTATATTGCAAAAAGAGTTTTCATCCTTTTGTTCTATCTATTTTTAATTTTAATCTACCGATATCAAAACGTAGACATTTACTTAATGATATATATTTGTTTAGGAAGTAGAAAAAAAAAATAAAGAGTTATTACGTAACTATTTGAACATGAGATGTGTATTTAATCAAAATAAAATAACAAACATAATCTAATCTATTTATTATCAGCGGATCCCTGATTAGAAATATAACATTATAATAATTTGATGGCGAAATGATTTTCAACAAATCTACTAAATATTAGAACATATATTTTTATTATTAATAATTATCTACAAAAACTAATTTATATATATATATATATATATATATATATATATTAATTTTGTACAAGTAATTGATAATAGAAATAGTATATTGTGAAAGTGACGTATGGAGGATTTTGATTTGATTTTATCAAGATTAAGGCGGAAATTAATTTGAAAAACGTTTTAAAAAAATTAAGCATATAATTGGTTTTCCAACTGTAATCCATATTTTCTCTGGTGCTTGATTTAATATCAGAAATTCTCAAATGAATTTGCTATATATTTCTGCTTTATACGAACATTTACACAATAAAAATTAGGATTTTTCCTGTCTCTTCTAATCTATGTATATCGTATTATCGTATTATTAAGACCTCTATATTGCTATATTGGTAGGCTGCTTGGTTTTTCAAAATATATAATAATGAATAATTTAATAAATTCATTTTTTTTTTTTAATAAAGATTAAAGAAGTTCCCTACTGGGATGAGAGAATATTAGATTAGACTGAAAGAATGATTTACCAATATCCTGGCTATGCTTAGTTTTAAGTCCTTTCATAAGGAAGAAAAGGGGGCTGGGAAAATAGGAAACAAAACAAAATTCAAACACATAATATGCGAATTCAAACAGGGATTTTTTTTTCCTTTATGAAATGTAAGATATGCACAATTCAGGGTTTATTTATTTTTATGCAATTATTATTACATCAGAAATATGTTTTTAAAGATCCTTACGCTCTTCCAAATACCTAATAAAAAAAAATTAAATATTAGATTTTTCCAGTCCGAATGTGAAAATGAAAAAAAAAAATGCAGTAAAAAAAGAAAAAATATATATTGTAAAATTTTTTAGTATCCTAGACAAACTAAATTTTTAATGAAAAATGAGATTAGACTACCGAAAATCTAATGACTACAAAAGGGCAAAGCTTCAAAGAAAACACGTTATTCAAATGGACAGGTTTAAACTACCTCAAGTAGTTTTCGGACTGAAACATCGATTAACTTTATTAAAATAAAATAATTGTATTTAAAAAAAATATTTAGAACTGAATCAAAGCGAAAGCAAATGCGTTTTTGAGCTTCTGAAAAAGTTTTGTTTGATTAGACCGATTTCGTGAATCTTTGTTTTGAAAGGCATTCGAAGGTAAATACTTTTATAAAATTTAAAAGTATTCTTAAATCACTCCAAACTCCAGAAACCTTCCAACTTCACATGGTGCCTGTGTTCATACGGGGAAGGCACGTAAAAGTTCTTTGACTCCTTAAAATCAATGCCTAATCCGCTTTTCCAGACACTGACGCCAGTAGCTATGGCCCCTCTGCGCTGCCAGAATTCAATCTTGTAATATAAACGTGTATATATATATATATGTATATATATATATATATATATATATATATATATATATATATATATGAGAAAAGGGTTCCGGATAAGTACATACAACTCTCAAAAATTCTACATTCTACATTTCCTACAAAAAGTTCCTGTAAAAGCATGATATATTTCTGACTTAGTATTTATAATTTCTAAAACAGAAAATATACAGGATTAACATTTTGTTGGTGTAATAAACATTAATATACATCAATTTGTCATTTAATGAGGCAAAATAATTTCTTTTTATACCCCTGAATTTTATTGTACAATAGTAGTATAATTTGTTTTTCATAATACAAGGGGGAAATGGTCAATAAAAATTTTGAACTTCTCTAATTTTAAGAAAGATGTGTTAATAAATTTTAATGAATTGTAACGTAAAACAAAAAAAAATATATATATATATAATGGAAAAGAGTTCTAGTCTTTTTGTTGGGCAGACAAACTGTTCTTGCGCATGTTCGTGACTACGAAAATCGTCTACGCTTGTCGGGAATCTTCTAAATTGTTCTAATTCAGACTAAATATAATATATGTCTAATAAAATAAAATATGACTAAATAAAATACGAGCGATGGACTGGAGAGATGGTCTTGCAGATCAAATCACATTAACTTTTGTTACTATTTTAACTGTTGTTACTATAGTTAATAGGTTACTTTTGTGTTACTTCGCTGTTAGAAGTTGATACTTTTTGTAACCTTGGTAGTTACTCGTATTTGAGTTTTTATTATCGGTCAGACATTTTGAATTATTTTTTCGTTTAATAAAATTATTTAAACCCGCATAAGTGCTAAAGTGTTTAAAGTTAGTAATTTTTAGTGTCAGAAAAAAAATTCCTTTACTGCTAATTTTTAAGTTTCGGAACAGAAGGCTAGAGGTAACCAATTTTGCTACTGAAAAGTAACAAGCATTCTTACATTTCCTCAATGATTTCATTTTTTGTAGCTACCATCCCCCTTAATATCCAAATTTCTCTAGGTGTTCAAGCGTATTCCCATCTACATTGATATCATCATAATCGTCATCACTTGTACGATTCTACGAAAACAGCCAAATATAACGTACGTTTCGTTTTAATTATTGAAAATATTTATAGTATCAACACTCTAATATTATTATTACATCAACACTCTAATATTATTATATTATAATATAAATGCTAGATGCATGAGAAGGTATTTAATAAAAAAAGTTTTAAGAATTTAAAGGACGGTTTGGGTTTTAAGGTCGCGATGTGACCTTCAGAAAACCCCCACACGTTCGCTGCTAAACTTCAGGGCTGATAAAAAGCGAAATTATGTATATGAATTTATCATTATAGCCATAAAATATAATAACCAAATCTGTTTTTTTTTTTATATATATTCTTTCATTCATAACTATCTTCAATTGTGTTTTATTACTGCGCAATCCTTGATACTTCAATTGTTAATCAAATAATTGAGCCATCATTTAGGATATCTCCTTCTCTTCCATTCTCTTTAACCATAGAAATAGAAATAGTCTAGTAACAGGTTTTGAAACCAACAATAAACAAATGAAAAACTACTAATTTTAATTACATTAAAATCTTTCTAAAATTCGAAAAGTAGATACATTAGTTCAAAATTTTAATTTACCACTTCCTCTTAGTATTATGGAAAATACCATCTTTTATTACAACTATAAAATTCAGAGGTAAAAAAAAATAGTTTTGCCTCATTAAAAGACAAATTAATGTATATTAAATTTTATAATAAGAGTAGAAATTTTACTTTATTATTTCATTTCACCAACAAAATCTTTATCCTATATATTTTCTGTTTTCGAAATTAGAAATACTATGTCAGAAATAAATCATGGTTATCATAAATATATATTATCAATTATATACAGTCATACGCCAAACCTAGGTATTTTATATATTTATCTTAATGTTAACTTTAGTCTTAAAAATATTCATAATTTTACCCTAACCTGTTTGTTCATTTTAGGGTATGATTATGAGAAGAATATAGTCTCGAAACTTCGCCGTAATGTAGTTGTTTAGTTAACGTCACTTTATGCCACTAAGGCTAATCAAACGATGCTAGGTTGGGGGTCCTAAATTTTGTCTATCCAGGTATAATTAGGATAGGGATCTTACATTGTATAGGCTCGGGACCTCCATTACACGTCCTATTCGAGGGAAGCATATCTTTTACATAAGCATATTTTTACTTCCTTTCAAAAATCCTAGGGCCACCGAGATCATTAGTACACCACAGGTGACCCCTTAAAAAATATGTAATACAGTGACTTATTTATGGAATGAAAATTACTATTACATATGCATGTCGGGTCGTTGAAAATGTGCAATTATTTTGATTTGTTTAAAGGCTTTTACTACTCTTTTCCATATATCCTCATTTTTTTTATTGATCTTTATTCCATTTTACGTCCTATCAGCAGATGGAATACCCTTGGTGTTTTGTTGATTGTGGTTTTGGATTCTGTTAACTACCCTCGTTCCACAAGAGCAAACAAATCCACGACTGGTGTTCTGTCAAAATCGTTCCATCACGAAAATTTTGGTCACCTCCCTCTACTTTCGACACAATCAGCATTGTATGATAATTCCCTTTAAAGTATGAGTTTGAAGTCCCGTTCCAATTTTTTAAGGCGTGTTGGGATACGTGTTTGGTATTAATGTTTTTCATTTTAAAAAGTATCTTATGAATAATTTACTTCCAAAATAATGCGTTGCTATTGGTCTCATTTATTCTTAGAAAAGATAGTTCGGTGCGTCCATTGATTCTTAGGCAGTTCCTCGAATCCATTTGGTTTGGATATCTCTTATTACAAATTTATATCAAAAGCTCAAGTGTTTAGTGGGTCGCTTTGAATTGACAAATTTAACAAATCTATTCAAGTGTGTATCTCTGTGCCTGTCACTAGCGGTCGATACGCATATCCTAATGTGCGTCACGATGAAATGCGTAGGCATCAACACAAAAAAACAGAAATCCATTGTAAAGGTTTCAATCTTTCTCTTCTTCTTCTCTATAATCTTGAGAGAAGTTTCGGGCTTTGTTTAAGACTACATGTTACTAACATGTCATTTTTCTAGGGACCTCTTTATCTAATGTCATAAAAAAATAAATATATGATTCAGCTGTTTTCAAAATAGATCTGTTCGAGAAACCCGACACGTTAAAAAAAATCGATTTTCGTTTTATTTTATTTTTGAACTCCTTGCATGCCGAGACACCTAATTCAAGAGATACCGGATCATTTCTATTTGCCGGCCTCAAATGATTTAACTTTGTAGCTAGTGATAACATTATAGTTATAGAAATACTATCACATGGCATTTTATAACCTAAAAACCTTATACTTTGTATACATTCAGGTAATATAAACAGTTATTCAGTGTTCAATAAAGATGGGTCTGTTAAAAATTGTAAAGGAAATTCCAGACAAAACCAGTGCAGTGACCTTCTTGCAGTCCAAAGGGATTCTTCAAAGGCAAAGATATTGCAGCCAGGGTCATGAAATGAAACTTACATTATCTGAAGAAGGTGATCGATGGAGGTGTTATAAAACAAATTGCAGGCAAACAATCCGATTAAGAAAAGGAACATGGTTGGAGAAAACTAGGTTGAGTTTGTAAATAATAATATATTTCATCTACAGCTGGACGAGAGAGTACACCACTACCAAGTTTTGTGAGAAAGAATTTGAAATTTCTAAAGGAGCAATTACTGATTACATACAAGAACCTATTAAGAGAAGTGTGTGCGTATTGGAAAGATATGTATTTCCAAATTTATGTCTCCTAATAATTAAGTTATTGATCTCATATATTTATTGATGTTTTTAATAAAGATTATTTTTGATTTCAGCATTTAATTACAGACTATTTTATTTTAGGTTATATTTCTATAACATATGTTATCACTAGCTACCCATTTAAGGGTCTAACCACACATGTCCGCACCGGATCCGCACCGTAGCAATAATACAGGTTATGTTCAGAATATTTTTAATTTAACTTACATATTACCTTTAGTTATGCCTAAAGTGGCCTTTGTCTGACATGTGTGGCTTGAACTTTAGGCATAACTAAAGGTAATATGAAAGTTAAATTAAAAATATTCTGAACATAACCTGTATTATTGCTACGGTACGGATCCGGTGCGGACATGTGTGGCCAGACCTTAAATCATTTGAGGCCGGAAAATAGAAAAGAACCGAGATACCCGACAAGCCCAGCTGATCTATCGGCATTTATAGACCATTCAAATAATCGTTTAGACAAAAGCAGAACATTAAAAAATGTCTTTCTATAACCAAAGCATTACGTACGTTTTGGCGTAAAATTTTCGCTTGTCCTGTCACTGACAAAGAACCTACAGAAAATTTGAATGAAGAGCCATAAATTTGAATTTTGCCCGTTCCAACCTTATATATTTATATCTTTAGTTATTTTTCATTTATAAGACAAGTAAGCTTGTGTTTTTTTCCGAATTTCCAAAATATATGGTTTGTAACAATCGTTTGTCTACCATAATCAGGAGAAACCCTACATGTCAAAAAAAAAAAAAAAACATTTATTTTTCAGATCTATTGAATGTACAGATTTATTAAATCATGAAAAAATAATTTAAGCTTAAGAAATCTCTTAAAGTAAAAGTAGAAACTTTTTTTTTTACTTTTTCAATATATTTGTTGGCAAGTCACTTTATGCTACTAAGGCTAATCGGACGATGCTACAGTGGGAGTCCTAAATTTTGCCTACCCAGGTATAATTAGGATATAAGGATCTTTATCGAGTACCTACCTGACATCGTAAAGGCTCGGGACCTCCATTTTACGCCCTATCCGAAGGACGGCATAGCCAAGGATTTTTTACTCCCTTTAAAAATCCTAGGGCCACCGCGGGACGAGAACCCGCGACCCGTAGGATTGTAGTTTGCTATGCTAACCACTGTACCACCTATGACCCCGAATCACATATTATAGCATCATTACGGTTAGAATGTGCCAGTCATATTTTGCGTATAGATATAATATTCTCTTTCTACTTCACCTCACTAAATGGTTTACCATGATCTGGTCTCCGTCATACTAAATACATTTCCTTCTGTTCCAGACCTTCGAATTTAAATCTTAACGGCCCTGTTGACTTTCAAACGCTTCCTGCACTGTTGCTAAAAAAAAAAATTGAAATTCTGAATCTGAGTCGATAATTTTACGCACAGGACCGTTATGCTGGTCCAATTATAGCCGATTGGAGAAAGTAAATATTTACTTCGAAATTCATTAATGGCGAACTTTTGAAAGTAGTTTTCATGCTGTTCTATTATTACTATAATGAGTGTATCGTATGACCTCGGAAATGCGAGCTTAAATGGCTTGAGGGGAATTTAGGAGAGGTTAGTGATTCCCTCCATACTTTCAATTTCACAATGAGATTTATTTATTTTTTGTATCAATTCTCATTTTTGTTTATGTTATGATTAATAATTTCAAGTAATTATTTAGTAGTTTTTAAATTATATTTTCTTCTTTAGACAAGATAAAATTTAAGAAAACAATATAATGTTTTATTATTTTTTATTTATTATAATTTACAACAGTAAAATAACAAACAATACAATAAGCATATATTATATTAGTAGATTAATGACACGTACAGACGTGTGGAAAAAATTGGTAGCACTCAAATATTGTTTCTAATAAAGTATATCTGGAGGCCATCAGCTCAAAATAATTTAAAATTTAAATAATCTAATTTTTTTCTCAAGATATAAGATGGTTGTAAAAAAAAATATATATTTATTATACATAATGGTACAAGTTTTTTTTTTTTTTTTGTACCTTAAGGAAACTGGATTTGAATTATGGCTGTTCGAGGGTACGGCTACATTAATTCTTATTTTTAGCCTAATTCAAGCCCGAAAATACAATGTATAAACACTAATTTAATGCATCCTTAATTGGAATAATACACCAAATAGATGTCATCCGAGAGAATACGTTTATGAAATTTTTTTTATGTTTATGATTTTGTTTTCTCTTGTTTAAGGACAAGTCGACCATTAAGGTCATTATCATCCAATTCCTAAGGTAGTTACTGTTTTGACAATTTAGATTAATACTGGAAACTGGAAAGGATAATACTGGAACAATTTAGATTAATTCATAATTAATGCTCGTTATAAATTATTATAATTTATTTATTTTCAGAAAATAATATTGAAATCAGATATTAATATTGTTATATTATCTATCTAAATAAAGATGAAATTCTGTTTGTTTGTTTGTTTGTTCTTTATATAAATCCATACCGTTTGTCCTGAATTCTCTAAATTTCCCTCAATGGTTCGCACCTTGGAACACCTGTCCATATTAAAATTGCATAACTTGAGCCGATCTTCAGCTGATATCTTTATTGTTATAAAAATCGTCATGTATTCGCTTTACAATGTTTTTTTTACGAAATCCACCGTTTCATTATAAAAATGAAATTCCCCAGGTGAAACCGGGATATACAGCTATAATCTATGTAAATAAAGATGAAATTCTGTTTGTTCTTTATAGAATTCCATACCGTTTGTCCTGTATTCTCCAAATTTCGCTCAGTGGTTCTTTCTTACCAGCTGCGAACACCTGTCCATTTTAAAATTGCATAACCTCAGCCAATCTCTGGGTATATTCTTTATTGTTATAAATATCGATTTGATCTCGCTTTACATTGGTTTTTACGAAATCGATATAAGGTCTCGCTTTATTGATTTTATAAATTTAAAAAATGAAATTATCCGGGTGAAACCGGTTTATACAGCTAGTTTTTACATAAGATTAATAATTTCTGTGGCCCTTAAAAATTTAATTAGCTTTAATTTGATACAAGGATCGTTTCCTAGAAGTTCATCCACTTGTGGCATTTTATGTTTCACTCTTTGTTTCTGATAAATCAAGCATCCATCCAACACATGATAGGCACTGTTTCTTACCCCACAAGCATTACATATTGAGGGGGCTCTCCTTTCTTGTGAAAGAAAGCGACAGTTTAAAATATAGTTATTATATTTGTCTTCGAATCTGTTGTAATCTTTCCGTCAACTATTGTTCAACTCTCATTATTGATAATATCTATTCAGTTGGTTTAGTGACCGTATTTAGTAACCACTGTTTTGGCATTTTATACGAAATTCCAATGCTTAATAATAAAAACCTGGTTTTATTAAAATACTGTTCAAACTTTACAATTTGTGCTCTGAAAATTAAGGAAATTTTTCTTAACAGCATATTCACTGTAATGACACACAATTATTTATATATATCTCAAAGAAACGGCCAAAGTCAAAATACTTGTGTCATAAAGCAAATCACCCAACTCTACCCGTAAACGTAAACATAATTTTCGTATTCAAATAATTTATTTTTCATTTTGTAGTGAATAAAAATATTATTCTATTGCACAAGATTTTTTACATTGGATATATTAACGTGAAAAGTAGATATGAACGCTATTAGGCGAAACAGCAACTATCTGTTAACGTTTCAAATTTATCCATCCGCTAATTTACGAATTTTGAGGTAAAAAACGTACTTCCTTGCAATATTATAAATAATGCTATAGCAAATAAAATGTCATAATTTATGATCGAATTTGGGGTACCGAAGAATCAATTATAATTTTTTTTATTTTAAATATTTCGCACCTTCCGTGGAATGCTATAAAATCTCGAAAATCTAATCTTTTGGGAAATGGCATTTAAAGTTTTTTACTTTTTTCAGTTTGCCTTTTTTAATAATTTTTTTTTTTTTTTTATGGTCGTTGATTTTATTGGCAGAAATTGTTTCTTAACTATTTTTCTTTTGGATAGATGATAGTTGATCGGATATAGAATTAGGTAGAAAATAGTCCGGGGAGGCGGTCATTACCATAGTCACCACCATATCTACCCATGGTACACCATTCTCATAACATATACACTATTATGTACCTTACCTCATCTTATCACACCACCTATACTATCAGTATCAACGGCATCAGTGTTAACAGTATCAGTGTCAATAGCCATATTACACCATGTGTTATAAATTATATGCTTAACCTTTAAGTCATTTATATCTTATATAGTCAGTTCATATTCTTAGTTTTTTATATTTTTATATTTTATCTAGCCAGTTCATATTCTTTGTCCTGTTACTCATATTGTTGTCTGTGTCTTGTTTATTTAGCCCTGACGAAGACCTGCATAGTTGGGTCGAAACGTCGGCAACAATAAAATAGTTTTATACTATTTTTTATTTTATTGACCGCCTCCCCGGACTATTTTCTACCTATTTTTCTTTTGATTTATTTTTCATTTTACCTGATTTGCGACCAATCATTTGCTGAAAAAATTTCTGTTAATTCCCCCACTTCCGTAAGTTCCGCCTCTCCTCGGCCAACTAAACAACTAAATTTATTACAGTTTTTACCACTTAAAGATAACGTCATTTTGATTGATTTGGTGTAAAAAATTCAAAATCGAATTTTTCGGAGGTGTTAAAGTATTTCACCACGGGTGCGATATAAATTAAAGATATTAAACTACTTTAATTTAATAATTGATGATAACTGTAAAATTATTAAAAATATAATCCCGTATACACTTCTTGTTATAACAGGGAAGGAGTGTTGTAATTACGAAGGTCGGATAACAATTTAAGTGATGAAGATCTGATACTCCGGCCTTGGCCGCTAAGGGCGATTCGAGGACACAACACTTCAGCACATCGCTTGCCGATATCCCACAGCTTATTACTCAGTCATTATATACTACCATATTATATACATTATATATAATTTATTTATATCATATAAAACGCTTAAATATCCATCTTATTAGTAATAATGATGGGGTCTATTTTATTTTAGGGCAGCCAGTTACACTTGTTAGTAACACCTGTTGACCTTTATATTACTTTACATTAATTAATAATAAATTGCACGTTTCAAAATATATCAGTTTTGAGTTATGCATACTGTTGGAATCAGAATGACAAAACCTACAATTCCAATGTATAATCACAATAATATTAATTGTACCGTTCGCGTAAAGATGCAACCGAATGGTAAACGCAACGCAATGATATCCCATATTTAGTTATGGTGGGGATGATCGGGTTAACGCAGGTTGAGGGCTACTTTATAAAGTTTTTCTTATATATATTTTTTTTTATTCATATCGATTATTGTCAATACCAACAGCAGTCCAGAACCTTTTCGGCGTGTTTTGTTTCAGGTTGTAAACAGTTATGCTAGGTTTCACTAGTACCTTTTTGGATTATTTTCAATAGTAGTCTTAGAAAATAGGAGGCTAACTTTGGTTTTATACCGAATAATAAAGGGACTATATAATTTCTGTACCTGTGGTCTCTTGTGGTTTAGTGTTTAGCATGACAAACTTCAATACTAAAGGTCGCGTGTTCGCGTCCCTTGGTTTTAGAGAGAGAAAAAAATTCTTGGCTATGCCGTCCCTCGAATAGGACGTAAAATGGGGGTCTCGAACCTGTATGATATCAAGTACTCGTTAAAGATCCCTATCCTAAGTATACCTGGATAACAATAAATTCGTTCGATTAGCCTTAGGGGCATAAAAGTGACGTAAAGCAATTATTATATTAATACTTATATTAATTATAGCATTATCCTATCAACGCACATATTAGTGATAATGTTCATATGATTAATCAGTTGCAGGAAAATAACCTAAGCGACAACAGTTACAAAAAAGAAACTGGCGGACTGTTAAAAAAAAAAAAAAATCCCTAATAATGCGTTATAGAGATAATTTAATACAATTTACTAAATACTTTACGGTGGTCATACTTAACCACTTACTGCATACTTATGCACAGTTAATATTGTACTCTGGCCTTTCAAGTTAATTTAAGTTAAAATCATCATAGTGTACATAATTTCAGGAAATTTTCGAGTTCTTTTTATCCGAATCAAGCAACTATTTCTGTCGCACAGATATAGTTTTATAGATATAACACGTCTAATGGATAATGTTAAAAATACCTGTTCAATTAGAAATAATTATTTTAAAAAATAAAATGCTTTGTTTTTTTTTTTGTGGGAAAAAGTGGTGAAAATCACATTGAAATTATATATTCCCTTTCAATTGCCTCTTGCGCACAATTTAAAAGTGAGAAATAACACAAAACAGTTTCACAATAGGATGGTTTTAGGATTGGTTCCGTTTCCGATTTTATCTATTGTTATCTGTAAAATTATACTCAAAAATTGATATACAATATTACGTAATTTTTATATCATATTCAGCAGTTTTGCCCACTGAGTTGCTCAGGAAAATTACAGAGAGAAATACTTTGTACAATAAAAGAAATATACTTCCCTACCGCTTAGGGTTGATAAATACAGAGCATACTGTATCAATCCCTGACAGACGAAAAATAGGTACATTTGTCTTTTAATATGGTCGATATAAAACCATAGTGAACTAAGCGTCAAACCATTTTTTAATTTTTTTAATTATCTACTATTTTATAAATCATGCCTTTTTATATTTGAATAATATAAAAAACTTATTAAACATGACCACATTTTACTTTAAAATTCAACTTTAAATTAAGTTTTCTCAAAATATATTGTTTGCGACTAGTTTGCTTTGGCGTTACACCCACCATATACAGAGCAATTAGTCCATTTACAAATAATTGCGCAGTCTTCTTTTCCATTGCACGCTTTTTCATTTGTAAAAAATCATTAAGTTTAAAATTAAGAATTGCGCACAAAAAGTTCAAAATACAGGAAACATAAAAAATTAGATTTGGGTTGATAAATCATTAATAATAATGATAAAAACCTGTACCGCTACCATGAAAGGTCTTGGGTTCATTTTACAGAAATTCAGATTATGTTTCTATTTTATATAATGTTATTTTAGTATTTCTGGAAGCGTTATGAAATAGTTTTTAAGTAAATGGAATTTACTAAGTAATCTTCAAAGAGTTTTAAATAAACAGCATCATTCTCCTTTTGAGCTTTGAATACCAAAATCGAATGAATGTGTACTTACAGTAATACAGTATTTGGTAATTTATATATAATTACAAATATTTAGGCATAAAATAGTTTACATTATTATTGAATGAAGTGACATTAAATTGTAACATTATTTTAATGTTAAGGAAAAAACTTGATATATTTATTTAGTTGTTCGATAATTTCATTATCAATGCATCTATAAATAAGAGTATTATCAGAAATTTATGAGGTGGATTTTATATTAAATTATGATTATGTATGATTATATTATATTATATATGATTTTATATTTTTTGTTTTATTTTTTCAGGTAAGTGCAGCCCGAAGTATTTTGATGTCCTGTCCATGTAGCAGGTAAAAGTCGTATAATGTAATTGAGCATATTAATTCTTGAACATAATTTGTCTAAAATATGAGGCGTAGAATTCCAAAACCAGCCAAGTCCATTTCCAGAGTTTTATTTATTTATTTTTTTTTTTTTAAATAGTTTTTCTATTATATTATCATTAGGTGGAAGGATTTCTTCCAAAAGAAATCATACTGAAAATGATTATATTCACAGGTATTTTTGTTAAATCGTACTGAAAATGGCCCTACGAAAATATGGTCTGTTCCAATTCTAGCCAGATAATCTATAGAAAAACTATTTAAAAAACATAAAAAAATAAAAATCTGGAAATCGGACTTGGCTGGTTTTGGAATTCTACGCCTCATATATTAACTGTGGGGACATCAGAAGATTTCATTTCTTAATTTAAAATAAGTTTAATGCATTCTAATATATCTTGTATTTGTTAGTTGATGATTATTGATTTAATGTTATATTTTGAATTTATTTACTTTTTTACGATAGGTTAAATAATGGTCAGGATTTTCAGTTACAATGATATTTATTATGGTAAGCCAACGTTTCGATCCAACTTGTGGATCTTCAACAGTATCTAACCACGACAAACGTCTCCTCTCAGAATCCATTTTCATCCATCTAGAAACAAATAACCCGGTAAATCACAAAACAGATAAAGAGATAATTTCATCCACTTATTCTAACATCTTCCGCATCCTCAAATCCTAGTTTTGATTTCATAGGTACCTGCAATTATCTCTGTACCTCTTGTACTATTATTATTTTTTGTATTGTATGCTTCTTTCTGTATATTTTCCATATTTGTATGCATTGTTACATTATGTATTATCTCATTTTTATGTTATTATTCAGTCCAGACACAACTATTTGTATACAGTACCATATATTTTGTTAGTTTTAAATATTTTTGTTCACTCAGTTGTCATGTGCCTTCACTTCAAAAGCGTTGGATTTCCCCGCCATAAACCTTTGAAGTCGGCAAACTAACCCCCTACCATTACCTCTCACCTTATTTTTACCTTTAGTCTTAGTATCCACCTGGACTCAGTAGGTAAATATCATATTCTATTTTATCTTGTTAACCAGCCTCTTATTTTAATATTTATGTATACACCATCTTTTATATTATTATCAGTTCTGTAATGTATCCATTTATTGTCACCCTCTAGCATAGATACTCATATATTTGTTTTCTTTTAGCCCTGATGAAGATCCACAAGTTGGATCGAAACGTTGGCTTACCATAATAAATATCATTGTAACTGAAAATCCTGACCATTATTTAACCTATCGTAATTGAAGAACAGTTGACCATCTCTCATCTCTATTTACTTTTTTGTTATTTTTGAAGAAACTTCATAACAACGAAACACGTCAAAATTATTTTTATTAAACTGAATCCTTTTCTTTAAGCCAGAGTCATTCATTATTATTGATTGTTAATTAAGTTACTTGTAAGGTGTAAAAACGCATCCCTAATTAGCACATGTAAAATATATCTATCCTTAAAAGTTTTAAAAAAATGCATTACCTCACGACCTTAAGCCAGTAAATTGGTGATAACATGGAAATAAATTTGACTACAAAAATCAAAATACATAAAATAATTTTATGAAAACGAAAAACGTGAATCTCAATGAGCGAACTCATTAATTACCCCAAACTGTATTGTAAATCTGTAAACCTAAAAAGTAATTACAAAAGTATGATAATTGCAGCTATTTTTTTTTTTTAACTCCATTTGTGAATCTGCTACTGTCAACAGCATGTCGACAATGACTATCGATAGTTTTACATCACTAATATATATGTATATAAATAAAAGAAATCATTTTAATTTAGACGAGACGTAGTGTTGGTAAATTTTTAACGTACACGTGTTACCGCACTTGCACCTTGGTATGTCAATCACAGTTCTACTAGGACACTTCCTCATGCCATACCATAATAGGTTTCACAACCAACTTCAATGTCACCCCAAATTTACTTATTCAGGACGTACATGACAACAAGGAAAACGTGAAGAATAAGCGTGAAAAAGGACTGCATGAGAGAGTTCTTTGAAAATTATGGTATGATAACAACATAACAAAATTTGCCATATTTTTTTGGATCAAAAATTCTATACGTCGATGTGCTTTTTTTTTTTTTAAGATAGCTCCAGGCTCCTCTGAATAATTTATTAATATTTTTGATAGCTTATAACTTACTGTAAGACTTGATCTATATTATTCCAATTTTGTAAAAAAGTGAAAATCCACATCTTCAATTTTGATATAAATATTTCAATTCATTACAAAATTCACAACGTTTCGAGGCTTCAATGCCTCATCTTCAGGTGTACTCCTTACTAATCCCAATTAACAATATTTTAGTTAATATTTTATTTAAACAATACATCAATTCCTTAAAAATCTCGTCACTTATTAATATTTTTGATAGTTTATAATTTACTGGAAGACTTGATCTATATTATTCCAATTTTGTAAAACAGTGAAAATTCACATCTTCAATTTTGATACAAATATATTTTTCAATACATTACAATATTCACAACGTTTCGAGGCTTTAATGCCTCATCTTCTTCAGGTGTACTCCTTACTAATCGCAATTAACAACATTTAAGCTTATATTTTAGTTAAACTATACATCAACACCTTAAAAATCTCGTCAATAGATAAATTGGTCAATTACACCTCTCTCTTAGGCCACCTCACTCCTTGCAGAGAGGTGTAATTGAAAAATTTATCTATTGACGAGATTTTTAAGGAATTTATGTATTGTTTAACTAATTGACTAAAATATTGTTAATTGAGATAAGTAAGGAGTACACCTGAAGATGAGGCATTAAAGCCTCGAAAAGTTGTGAATGTCGTAATGAATTGCAAAATATATTTATATCAATATGGAAGATGTGAATTTTCACTGTTTTACAAAATTGGAATAACATTTATTAATAATATTTTGTTACTTTTATTCATTTGACTAATGATTTTAATTATAAAGTAACTATTAAATAAAATATGAGCCATCTAATGTATGCTTAATGCAATTCCTAATCAGACATTGACCTTGTTTGTGTATATTTGAACTTTTATCATGCCAAAGTGGTGTTCAAATCATCACAAAACATTTGAGGGAAATGAAAGTAATAAAATCATTTTTGATGCAATTTTTATATTGACTCGGAGTCTAGAGTTGTATAAAAAATGATAAAGTTTAACTGGAGTTCCGAAAATCGGGATCTTTCTTATTTTGGTCAGATAAACTATATTTTAGTTTCTATTTTTCGTTTCTAATTATTATTTATTTTGTGTGAATGTATCTTTTGAGCACTAATATTGAATGCCCTTGAGTGTGGCAGATTGTATTATTTCTTTATCAATAAAAAAAAAAAAATTGTCGTTTGGTGAATTACAAAGGAGCCTTTACACTCTACGAACTTTAACTTCGAACACCACCCTCGAACAGCCTTCACGTCGACTGTTCGGGTGTTCCACGTATTTCATATGTTCGCCTGTGTTCGGGGCAATGCTAGTCTCATTTTTGATTTGGGTTTTTCCCAAGTGACAGGATTTGTTTGTGTTATTAAAGCGCCGTTTCTATATCGTCTCCTATTTTTTTATTTTTCAGATAATATAAAATATATTGATAATGGAAATTTTTGTTCATCATAAGCTAGCATTGGGTGCGTCAGTCATATTGGTTCGCTTCAAGTCACTTTAAGTGTAAATTGCTGTTCGTTTAACGCAAGGTTCGAGGGGGAACCTGTTCGAGGGTGAGGTTCGTAGAGTGTAGAGGCACCTTAAAGTATTCTTTAATCGAAGTAGTATTATCTTATATCTCTTTTATCTTCTTATCTAATTGTTTAGAAATTAAAAATTAATTGTCTAAAAATAAAGAATGATTAAATTTCAACCAAAAAAAAATTTGTATCAATTAATTGTATCTAATAAGTTTTATATACTAATTGATTTTAAAATATCGAGAAGTTTTAATTGAAAATTTTATGAATTTTACCAAACTGCGCTCACTAGACAAAATCCGCGGACGAGCTTATACAAAAAAAAAAATGTACACCCCCCTTTATGTTGGTTTAAAAAAAAATCTTTTTGTTATTATACGATAGCGTGTCTGGTACAAATTTTAAGGAAATCAGATCGGAACTGCAACCCGAAAATTATTTAAATAATTCTCTTTAGTTTAATTTCTCTCTTTGGTTTATTATTTTAATTTATTTATTCACATGCTGCTACAGATATCAAACCAAATGATGTTATAAAAATATTTTTTGATATGGTTATGTTTTCAATGTGAATTTCGAACTTAATATTTATTTTGACAATTTCCTTGTTATGTTAGTGATTGATCGGTCAGTTTATACGCATATATAAACAAGCAATATGGCGCGGTGTGTATATGTTTAGAGGCAAGGCCGCTGGTGGAAGGAAGAGGCACGTGGTGCTCGGACACACCTCTCTTACGTAACGAGCTCGGACCTTGTGACTACACAACCCCTAGCCGTTCACACCGCCGCGCTTCCTATTTCTGTCCGCTTCTCTTAGCTTTTCGTGTTCGTCAACAACAGAGCGATATTTACGTTTCTAACATTGATAATAATTATCACTATGTTCTAAATCATCTGTTCGATTTATATTTTTATCTTAACCTTTGGTTATGGATTCCAGTGTGATTTTAGAAGATTGCTACGATTTTACGAATACAGACGATTACGATGAAGAATACGGTGATTACTGGAATGAACAACGTTCAGACGGACGTGAAGCGATATTCATTGTTGGTTCGGAGTTGGAATCGTCGTTTGATTCGAGTGGAAATGAAATAGTTCACAGGTATTACAGTATTTATGATGAGTTTTCGTTAGGGCAGATAATTCACAACGATAAGGCCAAGGCGTTGCAAACCTTGAAGGAGTTGAAACATGCTAGGCTCAAATGTTTTGGGAATCTAGAGGACGCTTATGATTTCGCAACGTGTGGAGGAAGGTTTTATTGCGATTTGAAGTTCCCGATTGGCGAACACTCGTGCTGGAAGATGCCGCGGTCTCGAGATCTTGTACAGTTCCGAAGAGCCATCATTAGAGGAGACCTGAAGACTGTGATGGACTTGGTAGAGGAGAACCCGAGGTACCTTATAGGAAGCGGTGACACCCCGACCATCTTACAGGGTGGATGTAGGTATAACGCCCTACACATTGCTGCCGCGTCGCGATCTACCGCTGTTTGTTCTTATATTCTTTCGATAGTTTCCGACATCGCTTTCGCAGAACGCTTGTACGGTAAAAATAAGAGCAACAGGAGGAGAGCAAACGTGTTCTTGGACCTGTACCTCAACATGCCAGACAAGGGCTGCCACGAGACTCCCCTCCACTTCGCCAGCAAACTGGGCGATCTGGACATTATTAAAGTCTTAATCTCTTATCGTCAGTGCGACAAGAACGTGAGGAATAAGGATGGGTTGACTGCTCTAGAAGTGGCCTGCACACGGATCCCCACTCATCTAGCCATCAAAAACGAAATATCTGTTGCTCTTGGTAAGCAATTCTTCGTCCCACTTCTGAAATCAAAGGACAACGTTACACAGCCTGTAGTGGGTGCCCCTTGCACTTCGGAGGACCCTCCATCAGGGCGTGCTAACAGGTTAGCATCGCCAATGAAGGTCATGGCAGTGGCCGGACCAATGAGCGAAGAATTAGCCCTCCGATTCAGGAAGAAGTGGAAGACACCTCCCCGGAAGCTGCTGAGTACGTCTAACGACATGCCACATTTGTCAGATCCGGAAAAAGGATTCGAGAAGTTAGGACGGAAACTAGCCGTTGAATTTCAGGTAGGCTGGAAGGAATATTGGGGTTTTCTAGATTCTTTTCTTGACATATCATCCAAGGAAGGTCTTTCATTATTGGATGGTCACTTAAAGAAGAAGTATGAAGCTGTCGGGGAGACGAATCAGCAGCAAGTTCCTCGGCTTTCCTTGCTCTCTGTATCACAACTTTTTAGATTTAAAAGATTTTTTAGAAGTGAACTGACTACATCCAAAGAAGAAACTCATGTTTGTGATCCTGAAACTGGCACACCTGTCAATAAGCCTCAAAATATTTTGGAACAGAGCAATAAATACAGCGCAGAGAGAAGATTCGATTTCAGCCCGATGGATAAAGATAAATATTACGAAGTTTTCGCTAAACGGATAACTAATGCATTGATTGCAACAAATAAATCAGAAACATTATTTGAAATAAGTTATTTTCAGAAGTTACTGGATGGATTTTCTAAGGATAATAGATTTTCTGATATTGATTTGACACAATGCCATTACACGTTGTCGGTTTTTATAACGAAAAAGGTTTCGGATAAACAGGAATCGCTACAAGTTTTTAAAAGTACGTTAGAAGAGATCCTAAAGCTTGAAGTGAAGGATTTAGAAGACAATCCTGGCATTTTGGAAGCAGAAGATTTACTGAAAGTTACCGTTTGTATATTAAGATCAGTCGTTGGTATGCTTTGCATCGAAGGAGGGAGAGAGGTATCCAAGTCGGTCTTCCCAGAAAAATCATGCGAGTGCAACATGTCTTCTATTAAGATCAAGAATGAATCCCGATCTGTTTATCGTCGCCTGTCTTTCAGCGACGGGGAAGAGTCCTCAGGGTCTGAAGAAAGTTTCTATAGTGCGAGAAGTAGCCTAGAAGAAACAGAAAGCGATGTTGATTTCAACTCTACAACACCATCCGGAGTTTTCTTAACAGGAAATAGCCCTACAAAGGTCGATGAGGATGTGTTAGAAGCGATCGAATCTGTTAGTTTATCACCCTCTGATTACCCTTATGTAACAAAGTGGAAAATGTCTTTACAGAAATTGTATGATGATGGTATTCAATGCTACAGTGGTCAGTAATTGTAAATGTCTCTGTTCTAATCACACGGTTTTTCCAGTTGTGTTAAAATCATATACATATTACAACTTTGTCGTTTTATATTTGAAAATGTTTGAGATTTTTTATATTAAACTTTTATCATTTATAATTCTTTTAATATGACGGATTTTATTATAATAAGATATGTATGATCATACTCTTGGTAATTGTCTAATAAATTGTGTATGCTAATTTGCCAATTTAACCTTCTTTTTTTCAAGTATTTAACCTATGTTTAGTTGTAGTTTTGAGTTGTGTTATTTATAATAAATCAAACAGAATTTGAGAATTACCATTCGTTGCGTTTTAAAGCTTTGGAGTTTTTGTTCCCGATTCTGCCCAAAAAGAATGATTGGCTATTTCTAGTGGAAGACCATATAATTAATTTCAAAGACATTAGGAAACCGAAAACAAAAATACTGATGCGATGAGTGCAACACACATCTTCTCCTCAGCAACCTACTTGGAGTAGAACGTGTTTTGATAATTGTGTAAACGCAGTTTAAAAAATTCATATTTATTTATTCATTTTTTTTTTTTTTATTATCCACCATAAGGTATTAGTGTTATAACTATTGCAAAATTTGAATGTCTGCTGTTATTTTCACTATTACTTATTTATTTTTTAGGGGAAAAAACCCAATTTCATCAATAGTTGAGTTTTTTTTTTAAAGTTTTTTGTAAATATATCGTGAACGGTTATTTACGGCTTGTGGAAAATTGGAACTTAGACTCTAATGACTTTCCAGAAAGCGGCGAAGATGATTGTTCCAGCAAGAACATTATATTCCATAAAGAAATCTTATTATGGAACTAAATTTTTGAACTAAAATATGGTTATCCAAGATTATACTATATCATATTTTTTAAAATAAAAAGATAAAATATTTTGAGAATTGATTGATTTCCCCCTTTCGGCCAATAAAGAACTAATAAAATAGTTATTATTTTTATCTGTGGCAATGGATAACATAATACATCATGAATGGCTTATAATTTTAACTCTCTATTCAGTTGTTATGTTATGTTATCAAAACTTGCTTTAGTTGCCATGGATACAAATGATTTCCGTTAAATATGCAACAAGCACTTAAAACACGAAGATAATTCTTCATTACGTGTTAATTGTTAAGAATGGGCTGTTAGTAAAGTACTTTAATATAAAAAATGCATTTATGTCAAATTTTTCGGGCTTATATAAATTTTATGACTTTATAGCCTAAATACTATTCTTTCTGATATTTTCTCTTTTGCTTTCCAACGATATATTATACATACATATATGTACACTACTTAACGGAAATTGATGAATATTTCATCTTTTGGAAAAAAAAATTATCAATTTCGTTTATACTTCATATTTCCATCTATGACATTTCTTATTACTGGTCATAATGAGAGACAGTTAATTTGTTCATGAAAACAGAATAAAGGCACTTTATTGGAAGAAAATTTTCCTTCGCCATTTAAGCCCCTTCAGAACATTTCTACCTGATGATAAAACCTACCTGATAATAAGGTATACTTGATAATACGGAATACGTGCTTAATGAATATCGTTAGAGCCTTTTTTGAGAAAATCGCAACAAAAAAAAGTAAAAATGTGATAAAATCTATGAATTAAATTTTCACAAAATTTTCGTGCACATCAAATACCAAATTTTCAGATTCTTGAGGCTTATCGTTTTTCAGATAGTCACATTGTTCACGCACACACGGACCATTTCGTGGGACTTAGTTATTTGGACTCAAGGGACCCCAAAACGTGTATTTCCGTTGAAAACCGGAAGTCTAAATTTTTCACGATCGCAATACTTTGCCTTACTATATATATTTCATACATATGTAAGTGATATTGATAAAAATATATTCAAAGAACAAAAATTTAAACTGCCATGATACACTTAAATGGAAAATTAAAAAAAAAAATACAATCATAGATATTACAGATTTATACAATGTTATAAATACTTTTTCATGTATTTTTATTAAATTATCTGTTCTTTTGTTGTTTTGTTTTTATAATTTTTAAGGAGATAATGAGATGGTTTTTACAAATATTATTTTATAAAATATATCTGGTTAAAAAAAATTAATATAACGAATAATTACAGCAATGCGTATTTCTGATTAATTAATATCAATAGATAATCTTCGTGCATTTTTTAAATGTAATAATTATTATAAGTGTAACCTTAATTAGGAGATACTTAAATACTATTAAAGTCTCAAGCTAATAGATTCAATTTAACCCAAACGAGAATTTTTATTAGACAGGTTTTTTTTTTGTTAATTTATTATACGTTGCTTAACTTTTTTTTTAAACTTATTATTTCTATTTTCGCAACTTCCTAGAAAATGCTTATTAAATCCGATAATTGCAACGGTCTGAAGTGTAGTAGCGCGTGAATTTAATAAAAATTTATTTCTTATTAATATATTGCATATGTTAATATGTTAACCATGCAACTTTTTTTTTTAAATAAATTACATTTAAATTGTTTGTAACCATATTCTATCATGCATGGCTGACCCACTTTTGATCCACAGTTTTTAGAATAAAGACACGAATCGCGAAGGACTATAGTAATAAATAATGATTTACTTCCTTCCATATCCGGTTCCGGATAATATCACCAGTTCTTTACAAAGTTCTAAAAATTAATAAATAAGTAATATTGCAACAGTATTATGTGTTTAAATAATTTTTATTAAACGAAAGTAATAATTCACATTTTCAGGCAAACATAAAAACAGAAATAATTAACAATGTTACAAAAAGTATCAACTTGTAACGAGTACACAACACAGTTACCATTTCGATCACACACTACACTCTTAAATTCATACGTCTTGACTACAATAAATAACAATGAAATTCTGATTAAATATTTCATAATATTTAATCAGATGGTTTGTTTGTTTAACGTCCATTTATGCTACTAAGGCTAATTGGACGATGGATGCTACAGTGGGAGTCCTAAATTTTGCCTATCCAGGTATTTTTAGGATAGGGATCTTTAACGAGTATCTAACACTGTATGATGGTACTGGCTCTGGACCTCCATTTTACGTCCTATCCGAGGGACAGCATAGCTAAGGATTTTTTAGCCCCATTAAAAAATCCTAGGGCCATCTCGGGACGCGAACCAGCGACCTTTAGTATTGTAGGCTGCCATGCTAACGACTACATCCGCACCATGCTAAAATGGTGACCCCCATAATATCTTTTATTTTTACACCTCTAACGATGATTTTCACCAGGTTTCATAATCTCTGTTGCTTGGACTATTAATTGCATTGATTAACCTTAAATAATTAATTGAATAAATTAAAACTGATTTTTATTTTATTGTTTGTTTATTTTCTATAGTGTAGAAATTGTCACATCTGTTCACAAATTCTCTTGCCGATATGTTTTATTGTTTCCTCTTGCGTGATGTAGGTCACACCTACGGGATGATATTTTGGGCTATTGTGTTTTGATATATGTAAAAAAAAAAATTTAAAGAAGTTCTTTTATATTCGTAATATTTAACATAATCTAAAATATACCACTTGACTTATGCAATCTGGCTTAGGTAATATTTACTAAGGTCATTTAGTGCAGGAATAATATACAAAAATGTTCCTTTGTTCATCAACTTTGTTTTAGAGTTAGAAAAATTAAGGGGGGACTAATACGATTTACCTTTAGTGTGTTTGATAAAGGGGAGTTGTGCAAGTTAATTTTTCTGCAAGTGATTAATAAAATGTTGGTTACTTTTTACGGTAAGTACATATATAATGAGTAGGATTTTCATGTTAAAGAAGGGCCAAATTTGTATTTAAGTATAAAAATGATATGTAACGTTAAAAAACAAAGCAATAAAAAAAGATATTAAAATAGTTCCAAACCTTTTGTTGAAACGAGCTAACAGCTGGAACAAACTGCCATAGCACATGTTTGTGACTACGATGTTCGAGTACCATCAACGCTGGCCCAGAAGGTTCTAGACTGTTCTCTTTACGACTTCATATATACTGGGTGTCCCAGACCTAGTGTAAAAAAATCTGGTGCGTGCGCGCAACACACAACTTTCACTTACCAACTTATTTAGATAAGAAATTGACGTGTTTTGTTAAATATAATTTCCCAAAGTCACACATTTTTCTACATCCATATCTTAATTTTGTTAATCGTTAAAGCCGTTTTTGAGTAAATAAAAAAACCCGTGAAAATGATACAAAATTTATTAAGTAAAGTCCCCCCTCCGGTTAATCAATTTTAATGAAATTTTAACAGTCATATCTCGGGCATATAAATACATCAAAATCGTTAAAGCCGATTTAGAGTAAATAAAAAAAAACACGTGAAAATTGTGGGAAAACACGGAAAAACACGTGGGATCTTATTGCCAAATTGTCATTTTTTAATTTTATATGTTCGCATCCTTGCCATGACCAATCATTCTTCTTCTGATAAAATTATTTGAAAAATGTTCCACATATTTAGCTAAAGATTTGTAAAGAAAATATCTTACATTTAAGTGTATATGAGTAAAATCATATTAATTAATAAATCATATTAATTAATAAATTAATAATTAATTAATAAATCATATTAATAGGAGTAAAATCATATTAATACTGCAATAATCTGTTTGTTTGCTGCTATGTGATTCTGTCTCTGATCCTGATTGTGAACTATAATCTGTTATAACTTTTAAACTAGTGACTTTATTGTCTTGGGAATGGTATCATTGGATTCATAAGGCTCATCGAAAAATATGCAGCTATCCACTTACTTAGTCTCTTTTCATCTGCCCCCCCATAAGGGTAGACTCTGCGTATCTCGATCTTAAATACTATTCAATGAAAACCAATGTTTTCATATACTTTCAAAGTTTGTTCCGTATTTTTTCTATTTTCTATGTAATAATCTCCATTGATTAAAGGTACAGACTTTTATTTATTTGATACCCAAAGGGGATTTGCGTTTTGCGCCCCTTTTTCTAGCTTTTCCATCCTTTTTTTATTTATTTATTCATAATCTGTGTGAATAGATATTTTATGATAAAGTTTAAAAGTAACTTTCGAGATATTCGAGATGAAATTAAATTTCGAGATAAACCAAAGGGTGCGAGTTTGGATTTTTAAAACTCAAGTCGGAGTCATTGAAAAAATTGTCAGATTATATCAAGAGAACCAGTTAGTAAATTATATGTTCTCGAAACATCTTCCTTAAAAGAAAGAGAAGGTCGTAAGGCTTCTTCGGCTAACAGTGACCTAATGGAATTTAGTCCAAGGAGAATTCTCAGAGAAATGGCGATTCAAACTGGGCTACTTCAACAAGAGGATTTCGTTGGGATATATTAATTTCTGTTTGTTATAATAATAATAATTTTTGATAGGTTAAATGATTATCAGGATTTTCGGTTAAAACTTTTTTATTTTGGAAAGCCAATTTTTCGATCCAACTTGTGGATCTTCATCAGGGCTAAAGAAAACAAATATATGAGTATCTATTCTAGAGGATGACAATAAATGAATACTTTACAACTGATAATAATAGATGGTAAGCATTATACATGAATATTCATTATACCGGCTGCTTATTTAAATATTCATATATAATCTTTACCATCTATTATTATCAGTTGTAAAGTATTCATTTATTGTCATCCTCTAGCATAGATACTTATATATTTGTTTTCTTTTAGCTCTGATGAAGATCCACAAGTTGGATCGAAACGTTGGCTTTCCGAAATAAAAAGTTTTAACTAAAAATCCTGATAATCATTTAACCTATCATATAGAATAACAGTTGACTATCTCTCACCTCTATATTAATTTTTGTTTGTATGATAATTTTGTTCGTATTTTACAGCAAGACTAAAGATTATCATTTATTACCAGATTACTTGTATTTAATTAGGGTAATAAGATATATAAATCAGCAAATGGGCTTCTGCAGCTGCCCCCCTCCCCCTAGAAAATTTTTACGAAAATTAAATAAATTCGTATTCATGTACTATATTTTTCAAGCATTATTTAAACAAATATTTTAACTATTAAATGTCAATAAGTTCTATTTGAAAAGTTAATAAAACTTGAAAAGGTCACTCAATCTGTGCTCCTGAAGCATAGTCTGATAAGCAGAATGTGATTCTATTCTATCAATGATCGAAATAATAATACCTTATATAAAATGCTGTGAAAATTAAAGAAATAATAATATAAAACGAGGAAGTCAATAAAAGTATATTTAAATATTCGCAACTTGATCTTTGATTACTGCCTTATTAATTTTTTTATATCCGACGTTTCGGCGTTCTAGCCATTTTCGAAGTTAGATTTGTTGTGTGCATAAAACTGTTAAAATCAAATAGGCTAAATGCCATTGTCAAACACAATTTAAAAATTATGACGGTCAATAACACGTGCGAGCTTTTAGAGGATTGGTTTTTTTTTTTTTTTTACTATAAAAATTTTAAAATAATTTTTGATATGGGAATTCAGCCTATGTAATTGTATCAGTTTTATGGTCACAGGAAATCATCTAACGTTGAAAATGGCTAGAATGCCGAAACGTCGGACATAAATGAAATAAGTGAAGTAATTTACGATAAAGTTGTAAATATTAAAATTCAATCTGTGGCCTTAGATAAAGGAAAAATTTAAATGAAATTATTCATTTTTTCTTCTTTTCTTTAGTAAGAATAATTTTAATTTATTTTTTATTCAGCTGAATTCTTAAGCTTTGAAATGGGTTTTGTAAAATTAATTTTGAAATTATTTATTAATGAACAATCGCTATCAATATAGGGAAACTCCACAAATCCTTCTAGGTATAACGCAGTGTAGAGGAAGATTTGTCCAAATATTTCTTCAGTTCATTTTATGAATATTATTAAATAGTTTAATTTTTCCATGATTCTCTCATTTAGCAGAAAAATAAATTCTATTTTTTTATTGCTTAAAAATCTGCTTTTAATTTTATCAAATGCTCTTATTTTCAGTTAATAAAAACCACGATTGACGCATTTTCATTTCTTAAAAATAAATATATTCTCAGGCTTTAATATTTTTAAACACATCATTTTTGTATATTTTTTTGTCTTAAAAAAGTATTTGTAAAAAATTATAAGTTGTTTTTCGGCCTAGTATTTATGTTTATTTTTTGAACATGCAAATCTGTATTTTTGATCCAGTTTATACCATAGGACCCATATGTAATCGTGATTATGCCCTGTTACTAAAACATAACTCGTTATGCACACATAT
The DNA here is from genome assembly GCA_911387785.2 of Aelia acuminata. Taxonomy (NCBI): domain Eukaryota; kingdom Metazoa; phylum Arthropoda; class Insecta; order Hemiptera; family Pentatomidae; genus Aelia; species Aelia acuminata. Next base: position 22,573,930 of record OU426984.1, on the reverse strand, counting down.
TAAAAAAAAAAAAATCGAAATTTATTAAGCCGTTTAAAGGAATTTTAATTTGAAATTTTATAAATTTTTTTTTCAGATTTGATTTGCCCACGTTTTGAATTTTATTATTATTTCATCTGTGGGGTTTTATATAACTCCTTTTTTTCATATTGTCAAAAGACTTTCGTCAGTTTCTAAAATATAATTTATGCGAATTTCAACGTCCCTGAAATTTTTACGACCGCCGTGTCATTCAAAAACTGGATTTTCACAAATGTCGACTCCGTTATTTTATTTTATTTTTTCATTATAAAATACTTTCATTTTATATATTAATTAATCTAAATATTTTAAATATATGGTTAATCTTTTATTTATTTATAATTTATATTAATATTCCTGGTGTAAAACGTGCGTACGATTACTGCCTCTATTATGACGGATCGTTTCACCTGTCGTTCCTAACGGTCAAGGTTGTTGCAGTGCTAAATTGCAGCGCTTAAAATGATTCATAGCTTTCCACTTTTAAAAGCGTGAGTAGTAAAAAGAATGGAGTCGTTATTTCTACCAATTCGTTATTTCTACCAAGTCGTTACGTCGATTATTACGCAAGAGGAGCAATAAACAAATAACAGTATGCAATAATATCTGAAACTGCTTATCTTGGGGTTCGAATCCCGCGATTTATTTTTTCTTCTTTCTCCTTTAGTGCACAATACAAATTTTTAAGATTTTTCTTGTAATTCCTTGAAATATCAACACAGCTTAAAATCTATACATATAAAATAGGTTTAAATTTTATAGCGATTCAATATTCATTTTAAATTTATTTTATATTTTTTTGTAACTTTCTTATGAATGCAAAAAGGAGATTAAAAATACAATGAAAGAGAAATCTCCTTCTTTAAACAACTAGAGTAACTATATTATCCCATTTATTAGCCCATTGATTAATTCGCTGTAATTTATTAATTCATATACTTTCTTCAAAAAATTAGTAATGATTTTTTTAAAAATGATGTGCTCATTAATAGTCACCGTCAGTCAAAATCAGATTTTCAGTTTTTAATTATAAATGCCGAAATCTTTGTATTTTCTTTTTTATTGAGGAACTAATTTATTATAATTACCAGGAAATTATATAAAGCTAAATGATCCCCTAAGTTTCCATTCTAATTTTTTGTTAATTATTTTTAATTAGTAAAGAAAATGGAACGGAAACTTAAGATATGTATATATATATATATATATATATATATATATATATATATATATATATATATATATATATAAAATTTATCGGCTATTAAATTCATTCATTTAGCCAGGAGTCCGGCCCAATTATTGTTAGTAAAGCTTTTCATTCTCAGAAATATTTTTTTTAATAACATAAGTGTTAAGAGCTAAATATATTCATTAAAATAATAATATAATACGACATATCATAAATTAAGTTAATAAAATATTAATCCCATACTACAACTCAATATAGCAATAGCAATAATTTAATAGATCGATCTAATCATAAAATAAACAATAACCGTAACAATTAATTATTATGAAAAAACAACTTAGCGATAAAGGTTTGATAACAATAATACTAAATAGATGCAAAGACTATGATTAAGACTTTGTTTCAAGAAAAAGTTCTCAATTAATATTAAAAACTATAATTAAGTAAACAGATAAACTTTTATAACACGTGCAATTACATATAATTAAAAACAGTTATTTTAGAGGCGTATATATATATATGTCTAATCAAAGCTGTTTCCCCCGAATGTACTCGTATAAACACCTCAATAGCACAACATTTATTCCTACAGTGCCTCAATTGGGACAATATTTAATATGATGGGATAATATTATAGACAATATTAAACTATACAGGATGTATATATGTATTATACGTTTATATATAATATGTATATATGTATATGTATATATTTTATACCTCAATAAAGCTCTGGAAGACTGATAAACTCATACACTTTCCTGCTTAAGATGATGAGAACTGATAACTGAAAGGACCTTGGAGTTGCTAACTAACCTCGTACAACTACTCCCAACTTCCCCACTCGTTGTGAAATAATTGCCATCTCTGTAGTGGAATGCCATCTTCGAGTAGATCTTAGAGTTCTTAATATATATATATATATATATGTATATATATATATATTTTTTTTTTTTTTTTTTTTTTACAGAACCTTGCTTCTGTTTTAAAAAAAATCTTAATAATCATTTTGCAAATAACTATCATGATAAAATAACTAATTACCCAGGAGAGTAATTTTCATTCCTCAATATTACTATAGAAAAAAAATTCTGTTACGTGCGTTCAGTAAAGCTTCATTACCATTTCTATGGGTAGGTACTTAATTTTAAGATTAAATAAATCAAACAATAAAATTAGTATCTAATCTCATATTTGGTTCTAAAAATAAGAAACTAAATTAGGAAAATGCCAAATCATGCGATTAATACGTTTTTCTTTAATAATTTCAATATTAGTTTGTTCCCTCTCCAACTCCACATCTGTTATCTAATTAGCTCATTTTTTTTTTAATTTACGGTATTGACAAGTATATTTATTTCATGCACAATAATAGTGAGTAACGATAATTTGGGAAAAGTATCGTATCGAAAGTAGTATCGGAACTTAATTTTTATTCTAACCTAAATAGCTGCTTTAACTTTACAACGATCTATAGTAAAACCGTGAGATTTACTACGTTTCAGACATGCAAATATCTTCATAATAGGGACTTATTACTGATTTCATTACTTTTGCGATGGAATTAACTTCTGTTTCCAGACGTTTTTTCTTCTTTTTCCATTTACATGGCCAAATCACTTAATCACAATACAAGTTCAATAATTTGAGTTAAATTTAGTAAATAATTATTATCATATTATCCTAAAGCCTTATTTTCTTTATTGTGGCCCAATTATTCTTCCTTCATTGAATCATCTTCTCTTGAAAATAAGCAAGGCTTGAGTTCATTGATTCAAACAATATGGTTTCAGTAAACCATAAATTATTTCCCAATTCGATTTATCAACTCCGAACTCGCTCCACACCGCACGATTCGCAAACTCATCCGAAAGTTATTACTGACGTTCAGCAACCAGCTTAGATGTAATCGTTCCGAAACTGGAACTAAGTTATTTTAGCGAAATAGTTCCTTCTTATCAGGGAACAGTAAATAACTCTCAGCTTTGTCTAAAGTGAAAACCGAGAACCTCGATATCTCGCCTTCATCCACTCAGCCAATCTCAGCTCTATTTATAATCCATTTGCAATTTAGAAATCTGACATGGCCCTAGTAATATTTCTTATTCAGGGGAATCTTGTAGTAAACAAGGGCATTATCAATTATGTTTTTCGATGGAAAACATAAAAATGAAGGGAGAAAAAGAGGCGAATAAATGTCGAGACAAGAGGACAACACAGCGATATCTAGGATTGGTTTTAGTAACTGTTCAATTGATTTTATCGCGTATTGGGATGTCTGACTGGTCAGTAATCCAGGGCAAGCCATTGTAGATTGTACTAACTCGTTTGGTTATTGGTTCAACTATAAAGCGAGGGTTGCGCAAGGAATTAAGATGTTATTTTTATGCGATGGTATGGGATTTCTAATCTAAGCTAGGATTTCTAGATCTAAGCGTATGGTATGGGATTCCAAACTTGCTGGAATGGCACTAATTTTAATATGTCAAGTTTAAGAGTTCAATTCGTATTAAAGCATTTCTTAAATGGTGCCTTAAGTTAAATTAAAAATTTTGTTGAACTTTATTACTATATTTACAAGAAATACTACTAAATATTACCCTATTATCGGTCTAAACTTTAAAACGCCGCACAGTGGAAAACTTTTATTATCATTGGTCAAATATCTACGTCCCCTGACTAAATGATGAAATTTGGATAATTCTTTGTTCATAATTGAGCATGGGATTTCCTTTATCGGTGATAATATAACAAATCGTCGTTGATACTGTAAAAGGTCGTATGTCAATAAACATCTGATTTTCAGGAGAACATAAAAATCATTTTATTTGCAATTCATTTTTTTTTTAGTTTTTGTGTTTGACTATCGAAAAAAACATCAAAGTAGTTATTATTTTCATTTTTAAAACTTTTTTTTTATTAAAGTTTTAATTTTTCTTATGGGCTGCTGTACTCAAAATTAATGACCAAACGAATCCTGACATTCGCATACTTTTTTTACTGTGCATGATTCTTCTTATCTATTTACTGGTGGTATACTTCGTCTTTTAACACCCCTGAGCTACTCGTTTTGATTATAAATCCAGTAAAAGCACACTGTAAATACATCACTTTGGGAATAATAATTTAATTTTTATATGAATCCTATTTTCACTTAAATTTACTTAAAATACTTTATTATTTAGGTACAGGGTCATTCATAGAGAATGAAATTAGTTAGTATTATTATCCATTGAGCATTCTGCTTATGTACATGTCTTTTTCAGGCATTAGCTCCATTTGAAAGATTTTTAAATAAATATTTTCTGAAGAAGAAATAATCCGGAAATTAAATTAAAAATAGCCTATTTTCTAAGACTTTTAATGGAATAAAATATTGTCAATTAATTCATCTAGAAGTATATTTTACGATTGAGTCTGAAGGAGGACAAAATATTATTGATATTGAACGTTCAAATGTAGGAATTTAAATCTTGAAATCGATATATCGCCGATCAATCATCTTCCAGTCTTCCTGAAATACTTTAACAATCGAATAAAGCAGGCATCGAATATCAAAATAAGGCGGGGTGGGAATTTTACTGAACTTACTTGAAATATCGCTTTTTTGAATTAGATAGTCAAGTCGGATTATTATAAAAAAAATCATAGATTATATATATTGTTAGTATTTCTTATATTGATTGGAAGATTCTTAATTTATAATGTTCCTATTTAGGAATTTTTGATAAATATTTTCCTTTATTATTGTCAGATTACGACAAGTTTGATGAAGTTTCGTGGCCCACATACACATCAGGTACGCTCTTCACTAAACATTACTGCAAGTCTCGATAATGAAACAATTAATACAATTTTTTTAGTCAATTAATTAATATCGCCAGTTGGATCACTTTTAATATCTAAAATTAAACAATCATCGTTATCTACCAATCATTAATATATTAACAGTAACAGTGAGGTAGCAAATATTAATGATTGCTAGATGATCTTGACTGTTTAATTTTAGATGACCCTCCTGACGATATTGATAAAATGATGAAAAATCGTATTATTGTTTAATTGTTTTATTTTTGAGAGTGGCAGTAATGTTTAGTGAAGAGTGTACCTTATGATGGGGTGGTGAACTCCGAAACATCCCGAAAACTTGTCATGATCTCATAATACTAAAAAAATATAAAGGAAAATATTTTTTACTAGATAGGAACATTATAGATAATATAAATTTGAAACATTGTTTGAATCAGAAATAAATATATTTCTGAAAGGGGAAAGGTATTAACTATTTCATGATTGTATAAATAAAATTTCATATAAATGTTTGAAGAAAAACTACTATTTCGTAGTTATTCAATACTGGACTACATTATTTAAATTAAAAGATCCCGAGGTCAAGTTCTTTTCAAACGCCTAGGAGGATTATCAGGAATTGAAGAGGAAGTTAGAAAAAAAATTTATTCGCTTGATTATAACTGTTATTATAAATATGTATCTAGATCGAGCCAATTCGGCAACCATAACCTTAAAATAAATTTGAATGAAGTCCAAGTGGATAATAAACATTTTTGTTTTTCTCGAAAAATATATGAGAATTCGGGGTGTATCGCTTTTAAGAAATTATGAAACGAAAATAATAAAAATAAATAATAATAAGATAATTTAGTAAGAAGAGGAACTCGCATACGCTCTAAAGTCTCTTCGCGTATTTGCGTGACGCATCGCAAGGACGAATGCCTTGTTATCGCCCACGTAACGTAGTGTCTTAAGTACATGCAACGAGAGGACGAATCTTAATAAAGTGTAAAGTAATAGTGGTTTATTACACCCTTTAAAATGTACACAACAGAAATAAAAAATTAAAAATATATGCTTTTATTACGGTGTGTTTATTATTATTTATTTATTTTTGTATATTCGTCTAGTGCTAAAATCAGAATGTGATATGATGTATTTTCAACATTTAATCATGGATATACGGGAATTTTAATGTTTGAACCGAAAATGCAGGAATTTTATTCAAACATTTTCTTAGCATACTTTCAAATCTATCAATTAAAAATTCCTACCCCCCCCCCCCCCCCCCCAATGGTTGTTCCACTTTTGTACTTTTTTCCGAGGTTAAGAATTCGAAGTATGATTGTGACCACGTGATGTATTATGCAATAAAGTATTACCGTTTATTAGGTGTGGGTATCAATAGGAAAAAATGAGAGATGTTTTTAAATATTTTTATAGTGTGGATATTAAATTTATTGGAACAATGTGGTTTTTTTCTATGCTAACAAAAAACTATTGATTTAAATTTAAAGAAAACAAAAATCAGAAATTATTGAAGGGATCTACACCAAAAATATAAGCTTTTTTTTTATTTGATACTAAAAAGCCCTTATATCTTTAGAGGAATTCCAACTTTTTCCAATCATGTTTTTCCCAATAAATTTTCTTAATTCGTCGATCTGGACGACTTAAGAAATATGCATGTTTTTCGAAAGCTATATATTTATAGTCTAATATATGTATTCTCGCATGAACCAAGTTCAGATAATATAACTGGATTCACTTTATCCATCAATAATGATAATTTTATAATACGAGTTTATTATGTTACAATATATTATAAAACCTTGATTATAATATATTTCAAAATGAGATGACTGTGAGAATAAATGGTTGCCAATATCTTGTGCTATGAGGTACTTCTCATTATATTAATTCTTTAATAAGTCACTTTTTTTTCGCGCTCTCTCTCTCTCTCTCTCTCTCTCTCTCTCTCTCTCTCTCTCTCTCTCTCTCTCTCTCTCTCTCTCTCTCTCTCGGGGGGGGGGGGTACATGCGGAAATTTTAAAAGCCTGTACTGCTATGCACCTTGTTATACTATAATAAGTTTCAACTAAGTTCAGAATTAAAAATAAGTATGTATTGATTATTTTTGTTATCTAAATAAATAATAATGGATTCACGATTTTATACATTAATATTAAATAATATTAATAGTAAGTTATTAAGACCTTAATTATAATATTTTTCAATATGAGATTACTGTAAGAATAAATGGTCGCCACTATCTTGTACTATTAGTTTCTTCTCATTAAATTAATTCTTAAACATTTATTTTTCATCTTATCGTAGTAGACTGTTGATCATTTGTTTGTTGAATTTGAATTTTTTATTATTTACAAAGTAGTGGACGTTTTTTATTATAAATATTAAGAGAGCTCATTTTGCATTTCAATTTTGAAACTTGTTAATCAATAGCATTATCAGTTTTTTTCTGAGAATATAATCAATCCTTTAATTGCAAGCACGTGGTATTCTGATTAGTCTTGAATGACATTACATTCAAATAATAAATCTTTTTTTTCACTCTCTCTGGTGATGGGGGGGGGGGGGACCTTCGGGGTTAGGAATTATAGAAGCCAGCTGTATACTATCTTAAGATTTAACTAATAGTCTAAAATTAGTCTAAAATTTTAGTATGCTGTTTAATAGAAACCCAATGTAATTGGACATTAATTCTTTTAAATTGGCTTTCAAAAGTGTTTCTCTCTCTTGTCATGGATCAGCTTCTGACTAGGGGGTCACCTGTGGTGTAATGGTTAGCATGGCAACCTACAACACTAAATGTCGCGGGTTCACGCTCCTTGGTGGCCCTAGGATATTTTAATGGGAGTGAAAAATGCTTAGCTATGCCGTCTCTCGGATAGGACGTAAAATAGAGGTCACGGCCTATACGATGTCAGGCACTCGTTAAAGATCCCTATCCTAATTAAACCTGGATAGGCAAAATTTCCTGGATAGGACTCCCACTGGAGCATCGTCCGAATAGCCTTAGTGGCATAAAGTGACGTTAAAAAAACAAACAGCTTGTGATAACCTGACAGTGTTCACTCCTGCTGTATTTCTGGTATTTTTTATATCATTTTTTTTTCTCAGGTGAGTTGTTGATGGGGAGATAACATACCAGTGAGGGTGTGTGCGATAGCAGCTCTCGGCAGCCTTTGGATCGCTGACATACTTTCCCGACCGACATTATGTAACCTGTTCTAGATATAAATGTAACCTGCCTCGTTTTCTAAATTCCACCAAATGGTCGGTCCCAAAGCAATTTCGCAAAGGCCGCCGACGGAGGTGTCGTACAGGACAGACGGAACTGGTGCTAGCCGCGACCTAGATGTTGGCGTCCCTTGAAGTCGGTATCAGCTCTCAATGACACAGTAGCCGGGGCTAAATTGCTGTTATTTCGGTCTAAAGCGGGCTGTTAAGAGGCGCCAGCGAGTTCCTTCAATATTTAGTTCATTAGTCGCAGATTAGAGGCGAGCCCCCTCTCTACTCACTCTCTCTCTCTCTCTCTCTCTCTCTCTCTCTCTCCTCTTTATTATTATTGTTATTATACTTGTATCATTCTTTTTGAACTCATTAAAATTTACACAGTCAAGGTGACGAACTTACACTGAAAAGAGAGTATTTTCGGTACTTACGTATTGTACGGCCAGAACGAAACCATATTTAATCTAACCATTTTTTTCATGCAACTGTTTCCAAATTTTAAGAATTAACTTATTTTTTTTTTTAAATGACTTCGTGGATATAGATAGATATATATATTTATTTGTCATCTGTGGTAGTCCCCATACAAATATAGCCTGGCTGGGGTACATAATGATACGTATTAATAAGTTTTAAAAAGCATAAAATACATCTCATAAATTTAGTTTACGTACGAAATTTGTTTGTTTGTTTGTTCTTTATAGAAATCCATACCGTTTTTTCTAAAATCTCCAAATTTCGCTGTGGTTCTTTGATACGATAGATGCGAACACCTGTTCATAATAAAATTGCATAACTTCTACCGATCTCTGGTTATATCCTTTATTGTTATAAAAATCGTTTTGATTTCGCTTTACATTGGTTTTTACGAAATCGACCGCTTGGGTGCCAAAAATGGGCCACAAGCTAAAGAATCTCGAGAAGAGAAGTTTATTAATACATCTCATAAATTTAGTTTACGTACGAAATTTGTTTGTTTGTTTGTTCTTTATAGAAATCCATACCGTTTTTTCTAAAATCTCCAAATTTCGCTGTGGTTCTTTGATACGATAGATGCGAACACCTGTTCATAATAAAATTGCATAACTTCTACCGATCTCTGGGTATATCCTTTATTGTTATAAAAATCGTTTTGATTTCGCTTTACATTGGTTTTTACGAAATCGACCGCTTGGGTGCCAAAAATGGGCCACAAGCTAAAGAATCTCGAGAAGAGAAGTTTATTATGTCGCATTAGGATTGGGCACTGTGAATTCACCTAAATATGCAAAACAGTGAAACACCATGTATAAACTATACAAGACTTATAATTTTGGTTTTTGTCCAACTAAACAGATTACATCAGCAAATTTTCCTTCTCAGTTATCATAGATCACTCCATAATTTGTATTTTTTAATTAGAATATGGTTTGATTGGGCTGGCCTGTGCGCAATAAAGAAATTAGGTTGAAATTCATGAAATGAAATTAATTTTTGCGCATCAATGCTGCTAATGAAACGTAAGCTGTAGACATAATCGTCATAGTCAAATAAATGTCAAATTTAATATATTCATTGACACAACTGAATTAATAAGCATCGTAATAATTAACGTAATAAAGCGAGTGGATTATTAGCGAGATTGGATGATACCAGAATCCTATGAAATGTACAGTCGCATTACAAATTCCTTAGTGTTTATGAATTCATTACAATCTACGTTAATAGATCCAACTGCCCATGAAAGACGTGAAATAAAACGTCAATTTTAGTACTAATTTTATTTTTACTATCTAAACCGTCCGGTGATCATAAGCTGATTGAGTCTGATGTAACATTATTTTTAACTTTGTTTAGAAAAAATCTTAAGCATCATTCTGAATAAAAAGCTGTATAAAAAAAAATTATATGTTTGAAATTTGTGAAATCGAATATATGCATTCGCTTTAACGAATATATTTATTCTTGTTAACTGCTAGGGACTTCTTTTTGTCCAAATTTGAAATATGACTTCGAAATTAATTTTAGAGTAGAATATAACTACCAATTTCGCATATGAGTTCTATATATTTATTTTTAAGATTTAAATAGATTTTTCCGAATTATAAAAGAAATTAATGACCCGCTTCATAACGAATCTAATGACATTGGTGAATAAATACATCCAAGATGTAGATCTTCAGGCTCAACACGCTGCGTCATATTACGATAAAAAGAAGACAGAAAAAAAAATTACGACGTAGCGAGGTTCATGAACTCAACTCCAATTCCGCATCTGGTGCCCTCTATATCACAATGTGTGTGAACGTTACCCACAAGTGTGAATTATGGTATGCTAATGTTATCATGTGTAGCCCACTTTTTACTCTATACCAAATGTGAGTGAGTTCGTACAGTGAAGTAACGCCGTTCTTTTATGATAGATTCTGCTTTTAATCAAATGAAAATTATTTATCAGGAATGAGATGGTCCGAGTAGATTAATTGATGAAGGGGTCGGAAACAGATGGTGCTACAACCCAAAACCTTAACTTACAAACAACATTGTATTTCATATTGCATTACTACAGACACAAACGTTTGTACAGACATATTTTTATCTATTTATAGAATATAAACCTATAACAGGTTTGTATTCACCAAATCAACAAAATTTGTTATAAAGCGTGTTACTATTTTTTTTAGAAGGGTTTTTTTGAGAAAAAAAAATCTTATTATATCTTTAGAAATAAGAATGCAATTGAAATTTATAGCTCAAATGAAGAATTAATATAATCTAGATTTAATTTTCGGGATCATATTACCACTTTTCTAACATCCGAGATATGGGTGCATAATAACCACTTGAGTGGTTTATTTTCATTATAGAATCAATAATAATAATAAATTCTAATTAGTGTTATCATTTTTATTAAATTATCTGGCTTATCGACCACTTTAGTCGTTTTCGTCCTATATTACGAAAAATGGCAAAACAGTTTTTCTTTATGAATAACTTTTTAAAAAAATCTGGTGCGTGCGCGCAACACACAACTTTCACTAACCAACTTACTTAGGTAAGAAATTGACGTGTTTTGTTAAATATCATTTCCCAAAGTCACACATTTTTCTACATTCATATCTTATTTTTATTAATCGTTAAAGCCGTTTTTGAGTAAATAAAAAACCCCGTGAAAATGATACAAAATTTATTAAGTAAAGTCCCCCCTTCGGTTGATCAATTTTGATGAAATGTTGGCTATCACATATTTGGCACATACATATATCAAATACCCAGTTTGGTCACAATCGTGAAAGCCGTTTTTGAGTAAATAAAAAAAACACGTAAAAATGGTACAAAATTTATTAAGTAAAGTGCCCCCTGCGGCTGATCAATTTTGATGAAATTTTTACAGACATATCTCGGGCATATAAATAGATCAAATACTAAGTTTAATCAAAATCGTTAAAGCCGTTTTAGAGAAAATCAAAAAAACACGTGAAAATGTTACAAAATGTATTAAGTAAAGTGCTCCCTGCGATTGATCAATTTTGATGAAATTTTTACAGACATATCTCGGGCATATAAATAGATCAAATACTAAGTTTAATCAAAATCGTTAAAGCCGTTTTTGAGAAAATAAAAAAAACACGTGAAAATGTTACAAAATTTATTAAGTAAAGTGCCCCCTGCGGTTAATCAATTTTGATGAAATTTTTACAGTCATATCTCGGGCATATAAATACATCAAATACCCAGTTTGATCAAAATCGTTAAAGCCGATTTAGAGTAAATAAAAAAAAACACGTGAAAATGTTACAAAATTTATTAAGTAAAGTCCCTCCTCCGGTTAATCAATTTTGATGAAATTTTTACAGTCGTATCTCGGGCATATAAATAGATGAAATACTCAGTTTAATCAAAATCGTTAGAGCCGTTTTTGAGAAAATCGAAAAAAACCTAAAAAGTTATTAAGTAAAGTACCCCCTCCCTTTAAGTAATTTTGATGAAATTTATGCTGTCACATCGCGGGCATATACCTACAATAAATACCCAATTTCAGGATCGCACGGTTTATAGTTTTTGAGCTAGTCTGTTCACACACACACACACACACATACACACAGACACACACACACACACACACACACAGACCATTTCGCGGGACTTGGTCATTTCAACTCAGGGGACCCCAAAACGTGTATTTCCGTTGAAAACCGGAAGTCGAATTTTTTCACGATCGCAATACTTCCACTTACTATATATTTCATATATAGGTAAGTGAAAGTAAAAATATATGAATCGCATACGTTTACGACAAATTTACGGGAATTTCAAAAGCTAGAATGTTTTGTCAGAATGCTTTACCTACAATAAGCACATCCTCTTATCCCGTAAGGTGTCTTTACTCCCCGCCGAACCCCATTCACAAACAGCTTGTCTAAGGCACTGTTCGTTCGGCTAATCTAAATAAGACTCGAAATTTGTCTGTTAGTAAGTGGAACTTAGTCTGTACGGTTATTTTTGAGTTAATTAAGATAAGCTTCCAGACTTTCTTTTAGCATTTTTCACATGTTGATTGTATCCATAATAAGTTAGAGCTAAAGTCTGAACAGCCGCTAGTTCCACTTCAGCCGTATTTGTAATAAAAATGATTGCATTAAGGTGCATAGGTACGTACGGTCACCCATTATTCTTCGCTTAACTTCACGTTTCAGTGTAAACAGTACAAAATGATTGTTTGTAGTATCCGTATTAGTTGTAGTATCCATTTGTAAGTTCGAGGGATTATCTGTTCGAAGCAGTTAACCTTTGCGAAACTCACCTTCGAACTTCACCCTCGAACAGCCTGTTCGGAACAGTGTTCTAAATAAGAAACGAACTCGAACAAGTACTTTATCAATTCGCCCGTGTGTTAGGGGATAGCGCTAGTATCGAGTTAGTTAAGATAAGCTTCTAGACTTTCTTTTTGCATTTTTCTGACGTTACTCATAATAAGTAACTATAATAAGTTAAAGCTGAAGTCTGAACACAAAAGAAAAGAAAGAAGGTAATTATTGCTAAAAAAGATAAAATTTGAATAAGTCTAGAGAAAAATAAAATAAAATAAAGATGATACTATCTAAATAAGTAAATTTACGACATGTAAACCTAGAATAATTTCATAATCACAACCTGCCACTGTTTTCCTTGTGGCTGTAAATATATGTTATTTACATAAAAATTAACAAATTAAGTTATCAAAAATGTAACCTGTAACACAAAATTGTAAATGCAAAATTGGCAAATAAAATAAATATAACTCCAATTAAAAAATAAAAATGTGGTAAGTCAGTTACAACCGGGCATAAATAACCCAAGATGTTTCTTCGCCCCTAAACAACAAACAACAACATAAAGTCTGAACAGCCGCTAGTTCCACTTCTGCCGTTGTGATGAAAATGATTGCATTAAGGTATATAGATGCGGTCAGACATCAGGCAGCTCGCTCAACAACGCGTTTCTGTGTAAACAGTACAAAATGGCTGTTCGTAGTACGAAGTTCGAGGGATTATCTGTTCGACGCAGTTAAACTAATCTTCGAACTTCACCCTCGAACAGCCTGTTCAGAAGTGTTCGGCTATTCTAAATAAGACACGAACCCGAACAAGTACTTTATCTGTTTGCTTGTGTGTTGGGGATATGGCTAATATCGCTTCTGAGTTAGTTAAGCTTCTTGACCTTCTTTTAACATTTTTCTGACTTCTTTTGCTTTTATCAATAATAAGTTAGAGTAGAAGTCAGAACAGCCGCTGGTTCCAATTCAGTCGCCAATGTAATGAAAATTAGCTGTTCGTGGTACGCCGGTACGGTAAGGTTCGGGGGATTACCTGTTCGGGGGTGAGGTTCGCACAGTGTAAAAGGTACCTTATAGCTCCCTGACAAACAAGAGGACAGAGCGCGAAGTAGGGCCTACGTCATTGGTCGATGCGGGGGCCTATGAATGGAGGTGACGTAGAAGACACCTGTCGATTGGGCATTGTCTCTACCTGCCCCACAGGTCGCCGATATAGCCGTGCCTTAATGTTCCTCCCTTCGTATTATATCGATTGAGTCATTACTCCTACCTGTTGGGCTCCGTGTCTGCCTAACAACCTTACCATTAAGCCCCTTACCTGTCTTCGCAGTCAATTAGTAGGGAAATCTCCTTAACATTTGTTTATTTATGGAAGGTTTTTCTTTTATGCTATGCCATATTTTTCTAAGTATTTTAAAAAACTCATAGTTAGTTAAAAAAAAAAAAGGTTATGAAAAAAAAAAATAGGAATCACAATCAATTATCAATAACTTCATCGGTTCAAACCATGCATAGAAACACTTTATTATCAAAATACAAAATACATGATAAAAGTGGGGTATACTCAATTGCAGAGAACAGCTTTCTTATCAATAACATAATACATATTTTAAATACGCAAGCGTAAAATAAAAGTAAGTTAGAGTTCACCAGTTGCTGACATGGGCGTCACCAGCACCAAATTATTGGGGGGGAGGGCGAAATATTTTCCTAGATAGGGTTGGTAGAAATTCGGGGGCTAAAAGTTGAAATAATGACCCTTAAAAACAACTGTTGGGACATTTAAATTCATCCTCCAACGCTGTATTTTAAAGGTATGTATACGTAGTCTCTTAAAACATCAATTTATGCCTCAGTTAGACATTATAATAGGGAATTGTTAAGGCTTAATGTTGAAGGATGTGGGCCAAAATTTCTTGATTGAATTTTATCCAAGTTTTTCCTCTGATTCTGATCCTACTAATTTCATTGCTTTCCATTAACTTTTATAAGCTTCATCAAATTGATGGAAAGTAGGATCAAGCTGCTTGGTTTAAAAATGAAATGTAGAGAAAATAAAACAAAACAGTTCGAGCTGAATTAAAAAATATATAATTCATCAAAAATACGATACGCCTGACTAGCTTTTAACAATGGAGTATGCTGAAATTAACTAATACTTTATATTTACATTTTATTGGTTAAACTCGGATAATTTCGTAAAATCGCATTTTTATTTATTTTTTTACATTGGTCCTCTCCTGCCAAAATATTGGGGGGGAGGCGTCCCCCCTTTCCTCCCTCCGGCGGTATTCTGTGTAATTTAATCAATAAAATATAAAACATAGCGCATCACCTAGAGGTATGGTCCAATAGTCTTAAAAACTAAAATACAATAAATATTATTTATTTACATTGTATTATATGAATAATACAGCCTGCAAAGCTCTCGTCAATTATAAATATGATTATTGATAATACCTATTAAAAAAATAAGATCGCTTCCTAGTAGAATAGGATTTCTAGGTATAATTTTCAAAATAATTGCTTTCATCGCTCTCCCACTTAGGAGTAATAAAATTTGAGAAGTTCATCGAATGACTAACTATTATCAGGAGACAAACATTTCTCACACAGAAAAGACAGGAGACATACAAAAAAAAAACTTCTAAAGTGCTGGATATTTGAAATCGTATGGTGTTTGGTAACATTTTGAACAAATTGAAGCATGTATGCGAATATCCACATGATATCTGCCTAATCCCTCGAAACGTTTGTGCCTCAGACGAAATGTTTATGCATGTCAAGAATGAATGAGAGAACCTCCACTCACGTGTGTGTGTGTGTGTGTGTGTGTGTGTGCGTGTGCGCGTGCGTGCGTGCGTGCGTGCGCGTGTGTGTGTGTGTTTGGGGAGGGGGTAATCTTTTTCAGAGAGTGTAACCATGCAAAGTCATACAGTTCAAATAGTTGGTTCGTTCGCGTACCTTTGTATTGACTGACTAAGTCACACTATCGAATTACCCTTTTACTGTTGCTTCCTCCATCGAAAGTAGGAATGGATTTCATTTATGTAAGAAAAAATAATGAATAAAATAAAATAAATCATTATTTTTTTTTTTTTTTTTTTTACGAAAATATGTAATGGAGAAAAAAATATATAATTTCTGGTTAGTTATTGATCTCACAGATGGGTCTTGTTTGTTGTGTAACTACATGTTAATGACCAATAATTTTTCTATGAACATGTTTATCATGTGTAACATATAATAAATCCGGATTCATTAAATCTTATCGCACGTGGGCAAGAAGATGGTTCCAACTCAAATAACTTTTTTTGGATAATCATATGGTGAAGTTTCAACTGTATTCTCAATTTTATTATATACTTACAAAATGCGACTAGGGAAAGTAGCCTTTGATTAAAATGGACATCCAATGTGAATTCAATTCAAACCATAATATTCGAGGAAACTGTTCGAAAGCTGGCTGTAAGAAAATCGTTGATGAAAAGCAAAGGGCGTGTTTTGAGGGTTATGTAGGATACATGTTAAATTATTGATTTTATTTGGTAGAAAACATTTTGTTATTTTTAAAACAGCTGAATCGATTTTTTTTTTTTTTTTAAAGGTTAACTCTGTTCTTAGAAAAGTAACTGTTTAGTATAATAACATGTTGTAAAACAAACGAGACTTGATAATTTTGTTATTATTACTAACGTATGTTTATTATTATTTTCTGTACAAATCACAGAGCCGGTCCCACCTAATTTTCCACCCCCCCCCATCATCAAATTAGCTCTTATGCAGTTAAAAAAAATATAAACAAGGGGAAAACTACTTTGATAACTATCTTTTATTTATTATCTTCTGATTACTCATACAATCGGAATCGACCAATCATTTCTATTTTCTGTCCTGATTAATCCATTTCTCGGAACTAATTCATCTGTTTGAAATGTATGTCTCCTGATAATAGCTAGTTTTCAATGAAATCTCCGAAATCATTCGATGAACTTAGTCAAATTTTATTACCGATGAGTGGGGTAGCGGTGAAAGCAATTATTTTGAAAATTATACCTAGAAGTCCTATGATAATCGGAAGCGATGTTATTATTATTTTTTTTTTACTTTCACTTACCTATATATGAAATATATAGTAAGTGGAAGTATTGCGATCGTGAAAAATTTCGACTTCCGGTTTTCAACGGAAATACACGTTTTGGGGTCCCCTGAGTCGAAATGACCAAGTCCCGCGAAATGGTCTGTGTGTGTGTGTGTGTGTGTGTGTGTGTGTGTCTGTGTGTCTGTGTGTGAACAGACTAGCTCAAAAACTATAAACCGTGCGATCATGAAATTTGGTATTTAGTGTAGGTATATGCCCGCGATGTGACAGCATAAATTTCATCAAAATTACTTAAAGGGAGGGGGTACTTTACTTAATAACTTTTTAGGTTTTTTTCGATTTTCTCAAAAACGGCTCTAACGATTTTGATTAAACTGAGTATTTGATGTACTAATATGCCCGAGATATGACTGTAAAAATTTCATCAAAATTGATTAACCGGAGGGGGGACTTTACTTAATAAATTTTATAACATTTTCACGTGTTTTTTTTAATTTACTCTAAATCGGCTTTAACGATTTTGATCAAACTGGGTATTTGATGTATGTACATGCCCGAGATATGACTGTTAAAATTTCATCAAAATTGATTAACCGGAGGGGGGACTTTAGTTAATAAATTTTGTATCATTTTCACGTGTTTTTTTTATTTACTCAAAAACGGCTATGAAGATTTTGATTAAACTGGGTATTTGATGTATTTATATGCCCGAGATATGATTGTTAAAATTTCATCAAAATTCATTAACCGGAGGGGGCACTTTACTTAATAAATTTTGTATCATTTTCACGTGTTTTTTTAATTTACTCAAAAACGGCTTTAACGATTTTGATCAAACTTTAAAAAAATTTGGGAAATGATTTTTTTATCAAAACACGTCAATTTCTAATCTAAGTAAGTTGGTAAGTGAAAGTTGTGTGTTGCGCGCACGCACCAGATTTTTTACCATACCATTAAGCACCCACCCCCATATTCATTGAAAACAAAGTAGGCCAACCCATTCAAGGTTTATTAATGATGAAATATAAAGAAGTTTATATGTAACATTAGAAAACGTACTATAAATAATTATATATGGACCCTAGACTACAAATGGTCTATATGATATTTTGGAAAAAATCGAGTTACTTGCCAGAATCTGGTAGTAAATATTCCACATTTTTGATTGGTGAAGAGATTGAAGTGGATTTAATGACAGTGGACAGTGTAAATCATTATGTGTCTTAAAAACAAGAGTGTCAAAATTCGTTGTAGAAGATTGTAAATACTCCTCTCCTCCCAAAACCTATCCATAATATTTATGTGGAATTATCTTTCTTATATTACTAGAAGAATCAAGAACGAAGCGCGTTTTAATTTCGTCGAAATCGCATTAAATAATGTTAATTATTATCCTCCTTCCATTTTTCTGATTAAATAATAATTCCCCTGACGAATCCAAATAATCAGAGATCATAAAAATCTCTTGATTTATAATGTAACTTATCAGACTTTGCTCTATATATTATCTACGATACTGCACATTCAAGGAGAAAAGTAACTAACAATTGTGGAACAATGTATTTGAACTTGGAATCGTTGGATTCTTTGTGACATTTCCCATTCGATGGTATAGTAAAGCACATAGAAGAAATATAAGTGGAAAATGATCTGTTTAATGCTTTTTCTATGGAGCATTTAATCGACAATTTCACAGCTAATCCAACAATACCATTATCTCGAAAATTTTGAGTTACTAATTTTCTCCATGCTTGAGACGATAGATATTGATAAGGATATTGAAAAAAGTTGGAACCTATATTGTAAGTAAAAGTCCTCATTGAATCCACTTTTAAATAATTTTTACTTTCACTTACCTATATATGAAATATATAGTAAGTGGAAGTATTGCGATCGTGAAAAATTTCGACTTCCGGTTTTCAACGGAAATACACGTTTTGGGGTCCCCTGAGTCGAAATGACCAAGTCCCGCGAAATGGTCTGTGTGTGTGTGTGTCTGTTTGTGTGTCTGTGTGTGTGTGTGTGTGTGTGTGTGAACAGACTAGCTCAAAAACTATAAACCGTGCGATCCTGAAATTGGGTATTTAGTGTAGGTATATGCCCGCGATGTGACAGCATAAATTTCATCAAAATTACTTAAAGGGAGGGGGTACTTTACTTAATAACTTTCTAGGTTTTTTTCGATTTTCTCAAAAACGGCTCTAACGATTTTGATTAAACTGAGTATTTCATCTATTTATATGCCCGAGATATGACTGTAAAAATTTCATCAAAATTGATTACCCGGAGGGGGGGACTTTACTTAATAAATTTTGTAACATTTTCACGTGTTTTTTTTTATTTACTCTAAATCGGCTTTAACGATTTTGATCAAACTGGGTATTTGATGTATTTATATGCCCGAGATATGACTGTAAAAATTTCATCAAAATTGATTAACCGGAGGGGGGATTTTACTTAATAAATTTTGTAACATTTTCACGTGCTTTTTTTATTTACTCAAAAACGGCTTTCACGATTGTGACCAAGCTGGGTATTTGATGTATTTATATGCCCGAGATATGACTGTAAAAATTTCATCAAAATTGATTAACCGGAGGGGGGACTTTACTTAATAAATTTTGTAACATTTTCACGTGCTTTTTTTTATTTACTCAAAAACGGCTCTCACGATTGTGACCAAACTGGGTATTTGATGTATGTATATGCCAAATATGCGATAGCCAACATTTCATCAAAATTGATCAACCGAAGGGGGGACTTTACTTAATAAATTTTTTATCATTTTCACGGGGTTTTTTATTTACTCAAAAACGGCTTTAACGATTAATAAAAATAAGATATGAATGTAGAAAAATGTGTGACTTTGGGAAATGATATTTAACAAAACACGTCAATTTCTTATCTAAGTAAGTTGGTAAGTGAAAGTTGTGTGTTGCGCGCACGCACCAGATTTTTTAACTTAGACTTTGCTTCAACCACAAAACAGACCCAAAACACCTAAACAACCACTATGCACACATAATAAAAAAATTAAAACACATATAAAAATAATAGAAACAAAACCACAACAAGTAAACAAACATTGAGAAAAAGGGGATGAAGGGGACAAGATAGTCCGGGTGCCGAAGTCCACAAAGCAACTAAAGTTTAAAAAAATGTGACAATGAAATCGATCTAGTGCCAAATAAATGTTAAAATAAGAACATGGACAGTTGTATATGTATATATAACAATTTATATTGATGACAATTGGCAATAGAAAAAAAAATGGCTTATAGAAAAGGTAATTATAATACTAATATATAAAATGTAAGATCCTTATATATAACAACTATTGTGATAAAAAATAATAATTATGGGCCAGAGAATGGGCCAACAGCCCGAAACGTTGGTATAATTAAATATAATGCAACAAAAATATGGAAGAGACTCCTTCATTAAAGAAATCCTAAAAAAAAACACTCTTCCTCACTACAGTTAAAAAAAAAAGAACCAATAATAGAGAATAATCAAACACATTTAATAACCATAAAAAGTGTAAGTTAAGAATAATATTGATACGAATTGCACAATTTATGTCTCATACCAGATTGTTAGCAATTCTCTCTGCGAACCTAAGGCTTCGCAATAATCGCCAATTTGTAAGGTTCGCCGGGACCAAAGGGTCGTGCGAGGGTGGCAGGTGAGGACCCATCTGCGCAATGCGCAAGCAGATGACACCCAAATTCCCGTGCGCGATGTCACACCACTCCTATCACGCATTGTGCCACCGAGGGCTAGTCATGCTGACTCAACCCTTTGTGCCATCTCAACCAATTCTGCCACTTTTAGGATTCCCACCCATCCATGTCACACAGGAATAGTAATGGAATGTGTGCGAGTGAAGGGGGTCGTATGTATGAATGTAGTCGTTATGTAACAGCTGTGTCCACTGTATTAATGATTCGAAGCTGGACCAATAAGGATTCAAACATCTTATACCAAAATTTATATCATATAGTAACGTAATAAAACAACAAAAAGACATATGATTGAAATGAGTTTTAGACTTTTTGTTGGAACAGTTGGATCGTACTGTTATAGGACATGTTCGTGACTGTGAACATTCGAAATACAGTACAATCTTGATAATCCGGCGGTTGGTTACTCCGGCACGTTCGGTAATCCGGCTTGGAAGTTGATCGCATGACCGTCAAATTCTAGTCCTCTACTTGCCCCCAAACACAAAACCTCTTGCAGCCCATGGATGAAAATGTAATCCAGAAAATAAAAATTAATTTCAAAAAATCTCCACATTCGGACATAATAAAACAACTGGATGGGATCATTCAGTTTTGAAAAAAAAAAAACAAAAAAAAAAAAAAAACAAAGACGTTTTTAATTTAGCACAAAGCTGGAATAAAGTGAAAATGAAATGAAAAGTGAGCACCATCCAGTGTTCTTAGAAAAAGATCTGGCCAATACACCCCTTGTTTGTACTCTTAACACCTGATTGACGATTCTGACGAAGGTAACTCCACAAACTCAACTCTAGAATTGTCTTAAGAATTTTTACAAGAGTTTTCCATCAAATATGAACTGAAAGTCTGCACAAAATTGTCAGTGCTCAAAAGGTTGCAAGAGTGCGTTTTCGATAAAATGTTTAAGTCTAAAAAGCAAAAAAAAAAATTTAACGATTATTTTTCATAATCTATGTATACATTTCATGCATATGTATAAATTTTTACCAGTTATTTTTATTTAATATAAACATATTCTTCATATGTACATAGTATTTTGTTTTGTATGTACAAATGTACCAATATAAATATTATATTATTGTAAAAATATTACTATATAATACGTTTTTTTTGATTGGCATATTTGCTGAGGGTGACGGGATGGCCGAGTGGCGAAACGCGTTAAAAAAATACTAGTTGCCCGTGACAACCGACAGATGATTAGAATCCCGAAGATACCAGTTTAAACCCATGAGCCAGGGAAAATTCAATCCCCCCCCCCCCAACTTCCCCCTTGGCCCGAGAAACCCTTTATTGCCTACACGGCTAGGAAGGGGAGGACCACAAAAAAAAAGAAAAAAAAAAGAATGCAATTCAAGTGCATGTCAAATCCATATTTTTGAGCTATTGATGACTCGTGAAAATGATTTAAAAGTGGATTCAATGAGGACTTTGACTTACAATACAGGTTTCAAAATTTCAATGTCCTTATCAATATCTATAGCCTCCAACATGGAGAAAAGCAGTAACTCAAAATTTATTTAGATAATGGTATTATTGGATTAGCTGTGAAATTGTCAATTAAGTGATCCATAAGAGAAGCATTAAACAGATCATTTTAGTTAAAGATTTCCATTTAGATTTCCTCTACGTGCTTTACTATACCATTGAATGGTTAATGTCACAACGAATCCAATGATACCAAGCTTAAATACATTATTTCAGAATGTTTAGTGACTTAACTCCTTGGAAGGACAGTGTTGTAGAAAAATAAAGACAATTCGGATTATTTACAATATGAATCAAGAATGGCACTACAATACTAAAGGTCGCGGGTTCGCGTCTCGCGGTGGCCCTAGGATTTGTTAAAGGGAGTAAAAATTCCTAGGTTTCCCGTCCCTCGGATAGGACATAAAATGGAGTTGCCGAACCTGTAAGATGTAAAGTACTCGTTAAAGATCCATATCCTAATTATACCTCGATAGGCAAAATTTGGGATACAAACTCATGCCTATGATGTTAAAATAAAATTAATACCTACTTAATATGAACATGAGTTTTGCAGTTTCACAAATTGCCATTGACTATTACTATTATTCTACTAATTAATAGCTTAAAGATGAAGAAAAAGAAATTTAAATTGAAATAATCTTTGAACGAATAAATTCTACTAGCCTGAAAGAATTATATTATGTTTGTTGTTCATATCTTCAGGTTAAGTACTGCGTCTGGTTATTTTCCTATAATCATTTCCATGTTATATAATTTTCAATATCAGCTTATTTCCTTTGTTGTTTGCAATAGACAACAATAAGGATAAGTTATATAAACGAATGGATGGTATTGATTTTATATAAATTTATTATAGAAAAATAGTTATGAAGTAATTAAATAAAAGTTGTCATGAAATATTTTGTTCTTTATTTTTCTGTGTAACTTAAACGTGTTTAAGGTCCTACTAATTTTGTCCTTTTTTTTTTTTTTTTTACAGGTAAGAAAAAATCCTATATTTTGGAAATACTTATAAGCGAACTACTCAATAAGGTAAGGTTAAGAACAGATATATTTTTTATCTAGCGTGCAGGAAAGCGTGAATTATGGGAATTATACGGGAATATTCGTCGGCGGGAAATATGTCAGAATATTACGGGCATTTGTGATTTTGAACCTTTAATACAAAAATGTTATTCCAAACGAATCGATGTTTTCAAACATTTGAATAAATTGAAACGAGGGATCGTGTTTTTAAATGAACGAACATTGAAAAAAAAATTCGGAATGAAAATATATGCTTTCTTGTTTTGTTATTTAAAAGTCCTTTACCCTACGATACTAAAGGTCGCGATTTCGCGTCCTGCGGTGGTCCTTGGATTTTTTAAAATGAGTAAAAAATCCTTGGCTATGCAGTCCCTCGGAAGGACGTAAAATGGAGGTCCCGAGCCTGTACGATGTCAGGTACTCGTTAAAAATCCTTATCTTAATTATACATGGATATGCCATATTTAGGACTCCCACTATAACATCGTCCGATTAGCCTTAGTGGCATTAAGTGACGTTAAACAATAAGAAGCTCTTTATATCGTATTTTATAGAGAATTCCACCTATGCCGTCCTGTACAATTTTTTTTTAGTAAATTTTCTCAATTCGACTCTGACATTAATTTCGAAAATACAAATAATCGAAGTGACTGAAACAGCGATATTTTTGGACGGCCTGGATAATTTTTTCGCAATTTAAATAAATAAAATAGAATTACGACTCAATCCATCAATATTTATAAATATACCTTTCAAGAGTTGGAATAATTTTAAAAATGTCCTGAAAAGAACTTAAATCCCCTTATGTGTTTGTGGAAGAAAAAAAAAATCCGGGTCTACAAACAAATTATAATTATTATATACAAAATATATACATAATATATATTTATAATATATATACAAAATATAATTTGTAAATTAAAATAAAATAACTTTATGTGCATAAATTGTTGTCACTATCTTGTTGTATTGTTATTTTGTGTTACTTTTCTTTACATTTACTTGTAATATAATATGCAGGAATTTCAGAAGCCCGTACTGCAGAAACCCTGATAAAAGTATTTGCCATTTTATTTAAGACGGGAGTTTTTTTTTTGTTTTAGTAAGTTAGTTACCTACCTATCAACTTCCATGTTTATATGTAATTCTTTGACTTCACAGAATTAAATGATTTTGACAGAAGAGTTAAGATCTGATTTTAGTCATGAAACATTATCAGCTCATCGAAATGTATAAGAAGGCATTTAATAATTTTTTTTTTTTTTAAACGATAAGATCTCTGGACCACTTTTATTGATATCCTTACCTCACATCTACAGATTCCAGGCCTCTTGTCACACTAATCAGACTGAGAGAATATCAATTTAGTTAGGATTCTAAAAAAAATAAATAAAAAAGAAATGAAAAAAGAAAATAAAGATATTAGTATCGTTATGCTCATTCTAGGCGTGGCCAATATAGCGTTGTTCTGTGAGGCCCAACTGAAAAGGACACTTTTGAGGGTTTATTTATCTCTGAAGAGCGAGCGTATCGAGTGGGGGTTCAAAGCTGGGATTAAATAAAGCGGAAAAGGAACTCGATGAGAGCTAGCTTATTTTAATATAATAATATATTAAATTTTATAAAATAATATATATTTTAATATTTTATAATATATATTAAGCTTATTTTAATATATAATATATACATAAAATAGTTATCAAGAATTAATTTTTAAAAAAAAAATTGAGGTAATAATAATAAAAACGAATTTGTTTTATTTCGTATTGAGGTATTTAAGATACCTAATGAAATCTTTAAGGAATTAAAAATAAATAAAAAATTGCTAATTTTATCAAGGTGTTACTCTAATCCGTTAAGTATTAGATCCAAGATTACCACCAGAAAGGTCTTTAGATTAAGGGGAAGAGTCTTTGTGTACAGAACACGGTTTGGCCTCTTTACCTCTTGAGGATACTTGAGTAGGCTCTGATAATGACGCTTTTACCACTTTTGAAGGTAAAACCAAAATCAAAGCCTTGTATAAATTTAAAGACTTCTTATGATGGTGTAATTAATTCTTAAAGAACGGGAAAAACCCATTCTTGTCTAATTCAAGGTAACAATATTCCACTTCAATTCATATTATTCCGCAATCCTTTTAGCCCACAATAAATTCGGCAATTAATATGTAATATAATTATTGTGTAGTAATATATCTCATGTCATTCCTACCCAAAAATAATAATTTTCAAATATTTTCATCATAAAAAAAAGTCAAATTAATTTACATATATATAATACCAGATAAGGTTAGCAGAAAAAAGGACCTCACTTTTAATATCTCCAAAAAAAATTTTCTTTCCCCGTCCAACAAACACTCTCTAGATCTTGGCGTAGGAAGGAATGTTTTTCGGTGATAATGTTCATTCTTAATTTACAACAGTATTCAAATAAAATATACTGCCAAATAAATAACAACCCATTAGCAACACTCAAATAGTTCTAAATCTATTATTTTCTCACTCCTTATAGGATTATCAGGTGTAAAACAGGAGCTATAAATAAACTGGGTTCGGATTCGTTACATCGGAAATAAATGAAATATCAACCAATGAAATTATAGTGAAAATAATAATAGAACCTCTTAAAACACGTTAACTCTTTTAACGATTAGTTCACGAGTTAGTTTTAAGACAGTTGCGGTTAGTACCTACTATGGAAACCAATAGTTTCTGTTAAATAATCTGAATGTAGAAATAATTATTTTCTTGATACTCTAATATTTCGCTTCAGTGACCTGATACTCGGGTCGAAACATCGGCGCAATATATGTTAGTACTCATATAGTGAGTGTTCTTTTATACGACCGCACCCACAAACAGAGCATTTCTGTTAGATAAATGTCCACCGTCAACCATCTACTTTTATTATTTTATTAGCAAAATTCTTTACTTCCTGTGTTTTTTTTATATCACACCTTTCGCAAGATCATAAACATCCATCCCCCTTTTCCAAATTAGCTTCTAGCAAATATGTTGGCGAAGTCTTATTTTCTAAATATACCGATGCCAAGAGATGTTTTTTTAGGAAGAGATCTCTGGATCACTTTCTTTAAAATCCTTACTTCGATCGTCGAAATTCCAAGCCTCTTGTCACACTAATCAGACTGAGGGTTGGTGACCGTGAGACTATGCCTCGGTCAGGCAGCCTCCAAAGCGACCTGGACTTAGGCCAATAGCCTTGTATTTATATTTCGGAGGAGGGGGGATATAGTAGCCCAGCCATTTTTCTATTTCGGTCAATTTGAATCGTCACACCAAATTTTAGACGGATTCCTACCGGTCAGGATCTTCTAAACCTCAGAGATATTCAGATTGTATGACAATATTATGAGAAAAAGTCATGATTACTGGTAACAATAAAAAAAAAAAAAAAAAAAAAAGGATTATTATCTTATAATAAATAAACATATAATAATTTTAACTGGTGTATATGTATTTTTTTTTCTCAAATTAATGTTATTTATCCTTTTTAACATTTTTGTTATCATTTTATGTTTTCTAAGCTAAAAGCCAAATTCTTGAAATTAAAAAACTTTGTCTATAATCTACACGATCACATTAATATGTCGTTGTTGTTTGTTCGTTTAACCTCACTTTACGCCACTAAGGCTAATCGGACAATCCTACAATGGGAGTGCTAAATATTGCCCATCGAGGTATAATTAGGATATGGATCTTTAACGAGTACCTGACATCGTACAGGCTCGGGACCTTCATTTTACGTCCTATCCCAGGGACGGCATAGTCAAGGATTTTTTACTCCCTTTAAAAATCTTAGGGCCACCGCGTGACGCGAACCTGTGACCTTTAGTATTGTAGGTTGCCATGCTAACCACTATACTATAGGTGAAACCTCACACATTAATATTCTTTTGCTTATTTGACATAGAAATTCTCAACACTCTTAATATGAATATTTACAGTATTAATAAGTGAATATTTATGTTTTAATTTAAACATAAAATTACGAAAAATAGTAATAAAATATTACATTAATTTACAGGATTCATCTATCTTGGCAGCCAAATAAATTTGAATCAATTGCATGTAATGCGAGTCAGAGATAAAAACTAAATCTGAACTGAATCACGCAGATAATAAAAGGTGAAAGAAATCACTAAACGTGCTCAATCTTTTTCATATCCTTTTTACGTATTAATGGATCTACTCAGAAATGTTCTGAAATACTTAGTTATACCAATTTTTTTCTAAATAAAATCCATTGCCTTATTGGCGCACTAACAATCAATCTTGCTTTAATATGTTTATCCTCCAGTATCACAAGGGTTTTCGAAATCAATAAAAAAATGTCTCCAAAATCTATAATTAAGGGGGGGCATGGGTTTCACGATCCCCCTCAAATATTTTGGCTTTTCAATTCTAAACGAATAATGGAATTAGGTTTGTTACCATAAATAACACTTTGTTTAGATCGCAGTACTTCTTAATAAAAGGGAGTAATCTCATACAAAAATGGTGCCTTCAGCCACGTAATTATGAGACTGGGAAGTATATGTGAACTTAAGAAGCAACTGTAACTTTTAATTGTTGTAATATTTTTGGAAGATTTTAGATTGAGGTAATTGTAATCGATTCACTATCGTATACGATTTCTTTTTTTTTTTTCGTGGTTAAGGAAACATCCCTCGAAGTTAAACTGTTATATATTGCGTTTAGTACCAAGTGGACAAAGCGTGGAGATATTGCGCAAATCCTGGGATCCCGAAAGGTCACCGAGGATGAGTGCGCAAGCCCTCCTACTTGAGCGCAATCGTTGCTTGAGGTAATTCAGATGTACAGTGGCGCCGAGCAGTTCCCCATCTCAAGGGTAATCATATTCCGGCTCTATTTAAAGGAGAAGAGTTCGCTTCAAGGCCTTCCGCCCTCTACGATATGAATAAGCAATGCCACGGTGAGAAGATCCAAGCGGAAAACTTGTCTTAGCATCAATTATAAGAATGTAAATTAATTATTAATATTGTCTTGTAAATGTCCTATTGACATTATGTAACATATTATTTAAATGACTACGGATCCTTATTGAAAATTTAACTGTTAATTTTCCTCATGACTTTGTCGCAGAACAATATTGCGCAATTATGTGTTTGGACTACTAAAGAACTACTCCCTGATGAAACCATATCTTAACATATACAGTCCATCAGGAAGCCTCTTCACGACAATGAGTTTCTAGTCAGCAGGAGACCAGGCCAAAAAGTAGGTGGGTTGATGATAAAGTCAATCTTAGGTGCTGCAGAGGTGCATATACCCATCTGCATATGACATAAGACATACAACTTGAGAAATTATCGTTATTATGTATGTTTTTATATCTGGTAGTTAATTTTGACAGAATGAATTAAGAGGAAGTATGTTTTGATCACTTACTTAACTAAGGATGCTCATTTGCAATCCAAACCGTAATATTACAGGAGAGTTCTATATTGTGATCTATCTCGCAATTCCAAGGAAGACTGCATTGAATGTTTTCCAGGATATGATATTGAGTTAAAAATTTTCAATTGAATGGGGTTTGGTGTCTTTTGGGAAAACATAAAAAAAGAAATTCTCGTATTGTTGCAGGTTTATTCCAACCAAGAGATATGCTATCCTTTTTTTTTGTGCGTTTTTATATGAGTTACAAATCTGGTAGGGCTTGCTCTTTGCATCATTTTAAATTATTTAAACGTCACCTTTCGTCGTTTTATAGTCTTTAATCCGTCTCTCCGTGAAAGGTTATAAACTATTGGAAAACATTAATTTGTGACGTGAAAAAAAAAATAGATGATTATTTCTGTTACACTGAAAAGAGTTCTACACTTTGGTTGTAACCGTTACATTCAGGTATTAGTACCTGTCGAGATGTGAGAGGCCATGGACTAGGGTCTTATTCTTGCTTTGAGTATCGAAGCATAAGGTTACTTTTGAGTCACTTGTAGTTTCTTTTTTCCGTTGTCAATAATTTTTTTTTTTTGTATGTGTGACGTTGAAAATTAAAATTTTACTTCAATAAAAACTATTTAAACCCACATTGGTGTTACAATATTATTTTAAAGCTTATTGATGCAGCTTTACGGTAACAATAAATATTATTTATTACGGTAACAATAAATATACATTGATTGAACAAGTTAACAGTTACATCCATGTATTAGTACGTAATGGCATGTTTTGGAATGATTTAGGCTTTTCTGGGATATTCCATTTCGGACAAAATATAAGGAGCAATGAATGGACTATGGGCTTAGCCTTGAACATCGAAGCCTATGGTTACTTTTGAGTCGCTGATAGTTACTTTTTTGTAATGTAGTTACTAATTTGAGTTCAAATTGTTTGTTTACTATTTTTGTATTATAGGTTTACGTTAGCAAAATTATTTAAACCCACATTTTTGTTAAAATACATTCAAGTTCTATCTTATTTACACTTATGTTGACGAGAAAAGAGATTAATTCAAATTAAATTTTATTTGGATCTCACTGTTGTAATCTGATTACCTTTTGATTTGAAGCAATATAACCCTTTATTATGCTTAACTCTCTTTATTAATCTAACGTTTCGGGCTATTTGCCCATCTTCAAAGATCCTACAATGTTTTTAAAAACAATCATTTTATTGTAACACTTATGTTGGTTGAACAATATTTATTATATATATTGAAAATACAATTTTCGATGCTAAACAAATCATGAGAACACAGATATTTAAACTATATATATTTAATATATAAACTGGTTACAAAAAGTATCACAGCGTAGAAGATTCTTGAACAGTCGCGAACATGTTCTCCAACAATCAGTAACTGTCAGTAATCTGTAACAAAAAAATCTGGTGCGTGCGCGCAACACACAACTTTCACTTACCAACTTACTTAGATAAGAAATTGACGTGTTTTGTTAAATATCTTTTCCCAAAGACACACATTTTTCTACATTCATATCTTATTTTTATTAATCGCCAAAGCCGTTTTTGAGTAAAAAAAAAACCCCCGTGAAAATGATACAAAATTTATTAAGTAAAGTCCCCCCTTCGGTTGATCAATTTTGATGAAATGTTGGCTATCACATATTTGGCATATACATACATCAAATACCCAGTTTGGTCACAATCGTGAAAGCCGTTTTTGAGTAAATAAAAAAAGCACGTAAAAATGATACAAAATTTATTAAGTAAAGTCCCCCCTCCCGTAGATCAATTTTGATGAAATTTTTACAGTCATATCTCGGGCATATAAATACATCAAATACCAAGTTTGATCAAAATCGTTAAAACCGTTTTTGAGTAAATAAAAAAAACACGTAAAAATGATACAAAATTTATTAAGTAAAGTTCCCCCTCCGGTTAATCAATTTTGATGAAATTTTTACAGTCATATCTCGGACATATAAATACATCAAATACCAAGTTTGATCAATATCGTTAAAACCGTTTTTGAGTAAATAAAAAAAACACGTGAAAATGATACAAAATTTATTAAGTAAAGTCCCCCCTCCGGTTAATCAATTTTGATGAAATTTTTACAGTCATATTTCGGGCATAAAAATAGATCAAATACTCAGTTTAATCAAAATCGTTAGAGCTGTTTTTGAGAAAATCGAAAAAAACCTAAAAAGTTATTAAATAAAGTACCCCCTCCCGTTGAGCAATTTTGATGAAATTTTTGCTGTCACATCGCGGGCATATACCTACACTAAATACCCAATTTCAGGTTCCCACGGTTTATAGTTTTTGAGCTAGTCTGTTCACATACACACACACACAGACACACACACACACAGACCATTTCGCGGGACTTGGTTATTTCGACTCAGGGGGTCCCAAAACGTGTATTTCCGTTGAAAACCGGAAGTCGAAAATTTTCACGATCGCAATACTTCCACTTACTATATATTTCATACATAGGTAAGTGAAAGTAAAATCTAGACCTCTTTTCATTCGTATTTTCTTTTTTTTTCCGTTATTTTATCAATATTGGACTGATTTGTGGGATAAAATATTGTAACACTTATGTGGGTTAAACAATTTTTATTCAAAGAATTTTTTTTTTTTTCAATGCCATACAAATCATGAGAACACAAATATTTAAACAGGTTACAAAAATTATCATTTTGTAAAACAGAAATAAGAAATAAATATGACTTGAGCTTCAGAACCAAGACTAACTCTCCTTATATCGATTTTAGACTAACGTTCCTTATATCGATTATATCGATTATTTATATGTAAGAACAGTCTAGAACCTCCTGGGCTGGCGTAGATGGTGCTTGAATATCGTAGTCACAAACTTGTGCTATAAACGTTTGTTCCAACTGTTAGTTCGTTTCAACAAAAGGTCTTATGTCTTTTGTTTCACGTTACAGTATTTTAACAAATATTTGTGTCGATATATACATCATTGTTTTTCCATATTGCTTATTTGAGATAAGCTAAATATCTTTTTAAAATTTTAAGACATTATTATATACTTGCAATAAAATTCACTTCTTTGATCACTCTTACAGTTTATAAGAGATTGATTCTTTATATGGAAAATGGTGCATTTTCCTCCTCCAGTTCTCATGCCGATTGCCAACTTCTTTATAAAATATATCCAAAGGCTTAAGAATTAAGATAATTTTTAATACCCTAGCTTTCCATTATTGGATATTAGTTAGCATAAATTAGAAAAGCTCTAATCGCCATCATTTGTATTGATTGCATTAACCCAAAATGATAACTTAGTGATTATCTCGGAGAAATAAGGACTTGGTACTGCTTCGGCATCTACATATCGCATTTAAATATCAAGGATACAGCGTTAGATATTACCTCGCTTGCTCGTTACTTGAATTAACGTCGGCTGACCCTTGCATAAGGGAGCGCGTTATATCATTGAGGTTTCAGTGAGCTAAACCCAGTCGCCATTATACACCTGATTTTCATTTAAATTATCGGTGGAGAGAGGAAAAAAATTAATACTCCCGATTAAATTAAATCTTAAAAAAAAAATCCTGTCAGATCAGTTATCATAATGGCGTAACCTATTCGGTCTGACGGATAAATTCTTCTAGCGTTATTACACCCGGGAGGAATACGTATGGACGGTAATGTATGCTAATGGTTTAGGTGAGTTGGCGGGTAGCTGAGATTGTGGATATTACCTGAGTAAGTAGACCTCCTTGGTTGTGTGGAATGCGAAAATTATCGCGAGTATGTCGTTCGTGAAAGATTGGTTCTCAATATGGTAGATCGATGCGAGCAGATTGTAAGGAACTGGGTTGCGATACTTCTTTCAAACTCTCGATATTTTTATTTATTCAGACATCAAGGCAAACTATGCGATCCCTGAAACTAGTTAAGATAGTTCAAATAGTGTAAAACCCCGATACGCGAAATAGGGTGGCAAAATGACAAAAAAGGCGTAAATGCTTAAAACATTGTCTTTCCTTTTAAGGCGTTGGAAGTAGAGGAGCTCAATGGTAAGGCATTCAGTTGCAGTGCTCAAGGTTCTGAGTTCAAATCTGGCTTGGCGCAGGATATATTTAAAGATGGTGCCTTCACACTGTACGAACTTTACCCTCGAACATCCTTCCCGAGCACTGTTCGGGTATTCTAGGTAGTTCATCTGTGCGCCTGTGTTCGGGTGTAGTGCTAGTGTCACTTTTGATTTGGGTTTTTCCAAGTGACAGAAGTTGTTTGTGATACTAGTGCGCCGTTTGTAATTTGCGTATTGTGCGCCTTTTTTTTTTCAGATAGAATAAAATATATTGATAATGGAGATCTTTTCTTCAGCTAGCGTTGGTTGCATCGGCCATATTTGTTCGCTCTATGTCACGCTATGTATAAATGGCTGTTCGTGGAACGCCGGTTCCACAAGATTCGGGACACCTTAATATTCTGTCACAGATCGTCTCCGTGGCCGAGAGACCCTCCTTGGGCAAACTAAGCCTCTAAATTGTGGGTACTTTTAAGTGAAAAATTAAGAGAGGAAACCTGACGGTTGAGCGTGATCATGGTCAAATCATTTCCTTGCAATACGGCTGACCATGAAACAATGCTTTCTTACAATGTTCTTTTTTTTTTTCTTCTTTTTTTTACAGCCTGAAACAGAATATATTCTTTTTTTTTTTTTAATACAATGTACAGAATTTTGATTTTTTACTTTCACTCACCTATATATGAAATATATAGTAAGTAGAAGTATTGCGATCGTGGAAAATTTCGACTTCCGATTTTCAACGGAAATACACGTTTTGGGGTCCCCTGAGTCGAAATAACCAAGTCCCGCGAAATGGTCTGTGTGTGTGTGAACAGACTAGCTCAAAAACTATTAACCGTGCGAACCTGAAATTGGGTATTTAGGTATGTATATGTCCGCGATGTGTCAGCAAAAATTTCATCAGAATTGGTCAAACGGTGGGGGTACTTTATTTAATTACCTTTTTACGTTTTTTTCGATTTTCTCAAAAACGGCTCTAATGATTTTGACTAAACTAAGTATTTGATGCATTAATATGCCTGAGATATGACTGTAAAAATTTCATCAAAATTGATCAACCGGAGGGTAGACTTTACTTAATAAATTTTGTATCATTTTCATTTTTTATTTATTTACTCAAAAACGGCTTTAAAGATTTTGATCAAACTGGGTATTTGACGTATGTATATGCCAAAGATGCGACAGCCAACATTTCATCGAAATTGGTCAAACGAAGGGGGCACTTTATTTCATAACTTTTTTTCCAATTTTTACCTTTTTTCGATTATCTCAAAAACGGCTTTAATGATTTTGATCAAATTCGTCATGTTTAATGAAAATTAGGTGTTCAATAATATCAGGTAAGTTTTATCAGTATTAACATTTTCTGAGGGGGCTTAAATGGGGAAGGGGCCTTTTTTGTTTAACTATAAAGTACCTTTGTTTTAGTTTATATTGACAAATTAACTGTCAAAAAAAATTTTTGCAAAAGCAATATTATATTTCTGTACAGAGTTCACTTAAGGGCGTTGCAAGTTTTTGATTTCTGTTAAAATAAATTATATTTGAAATTAAAAAACAATTATTCGCGATAGGTCTGATCTGTAGATACACATTGATGCCAATATTAAGACATGCCACTCCATCTTAACAACAACAATAAAACCTAATACTTATAAAACAAATTGGGTATTACTATGCGACATCAAGGCGCCGCCAATATGAATGAAAAGGATCCTTTTGGGGGTTTATTTATCTCTTTAAAGCGAATTGAAAGCTGGGATTAAGTAAAGCTGATCAGTGTTATTTTTTTCTGAAAATAACAAAGAGATAGCTTTACCAGAAATTGTAGAAAACGCATAATTGCTTTTTTATTTATTTATTTTTTTTTATAGAAAAACTATTCTTTTTTCATTTGAAGAAATGATGAACGAAAATTCTTCAAGAAACTGTGAAGGAAAAACTGACTTTCATCTTTTTTTTTCCCTGGATTTCATTTTTCCTACCAAAAATTTCATCTGCGTGTCTGGATAATCCGGCCAAGGGATAGATAAAACGCGGATAATTGGGATTTTACTGTAAAAGCTTTTTAATACAGTTTTATCAGTATGATTTTTTTTTTTGTTTCGTGTGCGCGTAATTTTCGTTCTGAAGTATAAGCAAAGAAGAATTAAAATTAAAAGCCATGAATGTTTTTTTAGAAAACGGATTAAGATAAAAACGTACTCCAACAAAATTATAAGTAAATCTCTTCGCTAAAATTTTCTGGAATATCGCGTATCCACTCTACTTAAAAAACAAAAATGTGATATAAAAGGTATATTTTTAAATTTAATTAATACCCTAATGTTTTTGTTAAATCTTAAGATTTAATATGAAAATTGAGCTTAGGAGGAATACAAAATTTGAACCAAAATAGGGATTTCAGAAGAGTTATATCTTCAATTTTTTAAGGAAGAGGAATGTTTGGGTTTGCGGCCAAATAAATAGCAGGGTCATTCCATGTCAATTAAATCATAAAATGCTAGATTTATGGAATTTTATCACTAATTTTCAATTTTTTTTATTGATAAAGAAATTTTTATCCCACTTTTAAATTTTGATTTTTGAATGGATATAATATTACCTATTTTTCAAAAAAATATAAAAATTTAAATAAAAAATGCCCTTTTTGAGAAAACTGGAATTAAAATATTAGATTTAGTTTTAAGAAAATTTCTTAAGTACCAACCTATACATTGTTGTATATCAGATGAAACGGCGTGGAATGCGCTGTTAAACGACACCAATGCCATAGTCCTAATCAAATTTTGAAAACATCTACAGCTATTTTTAATCGCGACTTTTTCTGTTTCTGGTACTCTTTTTGAGGGCTTCAGAGACCAATAATTCAAACCCCGGTAGACATACCTCAGTAATATTCCACAGTTGTTCTAATAGACACAAGTGGTACACATATACTTCAAGAAAAGCTGAGATGGTGAGGTTCAAAATGATATATTTTTGTGTTGATTTGACGTAGAATGGCCCAGCGCTAATTAGCAATATATTTAGTGTAATTTTGATTAGATATTTTACTTTAAGTGTAATAAAATATTTATATAATCATATGTTTTTATTTTATGGATTTTATGTAAATATATATGGACATATAATTATTTACATGAGAAGAAACCAAAATCGTAAAATTTTTAAAACTCTTAATTTTGTATATGATATGATATGTATACATTCCAATTTCACGGGGAAAATACCCAAAAAACAAATAGATATTATTTTATTATTAAATCATAAAATCGACCATATTCCACTCTACAAGACAACAACCAATAAGAGATATTATATAAACTATAATTGGGGGCCGGGATGGCCGAGTGGACAAGGGCGCTTGCAATAGATAATCAAAGTTAAGCAACGTCCATCGTGGTCAGTACTTGGATGGGTGACCGCTCCATTCGGGTGACCGCCCACCAATAAAAGCCACGCAGTCCAAGTCTACCCCCACCCCCGGGTATGTGAGGCCCGTCAGCCTACTGGAGGCGACTCACACCGACCGGGCGTAGGAGTGATGAACCTTCCCCTCCATCGAGAATCGTGGTGTGGTTTTCCAGGATGTCAGTAACCGCCCGGAGGTTTGGTTCAGGGACGGTATGCTTCAGGGAAAGAAATATAGGTCCTCGGGGCCTGCTGACTCTGAGCTACCATAATCCTTGGACCTAGACCAGTTTGTCACTGTCCTTGAACCCGAGAGAGCTGACGCCATCGGTGGGAAGGACACTGCCAAATTGGCCCCAATGGGATTGGTTATGGAGATATGGGCAGTCTGCCGCTGTACCATGGTGACCATGGCTTTCAGCAACGTGAGGTTTGGGCTACCCCCCTCCAGGCTGTCTGTACTCCCGCAAGCAAAACAAATGTCTGTAAGAAGACCACACTGCGCGGCCAAAGGTCTCATTAGGCCTAATGCGCCAACTGAAAAAAAAAAAAAAAAAAAAAAAAATATATATATATATATATATATATATATATATATAAACTATAATTATATAAATATAAGAGAAATTTCTAGTCTTGGTTGTTGTCTAATTGTTCTCATTTAGCTCTGATGAGGACATGAAATTCGAGGCGAAATATTAGCAAAATTAAATATGTGAATTTTGCATATTAATGTTAATTATTTTGACCGAAGCTCCAACTATTTTCTCTTTGTTATATCTACCATCAACTATCTTCCACCATCATATTTTAATTTTTTAAATTCATCTCTATTTTTTTTTATATAGTATATATTTTTTGATGGAGC
The DNA here is from genome assembly GCA_911387785.2 of Aelia acuminata. NCBI lineage: Eukaryota > Metazoa > Arthropoda > Insecta > Hemiptera > Pentatomidae > Aelia > Aelia acuminata. Next base: position 22,536,709 of record OU426984.1, on the reverse strand, counting down.
TGTAACCGATTAATTTAAGTTGCTGCCCAGTGAATCCTTTAAGACTGACTCTTATCCGCCCCGCTTAAGGAAGAAACTTAGTTATTCCCGTTTTTTGTTTCCATAGATATGTTGTATACCATATATTCCTAAATAACGGAATAACTAATTATTTTATATATATATTTTTTTGTAAGTGGTTCACTGCTTAGTCCTTGGATTCATAAGTGTTGAATTACTTTTAAAAAATCTCAGGACCTTCAGATTTTTTTATTATGTTTTTTTTTTTTTTTTTTCATATCCTATTCCATCTTGGAATTGAACATTCCTTTCTGAAGTCGCTAAAGCCTGGCTGAATTCATCGGGTTCTTCTTTCTCATTAAGACTGAATTTCCTTTCCTTATATTCTCCCCTTACACCTGAATTAAATTCTGGTACATGGGAAATACTGTGCTAATAAAAGTTGAATTGGATCACATATGAGTACGTTTCCCTCTTGATAATTTAGCTTTGCTTATTAAGCGTGCAATACCCTAGCATGACATAGTGAAAAAAAATTATTAAAAAAAAATTAAACCTACTTGGAAATCTAGGAACCAATAAAAATAAATGCACAAAAAAGTATGAAATAATTCCCTTCTGATTTGTATGAATACATAGCAAAATTAAAAAAAATGGTTTAAAAAGCAGAAAAATGCAATAACACGAATAATTTTATTTCGATTTGTACGAACAAACACTAACTCTTAATAAAAATTATTAAGTTAAAATATTAAATACCATGTTTAATACATCACAATCTTTTCAGAGGCGATGCAAAATATATAAGTGCATTTCGTACTGGATTTTGGTTTTCGTAGTCTTTTTCTTTTTTATTTTTTTAATTGGTACCCCTCTTCGATCACTACAGGTGAGTTTGGTTCATTGATTGGTTGTTCTATCTATGGTTGAAAGGACGAGATTTATTCCCTAGGTCTGTAGCGAAATAAAAGTCAACCCAGGTAGCGCTCTACCGCGTTCGTCTATCCTGAGCCTTTATGTTATAATTATTATACACACTAACCGTTAATAAAATTTATTAAATTAAAATATTAAATACCATGTACAGTACAACACAATCATTTCGGAGGCGGCGCAAAATAGAAAATCTTCTAAATGACATGTTACTGATTACGATTTCAGTTGAAAACGGTAGACCTTGAAATCAATAGATGGGAAGAAAAGATCCATTTTGACAATTTTTAGATTTTCACAATTAGTGTTTTATATGTGTTGTATTTTAAATTTTTAACACTAGAAACCGCCTCCGAAAAGAGTGTGTTCTACTGAACATGGTATTTAATATTTTAATTTAATATTTTTTTTGAACAGTTAGTGTATTCGTAAAAATCAAAATAAAATTATAATTACTATCGCATTTTTCTCCTTTTTAACACCATCTTCTCCAAATTTCGATACTAAAATTGATTATAAAAATGAAGCATAGTTAAATACAATGCTCTTAAATATATTTACTTTATATTTTATTCATCGTATGCGTAGAATGAATGATGAATAAAGAATTACTGTATGATGTAATATTATGGTAAATATTTCCCTCTGTTACTACTCAAGAATCATTTTTTATTGATATAAAATATAATTCGTCGAATGCAAGACTGGTCTAACTCAAAATCGCAATCCTTTTTTAATCTGCACGAATCGTAAGTACAATGCTGTGGAAATCAAAGAAAGAAGAGAGGGGAAAATGTAATTGCCTTTCCTGAAGAATTCTTTTTTGAGATAGAAAAGTCTTGCATTCGACGATTAATATTTATGGTTTATATCAGTAAAAATTTGGTAATTTGGGAGTTTATTTGACGGTGATTTAAAGGGACTCTAATCGCGTCCTTTTCAGTTAAAAATTGCTTTGATTCATCATTCCTTAGACCACAGCATTCTTCAAACATAAATAAAACCCCGAAAGGGATCCTTTTCAGTGAAGATAGGGCCTGACTAAACTTCGCCGTGTTTGCTTAGCACAGAAGTAACATAGTGAAACTAGTACCAATATTATAGATTAAAGGAGGTTTGGATCCGCCAAAAAACATTTTAAATACACAGCATTCTTGTATACCACATGGTATTTATATATAAAACATTCAGTAATATTCCAAATAAGAAAAAATAATACATATATATACATATTATTCAAAAGAAAACGTTTGAAACTCATAAGACACTTATCTCTAAGACGAGGAGCTTTTACATCACTTCATCTCAAAATAGAGGAAGGTCACGTGGTCATGATAAGATTACTGATAACGAATTTACTCCTCGGAGAATCTTTCCATATCAACTTTTTGTCGGGTTTAACATTTAATATTGGGAATGGATTATGGGAGAATTTGATCCAGATTTTTACTTCTTTTTTTTAATCACTCCTTACGTTCCGGAACATACTTAAAATTATTTTTACCAAGAAGCTTGAGTTTCTTACATGTTTAAAACAACGTGTTCCTTATCTAAATTTAGTAGTATAATATGGCGATAGATTTGATTGGCACAATGGTCGGAATTTACCGTTGAAAGATCAGGTGCTCAGAAATGCTGACGATTCACTCAGTGAAAAAAGCGAAAGTATAAAGCATTGATGAAAGCTGGTAAACACTCGGTATTAAATAAATAAATAAAGGTAACACAAAATACATGGTTGGTTCAAGAAGCTTTGACGATTTCGGTGATTTATATACAAAAGGGAAAACGGTTTGTAGCGTCAACAGTAACTTAAAAAAAAAAAATAGACAGAAGAAATTATGGTAGTCTTTAAGGCGGAAGTACTTATTCATTCTCGTTTTCTGCTCTGAAATTTAAAAAATTATATTTACAAGCTTCAAGTTTTATTGCGAAATTAATAAATGGTTGCTCATATTAATGTAAATTCTATTATTATTTGAAAATGTGATACCACTTTATGAGTATAAACGTTATCATTATTTATCAGAGGCAAGTTTCTCGGCCTAGGAATGAATGAATTTCAGAATTTATTTAGTTGAAAAAAAACTTGCCTGGATTTTTACTCACCTTTAGAAAATCCTAGGGCCACCTAGCGGGATGCGAACCGTCGACCTTACACAGTTGCCACCCTAAATATCACGGGTAAACAACATGTAATCGTAAAACATACAAGAACCGAAAATTTGATTTCGGGTTTTTCTTTGGCTGTTCTTATCCTGTATACTATTTCACTTCTGCAGTTATACTCTCAAGTTTCTTAGTATATTGACTTTTTTTTATTGAATATTGACAAAATAAAATATTTTGACCTCTTTTTTTTACTTTCACTTACCTATTTATGAAATATATCGTATGGGAAAGTATTTAGATCGTGAAAAACTTCCACTTGCGTTTTTCAACGGAGGTACACGTTTTGGAGTCCCCTGAGTCCAAATAACCCCCCCGAAATGGTATAAGTCCCGCGAAATGGTCTGTGTGTGTGTATGCGTGTGTTAACAGAGTAGCTCAAAAACGATAAACCGTACGAATCTGAAATTAGGTATTTGGTGTATCAATATGCCTGTGAACCAGAAATTTCATCAAAAGTGGTCAAACGGAGGGGCAATTTTGTCTCATTTTTACCTTTTATTTTATTGTCTCAAAAATGGCTCAAACGATTTTGATTAAACTCCTCATGTTTAATGGTAATCAAGTATTCTTTAATATCACGTAGGTTTTATTACCAAAGAAATATTCTGTGGGTGATTAATATTGAAGGAAAATTATTTTGTTTTCCTATAAAATACCTTTGTATAATTATATCTAAAAATGAGATATTGCCCAATATGAAAAATGAAGAAAATCTATTAAACATATACGGGAGAAAACGCGTTAAGCCCACGCATGCGCAGTACGCCTTTGATGACGGACCATTGTTTATAATTCAAGGCGTTCTGTTTATTTAATGGAAATTATTTGTATCGTGGTAACTAAACGAAGTTTTCAACAACTACATAAAGAATTATAAAATCAGACGACTTGGAGTATTATGCTTGCATTGCCGAATTATCACAAGTAAATATTTTATTTTATAATAAAAAAATTTACTGTGGGAGAAAAAGAAAAATATTTCGACAACTCATAAAACACGTTAAACCTAAGCATGCGCAGTACGCCTTTAATGACAGACCCTTGTTTATAATTAAAGACGTTCTCTTCTTTTAATGGAAATCATTTTTTTCATATTAACTAAACGAAGTTTTCAACAACTACATGGAGAATTATATAATCAAACGCGATGGAGTATCATGTTGCATTGCCGAATATCATAAGTAAAAACTTTTATTTAATAATTAAAAAAAAAAATGTGTACTTGAAATGTGTGAGCAAATGCAAACAAAAATAAGTAAATGAATGTGGAAAAATGTGTGAATTTGTGGAATGGCATTTAAAAATACACATAAAAATTTCTAATCAAGTTGGTAAGTGAAATTTATGTGTTGAACGCATATGCACCAGATTTTTTTTTTTTATTATTTTAAGTAGGTATATGTTTGGTTTTTTGGATTTCCATTTTGGATATATATAGCAGATTTGGGCAAAGGGTAGCCCCGGAATATTGGAGGAAAGGGAGGTTATCTTCTCCCGGGCAGAGCTTTGTCCACTATCGGCCACCGGCGGGCTCCCCTTATCGGCCCGCCTTTACAATAAGTCTTCCTTAGTCCCCACCTTACCCTATCTTCTCCTTTCCTTTATGTGTCGTCTTTTTGCCACAAGGGTCTTATGAAACACGTTCCCTCTCCTCGAATATATATGTATATCTATATATACACACACATGTATGTATATGTGAAAATTGGTATCTATAACTGACTTATAAAATAAATGGCAACTAATAAGCTTGATGGGGTCACCTGCGGTATAGTGATTAGCAACCTAGAATACTAAAGATCGCAGGTTCGCGGCCCGCGGTGGCCTTACGATTTTTTAAAGGGAGTAAAAAATTCTTGGCTATGCCGTCCCTCGGATAGGACTTAAAATGGAGCTCCTGAGCCTGACGATGCCAGGTACTCGTTTAAGATCCCTATCCTTATTATACCTGGATAGTCATAATTTAGGACTCCCGCTGTAGCATCGTCCGATTAGCCTAAGTGGCATAAAGTTACGTTAAACAAACAAAAGAATAAACTTGATGAATATGTCAAGACAAAAAATTATATCTATTGTAAGACCTCTATTTCTTCAACTTTACAATGAATAATGAAATATAAGTTATTATAACGACCTTTCTTTTTTTGTTGGTAAATGGTAAAGAAAGTTGGGTGGCTACGCATGTATGTTGATTTAATATTCATATAACATATCAGATGTTGTTTGTTTGTTTAACGTCCCTTTATGCTACTAAGGCTAATCGGAGGATGTTAAATTTTTACAGCCGGTCCCGAAAGTTGTTCGGCTAATCTAAATAAGTCACTAACTCGAACAAGGACTTTATATGTGCCTGTGTGTTCGGGGATAGAGCTAGTGTCTCTTAAGAATTAAAATTTAAAATTTTACTTAAGTAATTACATCCAATATATAATTGGTTTCTTAATTTCCTGGGATATTTATATTATGGGTATAGTGGCTGTTAACCTTATTGGATCAATCACCAGGACAATCTCAACTTTACCATTTATTACTTATTTTCAACGTTTCGGCTATGTCGCCATTTTCAAGTCTCAATCTGAACACGGATGTAATTTATCCAGCTTTAAACAATGCCTTCATCAATTCAACATAAAAATTCCCTTTTTTATAAATTAAATATATATAAACCATTAACTAGTGTCATGCTGAAAGACTTATATAAATATTTAAGTCTTTCAGCATGACAACACCAGTTAATGGTTTATATATATTTAATTTATAAAAAAGGGAATTTTTATGTTGAATTGATGAAGGCATTGTTTAAAGCTGGATAACTTACATCCGTGTTCAGATTGAGACTTGAAAATGGCGACATAGCCGAAACGTTGAAAATAAGCAATAAATGGTAAAGTTGAGATTGTCCTGGTGATTGCTCCAATAAGGTTAACAGCCACTATACCCATAAAAAATTTTTAAGAACATTGTGTAGTACAACTTCTGACCCCTTAAGGTGCCTTTACACTGCGTCGAACACCACCCTCGAATAGCCTGTCCCGAACACATAGTTTGTTTAGTCTAAATAAGACACGAACTTCAAGAGGTACTCTATCTGCAAGGCAACCTGTTCGGTGTTAGCGCTAGTAACCGTCTTTTAGCATTTTTCTGACGTTATTTTTATCCATAATAAGTTAGAGCAAAAGTAAGAACAGCCGCTAGTTCTAAGTCAGCCGTTTTCGTAATCAAAATCATGATCATTGGCATCGCTTGACTTGAAGTTTTAGTGTAAAAAGCTGTTCGTAGTGTGTCAATACAAGGTTCGGGGATTATCTGTTCGAGGGCGAGGTTCGCACAGTGTAACCTTTAGGCACCTTTAGATTGGTTTCCTTTTATGGGTTCAGAATATATGTAGGTTCGATATTATCGTAAGTAGAAATTATCGATATTGTATTTTTAGAGTTCTTTAGAATTCCTCACCTAATGAGAGATATTGCCAGGGGGATTCCCTTGCGAAGGGACAAAAGGCGAAATTCCTTTTGTAAATAGTCTAACTTAAGCCTGCATTTTATACTTACCTACATCTTCAATAACCATAAGGTCAAACACCTGCACATATAAATATCAAAATTTACCGTGACATACTAATCCAGCAGAACCACCATGGCCTAATCTGGTCAGGTTAGGTGCGTCCAATGCTTCCGAAATCTCTCCTCCTCGAAAAGGTTTCGAAACCATCTTTCACGCCTACCGCAGCGGACGGACGGGGACGGCAGCGACTGGCGGCCATGACATTTACAGGTGTAGCTTGTCTTTTGTATTTACATCCCAGGCCCGATCAGTTAAGCACTTTATACTTTACTGCTAATTACCATGCGATGACCCTCGCTATGAGATACTGACCTGCTTTTACTAACTGCCAAGTATTTCCTTATTGCTTTGAGAATTCTAATAATTAATGCGAGAATATGGAACTTACTAGCTGACCGGTGCGAAGCATTCACACTCTCAGCTAGTTAAATCCCACTTCATTAATCTACACACCGTATATTTAGTATCGGGGGGAGGCGTGTAAAGGGAAAGGGGCAGCCATGAGTAACCAGTAATATAGAGAAAAGGTGAGGTTGAAAGACGGAATACTTAAATACACATATCGGTTTCGCGGAAAGCGAGTGCGCTGATTCTATTGACTGAAATCGCATGTTTTTGAACCCGCAAACGACGGTGACAATCGGAAAAGTGTATATAACCAAAAATGTTCGTCTCGACAAACTGAAAAAATGACACCTTCGAAAAAGCCCTGCGACCATTTTGATATTTTCTTTGAGAAATGCAGTTTCTCGCATACGAAGGGGTTAATCGAAAAAATGTATATGACCGAAAATGTTCTCCTTGAAAACCTGAAAAGATTGACATCATTTAAAGACCTCTATTACCATTTTCTGGCAAAAACCGCAATTTTGCACTTATAACTCGCAATCGAAGGCGAAATGATATTTTTCCCATGTAGCGGTTAAGGTATCCTTAAAATGCCTTAGTCATGAAATTTGAAGTATTAAGGAGGTTATGGCGTACCAAAAAAAAAAATATTTTAATAAATAACTATGACGGGGGAAGAACTCCGCCAGTAGTTTTATTATACTAATTCTTAAGTAAATCAGTTTTTTTTTCTCTTGAGGGGGGGTTGGTAAACGCGCGAATTATAACCGAAATTTTTGAAGCCCGACACCCCGGTAACTTTATAAAAAACCAAGTCAATTGGAATAATTTTTGAAAATAGGCTGCACTTTCGATGCCGGATTCATATTACAGATGACTTCTGATTTTTTTGGGATGTATACATGGAGAAGAAAACTCAATACTCAGTCACTCCTGTCTAGTTGCAATATTTGTATAGTGGAAAACTTCCAGTAAAAGCTACAAAATATCGCGATCTACTCAATTTATTTCAGTTGTTGAACAATTCAGAGACCGACATTTTCTACCGCATCCATAGCAATATTTTCTATAGCATCAGACAATGTTCGCAATGGAGGAAGTGACGAATCACATGAATGGAATTTATTCAAAATAATTTTTTGTTTGAAAACATTTAATTGCGTTATAATATTTTCGTTACATCATATATATACACACACATTATCGCTGTCACTTATGGCTCAGGGTCTTTAAAGTTTTATTAATAATTCCAGACAGAAAGAAATCGATGTTTGCTTAATTGGAGATAAAGCCTTATCTATAATCGTTGTAATTAATTGATAACGTAGGGTGACTTGATTGCCTTGGAAATAACCAGAAATAGTTTATAAATTCAATGTTGAAAAACATGGTGTAATTCAACAATATTCACTTTAATTACGGCTTCAAATGCCAAATTTTGAAAATTACTTTACATTTTTTTAAACTAAAATTATTCTGCTCACATAAAAAAAAAAAAAAATAAATAAATAAATAAAGACAGTGTATAGAGTAATGGGAATAAAATAAAGAAAAGAAAAAAATAATCATTAGCTATTTTTTTTCTTCATTATAGTGAAACTTTAAACGCTTTCCTTCAAAATACTTTGTGATAAACATTTTTGTTAAAAATTTTTCTAGTTTTTAAAAAATAGGCCCTTACTTATTTCGTGAAAAAATGTATTCGATGATAGTGAAAACTTAAATAAGTAAACTTTTCTTTTTTGCGATGGGTGAAAATATAGAAAAAAAAAAACATTTTTTAATTTTAATTTTTACATTACTTTAGTACTTGAGTAATTTAATTGTAAAAAATGTATATTTCATATTTTATCGAAACATCAATAATTTAGTGTGAATTTTAAAATTTCACATTTCTTAATTGTTCATCGATAAAGTTTTCAAGTTCACAAAAAAACATTAACAATCATGAGAAAATATTTACATGTTTTTTGGCATTTATAAAAATAATTTAGATCAGCATTAATTCTACCAATGCGTGAACGCATCTCTGTGACAAATTGGGTGAAATAGTTTCAAATGGTTGTCCCATTTTTTTTTTGTTGAAAAAGGTTATCAGAAATGTTTTTGATTCCAATTCATTTATTTTCTTTAATAATTCAAACGTGGAGTGCAGGAAAAGATGATTTTTTTTTTTATAAAATTTTGCTTATGAGATAAATGTTAACATTCATTGCCGATTAATTGAAGCAAATTATTTTGTACTTAGGTAACCAGCTTTAAAATATTTAGTAATTTTAAATATTTTTGGATTGAAGAGAAAAAGGTTTGCCTAGGCTAGGAGTCGAACCCGGCTCTAGCGGCCTAGGCTATTCTTTTCAAAAATAAAATATATTTACATATTATAGAGCCCTCTAATTAATGTACTAATAAAAAGCCCTATAATGTAATAATTTATTTCAAACTCATTATGAAATCCACCTTCCTAGGAAATAATATGGCTGCGAATATGTTTTAGACTTGCGTCCTTGCTTAACACGCCCAACGACTTAGCACATATATTTCCTATTTATTACAGTCTCATTAAATCACATGGAAATACTTCTCGAGTCGCATATTCTCTATTCAACACAGTTGATTTAGTTGCCATTCGACAAAGGAAACGTGATATGAATGGCTTTATATAGTTTATAACCACGTTTAAAGTACGGCTATTATGTATATGCCTTATGTTTATTTATTAATGGTATATGTCAAGCGTCAATTGTACCTAATAGAACACAATATTCTGAGGATCAAGCCGCCTTATTATAATTTCAAAAAAAAAAATCCTTGTCTATGCCGTCCCTCGGATAGGAACTAAAATGGAAGTCCCGAGCATGTAACATGTCAGGAACTCGTTAAAGATCCCTATCCTAATTATACCCGGATAGGCAAAATTTAGGACTCCCACTGTAACATGGTTCGATTAGCGTTAGCGGCATGAAGTGACGTCAAACATACAAATAAACAAATCGAATTCTGTTCATTTAGATGAAGAAATACATTGAAAATAGATCAAGTACCTAACAAAATCTTTATAAGTTAATCACTCAGAAATCACCGAGTCGGGTTAACCTGCAGAAGTATTTTCTGGATAAAAAATAAATTTTATTGTTATTGCAGATTCTTCGAATTGTTTAAATCAACGACTGAGTACCTGCAGAATTTTTTTTTCGCTTTAACTTGATACGGTATCTCATAAGATTTGATAGATAGGTCTATTTTCTAAATAAGTATATACAGTATACATATCTTTTAATAACGTATTATAAACGATGAACGGAGTTCGCCTGTCGAGGTCAATTATTATTACAGTAAATAGATTTATTATATAAATCTGTTTACATACACATACATATTTTGAGATTTTCATTTGGATCACTTAAAGTCTTTTACTCTATTCTTTAATTCATATATGTATGGTGTAGCTTCTTTTGAATATAAATATAATTTTCTATAATCTAAACGGTTCAATATTTGCAATGTCTCGTTTTGATTTATTTTCTAAGAAAGTTAATCTGATAGGTTAGGGGTTTTGTGGAGATATGGATAATAACGCCCGAAAATTAATATGAACTGTGTGAACACCGGACAATCGAGTCGAAGTGCATCTTACGCACGGTAACATTTAAATTTCGTAATTAGCAATTGTTTCTTTAATTAATTCAAGGTTGCTAATTTAGATTAATTAATTCTCCCCTGGCTTTATTTATTTAATTTTTTGTATTGCCTCTATACTGCAGGGACATTGGCAGCATATAAATTTTAGATTTTCGAATAGTTTTAGATTGATTTTAAATATTCCGATGTTAATTTCACAGTTTTTTTCATCATCTAGAGCTTAAATGTAGCATTTAAAGATATATTTTTTCTATTCTGCTTAAAAGCTTTACAGTCCTTGTTTTAATTTCCCTGGCTTTAAAAATAAGTAAGATATGTGACATATTCAATTTTGTATAGATACATTAAATGATGTTCAAGCATTTCTGACTTTTTCGATAAACCTATCATTTTTTTTGCTCAATTTACGGTTTATCATAAGATATAAAAACGGCATTTTTTTTCGTGGGGGGGGGGGATTATTTGTATACAGTACCAGTCAAAAGTTTTGACTCACCCTTAGTTTTGTAAAATAAATAAATAAGAATATTTTATTTATTTAACAACATAAAAACTATAATGTTATTTTCAATTTATTTATAATTTGTTTGTTTAACGTCCCTTTATGCTACTAAGGCTAATCGGACGATGCTACATCGGGAGTCCTAAATTTTGCCTATCCAGGTATAATTAGATTACGGATCTTTAACGAGTACATGACATCGCACAGGCTCGGACCTCCATTTTATGTCCTCATTGTGTTCTATTACGCACAATTAACGTTTGATTTATACTATTAATAAATAAACATATGGCATATACATAATAGCCGTACTTTAAACGTGGCATAGGATTTTTTATTCCGATTGAAAAATTCTATGGCCACCTCGGGGCGGGAACCCGCGACCTTTAGTATATTTGGTTGCCATTCTAACTACTACACCACAGGTGACCCCTTTTTATACTTTTTTTCTGAACTTAATCTTATAATGTTTGAAATGTTACCTCTTAAGTTAATGATGGTGGGAGATATCCACCATATTCTACCTCTTGAGTTAGAATTATTTTATTAAACTTAAAGATTGTGAATTGTATACAAGTGAGTCAAAAATTTTGACTGGTACTGTTTATTGAAAATGATGGAAACATTTAAGTATATGTGTGTAAAATGATTAGCGTGCCAGAAAAAAATTGTTACATGCCACCTTTGTCATGAGTGCTATAGTTTCTCCACCACTTATTTGTTTATCAATTAAAAATATTCGTTCCTTACCTGAGTCTATTATTTTACCGATGTTTCAGCCTTGAGAACGGTACAAGACATCTTAATAAATAATTTCTTCATGACTTCAAGCGATCAACCTCTGTTCCAGCTTTGCGGGAAAGAAGTGAGACGAATCTTATCGAGTGGGGCGTGGGTCGGTTGCTAAGGTTACCGCTCCTTAGCAACCGAGATACAACACCTAGTGCCGCCTCCAGCAGCACTATCTAGGTCACTGCGATCTCCAGGACCCCCATTCTCATTCTCCAGGGTTTTCTCCAGTCTCCGGGGGTAGGGGGTCTTTCAATAACTGCAATCTATGGATAGGGAATATATCTAATACGTATACCCATCTACAGCCCAGTGTAATTAATTTTATTTCATTTCTGAATAATAAAAAAAAAAAATAAAAGCCAATTTATTTTTCAACTTTAAATAATTTATTTAAATGTATATGTTTCAATTTCAAACTTTTATTCGCACCTATCGGAAACTAAGAGACAATCAGCAAATGAGTTATAAACTCCTGTTATGTTGGCGTTTTTAAGCATGAGGGAAAATAGTGCCCAGCAGCACATCATCCCGGCCCTGTTTTAGGAGAGGAGGTCTCTCATCCGACTCCTTTTCAGTCGCCTAATATAAGGCATGCCAGTCTGTTTTTATGTCTGTGTCATTTGATATGAAAGACAAAAAATAGACGGTTCTTCTATTTATTGGTAATAATTATTATAACCATATAATTATAAATAATCAATTGTGCATAAATTGATAAATATTGAAGCAAGGCACAATTTGAAGCTTGTTTTTAATTATCTTTTATTTATTTATTAATTAATTTTTGTCTCTACCCTAATTGAAATTATCTCATTTTTATATTCTATATAAATAGTAAGTAAACCTCTTGTGTAGGTATTCGAATAGGGTAAAGATTGTTTTGTTTTTTTCGCTTTCTTTAGGCATTTGACCGATTTTAATCTATATCCTATAGCATTGAATGTGTAACAGACTTTCTGAGGTGCTTGATTGTTTTGGGGTGTATTGTCACACTTTTCACAGGCCACTTGATGAGAATAAATCAAGACCCCTCAGAAAGAATACATGAGTGAATTTTTTTCCTGGATTTTCTTGAGCTTCTGATCCGTTTGCTTCTTTCTTGTTTTATTTACCTATGTTAAGACTTGGTTTTACAACTCAATTACCAGTTTTTCAAGAGTTTGTTTCATAGTTAATAGGTACGAGGGGTGATCAAAAAGTTCCAGGACTGTTGAGATTGCGCGGCAATGGAGTGTCATAGAGCAGTGCGGTTGGCAGCATTGTTTAGCGTGACTCTTCCTGAGCTCAGCTGTTTATTCAGTTTGTTGATAACCTTCTTCATTGCAAAGTTACTGCTGTTTTCGTAAAAAAAAGTTTTTTGTGTTCGGCGATTTTGTGAAATGAATGTAAAGGAAGAGCAACGCGTTTGCGTAAAGTTTTGTGTGAAGTTGGGTAAAATGTTTACTGAAACTTTTCAAATGTTGCAAGTGGCTTTCGGTGATGAATGCCTGAGTCGGTCAAGGTGTCATGAGTGGTACAAAAGGTTCAAGGAAGGCCGGACATCGTGTGAAGATGATTCTCGTTCAGGGCGCCCATCAACTTCGACTGACGACGATCATGTTGCAAGATTGAACAGTCTCGTGCGTTCTAATCGTCGACTAACCATTCGTGAGATGGCTGAAGAATTGAACATTTCATTTGGTTCGTGTCAACAGATTTTAACAGAAAATTTGCAGATGAGAAGGGTGGCTGCAAAGTTTGTTCCGAGACTGTTGACTGAGCAGCAGAAAGAACACAGAGTTCAAGTTTGTCAGGAACTTCTTGAAATGGCAAATGACAATGAAAACTTCTTAAAACAAGTCATTACTGGAGATGAAACGTGGGTTTATGGCTACGACGTGGAAATCGCCGAACACAAAATTTTTTTTACGAAAACAGCAGTAACTTTGCAATGAAGAAGGTTATCAACAAACTGAATAAACAGCTGAGCTCAGGAAGAGTCACGCTAAACAATGCTGCCAACCGCACTGCTCTATGACACTCCATTGCCGCGCAATCTCAACAGTCCTGGAACTTTTTGATCACCCCTCGTATATCCAATCGTTTAATGAGAGAAAACCTGTTGTAGTAAATACTTACTTTATACGAACTAAGTAACTGTGCTTGATGAAAATTTTGTTGTCTTTTAAAGAGAAGAAACTAAGAATTTCCATTTCTTTAAACTAAGAGTTAGAGATTTTCAATGGAAAAAAAAAAAAAAAAAGAAGGCATTAATCAAAACAAGGGGCGAATAGACCATTATAGGACCATGTCTTCACAGGGACGTTTTGATAGGGAATTTGTAGAAAAATGTTTTGGTGATTTAGAATCACCTGTGTTTTTGGTTAAACTTTTTCGAAAATTTCGTTACTATTATGCTCCAAATTTCGTATATTTTTTAAATTATGGCACTACAAAAATTTCAATTAGGACCCTCCTTGGATAATAAATAAACCATTTGTTTGTTTGTTTTTTTAAGGCGTAAATGCGATTTTAAAATTAACAAGTACCGAAGAAAATAATTATTTTTACCACGAAATTTCGCGTATTTCGATCTAATTTTTATTTTTATTAACAATGTATTTCTTTTAGAGATAATTTCTTGGTCGTGTTATACAAATAAGGTAGGTGATTTAAAAAGATTACACTCTATGACTAAGTGTTCCAACATTGTGGAGGCTGGGTGTGCCCAAAGACCGTACTCAGCCTTAGGTTCGAAATCGGGACTTCGATGCATAGCAGTACATTACCTTACTAATTAAGCTACCCCTTTCTCTACACATCAAAATTAAAATTTTACGGGAATAAAAATTGCTAAACCAGAAACCATTTACGAAACATGGAGCAATGTTTTTGTTTTGCAAATTCGTAGTTCTTATTGCGAGTCTGTTAAGGTTCCTGCGAAGCGCGTTGGGGCTATCGTATATATCATCTCAATGAAAGGTTCAAGGATATCAAATGGCCGAACAACGCAACGCAATATCTTCAAAATTGTACGAGCAAATAAATTTACAAGCTGTGAATCCTTTTTTGAACGTAAGATTTAATGACTACATTTGTGATTTATTGATTATTTATATATTTACAAAATGATTAATCATTAAAGGTTTTAGTTGATGTTTGTTTGTTTAATTTTTGGACTCGATTTTTTTGGACATGTTGGGTTTCTCAAATGATCGATTTAAGTAATTGGAAGTAAAAATTTAACAAATGCAAGTGCAATGATATTGACCAAATTTCTATTGTTTTTTTTTTCAATTTTTTTAATATTAGTTTTAAAATAAAAAAATATCTCTATGTATAAAATTTTTTTATGGACGGATGAAATGCCAACCTAAATTCTTGGCAGGAACTCAAATAGAAGAATAATTGTCTGTCTATAGTGTAGATTTAGGGCACGCATTGTTTCGTTGACTTTTCCTTTTATCAAATTCCTATTATTATTTATACTAGGCGTATCAACATGCTGAAATAAAATTTGATTGCTGTTTCTAAAAAATATACAAAGAATTAAAATTTTAGATATTAGGTATAACAAAAAAAATTTAAGAACATTATGTAGGACAACTTCTGACACCTTAAGGTGCCTTTACACTGCGTCGAACATCACCCTCGAATAGCCTGTCCCGAACACACAGTTCGGCTAATCTAAATAAGACACGAAATTCAAGAGGTAATTAAAGTCCGCTTGTTCGTGGATAGCGTTAGTATTGTTTTTGAGTTCATTAACATAAGCTTCTAGACTTTTTTTAGCGTTTTTTCTGACATTGATTATAACTACGTGTACTAAGTTAGAGCAAAAGTCAGAACAACCGCTAGTTTCACATCAGCCGTGTTAGTTATGAAAATTATTGTATCAAGGTGCATAGGTGCATTCAAACATTTTTTGCTCGACATGACGTCTCAGTGTTAATAGCCGTTCGTAGTACTCCGTTACGGCAAGGTTCGGGGGATAACCTGTTCGAGGTTGAGGTTCGCAGAATGTAAAATCACCTTAACGTGTAGAGTAACTACATGGCATCGTACTATCGGGTCCTCCATTTTACGTACAATGGTAAAAGATATACAAAATCCAACGATTTCATAGAATGTGAAGTCAATAAATATGCCATATTTTTGCTACTCAAGTTTAATATTGTAATGAGTGAGGCTATTCCTAATCATTTTTTAGCATTCCAAAAGTATCCTTAAAAAAAAACTCATGGTTTTAAGAATTGTGTTATTTATTATGTTATAAACAAATGGTACAATGGTAATAAGAATATTACAGTTGCATAAAGGGGCTTGGACTTCACGTTTCAGAGTAAATAGTTGATCGTAGTAAGCCGTTACGGCAAGGTTGGGTGGATTATCTGTTCGTCAAGTGGTTCGACTGAGTGTAAAGCCACCTTTAAAGAAAAATTGAAAAGAAATATGCTTAGTTTCTTCTGTAGAAAGAACACAATTGTAAGCAATTACATGACCAATTTACAATTTTCTATTTTAATGAGAATAGGTAAATTATTCATTACGACCTGAATTGAGACGTTTAAAGTATTTAACTCCCAATCATTCTCAGTTATGTTAAGTTCGATGATGAGATAATAGACTGAGGAGCAGCCATGAGCGGAGAAATCCAATAGGTTGCGTCATGGTAAGAACCCGACAAATAGAGGGTTGCATTTATCCTTGAATCTTTCGCTTCGCTAAGAACTTAAAAGATGTCTCCTTTACAGATTGAGGAGATGAAACAATTTTAAAATTAAATACTCGTAGCAGTAGAATTCGTATTTTGGATTTCAGAGCTTTGTTAAACTTGTGAGATTTCACCGATTTGGAAAACTTCCGGAAACGTGAAAGTCCTCCTTTCTCATCACATTTAAGCTTCCATACGTTGAGGTATTAATGAGTTGTCTAGAAATTAGCGCATTATATCATTCATTAAATAGCCTGCATTTCTCGGATTATTTCTGTTTAGAGATAGAAGATGTTCGTTTGCCTCTGTATCATGTCGCTGCTTCGCTATAATCCACTTTGTACTAAGTTTTCGAAGCGTAATTTTTACCCAATTTAGTTTTATGAGTTTAAACTGCGTTGTTGACAGTGGATCTGAGGGAATCTTTAAACGGTTATTCAAAAGATTCGGAAAGGAGATTTCAAACTTCCAAGACAAAGAAGGTCATGGAGGGACCCCGTCATTTGATGAAGATTTTCTTGGAGCAATAGTCGAAAAAATACCGGAAAAACTGTTCGAGAACTATAAGAATATTCTCACTGTCGGCAAAAAACCGTCTCTGACCGTAAAATAATCATTTTTATGATTTCCACACTGTATTTCCTGACCGAAACAGAAACGAAACTTTTTTAAAGGAATGATCAAAATTTATATTTATATTTATAATTTTTTTTTAAATTAAAATAATTACAAATTATAGAGAAATAATTAAAATGAAGTAAAATATAACTTTTTCATAAAAAAGTAAAAAATTTCTCACTTTGATTAGCTCCAAAGTGAGAACGGGTTTTCCAAAAAAACGTGCATAAATTACCATGAATTGCACACTTTAATGCTCTATAACACTTATTAGGAACATGTTTTCGATATTGTCGTTACATTACGAGGTATGGCTGTTTGGTCCTGTAATTACTCACATTTGTGTCCTGTATACAGAAGAAGCCAAGCATATTTCCATTCATCTTTTACGATTTCTTTAAGGGGTCAGAAGTTGTAGTTAATGCAGAAGCAGAATGAAACTTTTAGTTTTAAAATTTTTCATAAATATTTAATATAAGCTTAACTAACCAATATATCAATAAAACAGTCCGTTCAAAAGTTTGTTTGTTTGTTTGTTTAACATCCATTTTTATGCTACTAACGCTAATCGGACGATGCTACAGTGGGGTTCCTAAATTTTGCCTATCCAGGTATAATTAGGATATGGATCTTTAACGAGTACCTGACATCGTACAGGCTCGGGACCTTCATTTTACATCCTATCCACCGCTGGAATCGAACCCGCGATCTTTTGTATTGTAGGTTGCCATGCTAAACACAATACCACAGGTGACCCCCCGTTCAAAAGTTATAGAGGAATAATTAAGATGAAGTAAAATTTAACTTTTTCATAAAAATGTTATACTTTTCTTTCTTTGATCAGCTCTAAAATAAGAACGGGTTTTAAAAAAAAAACATGCGTTTGGACCCATTCATTGCAGACTTTAATGGTCTTATAACACTTATTACATTTTTCGATATTGTCATTACTTTACGAGATGTAACTGTCCAACAGCAAATACACGCATTTTGGGAGTCCTTATAATCCCCACAACTCAACCGAGGTAGAAAATCTAGGGCAGTCACATAGGGATAAATATGGGTCCTATAAAAAAGATAACTTCTTGTAGCAATTATTGCCTATTTGCAGACTAATTTCGGCAATATGGTTCAGTCGTTTTTTTAATCTATTTTTGACTCATCTCTAATATTGAACAAATACAGATGATTGTAATATTTACCGAGTCTTCCTAGTACATAGAGGATAGGATAGAGATTTTAGGGTGATAAATGTCTAGATTATTACGCTCCTAGCATTATTTACTGATTCGACGGTTTATATTAAGCGTACGTTTTTTTTTTTTTACCTGCCTTACATTACAATGCCAGATGATGCAGTTACATTAATAATAAAATAATATTATGTCAAAACAATACATATGCTATAATAACGTGCTTCATCGTCAGTGCGGTATCACACCAAAGTGATATCACATTTGCTTGTTTCTTCTTTACCGATCAGGTATTCGTGAGTGAATCTCGAGTGACCTATCTTTAACCGGGTAATTACAACCTCCTCTCCTAGTAAATATTAACAATCAACCAACCAAAACATGAATTCGGACCGATAACTCCAACATATGATTTTATATTTGTATTGCCATTTTATTGTAGTATTCAGGTAAAAATGTCCACAAGGAAACTTTGCTGTGGATTCTAGAGTCGATATTTTCCACTATTCTTGATTACCTAGCTTGTTTCAACTTCTTTGACACTTCAGATTCTTTCGCTGTTCTTAAATTACCTGGTCACATCAAAGGAGAACCCCCTTTTCCTTTGACATACATAGACCATTGTAGGTTTACAGAGGGTACAGGATAGGTAGAACTAGGGCAGACGCTTCTTCTGTACTTTTTTATTTACTTTTTCAATTTCCTTATTGCCATGGAATTTGATTAATTTTTACTTTAACATTTCCTGGATTGTTAAAATGTTTAAATATTCGATTCTTCTTCCTTGGGCAGAACCAGCCTCTATAAGGATGTAATTTTAATTAAAAATTAAGAGGAAAAACCTAGCGGTTAAGCGTGATCACGGTCAGATTCCTTACTAGCACGACAGCTGACCAAGGAAACGATACATCCTTTTATGGGTATCGTACCCTTTTATGGGTTGTATTATGGATTACGGCTTTAATCTCCCATCCTCTCCCCTGGCTCGGTATACCCGGAATAGCCTTAACGGTAAGGAAGGAGAGAACCAAAAATAATTGTTTTTTTTTGTGATATTTAAAATTTCCAGGTTTTAGAAATGCTAGAGCCGTGTTGTTTGAGGGCTATGTATTAGCCCTCTATATACCAAGCTATAGGTAAAATTATTTATTTTATTTTATATAAAATATGTTATTTAAAATATGTTATTTAAAAAAAAAAAGCTGAATTTATTTTTTGTAGGTCACAGTAGCTAAAACTAGACAAATACGGTTTAATAACATGTAGTCTTACAAATATCAAAACTCAATTTCTGTATTTCAATATTCTTTTGTGTGTGTGTGTCCTTCCCTTCCGCGACTTTTAGGCTATACGGGTGTTTCCCAGGCCAGGGGAGAGGGTTGGGGATTGACGCCGAGTATTATTAAATATCCCCTGGCTTCTGGTTTTGAACTTGATATCTTCGGGTTATCAATCATGTATTGTCGGGGGCAATTAGCTAATAATCCCGCCTCCCTTAATCTATTAAATTATTTCTGGCGTGTCATAGATTCTGAGCCGGCTTTATATAGCAATTTTACAAATTTTCTATTAATGTGATATCTGTTGTATAATCTTCTATATGGATGTAGCTATTGTTAATAATAATTTTAAATATTAATACTTTTAATATTTTCCTTCGTTTTACCAGTACCTAGTTTTTTTTTATCAGTTTTATGCCTAGCCTTTATTTTTTTATTCCATACTTCGTTTTCTAAATGGAATCTTTTATATCTCTTTAAGAACTCCCTATACGCAATTACGATATTGGCAGTCAGTCAGTTGGGTCTCATAATCGATGCCGGGCCTGGAGAGTACTAAAAATATGCGGGCTATTGCGTAGATTCTTGGCACTCAGCGACCTCACCCGAGAAGCAAAGTAATTTAGCTTTTGCCAACTTTGCCTCCTAACTACACCCCGAACATACTTAACAAACTCCTCTTTATAGCCGGCTACCTTCGGGGCTTATCAAAGCGGCCTTTGACGTGTGCTTCCCCTTCTGCCGTGGAGGTCTGATGGAGGTTACTCGTTTCGGGAACATCGTGAAAGCAAAAGATGTGTAAAATGAATTTCAAGACAAAATTTAAAAATCTGGCTCAGTAGCTATAATGCGTTGCATTAATTATATCCTATTCTTTGTAATACAGTCAAAATCAAAATTCACTGATAAAGATAAAAACGTTTCAGCTAATCTAAAACCGATAGGATTTAAAATAGAACTTTACGCAAAACTTAAAATTGTTTGGGAAAGAATTTAGAACAGTTAAAGTTTTAATTTTTTACATCTCATATTTGACTTTAGGAAGTACTAATGATAAATTCATTTAGAACTTACTGGATTATTTCTGCAGAGGCGTGATTAAATATAAATAACATTCAAGTAAAAGGAAATAATAAATAATATGATTGAAATGGGGTTTAGTACAATCACAATAGACAGCACAAATATACCAAATTCATCTTTTTCCAAAATAGATATTAATTAAATTCAGAATATACCAGATGATGGATGATATGAGATATCGTATGAGTAAGTATTTGGCTACTTGATGCCTAAACACTCAAAACGTCGCCATAATATAGTTGCTTATTATCGACTGAACCTCCTGAAACCAATTATAACATTTATATCAACTGACACACACACACACACACACACACACACACACACACACACACACACACACACACACACACACACACACACACACACACACACACACACACACACACACACACACACACACACACACACACACACACACACACACACACACACACACACACACACACGCACACGCAGGAGTTTGGATCCCTTTTCTATCTTTCATTGGATACAAATTAGGTATCAAATGAAACACAATTTCACGGATTGCGTGATTTCTGTCCTTAAAGACCTACTAAGACATTTAGTATTTATTTAGTATTTAGTATTTATATATATTTATAAATATATATATATATAGTATTTATATATATATTATTTATATAGTATTTACATATATTGTATTTAGTATTTATAGTATTTATATCTACTAAGTAGTAGATACTAGAGATACTAGTAGATAGTAGAGAGTAGTAGGACAAGATTGTTAAGTTAGCTACTAACTTTATAAACTCTTACTATTTTAATTATGTATTGTTCCAACAAGTCAAAAGTAAATTAACGTTTTTATATATGATTGGTACTTGTCTTTTTTTAAACCTGAAACTTAACATATATTAGGTGTCACCTGTAGTGTAGTGGTTAGCATAGCAACCTACAATATTAAACGTCGCGGGTTCGCATCACACGATAGGCCTAGGATTTTTTAAAGGGACTAAAAAATCCTTGGCTATGCCGTCCCTCTGATAGGACGTAAAATGGATGTCCCATTCTCATAAATTTTCATTAATTAACACTAATTTTTTTTTTTTTTTTTTTGTTCCAGGTAAGATGTAATGGATTATTGGAGGTGTTGACTAATTTATCGAAAAGGTACGACTTACTTTACTTTTATATGCATAAAGTGTAACCGCATGTGTTTTTCATTTTTTAAAAATTAATATTGAAAAAACTATTAACACTGATTTACATTGAAGACATAAATCAAATTTGAAAATAAAATCAATGACTGCATGTTTGGCATTAAAAAATAAATAAATATGGCTTTTATTTGTATTGTTAAAAAAATTTAAATGGTTAGAAATGGCCTAGTACTAAATATACATTTACAGTTATATGAATAAGTTTCCAGTCTAAACCTAAATCATTCAATATTCGAAGTTTTTTATCTTTTACCCAAATCGATGAGTCTTAAAATTCCAAAGCCGTGTCAAAGGAAGTACAAACCTTTTTTACAATGTGTAAAAACATTTTATGCCAATATTCATTCCCCCCCCCCTCTCTATTTATGTATGTATATATTTTCGTATAACAATAATTGTTGGATATTGTAATCCATGTATGTTACAATATCGATGTAATAGATAATATAGGCAATCACAGTGTCATTTTTTTTTTAAATATGAAATTTCAAATAATTAAGAAAAAAAATACGGTATGGGTTATTTAAATATTTTAGGAAGATTTACTCATTATTGAAGATATATCTCTGATCCAATGAGTTGTATCTCCTGGCCTTTGTTATCTTTTAATAAATTTTATCTTTTTCTTGAAATCCATCTCATGCATGACGTTTGCGCGCTCTCATTATGATATAATTACTTAAAGTATCATTGGTTTTTTTTGTTGTTGTTTTTTTTCCACAGGCGATTATTCAACATTAATTTACTTCAGAAATAACAGTTTGATAATTCAAAAGCAGTTCAATACGATGATGTTGTAGTTTATTTCCCTCACTCACTTTTTTACTCATTTTTAAAATCCTTTTTTTTTTTTTTAATTTCATATTGGAGTATGGTGGAGTCGAAAAATAATGCAATCATATTTTTTTGTGAACCTTGATTTTTATTTACAAGATAAGTTCTACATTATCAGAGTTGGGCAGTAGTTAACTACATTTGTAATTAACTACACAGACAACTACATGTAGTTTGTAGCTGGAAGCGCGCAACTACTATTTTTCAACTACCAGTTAAGTAGTTGTAATTTAAAACTACAACTACAGTAGTTGGGAAAAAGCAGTTGGGAATGGCAAATACAACAAGTAGTTGTTAATGTAGTTTAGAGCGGCAACTACATTTGCTAAGCAACGTCTAATTAAATCACATGTTTTTGCTATTAATATTTTGTGTTTCAATCCCATGTTTTATATATTAGCTGAATTGCATTTGATATACTCCTTATCGATAATACTAGATATCGATTATTACTCGTTATCAATAAAAGTAGTTGTAGTTTCAGGCCCATAATTACAGTTGCAACTACTAGTTGTAGTTGTAAAAATGCAACTACTTTTTTGAAACTACAGTAGTTGTAGTTGTGGTCCATTAACTACAAATTATAAAAGTAGTTGTAGTTTCAACAACTTCCCAACTACTGTGTCAGTAGTTTAGTAATTTGTAGTTCAACTTCTTTTTGTCCAACTCTGTACATTATATTTAAAAATATTTGAGTAGTTAGATTTATGTAGTTTCATAATGCTTCTATGATAATTCTGTAGTATTGTGGAAAATATTTAATTCATATAATGTAAACAAAGTAGAAAAAAAAAACAAGGCAAGTTTAAGAAGGAAAATGCGGTAAACAGAATTAAAATTTTTTCCATTTATTTAATTTTATATTTTTAATTAAAATATTTTTTAAAAAAAATGATGAGAGCGCTGCCACGGTGATGCAGAGTCCCGGGTTCGTTTCCCTAACTTTTCTCTTAAAAAAATATTTATTAATTATTTATAAATAATAAAAAATTAATATTCAATAATAAAAAAAAAATGGATATGGAACATCTCCATTCACCTTTCAGTTTATTTAATAGATTAGAATTTACAAAAGAATATTACGTTACTTAAGGAGTTCCATAATTAATATTTTGGAACTTGTTTGTTTGTTGTACATTAACATCAATATTTTAAAAAACATCGAATTTGGGGATAAAATTAGGATAAACCGTAGAGTTATTGACACCCTTAAGACTAAATATTTCAGTGGTGAAATTAAAAAAAAATACTTTTTATGAAGGGATCTAATTGAAACTTACTATAGCTCCTCTTTCCTTGTAAGGACTCAAGAGGTCTTTTTGGGTCAAAAGTTTTACAATAGTTTTACTTCAATAACTGTTTATTGACATCCTGTGGATTTAATTGTGAAATCTTTCCTATGGTTAGTTTGTTAAAGTCTTAAATCATAGATGACTTAGAGGACCCTTCAAACATTAGATTCATGTACCAATATCTTGAAATAAAATTAGGACTTGTTTACTTATTCCTTTAAGTAAAAGTTGGGGTGCCAATAACTGTACTGAGTGTCAATAACTGTATGGTTTACCGTATGTTTTGTCCATTTTCTTTTTTCCATTTTTCTTTTTTTTTTTTCCTCTAAAATAATTGCTTTCATTAAATTCATATTCATACTTATTGAATTTACTCAAAATAATATGTTTAAATGTAATCAAAAGTGGCATTTCCTTCAATTTTTCTTCTCTCAGGGATGGAATATCAAATTGTCCTGACGATACTCCCCGTCGAATGAAATTGTCTGAAAAAACAAAACGAAAAGCATACTTGATGATTCCCGAAATATACCTGTTTCGCGTGGTTTACCACCTGGCAAAAGCATATGGAATTGAATGAGTTGCTTTTGCCCCGAGGAGAACCTGATTCCAATTTACCCGTGAGTGCCACATTTTTACGACCCCGGTGTACCCAATTGATGTTAACAATTTCCAATCAAGTTTTTTTTCTTTAACCGTAGAGAAAAATATTTTCCACTATCATTATTCTGAATAAATTATAATGGTTGAAAACGGGCACGAAGGACAATTAAGAATCATTAAAATATAATACCTTGTGGTATTTTCCGTTGCAAATTATTAATTGAGCAATGTTCACTGAGGTATATTTTTTTTTTTATATTGAATTAATCAGTCAAAGTAGTACTGCTTTTGTTAGAAAATTCATATTTAATTATGAAAAGAAAAAAAAAATATATGTAACCAGGCATTTTATGGTTTAACTAAAAGATTGCCTGATCTTTTATCAAAGGTATGTTTCTTAACACACTATTTCCCAAAGCGGTACGTAATTTTGCTATTACCATAATTCTCTTTAATTTCTTTAGTTTCTTGTACATGTTTCTTTTTTTTTTCTTTACTAAGCAATAGTTGCTGTAACTATGTACTTAGTGCAAATATCCATAAAGGGTCCAGAGGAAAAAACTTACGTAGTTCCATATTTTTTAAATCTTATCATATAATAGATATCGTAAATATTCCATCATAGCAAAGTATCATGACTTGAAATACCTTACGAAGTTCTTCATCAGCATTTCCTCTTGGAAAGATATTCCTTAGAATATTTCAATTTTCATTTTGATAATGGTAAAGGCATTGAGTTGTCATGATAATTTGTTTGTTTGTTTAAAGTCACTTTATGCCACCTAGGCTAATCGGAGGATACTACATTAATAGTCCTAGATTTTGCCTATCCAGGTATAATTAGGATCGGGGTCTTTAACCTGAGGCTCGGAACCTCCATTATACGTCCTATCCGAGGGACGGCATAACCAAGGATTTTTTACTCCCATTAAAAAATCCTAGGGGCACCGCTGGACGCGAACCCGCGACTTTAGTATTGTAGATTGCCATGCTAACCACTAAACCACAGGTGTCCCCTATCATGGTAATTTTATAAGTTGTTACAGTTCCAAGTAATAAACAGTGATTTTAAAGTAGTTATATCAATAAATGTACTTAGTTTTGTAGTTCATTAGCGATCAATTTTTTTTTTTTTTTTTTTTTTTTTTTTTTTTTTTTTTTTTTTTTTTTTTTTTTATTATGATGGGTATAATTTTAAAAATGTTCTCTGATTTTTGGTTTTATTTCTTTTCTTCTTAATGGAATGGAATACCAAAAGGGTATTACCCCTGAAACAATAATAATCTACAAAAAATTACTTTAAAATAGCGATACCATATTTCCTACCACACAACAGTGATTATAATATTTTTTTGCAGTTAATTATTGATATAATTTAAACAAAAAAATCACTTCGCCACTATTGTATATTTTTTTCATACATGATTCTTTTTTTATTTAATGTCTATAAACCAATAATGATTAACCACCTTTGACTGTGAACATGTGTTGTTTGTTTATTTAACGTCTATTTATGCTACTAAGGCTAATCGGAAGATGCTTTAACGAGTACCTGACATCGTACAGGCTCAGGACCTCCATTTTACGATCTATCCGGGGGATCGCATAGCTAATTTTTTTTTATTCCCATTAAAAAATCCTAGGGCCACCTCGGGACGCCAACGTGTGGTGTGAACATGTGATAACTTTTTTTAAAAAGTGGTTTTAATTTATAAATATCAATGAAGCTACTTAATTAAATTTTTCGTAATGTAAATGGTTGGGGGTGCGGTCAAATGAAACAGCATGAGCAATAACGTATATTGTGCCGACGTTTCGAACCAAGATTCATATCTTCATCAGGCCTGTAGAGTCCACTGTTATAGAACGACAGCTGTCAATGTGCAATTCATATGTGCAGATGAATGTTTTGGGGGAGAGATCATAGAACACTTTTCAAAAAAATTACGGTTTTAAAAAAAATTAAAAATAGGAACTAAGTCAACAGAAGGGGGACCTGTGTAGGTTTGCCCGACGATGACCTGATTGTAGCTTGCCCGAAAGGTCGGGACACATCATAAATTTTATCATTTATTGTTTTATTTGATGTATATAACCGCACCCTTTAACTAACCTTCTCTCCAATTTTTATTTATTTTCTTATTATTTAGGGCCTCCAAGAATAAATCCCCTTACTATTTTAGGGGGTCCTAAAAATTTTTTTTTTTTTTAGGAAAAACATTTGTTCTTGTTTTTTTGTAAGCTCAAAACTACAACCGCTGAAGACTCCAGTTGGTATTGTTACACCACTGCGTGCCTTTGAATACCATATTTCGGCTCAAACTCTGGACTATAACCTGTATTGGTTTAATATTGACGTGTTAATCCTAATAATTCGGTATATCAAACAAAAAAAAAAAGAATAATAACGAAACAAAAATTGTGAACAATCCTTTTTTTTTTTTATTGTCATGCTGGACCTTGTCGTAGCCGCACGTGGAGTACCATTGCGGGAGCACTCAGTTTGAAATGATTCCAACAACGTAACCTTTTATACCCGGAATACGATGCATTCCTTCTCAGGTTAGCGACGTAGAATAAAGCCACTCCTCGTTGTTTGTTTGAATCATGTATCTATTTTTTTTTTTTTATCATATCTGTTTATAAATATGTGTATATATATATATATATATATATATATATATATATATATATATATATTCTTATGGAAGGATTATATGCGAATAGGATGAAGTAAGTGCGATGCACTCCAAACGAATTCATTTAATACCCTTTTGGAAACCTCGAACCGCCCTTGAAATTTGTTTACAAGATAAGGATGAGTTCAACATTCTTTTCTAAAGTAAATTATTGAGCGTATCTCTTAAACATTTTTTTTTTCTTCCTATTGTCCCCTGTACCTGACTCAAAGGTGCAAAGTACTCCACTTGACGATTATTCGTCATAAAAACAAATGGTCATCATTACCGTAAATAAAAAATAAAAATAAAATAAATAAAATAAAAAAAAAACCCTCGGCATTGAAATTAAATGGGAATTTCAATTTCAAGGACTCGAAAGCAGCAGGACTTGATAGAAGAGATGAGAAAACGCTTTTAGAAAAAACATTGGAAAACTCTAGTCAATAGCTGAAATAAACATCATAATAAATACTTTTTCTAAGATTTTCTCCTGTTAAGGAGTGGAAGCCATGAATGGGACGGTTAACGACATTTTGATTTTTTTCTCTCTCTTCTAATATGTATTCAGTAAACACTTCTAAAAGCAAAGTTGATTCACTATTTTTTTCTTTGATATTTTTTAAAGTTATTTGAAAACTGAGTGGATACGGAATTCCTTCATATCTTGATCTTAACATGATAAATGCGTATTATTTATTCATTAGGCTCAGTTCACAGAAACTATGCTAGGGTAGGTACTTATCTGTCGCACGTCAGACCTGTGATCGGCACTCCCTCTTTAGGCTAACCCAATAAAGTTATGTTAAATGTTAATGAATCATTTAATTAATTGATTAATTGATCGCGGTCAAATCAACAGCTTGGGAAACCTATGACCAAGAAAAAGTAATGTGAAGTAAGTGGGTTATTTGGAGCGCAAAGTCCGACTTCAACCGAGCATAAAAAACGAGCTGTCATTGCAACGCTATTATTTTTTTTTTATTCAATATATGTATTATATATTATATCGATATTATAATTTATAATTGTAAAAAACATTTATAACATGTAAAGTAGTAGGCCTCGATAAGTAGTTTCTATTAGCACTTTATGTACACCAGACATGATATGGTTACTGTAAACCTTTAGATGTACTGAAGTTTTTACAGTAAAAATATGAAAGGATGCCCTTATACCACACTCACTATACATGTATATATAAGATATAGGGGAGAGTGGGGAACAATGAGACGATTTTTTTTTTTCAAATTGTCAAAAATAATAGAAAAACTACAGCTGGAGTTCTGAAATTTATATAGTACATCTTTGGTCAGTAGATGTGAAATATGAGTACGTTACACACAAAAATATTTGTTTTCATAAAACCACAAGAAGGTTTTTGTCTCAGTGTACACTAGTGCAGGGAATACCGAGACATTACATTGCTCGGGGAAAGTTGAAACACCATATCTAAAATAAATATTTTAATAAAATTATTAATAATAAAAGATAATAACATTTTATTACAAAATATTATAATGATAATTAACATAAAAAATATATAACTTCTTTCCATTTAAACCTTAAATTATATTTCTTTTAGGAGTTTAAATCTTTTATTCTCTACATCCTGAAAATTGCCATTAAGATGAAGGCAAAATAATGTCAAGTCCGATGTATGCACTTGTCCCATCTAAATGAGGGAAGTGCTTACATAAACCTCTCCTAAAAATTATTACCGAGAAGTTATTATTCATCATTTTTCTCCTTGAATGGCAGAAATGTGTTTACAGAGGGGATGATTTTTTTATAATATCGAACTCCTTCAACTTTACACCAAACATAAACCAACAAGTGTGACTGTGAAGCGTCCCAGTGAGTTAATCTTAAAAGGTATGAAGTTTAACTCAACCACAGAAAGCAGTTAATGCAATAAAAGCACATAATGAGAAATAATTGACAAATGCCCCACTTCACTTACATCCTTATATAGTACTGAACCCAAGATCCTCCATAGGTTGACTTGATACTACTGGTTTTATTTATTTATTATTTCATTCCTACCACACTTTTAAATTTTTAGGGAAATGTATAGTAAATATACTACATCTAACTCGCCTAGAAGAATCAAGCTTACCCAATTTCAGGATAAATAGAAATCACTTATGATTAAATAATGATAGTAAAAAAAAAAGCATAAAAGAAAGATTTAATCCGGTTCTGAGCCAGAGATAAGAGAATCTGGTTTCTAAAACTAGATCCTTAAACCTAAGTTATGATGACGCATGCCAACGCTTTCGTGAGCTTATAGAGGCGGCCGTTCCGAAAAATTTTGAATAATAATTTTTGAATGGTAATTTATAAATTAAGGGAGAAATTCGTGAATTTGGTTCAAGAAAAAAAAATTTTTTCTTGTTCCGATTATGTTTCCAGATGATTTGGCCTATATAAAAAAAGATATAGATACTGAAAATGAAAATTTAGAAAAATATAAAAAATTATTTAAAATGAACAACAGGATAGTTAATAAAACAAAAGTAGAGATAACAAAAAACATTTTAAACTTGTTAGCACTCGGCGATAATTTCAATTTTGATTTTGAAAAGAAAGATAAAGAGATTGTTAAAATTATTACCGATATAGAAAATATTTTTGATAGCATGGAAACAACCGAGAATCACATTAACGCAACAAGAAACAAAATATGTACAGTCATAAATAATTATTTAACAAATAAAACCAAAAAAGATAAAATTAAGAAATACATAACCCCACTTAATACACAAATTAATAAAGATCTTAGGGAATTTAATAAATTTATGAAAGAACATAAAGATATAATCATTATAAAGTCGGACAAAACAAAAAAGCTAGCAATATTATACAGGAATGAATATAGTAAAAAAATGGAAGATATATTGAATGACAAAATATACATATATATATACATATATATATACAGTATATACAGGATTATGAGAAATGAACCGTTTAGTGACCTAGTGGATAAAATAAATAAATATGTAACACAACTATTCAAAAGTGGCTATATTGATAAATATACGAAAAACAAACTTCAAGTAACTGATTTTACTATCCCAAGAATTCATGGATTAATTAAATTACACAAGGAAAATCATGATTTAAGACCAATTATAAATAATATTGATGGACCGACTGAAGCTTTGTCTAGATTCTTAAATCCCGCATTAAATGAACTTAATAACAATAATAATTTTGACATCAAAAACTCTCTTGAATTGAAACAAATAATAAAAAACATAGAAATAGAAAATGATAAAACGGAAATAGTAAGTTTAGATGTTAAATCGTTATTCACCAACATACCCATAGATGAATGTATAAAAAGGAAATAACAAGCAACCAATTGTTAAGCTTTATTAGTAACCATCCAAAATATCAAAAGATAAATGTAGCCAAAAACTTAATACACAGGGCCATTAGTATAACAGACGATGTACACATAAATGAAATTAAAACGAAAATTTACGAAATTTTGAAAAAAAAATTTTATCCTAAAAAAATTATAAATGACTTGTGGTACAAAAGAATAAAAACTCATCCAAAATACCAAAATCATAAAAGTGAGGATAATCAAATTGAGAAAATCACCAAAAAAAACATGACAGATAAAAGCATAAAAGAAAAAGGAATAAATAATAAAGAGATTATAAAGAAAAAACAAATAACAATAACTGATTTTTTTAATAACAATAATAAAACAGCCGAAAAATCAAATAGTCAAGAAAAAAGAGAAATAAGGGGAAATGATCTAAATAAAAATAAAAAGTTCTTCAAAATGCAGTACATAATAGGTTTGACAGAAGAAATAAAAAGATCTTTCAAAAACTATGATCATAATGATATAAGAATGGGAATGTATAATAATAACAAAATGAATCAATATTTAACAAATATGAAAGATAAAATAAAAGAAATAGATATAAAAAATGTCATATACAGAATTGAGTGTAATGATTGCAATAAAATATACATTGGCGAAACTTCAAAAAAATTAAAAACAAGAGTATCACAACACAAAAATGATTGTAAAAATAGCAAAAATATAAACCAGACAGCATTGGCCCTACATAGTATAAAAAATAACCACACATTTAATTTTGATAAAGCAAAAATAATAGAAAAAGAAAAAATAGCTAAAAATAGAAAAACATTAGAAGCAATACAGATAACAAAAAATATAGATAAAACAATAAATTTCAAAACAGACACCAAAAATCTAAGTACACATTATATAGACATAAGAAAATTAAAATTGAACTGTTAAAAAAAAAAAAAAAAAATAAAAAAAAAATAAAATAAAAAATATATTAGATATGAGGAGAAGAAGATTAGAAACAAATCAAAGGTAAATATATTGATCCCCATAGAGAAAATAATCAGTCTGTGACTGGAGATGACTAATAAGCATTGTCACTTTTAAATTATTAAAAATTATTTATATAAAATGATGAATATGTGTATATATATGTGTGTGTGTGGATAAATATGTACATATAGGATGAAATTGACAGCATGCAATAAAGCATGAAAAGAATTTTAAGGTAATTTATAATTAAATTATATAAAAACTATTAAAAAGAATATTAACGATATGATAAATTATTGTGAAAAAATTATTTAGATTGCTGTGATTTATGTAGATAAATATTTCTAGTTGTTTTTTCCTGAAGATGGGGCGGGTGCCCCGAAACGTTGAAAATGAAAAATAAAAACAAATACTTAGTGGAAGTTGTTATTTCATTAAACATGGATTGAAAATAATAATAAAAAAACTTCCGGATAATTCATAAAAATAAATGATTTAAATATTTACTGAATAAATGATTTGTACACGATTTCGTATTGTTGATCCTTCCAATCAACATATTAATTTACTTATTTATTTTTAGTACAATAATAATAAATATATATAAAAAAATTGTATATGGACATTAGGAAAAATTTGCCATTGTCATCGTGTGAACGAGGCATATCAAAATACTCCAGCCTAAAACTGTTCACTCGGTCATCTTCAGTTTCTTTGTATTCCGGCGGAAAGGCCACTTATAAATCGACATGGGTTCCTTTATATAAAAAATAATAATATGAAATGTAATTTAAATTCATGAATTTATCTTTCAATTTACCATATTACCTATAATAAAAAATAAATAAAAATGAAAAAAAAGTGCAAGAGCCTAACATGTCCATAAAATAGATGGGGCATAGAGCGATGACCGAGTGTAGTTTTTAAACTTATTTACACATTGGCCTTGGATCAAGTACTTTAGAATACTCTTTTAAATAAATAAAATGTAACGACTCCATTTATTTTATTTGTCTATGTACTTGTTCAAAATTGTTTAGGTTTTTTATTAGTAAGTACCTATTTGACTTCAACATTACTTTAAATCCTGGGATTCAATAGTCAGTTTATAAATTTTAAAATATATATTTTTTAATTTTGACTAGCAAATTTTTTATTAGTTAATTAATGTAGTTAACTAAAATTTTTATAATTTAATTAATTAAAAATTTTAATTAGTTTATGTCTCCAGTTTTTTCCAATAATAAGCACTACATGTTGATTCAACGAGTTAACACGTTAAGATACCATTAAATGTTTTTTTCCAACAAAAAGTTCGCTCTATTTTATTTTGCACTTTAAAAACAATATTTATTTTACTAACTAAAAAGCCCATATTTAAGAAATTTAGTGCTCTTTTGAATAGGAAAAAAAATAATAAAAGTTTTGGTCTCTTTTTATTTAAACTCTAAAAGATTTTGAATAAAAAAATAAAAAATAAGTCTACTTTAAAAATCACAAGAACTGCTATTCACCAAATTGAGAGGGTAAGAGGCAATTTTTTAACTCTAAAATTGCTGAGTTTTTCGATAAAATTTGATGCACTTGTATGTGGCAAATTTATAACAACGAGGGTTTAAAATTTGAAATTGTAGAAATTAAAAAAAAAAAATTACTCGTTTTTTCACTAAACGTTGAGAAATTAGTGTCTCGAGTTTTTCTCAGTAATAAACTCTATATGTTGATTCTTTGAGCTAACTAGTAATGATCCGAAGAAAATTTGACTGCGTTTTTTTTCAAACAAAAAGTTCACAACGTTTATTCCCAATGCTATTAGGAATATAATAGAATATTTTCTTTTTCATTACTGAATAACCTCTCTAAATGAAAATTTAGTGCTCTTATGGAAAAAAAAAAATGAATTTTTTAATTTTAACTGCATAAGAGATTTTCAATAAAAAGAAAAACTACGACTGCTTAAAAAATCTATGCCTTTATATATTTTAGGGTAGAAATATTGTGATAATCCCCTGTATTACCCGGGGAATTTAATTTTTTTTTCTTCAAAATAAGACTTTTTTCGACTCAAACGGACGATTTTGTAAAAAACCAATGTAAAGCAAGATATACCAAGAGATTGGCTAAAGTTATGCAATTTTAATATGGACAAACGGAATTTATTTTATTATGGAGAATTTAGGACAAACGGTATGGATTTCTATAAAGAACAAACAAACAAACAGAATTTCATATTTATTTGTATAGATTATTTAAAATGAATAATTATGCTATTTTATATGGTCTATTTGTTGAAGTGGTCTATTTTTTGAGTAGGCTTTCCAGCTTTAGATAGATAAACTGTTTTTATTTAGTTTATTTTTCATAACAGGTTAGTATCAAGTAATAGGTAAATAAAAACATTCATGGAACTGCGGTCTATTAGACTATGTATTCCATTATATACATAACTAATCATCCAAGCATAAAGAACAACTAAAAAAACAAAAAAACAATGAATTAAATACCCATATACAGACAAAACAAACATGGAGGACCAAATAACTTGATGTACCAACCTGACACTTCTTATTTATTAATAATAATATTTCTTAAAACACTTTTATTAAACATTTTTAATAATTAAAACCATTCAAATAGAGTACAAAAATAACTTTAAACAACTTTTTTTTTAATTTTTTTTAAATTTAAAACGTTTTTTAAAATTATAATTAAATTCTTGAATAAACTTATATAGAGCCAACCAATCTTTACCATTTAGTTAGTTTATAACCTCTTCGCTATTTAAATAATTCCTACCAAAACATCTTCTAATTTCAGCTAAAGTAGGACGTATTGCTAGAAAATGCAAGGTGTTTTCAGATTCTTTTTTATCTATGCCAGAACCATCTTAGTAGGCTTTCGAACTTTCCTGCTTAGATATAAAGTATAGTTTACAATAGATTGACATTTTGTTATAGTCCATCTTTTATCTCTATTGTATTGACAATTATTTGTATTTTAGTTTTAACCTACTTACCTACTTATTAGGGTAGGGATTTTTGGGCGATAAATGTCTGGAGTATTACTCCCCCACTTAGTCATAATTGACAAATAATAAAGCTAAAATCAGATCTTATTAGCGACAGCGTAATATATTCAGTTAGAATCATCCTGAAGAAGGAACATAGTGTGAAATCCTTGGCTCTTATCCCAGCGGTAGGTGGAAACTGTGCCAGAATCATCTTTGATCCTCGTAAAGAAGTTAACGAGTCCCTTAATAACTCCTCCCTTACTCTGTTATATGCTAAGGGGATAATTATTTACGGGCAGTTACACAGTTCGAGCTAGCTTTGCCAGTAACTGGTGGTCAGCTACACACATCGTGAAACCGCACCACACGAACTACGTCAACTCGCAAGGTAATGAACGGTGACAGTTGAGGTGCCTTTACACTGTACGAACTTCACCCTCGAACAGACTGTGCCGAATACTTTCCGGCAAATCTAAATAATACACGAACTCGAACAAGGTATTTTATCCGTTCACATGTTTGTTCGGGGATAGGGAAACTGAAAAAGCTATTGTCGCTTTTGTGTTAGTTAAGATTAGCTTCTAGAGCTACTTTGAGCATTTTTCTGACGTTGCTTTTAACCATAACACAGGCCTACAGTCTTTGTGACGAGAGTTTTATAGCTGATTCTGAGTATAATTGGTGCGCTGAATCCAAATTTGTCATTAGTTTTCCTCTATCAGCCCTAGTTGTTGAGATATATAAATGACGTGACTTACCTCTTAAAACATAATTACTCGAATGCATATGCAGGTTAATAGCAGGTGAAAAAAAAAACAAAGATATAAAAATTCTTTACATAAAACATTTTAAATCAATTAAAACCATATAAACATACACATTATTTACATAACCACTTTGTAAATAAAGTTAAAGTTAGTTTTTTTTTTTTTTTTTTTTTTTTTTTCAAGAGAAACCTATTACATTTCAAAGAGACTCCATTTCTCACTTCGGAAGCTTCTTTTGCGTGACTTTCTTGAATGCTTTTCCAAATAATCTCGTTTTAGGTGTGCTGAAGCTATAAAAGTAGAGCTGATAAAAAAAAATCTGATTGCATTATTGGAATCAGCGCCCGTAACATAGTTAAAATCAGCTATAAGATTTTAGGCAGCAAAAAAACATTTTTTTTCTGTAGGGCTGTGTAATAGGTTAGAGCAAAAGCCAAAACAGTGGCTCTTCCAAATCAGCAGTCTTTGTAATGAAACTTATTGTATTAAAATGCATAGGTGCGGTTTCACGTTTCATTGTAAATAGCTGTTCGTGGTACGCCGGTACGGCAAGGTTCAGGGTATAACCTGTTTGAGGGTGAGGCTCGCACAGTGTAAAGGCACATTTGCAGCTAGTAAGATGGACTTAAAAGTATGATTTTATTATTATTTATTTTACAAGTCCCTTGAATGGTTTTTTTTATGGATTACAGTGTGGTGAATCGATTTGAATCAGTAGTTGAAAATTAATAAATGATAACATTTCTGAATCCTGATTAAGTTATAAGGCTCACCAGTCTCGAAATCGGCAAAAAGCATTTATAAATGAACAAAGGAGTCACCAGTGGTCTACTGGTTATCATAGCAAACTACAATACTAAAGGCCGCGGGTTATAAAAAATCCTTGGCTATGCCGTCCCTGGGATACGAGTAGGACTTAAAATGGAGGTCCCGAGCCTGTAAGATGTCAGGTACTCGTTAAAGATCCCTAACCTAATTAAACCTAGATATGCAAATTTTAGGACTCCCACTGTACCATCGTCGGATTAGCCCTAATAGCACAAAGTGTAGTTGAACAATTAATCAGGAAATAAATAAACAGTCAACTTTTCGCCCGCATATAGGCATCATACGTCCATCAGGTTGTTTGTTCATTAAAAAAATAAGAGATTTAGGTATCTAAGTCCAGTGTTAAATGAATAAAGCCCTAAAAGTTCAAATTCAATGGTTATTCATTTTACATGTATTAAATGAATAGTATCAGAAAATATACCTATATAGAAAAATATTACAAGTAGAAATTTATATAAGTTTATAAAAGTTTTTTTTATTCTTTAACGGTAAATCATCTCTTTTAAAAAATGAAATATCCTCTTTAAAGAGAGTAGCCTTTTCAATTTTGCAAACTTATCGGAGATTAAAAGGTTTGAAGTAAATAAATAATTCTAAGTTAAGAGTTATAATGGATGAAATCTCTGTCTTACAAGAAAAAGGATGCTTACATTATTAATCCTTCGCTTGAATAAAATAGGAACCACGGATGCAGTTTTAAGAGCTCCTCGGAAGCCGTTAGGGGTAGAATTGCCAGGAAGAGGTGAGGGGTCCTGGCATTTATTGAATATTTATGGGCTCAAGGAATACTGGAAATTCGATCACCCAATTAGCTCTCTATAAGAATTTAAGTCAGGCTCCCTTCTTATTAAAGTATATAAAATCCTTAATAAGAAATAAAATTTTAGTAGAACTAACATTTATTTTCTAAAAAAATTATAGATTGATTAATAGTCAGGATTTTCAGTTAAAAATTGATTTTATTTTGAAAAGCCAACGTTTCTATCCCACTTGTGGATCTTCATCAGGGCTTCTGAGTCCTGAGTAATACAAAGACTCACTTAGTAATACAAATAAGTCCAGAGTAATACAAAGATTTTTTAAACTGAAAATCCTGTATCAATCATCTGTATGAATCAACCTATCATAAAGAATAACAGTTCTGTACCTGAGAGGTAAACTGTTGTAACTACAGAATTCTTCGAGTTCCAAATTATTGATGTAACTAAATTGTTAAGGTGTATATTTCTATCGAAAGGTATTCGTATTTATACTCCTGGTGAATGAGGTTTTATATAACCTATTATTAATATAATTTTCTTTTTTTACGACATACACGACAAATATCAAACATTCCACTCTTCAACACTACATCACCCTAACCCACTCATCCATTCTCTTTCCTCCACCCTGTTACCTGGTCAGCCTCGACGTCGACTGAAACGAAGGTGGCCAAGAGACCTCTTACTTTAGTAAATTATAATGCCTCAAGAAAGTCAAGAGTCAAAAGCAGCAGTTACCAAATTTGCTCGATGCGCCACAGCGCAGGTGCAAATCTACATGGGAAACATAAATAAATTTTACGAC
Source organism: Aelia acuminata (assembly GCA_911387785.2). Taxonomy (NCBI): domain Eukaryota; kingdom Metazoa; phylum Arthropoda; class Insecta; order Hemiptera; family Pentatomidae; genus Aelia; species Aelia acuminata. The sequence continues at coordinate 22,498,791 of OU426984.1, read as the reverse complement.
AAGAAATATGAACATTTAAAATTCAAAGTGCACTCCTTTAAAAATTTAATAATGTTAGTTACGACAGTTTACCTCTGAGGTACAGAGTTGACTGTTTCCCACATCTACAAAAAATATTAAGGTATTTTTATAACTAAGGCAAATAGTGCTTTATTATTCTCTTGAATCAATTAAATTATTTTACTCAATTGCACTAAAAATCCTAATATGTTTCTTTGCCCCTAAACAACAAACAACAACTACAAGCACTAAAAACCAAACAACCAACCAATCGCGCTAAAAACTTTTAAAATGCTACAATAAGAATAGTTATTATAATAAATCAAGCATTTAAAAAAATAATAATACATAAATAAGAGATTTGGGAGGAAACTTATCTGCATTCTAGAAGTATTAACGCATAGAGAAGAACCAATTGAGAACTGCTTAAGGTGGCTTTAAACTTTTCGAACCAGTTGAAGAACATTTCGATACATCTGAGCCTTATAACTTAATTAGGATTCAAAAATGGTCACCACATTAATATTCAATAACTGATTCCAATCGTCTCACCACACCTTAATACATAAAAGAAACTTGTAAAATAAGTAAGTATAATAAATCATAACTTTGAGTCCATCTTAAACTGCGAGTATCTGCAAAGGTTTCACACTCCTTTACTTAACGCTCCTACAATCCTTTACACTGTGCGAGCACCGCCCTCGAACAGGCAATCCCCCGAACCTTGACTTACCGGCATACAACGAACAGCTATTTATACTGAAACGTGAAGTCGAACGATCACTGATGTCTGACTGCACCTATGCACCTTAATACATTAATTTTCATTACAAAGACGGCTGACTTGAAACTAGCTGCTGTTCGGGCTTTTGCTCTAACTTTTTTACGGATAAAAGCTACATCGGAAAAATGCTAAAAGAAGGTCTAGGAGCATATCTTAATTAACACAAAAGCGACACTACTCCCGGTGAACGGATAAAGTACCTTTTCTTATTTAGATTTGACGAACAGTATTCGGGATGGGCTGTTCGATGGTGAAGTCCGTACAGTGTAAATGCACTTTTAAAGATCCCTATCCTAATTATACCTGGATTAAATAAAGTTTAGGACTCCCACTGTAGCGTCGTCCGATCATCATTAGTGGCATAAATTGACGTTAAACAAACATATTTAATATTAGAATGTCAAGGAGTGAGGAATGGTTTTTCAAGAATTTCATCGGGACTCAATATAAGTATTGAAGCCATATGTCAAGAGAAAATGTAATAAGAGATGTATCAAAATTGTCATTCATAAAACCCTTACAATAGTGCTTTATGGTTACTATTATTACAGTTTTTAATTGAGACCTCTCAAGTCATCATTAAAGTGTTTATGATGTGATTTATTAGTTTTCCTTGTCTAAATAACTTATATGAAGCCATTTGGAATACAAATCAATCACCTGTTTTTTGGACTCATAGACCCTTTCAAAAAGTGTCCATAAAGTCTGTATTCGAGACGTTTTCGAAATGCGTGCCCAATTATGTACTAGACGTTCATCGCCCTCTTAACGAGAGCGTTTAAAACAGTTTTATAAACTGAAACGATCATCCCGTATGTAAATGCTTGGATTTTTTCTGTCTCGGAACCCATTATGGAAATTACCAAAAATGTCTACGACTGACTACGTTTAGAGTTCAGAGAGGAGAAGAGTAAAAAAAGGTTTCCTAAACAAAATATAAAAAAAAAAAAAAAAACGAAAAAATTCAGTAGATGAATAGTCACTTTAGATTCTGTTTACTGGTAGTTAGTAATCAACCGCTTTTAGTAAAAAAACATATAATGGTTTGCCTAGCGCGGTTTAAATATGAATTGTAACGGGAAACAGAAGATGGTTTAAAATAGCTCTAGACTTGTCGTTGGAACGAACTAGCTGTTGGAACAAACTGTCAGAGTTCTTGTTTGTGACTACGATGTTCGAGTAGCATTTACGCTGGCTTAGAACTTTCCAGGCCGTTCTTCTTACGACTAAATATAAGGAGCGATGGACTGGAGAGTTAGTCTTGTTAGTCTTGTTCTGAAGCTCAAGTCATGTGGTTATTTTTGTGTTTCTGTGTAGTTACAAAGATATACTTTTTATAACATTTATAATTATTTTGTTTTCATAGTTTGTGAGGCATTGTAAAATCTTATTTTCGTCCAATAATTAATTTTTCAAAATAAAATCAATAATTAATTTTTCGAATTAAAGTATAATCTGATAATATAGGTTAGTGACATGCCATATTTTATATATATTTTTTTCAGTAGGGATATCTTTATGTAACAGATAAAGAAAAAAGAATCTTAAGTGTTCCTTATAGAGATAATCTCTTTTGAAGGCACTCAACACGTTATTCTGACTTATTGCGGTTCTTCAATTCCAGGCCAATAATTATAAAAATATATTTTTAAATATTATTTAAAAAATGTTTTAAATTTTTTTATTACCTAATTATATTTATATTCACGCATAAGTTTCTGACCATCATATAATCACATCTATATTGAAAGTTTTCGGTATCCTTAAAAATTGATAAATCTTAAAAATTCTCAAAATGTTTTAAAGTAGGTGCAGTTTAATACCTTTTGAATTTCAAAATTAAAGCAAATATAGCATTCGCTATTTGTTGAAAAAAGCTTTCCTTTACAACAGAAAAACTAAAACATTTTTTTTTCTCACTAAAACGCCTCCAATTTTTAAAGAACTAGGCGGTTAAAAAAAAATTGAAGATTCTTGATCTATTTTTATCTTGTCGTAAAAAAAAAAGAAAAAACGAAACTCCTACTAGGAAAAAGAGATGGAATTGGTTTTTAATAAAAAAACATATTTTTTTGAAGAAAAATAAATTCATTTATGTTTAAAATCTTAACTTTGTATTTAAAAGAATTAATATTATTCTATTCATTTATTATGTATATTATGGTAAAATTAAATGGCAATTTTTTTCTCAAAATAACTCTTTTTTTTTAGTAAATGCTTATTCAATGTATTAATCTTCACTGCAAGCTGGATTGATTTGTTTTACATAAAAAATACGTAAGAACAATTAATTAAGATATAGACCTTCCAGTATTAAAACAAAAAAAAATAAAAATGGAACAGTCTTCATGTGATAAATTACCCCTGCTTGAACAATCCTGATTTATAGTATTAACATTATGATAATTTTTCGTTTTAAAAAATTTATCGATATCAAAAAGACTGCCCCGCTAGGATAGAAGCAACAGGGTTCGGGACTCACATATGGTTAATTTATTATTATGAAGGATATTATTATTCTCCGTATTAGACTACTGACTTAATTCCAAAGGTTGATTCAATTATGTTCGTAATTCCTTTCGATGAATTTTCGACTAAATTTAGTACCGAAGTACTATGAATTATATCCTTCGTAATAAAACATTATTCAGAAAATAAATTGCTAAACAATGTTGCTTCAATTCTAGAGGCGTAGCATTTATTATCATTTCCATGACTGCCAAATTTTTGCTGAGGGGACTTTCATACAATGAGGTTGTTTTCGGGTAGTTATCAAGTTTTATTTTGTAGTTTTTATTGATGGATGAACACCAGCAAAAGCCTCGATAGTTGTAGAAACAAATTTAAAACCCGATACTAGTAATCCGGATAACATAACAGAAGTGTCACCCTTAAAGGATCGGCACAAGACCTCCGGCAAGATATTCAACAGTAACCGAGTGTATCCGGAAGAAGACAGAGGTATCTGAATCCTTAATTAAGTCAACTGAAAATGAGCTTTTCCAGGAATTATTGTATTATTTTTTAATGTGCATAGTCAATAAAAGATAGAAATCAAAATCTAATTTAAATCAATAATAGCTACTACGATTTTAAATTTAAACGATCCTTCGGGAACTTGAAGAAGTCTTAAATTCTGCTTTAAAACGATTACCGATTAAATACTCAGTCTTTCTTGGAATTCCACGAATTTTGTTGTCTTATGATTATGGTGTCCAACCGTTGATTAGATCTAAATTAAGAAGGTTTACTGTTATCGGTGAATATACATCTATCTATTATTTATGCTAATATCGCTACAGAAAACGACAGCGATATTATATTCTGCTGATATTTATATCTTCATTTAAATCTAATGTTGAAAAAATAGTTAAGGTTATGTATAGGTTTGTTCCAACAAGCACGTAAAACTCATCGATAACTAACAGACTGCTCATGTTCTCCCCCCACTCTTTTGATTCTGAATTTGATTGGTTGGTTTTCCCATTTGATTCATCCAGCAGTAATACAATATTTGGATTTGTTAGTTATCAATTAGTTTTAATAGCTTGTTGGAGCATACCTTATGTTATATATGCCATATGTTTTTCCAATAATTAAACAATTTGAGCGATAATTAAATAATTATTTTCATGTTTTTTCCCGATAACTTCTTAAATAAATTAGGAACCCCAAAAAGGTTTAAATGGGACCACCTTGGGAAAATACTCTACAAGATGCAAAAGGTTTCGTTCCAATTGGTCCAACCATCTCTGAGTAATCGGTGAACATACATATAAAAAAAAAAGAAAAAAAAAAAAAGTCACATACGTATCTAATTGAGTAACCTCCTTTTTCGTTCGAAGTCGGTTAAAAAATTGATTATTATTTGCTTCGAAAATGTATTAAAATCACTTTATAATTCTATGGCTAATCGGATTGTGCTATAGTGAGAGTCCTAAATTTTAATCCTGAATTCCAGCTTTAATTTGGATAGGGACTAATTACGAGTACCTGACATCGCACAGGCTCGGAATCGCCATTTTACCTTCGCTCCGAAGGATGGCATAACCAATGCTATTTTACTTCTTTAAAAAGTGCTAAAACCACCTTTCGGGCTACCTACCCGCGACTTTGGGTTTAGATGGTTGTTATGCTAACCGCTACGCCACAGGTGACCTCTACGTTTGTTTTTAATTATCGTTATTTTAGTCTTGATTATGATTCATCGCTCGTGTCGGCCATTCCTTCAGGCGAAATTCATGCAAGGTCTCTGCTAAGAAAAAAAAAAAAAAAAAAAAGGAAGTGAAATTTGGCCTTTGCCTCATGATGCCATTGATACAATAAAGAAATATATTCAATGGTAAAAATTTGGCAACGAGGAAGTGACCTCTGAAGAACTCTGCAAGCATCGCCAAGGAGAACCGCATCCAGAAGTGGAGCGTGCATTCCATCAGTTGTACATCTGTTGGGCAATACCAAAACAGTGTTGGATTTATCATTGTTTTTAATTCATGTCTATAATAAATATTCTATAATTATTACAAGAATCAATTTCGCAATCAATTTCAGGGCAAAAAAGAAAGATTAGATTTTTTTTGAGGTGAGGAGGGACTGTGATTAATTGTTTTTTGGGGTCAATTTGGGTTCTTTTTTACATTAAGTCTGCTAGTTACATTTTATCACCAAATGATTACTTTAAACAGTTAATCAGTAAACAGTAGTTAAACAGTTAACATTTTTTATTTTTTTAAAAGGTTTTAAACTATATGAGACCTACGAACCACCTGTGTGTTCGTAACCTATCGTAATGGATACAGAGATGAATTTTATTGATTTAATTTTGTTTCGTAATAAAGAAGAAAATATGTCTTACATTTTTTCAACATAAAGGTATCTTACCTAAATTTATAAAGTGTGATATTGGACAAAATAAGAAATTGAACTATAAACCAAAAACGTGGGTGTGCTATGTGAGAAATTGCAGAAACTTCTAAGCGTTTATTCTCAAAGACGTGTTTCGAAGAATCAAGACTATCTTTACGTAAGGGTTTTTTATTTATATATTGCTGGACACAGGAATAAACAACTGCAAAATTTTATTTTAAAGAATTGGACTGGAAGAAGCTATGCCGTCCCTCGGATAAGACGTAAAATGGAGGTCCCGAGCCTGTACGATGTCAGGTACTAGTTAAAGATCCCTATCCAAATTATACCTAGATAGGCAAAAATTAGGACTCCCACAGTAGCATCGTCCGATTAGCCTTAGTGGCATAAAGTGACGTTGAACTAACAACAAACAAACAAACGCACTGGAAGAATAAGTTAAGAAAATTTGTGAATTTTTTGGAAGAATATGTTGAGAAAAAGTTATTTTTGTCATTGTCTTTCTTATTATTTAAAAAAAAAAATATTTCATTAACCTATATTATTGTTTACCCATTCATATGTTAGTTAAAGCGATTACTTTTAAAATAATCGTTTGGTGATAAAAAGTAACTGTTTAAAGTAATCATTTGTTAATAAAAAGTAACTGGCGACCTTAATGTAATAAAGACCCGCAATTAGAGTTAATATGCTGCGATATTTTCAAGACCCTAGTGTTACCTTATGAAGGAATCAATTACATAAAAAACCAAACCAAAAATAAATAAAACGATCATTATAAATTAATTGAATCCAAGCTGTACCTCCTTTTCAGCGCCTCAATTGTTGATAAATATATTTTTTTCTTAAATCATACGTTTTATTATGATCTACTTCAGTAACCGTTTAAAAAAAAAATAACGGTTATTTGCGTGTTCATCCAAGGCGGTGGAGATCCTGAATTTCAACATTTTTTTTTACCAGAACATTTCTCATAAGCCTAATACCTTGACCGCATCTCTATCTGGTTCTACTCATCCCTATAATCCTAATCGAAGGTCGAAAAGGCACTGGCCTGGAGACTGGAGACTTTCAAAAATACGACTATTGGGATCCCGTCCATAGCCGCATGAGAGACAGGGTTCTATATCAGTCTCCAATGACTTTCAATATCAGTAAACTTACCTCTGCATGACCGATAGGAAAAAAAAAAGAATTAAAATTTCCATCATTGTAACCAGTGAAGTTCCTAGTCACATTTTGGCCAAGAGCGAATAAATTTCTGGGCCCCTAACAAAATGAGCCCTATTTGTTGTATATATGTATATATGTGTGTGTATATATGTATGTGTATTTAATCCTCATCTGTATAATTATTACCCCGACTATTATTAATTGTCCCATGCGTTTTGAACTTGCTATCTTCGGGTTCCCAATCATGTCTGGTTGTCAGTGGCAAAGCGTGGATTTGGATTGGAAAGATTATAATTTTATTTTTTTATTCTAAAATCTCAATCAGATCGAACTGTTATATCGAATATTATAGATATAAAAGAGAGTAGGTTTTTAACAATGTTTCGTACGGGTCAGCTGGTTAATTCTAAAATCTCAAGTAGATCTAACCGTTTTAGTATGTTAGTCCTTGATATTTTGTAATATATTTTAGACATATAAAACATAGTAGATTTTATCATCATATATATGTTTTGATGGAGTAAATCCTCTAATCAGTAATAATGTTTTACTGGTTTAACCTTTTTCAATGAATTTCGACACACTGATTTTTAACCCAGTTATTTACTTAAATTTTTGACTGTATTGAGTCCCCATCAGTCTCTTAACCACTCATAAGACAGCCATTTTCCTTCTATACTGCAATATATACATATGTCTACTATATATACTATAATACTGCATCTAACTCTATTTATTCAAAAATGTCACTTAGACCTCTTGTATTCTAGAGTCAACGCATATAATTAACTTTACTGCGTACCACTCCCAATTACAATCAGTTCCAATATATGTATAACTAATTTATTATTATTATTTTTTTTCTTTTGATACGTCCAGTGCATCGGGGATTCATATTTTCTTACCAGTTGACAACCATTAATTTTTATTTAAATTTATTGATAGTGACCGCATCTATTAACTACGTTCTCGGAAAACGAGTAAATTAATGAAACTGGTATGGTGACGAAACAGACCGGTTTTTTCTTTCATTCTTTTTTTTTCTTTTTAAAAAGATGTGATATGATTTTATATAATAAGGAACGGTTTTCCGCTTTCAATTAATTTACTTTGCATTAGTTTTTTTTAGTTTTTTATAAATATATAAATTATTAAATATGTGTACTTTTTTTATTTGTCGGTTTGTATCCCGTGTGCCCTATAAATATATTTATAAAAAAATATAGATATCATTCGAAAGATGATTTTTTTTCTTCATATTGACGCTTCATTCAGGATTGGAACTCATCCTCCCATAATTCATGGGAAGGAGGTCTCTCACTCAGCTTCTTTTTACTCTCCTCGTAATTCACATATTAGACGAGGCCATGTGTCTTATAAGCTTTTTCTTGTATCCTTCGTTTAGTTCAGCTTGTTAGTAATTGTAACATAATAATTTAAGTCGGCATGATGACTATTGTTATTTGCGTTCGAAGGAACTGTTGTAATAAAACTTACATTTTTGATTGAAAAAATAATAAAAAAAAAATCCATGCGAAAATAAAAATATCGATGGTTTCGTTACTCGACAGGTGCCCCTAGGATCTTTTAAAGGGATTAAAAATTCCTTGGCTGTATGCCGTCCTATTGAGCGAACGTAAAATGGACATTCCGATCCTGTACGATGTCAGGTACTCGTTAAAGAACCCTATTCTAATTATAACTGAGTAGGCGAAATTTAAGACTCCCAACGTATTATCGTCCGATGAGCCATACATGCATAAAGTGACGTTTTATAAACAAACAAAATAACAAAAAATTGGACTCGTCTCCCAGCGTGTTTTGGTGGAATGGAAAAGCATGATTTCTTCATTTGTTTTTTGTTATTATCAAATTGTTTATTCTGTGAAGAACTCTTCAGTATCTATTTTCTCTATAAATATTTAATTTTTTTTGCCTATTAAATAAAAAAGGAATAACAAATTTTATTTTCTTAAAAAAGAATTTTAGCTACTGAAATTTAATGTATATAATCAGCATTAATCATCAAAGAGCAAAGCTGATATTCATTGCTCATATGATATAACTCCCTACCAATATCCTTCAACCAAGTTTAAACGTTGATTAGTTTATAATAATTTAAAATGAAGTTTAAGATAGGATGATAAATTATACAATACAATTGTGCAATACTATATAAATATAAATTATACAATATTAGATGATTAGATGATTAGAACAAGCCTTCATGAAGATCCACTTGTATTTGTATCGAAGGCTCTCCAAATAAAAAACTTATGACAAAAAATCCTGATAATTTCTTATCCTACCTTAAAGAAAACACAACTCTAAATAATGTTTAAGGTACTTTAGCATAAATGACAGACAGTTTACTGGTTAGGAATAGCATTTAGTAAGTAAAATATTTAGTTTATAATTATATATATTCACCTTATAAATGATTATTGAATTTTGTATTTATATAATAACAAATATGAATAAATATACACTCCCTGATTTGCTCAACCTTGAATTGGACGATTTTAATTTATTCCCAACTATTATTTAGTGTCATTGTTATTATAATACATTGTGGGTGTAGTTACTGATGGAGCTCAGATAAGCATATTATAAGTACTTAGTGTTTTTTTTTTTTTTAATATTATTAATATTCTCATTACAGCACGTGCTTTCATATTTCATCTTATCATATTATCTTATGTGGTTGGTGGCGACCTAGTATGGAACTACATGTAGACACTAATATATTCATAACATTGATTAATTATCGAGCGGTGTAAAACTCCATTTTTGTATACTTTTTCCGGATTGCACAAGATGAAGTTTGAACTGGGAAAACCTGAATCTGTACTCTGTAACCTTGCTAGTAAGCCGCTTCATAATTGATGAATACCGCGTTGCTATTAAAATGAGATGGCTATCTCGTCAGAGATAGTGGGTGAAATTATTTTTATACCATGAATAAGTCTTAACAATGGTTTCGATGCAAGGTTATCGGTTGGAGTTCGTCTAGTGGGGATAGAGGTTGGTTATATTTTTTTCTTGGGGGCGCAGTGGTAAAATACGTGGGGTCGATATATGTTTTAGTATTAATATTCAATTTATTTTTCAAATAAAACTTGGCTTTAAAATTTTAAAATTTAAAATAGGTTGATTTGATAATCAGGATTTTTCAGTTATTTATTTTTTATTTAGGAAACCAACATTTCGATCCCTACTTGTGGGTCTTCATCAGGGCTCCTGAGTACAGCGACTCATACAATTTAAAAATATTTTTTTATGTAACATTTAAAAAAAAATAAAAAAATGAATTAGGATTTACTTAATTTATAGCAATTGTTTCTCATATTTTCTAGGGGGGGGGCTGTTACCTCACCCCACGACCGCCCATTTTTTGAATGTGACGCATTATTTTTTTATTTGTAAAGTAAAATAACTACTTGCTCTCATTGCTGCAAGATTCCTTAACTTTTAACAGTTTTAATTCATTACACTGTGCGATTCATTACACTCGAACAGATAATCCCCGAAAGCTAGCCCTACCGCCGTACTACGAATAGCTATTTACACTGAGACGTGAAGTCGAGCGAACAATGATGTCTGACCGCTCTTATGTACCTTAATTCAACAATTTTTTTCTATTATTTTTACTACTAATTACAAAGACGTGCATTATGGATAAAAGCAACCTCAAGTAATGCTGTAAGAAGGTCTAGAAGCTAATCTAAATTTACTCAAAAGCTACCCTAGCGCTATCCCTTAGCACGCGGCCGTACAGGCGAAGGACCTCTACAAGTCCGTGTATTATTTAAATTAGCCGAACAGTTTGCAGTTGAGAATCCCACAGTGTTAAGGTACCTTTTAGGGACAGTGGGTAAGAATTACCGAAGGTGGCAGCCCAAGTGATTTACAGGCTCATCCACTCTTTTGGAAGAGGAGTGTCACATTACTTATTTTTTCCATAAAGACTTCAAAAATATTATCTTTTTTTGAGAAAAATTACAGATATTTTATTCCAATATTTAACGCTGCAGAGCAGTCGAGGCAGCCATAGAGTTGAGAAATCGTAATCATGATCTTAACATACGGTTCTCATATGAACTTTAAGTTATTTGATTGTGACAGATTTCCCCCAAACCAGAGATATGTAAACTATATACAATAAAAACTTTTATCCTATAAAGAAAATTCAGCGCGTTCATAGTAATTGTATAATATTTGAGATTTCAGTTATAGTTTAATCTGCGACAATGCTAATCAGTCACCTCGTCATCCATCCATGAACCTCTAGAATTTGGAAAGATTTTTCCTTGAAAGAAGTATATAAAACACGGGAGTTTGTTCCAAGTAGAATCCGTTCTGCCTGGTCTACGGGAAGATTGCTCTCCAGTTCTGGAGATCTGGAAAAATAGCCTCCACGTGTGGGCCTTACGAAGAAAGAAGTGATTGGAGCAATCCCTACTACATTAAAAACTGTCTACACCGTTGCTTGAAAGAAAAAAAAAAGTCGGACCGTTCTGCTCAAGAAGGTAATTTGCGGAACACCCACCGGAGGGCGTAAAGATGATATAAGATGGAGTGATAAGAAAATAGGTCATCCTCAACGGTGTGATAGGACTAATTTTTGTAGAGTATTATAAAAAATGTGTTTGTGTTTTTATCAATTATAAAATTTATGTTTGAGAACGTCGACCCGAGCCTGTACGATGTCAGGTACTCGTTAAAAATCCCTATCCTAATTATACCTGGATAAGCAAAACCTAGGACTCCCACTGTAGGATCGTCCGATTAGCCTTAGTGGCAGAAAGTGATGTTAAACAAACAGACAAAAATTGGTTTTGCCGTTCTTGGTTTATGAATGGTGTAACTAACCCGTCATTGTTTTATATATCTAGTTATATAGATTATTAAATACCTAGAAGTAAAAATATAGATATGCAAAGAACTGATTGAGATTTTAAAATAAATAAAATACTTATTTATTGAATAAGTTTACAAATATAAATGGCCACTCTGGTTTGTGTGATTTGCAATCTGCAAATGCGTTGTGTATCAAGTTAATGCAACCAGATAAATTGCTACCATAACTAAGTTGTATTCAAAAGTCGTCGGGTCAGAATGTATAGGTTTTTGTTACATGTTACTTACTACCTGTGGTATGGAAGGTGTATTATTACCTTCACCCTCCTTAGTTCATGTCCTCACGTTTATTACGACATTCCGATCCCTGAATCCCGAGAAGTAAGTTATCCTGGACAAGAGACTGACATGGAGAACCTACATCGAACTGTAAAGGAAACAACTAAATAACCGATATGTACTAGATTAATTGGTTAAGATTACTAGACAACCGCTCTATATTATCCTTAACAATATACAAAGTACTAATACGACCATTATGGACATACGGGATAGAACTATGGGGCTCCGAGAATCCCTCATACATCATGAGAATCACTCATTCCAGTCCAAAATATTGAGGAAAACAACTGGAGAAGAAAGGAGAAGAAAAAAGACTGGGAGGCGGGATGGCCGCAAGGGCAAACGCTTGAGGAAATACGAGTTGCCCCCCCCCCCTTTTTTTTCCTCTCCTTCCTCGCCGTAGAGGCTATACGGGGCTTCCCGGGGAGTGGGTGGGGAATTGATGCCGAATATTATTAAATTTCCCCTTGTTCCGGTTTTTGAACTGGCTATCTTCGGGTTTTTAATCATCAACGGTTTTCCTAACACGCTTTCCAATCTCCCAGTCTTTTGGCACCTCCTTCAACTGATAAAAGACATACTTCTCTTCGCTAGACCTGAATATTCCATAAATCATCGATATAGCCTCAGAATACTACAAAAACTTCCACCAAAGACTAACTTTCAACATGAGCATCTTACCATAGAATAAAGCAATCAAATCACATACAAATATTTTTCAAAGTTTATCTTTGTTTGTTTGTTTAATGTCACTTTATACCACCAAGTTAATCGGACGTGTGGGAGTCCTAAAATTTGCCTATCCAGGTCTAATTAGGATAGGGACTTTTAACGATTACCTGACATCGTACAGCCTCGAGACCTCCATTCTATGTCCTATCGTCCTCCTTTTTTACTCCCTTTAAAAAATCCTAGGGCCACCGCGAGACGCGAACCCGCGACCTTTAGTATTGTAGTGTCTATGCTAACCTCTACACCACAGGTGACTCCAAAGTTTAACTTTGATTTACTCAAAATAGGTAAAATGTCTTTCAAGGTCAACAAATATGTTTCAGCATCCTCACCTATTCTATGAGGCCACTTTTTCCTTGGTTTGATATATTTCTTGATGGTCACATAAAAGATAGTGGTCTCTGTGTGCTGTGATATCCTAATATCTTACAAAATGAAATATTATATATATATTGTATACCCCTCCACTAATTTTTATTTTTGCGGCGGTTTTCGATGAAACTTTTCCAGATCGATATATTTTGCAGATATTGGCAGTTTTAGTGAGATTATCTGTGCGGCTAATGAAGGAAGGATGTGAGGAGTATAATATAGATGAAATTAGTTTGTTCTGCGATAGTGGCTGTCGGTTATGGATCGGCTTCAGATAAGATAAAGCGAGCATATAGGGAATACAATACACTCCGTTTTTTCAGGCTTTAAAATTCGAAACAATTCGTCTGGGTTGTTCCCCTTTTAATTAAAAAAAAAAAAAAAAAACAACAAATTTTCCTTAATCCTATATTTTTCGGTTTGTAGAATCATACAAGCTTTGGGGAATGGAAAGAATTAGAATATATGATATAGATATAGCCTGTACTAAAATAGTTTGTTCCAACTTTTCCAACAAAAAGTCTGGAATTTTTTTTCACGTTTAAATATCAATGATTGTTCAATTAATCTTCATTAGTCTATATTGAGAACGGTCAATCGCAAAAAAAAAAAAAAAAAAAAAAATGAACTACTTCTGCTCGTGTTGCGCTCGAATGCACAAGGACCCTGGTTTGAAATAGAGTCGTCAGACAGACTTATGTAATCTTCAAATAAGTAAAACGATTTTTTAAACAGCCTTTGAATACATTGAATTTCATTACTATTATTTTCTCCTCTACAAAACTAATGACAGCAATTACAAGCCCCGTTAGGTTTCAGTAAGCTACAACACCTCTGCGCCTTCTTATTAATCCAAGGACTTCCTCAAATGACGCAAGTGATATAGTGTGATTTTTTGTAATACTTTGGTTTAGAGAGAGTGGGGAAAATAATCCGTTTTAAAAAGTAACCGTTTTGAGCCTAAACAGTATTTTATGTTTAAAGGAAACAAGACGATGCTGTCTTATATATAAAAAATGTTTATATTGCATACAAAACATAGTAATAATTAAAACATTATACTGAGACATATTCTGATATATATGAAGCAGAATTTTCGGGCTCCAGCAAAATATTTCACCGTAAACAAAGATACAAACACAATCTAAAAATACTTCGAATAATTGTACGCTTCCCATGATAAATTTTTCTTTTACTTACCTTTATATGAAATATGTATGGGAAAGTATTGCGATCGTGAAAAATTTCGACTTCCGGTTTTCAATATAAATAACGTTTTGGTGACCCCTCAGTTCAAATAACCAAGTCCCGCGAAATGGACTGTGTGTGTGTGTGTGTGTGAACAGAGTAACTTAAAAACAATAAACCTTACGAAGCTGACATTGGTTATTTGATATATGTATATGCACAAGATGTGACAGCAAAATTGGTAAACGGAGAAGGCACTTTATTGCATAGCTTTTTTAATTTTTTTTTAGACTTTTTTCTTTTCTCATTTTGATCAAAATCGTCATGTTTAATGAGTATCAACTACTCTTTTATATCAGGTAAGTTTTGTCATCATTAAAATGTTCTGAGGTGGCTTAAATATGTAAGGGGCCTTTGTTTGTTTTAATCTACAATACCTTTTGTTTATATGGAGAAATGAACTCTCTCTCGTAATGCCTAAAATTAAGAAATGGATAGGTATAAAATATGAAAAAATCGAGCAAACATATATTGCAAAATAATCTTATTATGTTGTATCATTAGTTATCTGAAGACTTCGTCAGCACATATACCTCGATTAATCGTCAGCACTGTTAGAATTAATCGTTAAATATATTTTTAACGAATTGCAATTATATCATGAAGTTGATAGATTAGTAAAATAGAATAAAGTCATTCGGAATTGGTCATGATTAATTTATCACATTTCCTCATTGGCAGTGAATACAAATGAAGTGATTAACTCCTGAACACTTAAATGCTTATGCCTTTTTTATGGTAAGGAATAATTCCATATATTATGATTTAAATCAGGCATTGCCTTGAAACCCCTCTACTATATATAGTTATTACATAATTTATCGTTATTCAATTCTTTCTAATAATAATTAAGTATTTTTTAGTGAGGGTATTTATTTTTATTGCAACTTTTCATTTTTTTTTCCTGCTATAGTTAATAATAATGAAGGCTTAACGAACCCGAAGGTTCGATGCCGACACCACCACTCGCTCCCTGCACACCTCTGTCCACCGACCACCATCCAGACCCAACTTCGGCAGATCTGCCCTAACGCAATCCTCCCACCTCCGTCTCGGCCTACCCTTCGGACGTTTCCCCTTCAGCCCAACGCTTATTAATCTTTTCGAAATTCGTTCACTACTAAGTTTCGCAATTTTACACGCCCATTTCATTCGTCTCGCTACTATCACACCAGTTATATTTTCCGTGTACAGTTCACTCGGTTCGGCGTTGTGTAGTGTTATAGTTAAAGAGGTAAAAAAAAAAAAAAAAAAATCGGTATATAATATACTATTGAGCGGTTTTATATATTTTTTTATGGATTGTTCGTCTTTGCGTTTTGGTAGAGACATGTGGTGTCATATAAATCATCATAATAATCAAATAATCATATATAGCCCCATTTAGCTTATAAAATTCAACTGAATAATTTGAAAAAATCTATCTTCCAGTAATTAATCCGCTATTTTTTACTAAAATTCTTTAGATGTTACAGTATTGTATTGCATGCTCATTCGTAATCATGATGATCCTCTTTTGAATAGCTAAAATAATTATTATAAATAAACTTTCACAATGATTTTTTGTTAAGGCTAAAAATTATAACAATAAAATTAAAATTATATTTTTTGATATAATGAAAAAATGATTCGAAAAGAAATACAACAAGTAATTCAAAAATACATAGTATATAAAACTATGAATAAATTAAGTCGAAATTTTTCACGACCGCAATACTTTCCCCTACTATATATTTCATATAGTTATATACCTGGTTTTGATAGAATTCTTGTTGAATTTTATAAAAACTCTCCCGAAATATTTTTAGAAAAAATTTTAGATTTATTTAATTACATATATGAATTAGGATATATCCCAAATTCTTTTAAAACCTCTATAATATTCCCACTCTTCAAAAAAGTTGACAAAAATGATACTAGCAGTTACCGAGGAATAAGTTTCAAGGACAGTATTACTAATTAATTTAATTAATATTACTAATTAATATTATTAATAAAATAATATTAATCTATGGAATTTTCAACAAGATTTTGTATGAAATTCAGCGAGTCTCTAGTCAACAGTAAGAAAATAAAACTATAATCAACAGAAATGGCAAGGAAGGGGCTAAATAGTGGCCCTTTTTTTTTTATATACTTATTGTTTAAATTTTAATCTTGATATATATACATAAACTAACGATCTGAAACAATTAGGAATTTTTTTGAGAGAGACGCATGCTATGCGTTTTACACCCTTTCATTTTTTCACCATTCAATCATTATTCCTTTATAATTAAATCAAAAAGTTCATTTTCGAAAATATATATATTTTTTTTCGATCATGGTTATCTTCCAGGCGATTCAATCCCTGGCATTATTGCGACAATTACCACTGGATTCCTCACCACAATAATTATGCAAAATAATGTTTAAAAATAAACAGGCGCAAAATCGCACTAAATGTAAGAAACATAATTTTCCTTCTCTCCTTTTCTTGGTTCTCCTGAAAAGTTGAGTTTTTTTCAGATTCGTTAGTTTACCTAAGTTCACACGATGATCAATTCATGTAATCGTGGTATAATATCATGTTTCTCATCCTGGCGCCGAAAAATACATGGAAAGCAAGAGAATAATTTTTATATTTAAGTAACGAAAATAAAACTTCATCTTTATCACCACTAAAAATCTGTACAGTTCATGATTCATTACTAAAAAAGTTTCAGGTTACTGTATTTCGTTAATATTTTTTGTTTATTAATAATAACTATGAAATAGGAATAATATAAATAAAAAAAAGGAATAATAATATCCTATGAAAATTACTCGCACGGGCAAACTATTTTAGTATACGTAAAAGAACCATAAACCAAGTATTTGATTGACATTTTATCATATGATAACATAATATGATATAACTAATAATATAATATAACTAATAATAACATCTATAAAACGTGCTGTTATTATTATTACACACTTATAAATGATAATTATAAATATTTATACATATCATTATTATTTTTATAAACTATTGAAATCAACACGTTCAGTTTCTATGAGACTTTTCTGAAGGCTCTCACTTCTTCACGGTTTTGCTGACTTATTAGAAATACTGCAAATTATGCACGATTGACGGATTCCTTCCTAAGAATAAAATCTACACTCCTTTCCATCATTTTCTCAAGGAGTTTATATAATTATTTATTTAAAAATTGAATATAAAAAAGACTTAAAAAAACTATGATTCTTTTATTATTTCTGAATTTATACTGTCTGATGTTGGATAATTGTTTTTCATGATATTGGTACATTGGGAGTATATTCTTCACATATTTACTTTAGGGGAGCTTCTTTATATTTCTTTATATTGTAAGGACGTTCAAAATTGGCATAGATCAAATCACTTGGAAATTTAACTTAATTATTTTTTACCGGGACTTTATAAAAGTCCTATCCTTAAAAAGGAATTTATCGTTGATTAGACCGATTTCTTAACGGTATTTTATATATTCCAATTTTATGACCATTAAGTTTTAATAATTAGACACTATCGCCGAAATTAAACCATACGAGGAACAATCTGGTGTGATGCGCGCAACACACAACTTTAAAAATTTACCAACTTACTCTGATTAGAAATCGAAGTGTTTCGATAACTATGTAAATACCATTCCTCAACTTCACACATTTTTCCACATTTATTTACTTATTTTCGTTTGTCTCCATCGCGTCTAATTTTATAATCCTCTATTTAGTTGTTGAAAACTTAATTTAGTTAGCATGGAATAATTTCAATTCTGTTCCAGAACGCGTTGACAACTCTTTCGCATGAGCAGAACGCCTTTACATGTTGAGTTTAAAGTGCCCCGCTCCGGTTAACCAGTTTTGATGAAAAATTTGCTTTCATATCGCGGGCATAAATAAACATAAACCAAATACCCAATTTCAGGTTCGTACGGTTTATAGTTTTTGAGCTAAGTTTTTGGTTGGCCATCAATCTACATCTTTGCATCTCCTAATCTTTTTCCCCTATAAGGTATCTATTTTCGTCTTTTATAAACTCTGTCCTTTGGCTGTACCCAGTTTTTATTTATGTTAGCCCTTTGTAGAACTTTCTGCTTTCCTTTCATTTGTGATTTTCCTTGTATTTTTGTATACAGCTGACCTGGCCATCTTTGTGTCCCTGAATAGCATATCTAGTAATTTTTTGATAGTATTTTTAAGCTAGTTTGATTTATTTTATTTATTAATTTTAATAGTTGATTAATGTCAACGAAATGCAATGTTGTCAAAGAAATGCTAGATGATAGAAGCACAAGTGGTGTTTCATAAAATATAAGAGAAAATAAAGACCAAATTTCAAAAAAGGACCCTGAAAACCTTAGTTGCAAAGTGTCCATATAAAATAAACTAACCTAGTCTAATTTATCAAATATTAATTTCCCTATGTAGTTATAATAATCAGATAGCTATAACAATAGATTTTCCTTTCCAGATATTTATTATTTAAAAAAAAATATTTATTTTAAATTAAATATTTTCAAAAACATTAAAAAATTAATTACCTGATTACTTCAATAAGTTATCATTTAGCATTTAGTTTTGCAAATATTTAAGATTTGTTATTATTAAAATCAAACTATGTTTAAAGAAATATTAAACAGTTACCAAATTACAAAAGAAAAAAAATGTACAGCACATTATCCATTTTATATTACCTAAACCATATTATATGCTTTTTCACAATGTAGTTTGATATATTTATATTTATGAAAACGAATATGAATTTATTCATTTCCTGATTTTTTTGTGAATATGAATACAAATTTATTAATACTACATTGTTTGTATTCATAAGCCTGAATATGAATACAATTGTATTCACAAATGTTCCTGCATTCACAGAAAAAATAAGAAATAGTCTCAAAAATTGCGAATATTCACTCTAAAATGTGTTAGTAAAATTACATCAAAATATGTATTCACAAATAAGTAAATAGCTTTATACTAATCATAATCAAAAAAAAAATTAATCGGTTTTAACTGAGTTTACTCATTTTCTACTTTTTTCTTTTGTATTTATAATTTATTTGTAAACAGATTCTAATTTACAGATATTTATGAAATTATATTTTTATTCACAGATTTTAGTGAGAATATTTACATTTTTTATGACTATTTACGATTTTTTGCTGGGAATACATTTGTATTTTCAGGAAAATTTGTGATTACATTTATTTCCTATTAAAGCATATGAATATGAATTTATTTGTACTCATTCTAACAAATAATGTAGTATGCATAAATATGTACTTATAATCACGTAAAAATCACGATATGAATAAATTCGTATTCGTATTTATAAATTCAGATAATCCCGACCCTGGTACTCCACCCAATTCTGTCGTTTTTGTAAATAGTTTTTATATAATTGATTGAAAATTTAAATTTAGTGTGGTTATGAATGAATCATAACTATGTGGAAATGTTTAAGCGTACCCTTTAACGTTAACTTACGATAATATAAGCTATAAGCTGCCACGTGGAAAGATATCTTCATCTGTTTGTCTTTTTGGCATTATATTCTAAATGCATATCAGTGAAATTTTTAAATATATTTTTTTTTTACATACCTCTAGCTTTAAAAAATGAATCCTTGTTTAAGGATTATTTTTGTGAAGAAGATAGGAATTCAATCGCGTCAAAATTCTAACGAAATGTTTAAAAAAAGGTTGGAGTACATTAATTAATTTGTATATTAGTAATAAAATTTTAAGTACGCCGAATAGTGTTATAACTAACACAAGATATAATTACTATATGGTGTAACAAAAATTATCAATAAGGAAATGGCGGATGGAAATTCCTTTAGTAATATTGTTGAGGAATAAACCAACACGTCATTTAGCACACGCATTTTACCATTCGACCTTATGGAGCAATCCAACGGCCTATGCACATAGAGTATAAAATTAACGTACTTCTACACTCTGTGCCTATGTATGCAATTATTAAGGGTATTTACGGCAAGGTGTTCATTTATAATATGTAGAAGAACATAATATAAATAGAGCGAAAACTATTTTCTTTGGCATGAAATATACAGAAATTTATAATATTGAACAAAATTCATTCTAAAATTTCAAATTAAAGGACGGATTTATTCGGTGTTGCTAAACTCCTATAAGCTTTCAACTAGAATTAGCGAATTTCGGTTGTCACAATCGTTTTTTGGGAATTGCTTATCGAATATTTTTCAAGCAATCGATAGTTTAGGTTTGTATGGCTTTTCTATGACGTCATAATTTGTAATTATTATTAAATCTTCTCACGTTATAAATTCTTTATCAGAATGATATCAACGCAGTGATTAGATAAATAGTCACTCTTTATTGACTCAGGGAAAATTGCCGGGAATGGTACACATTTGAACTCTGAGCATGCAACTATCCTTAACATGCAACTTATGGGTGGTAGAGTGAAGTGTTGTATGTGTAACACGTCTTCTAATGTTTGAATATCTGGTTATTTTAATTTTAAATACTTACGGTAAACAAATACTCATTTCATCTTATTTTAAAAACTATAAGCTTTTCTAAAAGCTTCTTATTATTATTATTATTATTTTTTTTTATTCGATTTTATTTTATTTTAATACCTTAGCAATAAAAATTGCTCTTTTATTTTGAAAATTTCAGATTCTCTCATTGGTTTTGATATGATTTACCAATACGTTTTATCTCTGAGTCTCAATTATACGATTGTATCAAGTCGATGCAATCGTAACAATCAATTGTAACTGAAAATTAGTGATGTAAAGCTATCGATAGTTTGTGGTGGGGACAAAATTTGAATGTGGCAGAAAAATTTTCCTGAACAAAAAAAGTATGTTTTTGTGAAATTTGCCTGGCCAAAGCTTACTTCGAAACGGGCGTATTTCTTATACAGTATTCTCAGGTAGTTTATTTAGAGAGATTGAAAATATATTGTTAAAAAACTTTGATTTAGTTTCTATGTTATTTTGAAGTCAAGGAACTGACATGTAATAAGTTCTTTTTGGTTTTGTTTTATATTATTCCATCAAGTCAAGACATAAATGAGGAAACCATTCAATTTTTCATATATTTAGGCAGGTGGTATTCACATGTCTTTAGCCTAACAGTGGGTTTTCTTTCTTAATTTTTAATTATTTAATTCAGACTCCCATAGAGGTGCCTACCTTGAAGTTAAATCAATGTAAGGATGACGTTGGTCAGTTAATTTGAGTTAATATTTTTCAATTGAAATTAATATTTCTTTAAAGAGTAGATAAGCATTTTCGTTAGACAAATGAATGACATTAGGCTTTAACATATGGTCAAAATTGGTCTGTGCTAATTTCGTACTCAAAATCTGCTTGGAATTATAGAAAACTAATCAGTAATGACTTCTCCTAGAACCTTAATTTAATTTTTATTTTTATTTAATTTAGATGAATTTTATTTTGAATACTAATATGCTTCAATTATTTACTCAAATTTTGTTTAATTTTAGTGTTTGCTGTTTCAAAATTATCATTATTTTTGTAACTTAACTCCGGCATACGGTTCTCATGCCTTAATTATTTATTGTAGCTACATATACTTTGTATAATTTTGTCAAATAAACTTATTATTAATATTATAATTATTATTATGCTTGAACATTTTTTTAAATGAATTATACAGCTCATGAATGCTTAGAGGCTATCACATGTCCGCTATATTTTTTTTTTCGATAGTAGACCTACTATCGATACCTCAAAAAACCATCGTTAGTCTCGATAGTTTAAAACTATAGATAGTATCGATAGTACTATCGATTGTTTTACATCACTACTGACAATCCATGATCGGTCATCCCTACTCTCAACACTCACAGCCACCTATCCAGAGCGGTTTTGTTTACACTTCAAACAAACTATGGAGAGCACCCGTGTGTAAATAAGATACAAACGTGGTTTCACACTTAATTGCTCGGGGTTTTCCGTATTCTTGGCCTTTCCCAACTAGTTTTTTCCCCTTAAATTAAATTTCTTCAGACCAAAATATCTTTCTAATACGCAAGTGTATATATACCCTTTACCTAACCGTTTTTTTTTTCTTCTTTTTTTTGTTTTTTTACTTAACAATTATGTATGTTTGTAGCCGTTTGGGGGAACTTTAAACTTCCCTCTACAGACATCAGACAAGACTCAGGTTACTCACTACGAGCTCAGTGTAGAGAGAGATAAGAAATCTACAAGAGGACCGTTAGGGCCTGGTATCCCGACCACGGTGTAGTAGGGCGAGGTGGGGCCGAGCCGTGACCTTGCCTCTGCCTCTTCGGCCTTGGCCGCCCCTACCTTCGCACTCTGCACCGAGGGGTCTTCGCCCTCAAAGGCCCACGCCTACTCCATCTCTCAAGAATGAGATTTTTTTTTTTTTTTCCTATGGTGATGAAGTTACCTTAGATAAGGTGAGAAGGAATCGAACGTAGGAAACTCGATAGATAAAGACTGATATCGATTGCTGGATTAATTCATCATCAGTTAAAATAAGCTAAAAGCATTAGGGATGATTTTTATAAGCAGTATAGAACCGTTCTTCAAAAATAAATTAAAAAGTTTGTACTAACCATGGATAACCTTCTAAGCAAAGATATTGATAGTGCAATAGATTCCTCATTTAGCGATATAAATAGAAATATATCAACGCTTGCCTTAGGTGAAGATTATTGTAAAATATCGATGGCACATAAATAAAATAAGACTAATCTCACAAGTACGATTAGCTGCCTCCAAATTCCAGAGACTCTTAATCAACTCAATCCTTTACAATGTTGATACGAAATCCTCATGTCCCATTTTAAATCCGATCAGAAACCAATTTCTTATCTCTTGTAAAAAAAAATTTAAGAAATATTTTTTTTGGATATTACCTAATATTATTTACAAAGATTTATCGATAAATTGTGTATATATATTTTTTTAATTTATAATTATCATTTCACTACTACGTATGCATTAAGTGACATTTACAATTTTAACTCGATAAGAATAAAAAAATATGATCGCGAATAAATCGCGCTATACCCGACACTGGTATTACTCAAGATATCATTGAGGTCTTTTTCGATCAGCCCATAAGCACTAAATCGCGGGCCACTCATTCTTCAATGACTAACCCATCAATTATCCGAGAAACCCTTCCGCTAAGAGCTTGGAATAAGCCGTTTGAATGGCATTTAAAACTCCGTCGTGCCTCATTTCCATAAATAAATAATAATTACATTGTCTGTGCGTCTGTGTGTGTGTGTAAATGTAAAAGAAACGTCCTTATTCAAGGATTTCAACTTCGCGATTCGGCCTCCAGTTACCTCAATGTCAGAGCCGCTCCAGTCATGGCGCCAACACCTTCTCCAGTGCTTTTGCTTTGCTGGACACTTCACGGTTAACCACTAAATTATATATATATAAATATATATATATATATATATATACATAGATATGTTAAATCTTACCACAGATTTCTTGAGGTAAATTCAATAATGAACAACTATATTAAGGAGATCTATCCAGACTATTTTTCTCACTATCATAATTCACTGAAGAAGGCACTTGAGGTCGAAACTTTTGTTAATTAAATTAAAGAAAATTAAATAACTAAATTAATAGAGAATAACATCTAAATTAATTTTTTTTGTGTTAATTTTTTCTCATAACATTAGAGTGTGTATTTATAGTTTGTTATTCTCTATACATGTAAGTGTATCATGTAGCATTATCCACCAACAACATTTTAAGTTTGTTTATTGGGGTTTAAAAGGCATAAATCCCGAAGGTCATCAATTCCTTTTGAGAATATTTTAAGTATCTTCATGTTCCTGTACATTTTGAGTTATGTATACCATCCTTTGTATTTTATATATTTATATTTTTTATATTAAAGAGGATCGATAAGACCCACATAGTTTCTTTAACAGCGCATATATTTCAGCGACCCATCTCCAGTGCTAAAAAATTGGCAATTATTCTTCTCATTTAAAGTGTTAGTCAACAGCATACGGCTAGCGTTAACCTAAACATCATCACATTTTGGAGAACATTTTCTAAAAGTTGGAAGGCTAAATAAACAGTTAGAAAATGACACCACGAGGCATCATTCTAGAAAACAACGAAGTTTAGGTTAGCACTACTTGAATGTTCTTGACGAACACATTAAATGTGACGAATAATTACCAATTTTTTAGCACTGAAGATTGCTCGCTGAAATGAATGCAGAGAGAAATGCTTTATTTTTTAAAACAAAACAAAACAATGCTGCCCAATTACATTGGGTTGCTATAACACACAGCATACTTATCAATACAATATCGTACATTAATTAAACTAAAATTACATTTTAATTTTTCATGCATATACACAAACTGTGCCGTACTTACTGATCTTCGTTTAACCATAATTAACTAAGAAGTCCTAAATCAAAACCAATTATCTTTATGTTTATATTATTATTTAATATACTTTAGCCTTAAAGATATTTTAACTTTAATTTCGTACTATTAAATACGCGATTGGGGAAAAGAAGTATGATGGATAAGGTGTGAACAAATTTCATTTTTTCTCTTTTTGAATCTAATACCTTTTTGTTCCCCGATCTGATCCGTATTCAAGAATAGGGTAAACAATAGAAATTGGATCTTATGCAAAACAAGTCACTGTACTCTACCCGTACATGACACCTACTTCCGTGTTTACGTTGTCAAGAGTAACGTCCCTTAAACTAAAACCTTGTTCTATCACCGGTTTATTTTTTTAAAAGATTGACACGAGACCTGATTTACATACAAGCAAGTTGCAGTTTTTGAAAAGCTAGATATTTTTTTTTTCCTCTTAAAAATAAAAGAAAATGTAATGGGGAAAAAAGAGATACGGAATCATGTAAGTAATAGATTACTAAGGATGTAAAACTATCGAAAACCTCAACATTTTTAATATGGGAACTAACAAATGGAAAACCTATGCGTTTATGAGTACATAAATAAAACATCAATCTGTAATATGATTTTTTTTTCAATTGGTTTTCACATATAAATGTAATGCATATTTGCCTGCTATTTATACTTCATGTTTGTAATATTAAGATAATGATGACTAATTTTTTTTTTTTTTTTCAGGTATGTTATATCGGATTGGAACTTGTGGCGCATGTAGATAAGTAAAATATATTATGTAATAGTTGGTTCCTTTTTTCACTATAGTGAGGAAGAGTGTTTATATTTAGGATATTTTTAATGAAGGAGTCTCTTCGATATATTTGTTGAATTTCATTTGACTATCCCAACGCTTCGGGCTGTTGGCCCATTCTCGGGGGTTATCTTATCTATAAGTTATTTTTTTTCCATTGCCAATTGTCATCAATGTAATTTGTTACATATATACATATACATACATACATCTGTCCTTGTTCTTATTTTACATTTATTTCATTGTCACATTTTTAAAACTTGTGGTTTGTGTTGCTTTGTGGACTTTGGGTACTTAGATTATCGAAACGTTGGGATAGTCAAATAAAATTCCACAAATATATGGAAGAGACTCCTTAATTAAAAATATTATATAATAGATTTTATGTTTAAACGGTCATATTCCAGGGTCTATTTACCTTAAATTAAACTAAATAGTCCGAAAATCAATAGTATATACGCTGAACAATATATTCATTTCCTAATTAACTAAATTGAATATTATTTCGTTTAGAAGTAATATAATAAGGTATAAATATGTATTAAATACCTTTATTGAAAATGTATTTTTATTTTTAAAGATGGAGTATTAGCCTGTGATCAAAATATCTTTGGTTTAATGAGTGCAAAAGAGAACGTGAGGGACGAATCTACCGGAGAATTTAGACGTTTACGCCGAACGCCATGCTTCAGACTTATTAATTTCTACGGTAAACGAATTATTCCAAAACAAAGTGATTTCTTGTAGAGGCACCATTAGCTGGCCTCCCAGGAGTCCCGATCTCAGTCCTCTTGACTTCTTTCTGTGGGGATACCTGAAAAGTAGGGTATACGAAAAGAAACAGACGAATCTAACGCCATTGAAGCAAAATATCAGAACAGAAATGACGGCAATCTCAGGAACAATGTATCAACGCGTTTTTAGAAATCTGCGTTTGAGATTCGAGGAGTGCCAGCAGCGTTATGGTGGACACCTAAACAATATTGTTTTTTCTAAATATATTTCCAGTTCATTGTGTTTAAATAAAACGTAAACATCCTACTTGATATTTTATTCAACTTTCAAACCCCGAATACTCTTTTTGGACACCATATTTATGACTCCATTCGAACCGCCGCGTATCACCTAAACCCCCCTCGACTCCTACAAGCCGGACCGGTCATGTAGAAAGTGCAATTTTATTTATGGACATAGGACGAGTAACGGATCCGCCCAACTCACCGTTAGGAGGCCCCTCCATCCCAAACCGGCAATTAGTACTTCGGCCCGGCGATGAGCGAGCAATCCTCAAGATATTTAAATTGAGTCATCAAAATATCTTTGCTTCAGTGAGTGCAAAATAGCAATAAAATCTTGAGCGTAATTTTCAATGTTTATATGCCTTAAGACTTTTATGGTTCTCGAAGGTTGCGTTCCTCCTACGATCGGCACCACTCATTCACACCAAAATACATTTTTTTTTTTTTTTTTTATATAGCTCTTTATATAATTTTACTCATCATTCCTTGGTCTCCTGCTGAGTTAGAGGAGCGAATGGTATTATGTAATACCATTTCTGTTTCTAAAATTGACTTTACTGACTACCTTATACTAATTAAAAATTCATCATGACTACATCCTGTAACTAACTACAATGAACTGTCAATGATAAAAAATCATTTCTTATTTTTTATAAAAAGTTTCAAATAGACCTTATTAAGAAATAGTCATAGAGACGACTGGTTGTCGAAGCTGCAGGCGGCTCTGTTCCCTCGAGGAATGTAATGCCATAAAAGAAGAAGAAGAAGAAGAAGAAATAGTTAGGTAATATTAAATAGGTTGTTTAAAAATAAATAGATATCATATATCATTGTTATTTTTAGATAAACTAGTTGGCCAGTGCGAATAATTTGCACACCATGTTAGTATGTTATCTTCTATCCTTTATTTGAGAGTAAGTAAACATATCTTAGTATATATAAAACATTGAAATATGCCATTAGGGAGGTCATCACGTACTGCAAAGGGTTTGAATTCGGGAGATAATACACCCCTGCTCGGAAATGATTTGGTTTTGCTTGGTGTGGACGCGGAAACTATAGAACTAAATACAAAAACATGAATGAAAGTCGGTCAAGACCTTGGGCTGGAAATAAGTACGGATCAGACAAAATATATGTAGTTAGCCGTAGAAGTGGTGACGATTTTGCTGATATTAATGTAGAAGGGAATTCGTTCGAACACGTAGAGAAATTTAAAGGCGATGGCAATTAAAAAAAACGAATTCGATGAGAAAATTAACGCTAGATTAAAAGCCGGAAATGCTTGCTACTGTTAAGTTGCGAATTCGCTTAGCTCGCGCCTTATATCCCGAAACTTAAAATTTAGTATTCACAAAACTAATATTCTTCCTACGGTCCTTTATGGATGCGAAAAGTGAGGGATGGTCAACGGAGAATTTAGACATGAGTCTTTTTTACTTTACCCACACCAGTTACTTATTTCTAAAACAGTGATTTATCTTATTATTAAATTAATATTAATGAAGAACAGATGATTAAAGTAATGTATTTAACAAGCTTCAAATGTAAAAAAAAAGGATGTTTAATTTATAACCACGATTTCCTCTCTGCAACTTGTCAAACCGCATCTAAATGCTGAATTTTGGTGAAAAACAAGCTTTATAAAAATGTCTTCTTCTACATTTCCGTATTTTATGCAGTATTCCGAACCTTTGAAGTGTCTTAAATGCCTCCTCTTCTGATTTAAGAACACGACTCAGTTGTATCAGATTCATTATGAACAAAAACAACTTCAACGTCTCTTAAAATCTAGGAGGTAACCTCTTTCATGTATATATTTTTTCTTTTAAAATAGACATATGTTATTAAATAACTGATGTTATTTAAAAAAAAACAGTTACCAAAAAATAACTGGTATGGGAAAAATAAAAAAGACCCTTAGAAGTTTACAAAACGCCTAACTGAGGGAACTGTATCCGTTAAATATAATAGAGATGATTGGGCATGTAAAATTACCAAACTCGCTTGTGAACGAATCCCAAAAAGATTAATAAGCACTGGGAAACTTACGAGGGGCAGGCCGAGACTGAGATGGGAGGATTGCTCGAAGGCAGATCGATCTGTCGAAGTTAGGTCTTGATGGCGGTCGGTGGCTAGAGGTGTGCAGGGGGCAAGTTGTAGGGTCGGCATCGAACCTTCGGTTTCGTTAAGTGTTCTTTATTATTATATAATATAAAATCTATATTATAATATATATAGTATGTTATATAATATATAATATGGAATATATGATCAAGTATAAAATCAGATTGGAGGACCTACAAAAAAAAAAAATATTTGTTTTAGAAAAAATACGTATATAGAAGATTGATAAATAGTCTTCATCCATCCAATTAATTCGATTAATCCATAATGGTACCCCAATATCAGAGACCTCCAAGGCTTGTGATTTACTTTGGTTCCGGGATAATGTCGGGTGGGGAGAATCTGCTTGGAGAAACTTAGTGAGTATAATAGGAAACCAAACATCTCTATATATAAAAGAGGCTTTGTCCTGACTGACAGAGAATCAACGCGTAGCAAAAAGTACTAATGATAGAAGCTTCGGAATTTAGGTTTTAAAGCGATGTAGGTTACCACTAAGAAAGGGATTTCAAAAATGTAACCCCTAATAAGGGGTTTAAATGGCGAAATTGTCGTTTAACTCTAACGGACTCCTATTTTTGCACTTCGAGGAAAAATGGAATTTTGACTCATTTTAAAGATCTCGATATGACGAGTTTAACTAGAAGGCCCTACAGTGCGTAGAAAACGATGTTTTTTTTATTCGGTACCCCTTCCTGGCCATGTGTGGCATA
This sequence comes from Aelia acuminata, assembly GCA_911387785.2. Classification (NCBI taxonomy): domain Eukaryota; kingdom Metazoa; phylum Arthropoda; class Insecta; order Hemiptera; family Pentatomidae; genus Aelia; species Aelia acuminata. The sequence continues at coordinate 22,469,328 of OU426984.1, read as the reverse complement.
CGGGGGGTTACTCTACAGGTGTAACCAACCTATCCTAACCATGGTGGGTAGGTCGAGATTATATTCCGTGGGGCCTCCACGAAATAAAAGTCAACCATCCCAGGGCGGATTCGAACCGCCACCGTTCGGCTCGAGCGTGTTAAAGCGGGCCGCGCTGCAACACGCTCGGCTATCCCCGGCCCGGAAAACGATGTTTTTAAGCCGAAAAATGAAGCGTTCTGCAATTTTTGTGAAAATGAAGCAATTTTTTGTTTCGGCGGTTTGAGTGAACTCTCTCCATTGCGCGTCTCCCTCTCTTCTACCGAGCCGGCAGCTTTCCCCTCCTACATTCCACCTACCGGACGGAAGCTCCGATCCCTGTTATGTTGTTAATATATAACATATGTTGTCAATATATAACATATTGTATTAAATCAATACCAAGATAATGATCTCAGAATTGATTTTAAAGGCTCGCGGGCAAAGCCGCGACGGGGAATGCCAGTTTTATATAATCAAAGACCTGGTATTCAATAAAAGCCAACACTCCATTTTGGAAAATGAACCTGTAATCTGAGAGCCTAAACATTGTAAGGTAATAATTGTCTGTGTGCATTATTATTAAGATCAATGCGCAAGTTACATTTCTACTAGTTGATGAAATTAATTTTTCGAAAAAAATTCATCCGTAGCGCGAAGTAAAACAACAGGAAATTCTTCAACTCACCTGCACTGCTTCCTGGGAGAATTAGTTGAGTATTTCCTCGTATTTCCATGTGATAACAGACCCAAAACCATGGTATTCCATGTTTTCCTACTATTCCATATGCTCTCATCTAATACCCTCTGTAACACTATAATATAATTTATATAATAATCTCTATCCCCCCCTTCTCTTCACTAGTAGACAATTGGGATCTAAAAACATTAATTTCATTAAAGAGATGTTGTTATATAACGTTTTATAAATAATAAATCAATTAAATCGAAACGGTGTAGTTTTTCGTCCTATAACATTTAATTAAAAAAAAAAAAAATAAAAATATAAAAGTGTCATTTCTAAATATATTGGATATTTATAAATATTTAGAAATGCAGCCTGTTATTAATGACAGTATTTTATTAATGGCTAATTAATACTGCATCAACACACTTTCCATTGCAACTCAAAAAATGCTTTGAAACCAGGAGCGTTTCCAAACACGTGAAATGGATATACCGGTTAGTTGGGGGCTGAAAATTATATATATATATATATATTTCTTCATATCTGTATGAATTTATATATTTCGGTTCTAACTTTTTTAAGTACCCTAGGCATGGGGGAGTTTATTGTTACGTAAAGTCATGTACGTTCCATGGGATGCACTGCATGCAACCAACCAACAATTTAAATACTAGTAAGTATTTTCGATAATATTTTTACAAAATGAAAAGAGATTAATTGAAGTATTAGTGGATATGTACATTACAATAAAATAGAAAATGTACCATATAGAATCAATAGAAATTAAAAAAATAAAATAAAAATAATAATAGAGATGAGAGATGGTCAACTGTTCTTCAATTACGATAGGTTAAATGATGGTCAGGATTTTCAGTTACAATGATATTTATTATGGTAAGCCAACGTTTCGATCCAACTTGTGGATCTTCATCAGGGCTACTGAGTCTTAGTATCCACCTGGACTCAGTAGCCCTGATGAAGATCCACAAGTTGGATCGAAACGTTGGCTTACCATAATAAATATCATTGTAACTGAAAATCCTGACCATCATTTAACGTATAAAAATAATAATAAATAAAAATAAAATAAATATACGGTTATGGTTAATCGCTATATTGGATGTGGTGTCACCGTTATAATCTATTGTAGATATATAAAACAAATTAAGATTAGTCAAACCATTTTAATATCAAGATCAAGATATTGAGAATCTTTGATATTTTGGATTTTTTTTCGTCTTTCATATTTCTCGCCAGTTATCATTACTTTATATATGGGACAAACGATTAAAATATGTTATAAGGTAATTATTAAGGAGCATCCCCTGCACTTCAAATTTTTTAAAGGGGAGTTTTTGCGATAGTTTTTTCAATAGCTTATGCGAAGAAGGCTTAAAATTGTCTTTTCCTTTCTTGACATTCTTTCGCTTACTTTCCATTTTATTTCCGATTTTATTTTGCCCAAATTTTAAAGACTCATACCACTTACCTCTCCATTCTTTTAGGAATTCATTTGCATTATATATATAATAATGCAGTATATTATACTTATAGATTTATATATATAAGTCTTTAAAAAATTTGTTCTATGTAATTTATATAATTTTATCCTACCTGTTTGTCCATTGTAGGGCGTGATTATGAGAACAATATCGCCTCGAAACGTCGCCATAATGCAGTTGTTTATTTTAGACTGAACCTCAAGAAACCTGGACGATATTCATTATCGACAGTCAAGAAAGCATATATTTATATATATATAAAATTATTGAAAATTACAAATAATGTCGAAGGCCTACCAATGTGGCATTGTACATAAGCCTGAATGCATTTATATTAATTTTTTTTTTACCATTTTATTTATTTTTCTTCTTTTGTATTTCTATAATTTTCTTTTTCTAATTTGCGTTCTTCTTTAAATTACTAATTCTAAACGCCCTTGAGTGTGGCAGATTGTGTTATTTCTTTTCAAAAGAAAAATAGAAAAATTGTGGATTTCTCTCGAATGTGACAATCGCATCCCCGAGCAGTTTGATGGGATGTCAGGGAATTTTTCCTTCTGAGTCCCACGGTTGACATATGGAGTGATCTGAAGAGAAAAAAAAAAAGAGAAGTTGTCGCGCTGAGAACGCACATTGCACATGCAGCCGCGTCCAGATGCAACTCCCCAGTTTATTTTTATTTTGTGGCTCAAACTGCGCCCGCACGTCACACGTTCGTTCGATGACCCCACTGTCCACCCACCTGGTTTATACTTAAAAAGCCACGCATATCTAAAAAATATCCAGAAAATACAAAACAAAACTTTGCGTAATTTAATGCAGCATCAAGGTTGGGTTTGAAAATTATATTTTCATGAATGGAAACATATAAAAATTTCTCAACGCAGAAGGTTAACGAGATCGGAAACTTAGGAGATAGAAGGATTATTTGTGAGTTTATAATTATGTGTTGGTAGGCATTTATTACCGTCGGGTACGTCTACCTTTCTGAACAGGTCAAGCCATAGTACTCTGAAAGCTTTTAAGGTGCCTTTACACTGTACGAGCTTTAACCTCGAACGGCCTTCCACTGTTCGGGTATTCTAGATACTTCATCTGTTCGCCTGTGTTCGGGGGTGGTGTCACTTTTGATTTGGGTTTTCCCAAGTGACGGGAGTTGTTTATGATAGTAGTGCGCCTTTTGTAATTCGTCTCCTTTTTTTTTTTTTTTTTTTTTTTTTCAGATATAATAAAATATATTGATGATGGAGATATTTTCTTCATTAGAAGCTAGCATTGGGCGCGTTAGCCATATTTGTTCGCTCAACGTCACGTTGAGTCTGTGCCATATGTACAATGCCGGTACGGCAAAGTTCGGGAGAGAAACTGTTCGAGGTTGAGGTTCGAAGAGCGTAAAGGCACCTTAATAATGTATTGACCTGTAAAGACATTTTTGTAAAGAATCGAGTTTGATGGGGAATATGCCAGTAAATATGCCAGTTTTTAGTTGTAACAATATCATAGTGGATACCTACTTTTTTTTTTAAGGTTTCCTTTCCTCGCTATTTAGGCTACACGGGACTCCCGGACCAAGGGAGAGGGTGGAATATTAATGGTAGTGGATTTAATTGCAGTGTTAAGTCGAAATCATTAACATTACTAACCAAAATCCTATCATAGATAAAATTTGTGTAGAAATTAACCTTTTTATACCACTATAACAACATAAGTTGCAGAATGGTGCATCTACAATTTTCCGTAACACTTACGATTGAAAGGATTGATTTTTTTGAATATTTGATTTTTTAGCAGAACCCCAAAGTTCAATTCCGTAAGCCCATATTGATTTCAATAATACTTAATTCAAAGTTAGTTTTATGATTTTGATCGTCTGTCAAGTCAAAGTCAAAAATTTAAAAAAAGTTGTGCAAGAGTCATGTCGATATATGTTTTTTAACTCGAGGTATAAAGGAAAGTATTTTTTTTTTTTTTTTAATGCAAGGCCTCTTTGGCGCGAACAGAACAATATCTTTCTGGGGTCTTTTTTACTTCACCCACACCAGTAACTTATTTCTAAATGAATGATTTATCTTAATACTAGCTGTGGGGCCCGGCTTCGCTCAGGGACTTGTAGAATAGGTGGAATGAAAGAATAACTTTAAAATGTAATAGTACAGAAAAATAGACCAAAATTAATCATGGTTAAAACAAAATTTGTACCATTCTGAAACTTCAGTTTAGTATTAGTGGAAAGTTTCAAAACCTCAAAGTTCGCCCATATATGGTTCGGGTATAAGAGATCCTATTAATGCGGTTCTCTGAATACGTTTTCTTCCCTTTTCTAGATTAATAAAAACTATTTTGGCAGCAAATATATCCTGGTATGTACCATTTTTTATGTTTTCTATGTTCTGATTCCATTGAGACCATTCTCCGAGACGATACCGCATCCTCATCAAGTAACTTCTTCTTTTTCGAATTTGGTTGAAAATTTACGAACAGAACAGAACTATTAAACAGAAGTATTATATGAACACTATATTTTCGATATATAATCCATTAGGTTATATCTTTTATTCAATGTTAGTATCCAGTTGGTTTTGTTAATTTTTAATTTCAATTCATTCCAGAGATGTAATGACCTTATTTAAAAATAAAAAGGAAAAAATAATTATTTTTACATAATCTCGTGTAATTTAAAGAAAACATCTGAAGCTAAAACCATAACAAACCGAACTAATGAACGATAACCTTATGAATTGAGCTTAGCTAGCGCTCCTGGCTTCCAAATGTCAAACTATATTTTTCATTCATTAACTCGCCTGGGCTTATTAGAGGGACTAATTACATGTAGCGAGAGGCTTAAAATTACAGCCCTTGTCCCTTCAACATTACACAGTTAAAATGAAAACTGAAACCTTCTTCATCGTTAGGGGCAATAGGGCAATATGACGACATAAAATTCTTGATAGTACGTGTAGTCGTTTTTGAGCCTTTTCGGCACGCACATTGTACACTTTGCTTTATAAGATATATTGATTAAATTAGAACAGATGATTAAAGTAATGAATTCAAAAAGAGTAAAATGCAAAAAAAAAAAAAAAAATATAGTTTAATATACTGCATCTCCAACTTCTCAAACTGCACTTAAATGCTGGAGATCTTCTTTGGTGAAAAGCAAGCTTCATTAAGTATCATTCTCTTCTGGATTTCCCTGTTTTATGCAATATTCCCAATTTTTGAAATGTCTTAAATGCCTCTTCTTCCCATTTAAGAACACGACTCAAAACGACTCATGATTTAAAACCTAGGAGGTATCAGGTTATTAACCTTCTTCATATATATATTTTTTTCTCTTAAAATGAACATATGTTATTAAATAACGCTATAACGTATGTTATTAAATAACTTTATAACGTATGTTATTAAATAACGTTATAACGTATGTTATTAAGTAACTTAAATAAATCACTAATAATATCAAAAAGTAACTGGTGTGGGTAAATTAAAAAAGACCCCCTTTCGGTCATTTTTCGACTAGGAACCTACAAAGAAATGTTTTCTTCAAGATCAGTGAGAGGCTGACCCCTATTACACGGTGGGCCAGACCCCTCTACCGTGCACCCCCCCCACATCCCTATAAATTGCATATCGTTGTGTTCCTTGTTAAAAAAGATTAAGAAAAAGCCAATGTTCCCAGAAAAAAAAGTGGCCGCACTAACCAAAAATGGCGTTCAAACATGGCGGAATGACGACTTTGATTTTAGTTCGTTTTTTGATTACTGACATTCACTATTATGCTTAATTTCGCCATAACTGGTATTTTATTAAAGCTAGATAGTTCTAGATTCAGAATAAATAAACAAACGTTCTAAAATAATTAGTCTTGACAACTTAAAATACATTTAAAGTCAATTTTTTCAAGTCACTCGCGTAAAAGTTAAAATTCCAAGTTAATTTGTGATTAAACGGCCATCGTTAACGAAAAACACCTTGAAATAAAACATCTGGAGCAATTATTCTTCTTTAAAAATCAGTGGTCAAATTTTAAAATATATCAACTAGTTTCATAGAAAACGGACCTACAAGGCGAAAAGTCGCCGGTGACTCGGGCGCATCCAATCCTCTGCCACATCGTTCAGTTCTCATACATGATATAATTACAGCGGGTTTAGGATATTATTTTGAATGTATAATCGAGCCTATGTAACTGCAAGTTTTTAATTTACAGGAATAATTATTATAACAATTTTTTTTTTTTTTATTTTTTTTTTTTTTTTATTTTTTTTTTTTTTTTTTTTTTTTTATAAATCTGATAAATTAAGGATATAAATCTGCTAAATAAGAATGAATTAGTCTAGGATTGCACATTATCTAACTCTCACTTATATTGACATAAACTGGTTATCTTGAAATGAAATAATAATGTTCTCATAGTAGTAGTTGGGTTACAGACACTGGCTTCTGATCATTCGTGAAATTTGAAATAAATGCATTTTTGCAAAGTATTTCTTATTTACAGATTTAAAAACAATCAAAATAAAAAAGTTCAATAAAACGTTCTGTTTGTTCGTTGATATGTAGAAATTATTCGTAATATAATTTAGGAGGTATATACCTAACACAATTTAATAGCTCACAACAATTAATGAATTAACAGTTACACGATGTATATATATATATATATATATATATATATATATATATATATACACACATATTATGATTAATTTAAAATTAAACCACTACTGGAGAGGAAAACAAATTAAAACATTCATGCATCTAAGGTCTATAATCCACGAAATTGTGGCTGATCCATGAAATTTTTTCGGCTTCTGGCATATAACTACACATCAAAAAGTTTACTTTCTCTTTTTTTCGAAAAAAGGGTATACTAATATAAATAAAATGAAATATTTGAAGTTGAAATTGGATTAGTTATTTAGCCAAATTCGAACATGAAAGATCGGTAATTTTTATCACTTTGGTGAAAACTCATGTTCCAACGCCTATAACTCGACAATATGTACTCTAAATGAAAAATGTCACAGATAAAAGTTTTAGGCCATTAAATTTAGCATAATGTAAGCCCATTTATTTTAAAATTAACTTATTCCTGCGTAGAGATACAAATGAAAAAGTGTAAGTATTTGTAGCGCTTACTTCATTCTTTTAACTACATCTTCATTCCTTCATATATCTACATGTCAAAAAGTTTACTTTCTCCTTTTTTCGAAAAAAGGGTATACTAATACAAATAAAATGAAATATTTGGAGTGGAAATCGGATTAGTTATTTAGCCGAATTCGAACTTGAAAGATCGGTAATTTTTACCGTTTTGGTAGAAACTCATGTTCCAACGCCTACAACTTGACAATATGTACTCTAAATGAAAAATGTTACAGATAAAAGTTTTAGAACATTAAATTTAGCATAAAATAAGACCACCTAAATAGTTAGTTCTGTGAATATTATATCATATCCCCTTAGGTTTCGCAAAAAGAAGGAATCGAGCGCTACGAATACTATCACGTTTTCATTTGTATCTCTACTTAGTAATAAGTTAATTTGAAAATAAATGGGCTTGTTTTATGCTACATTTAATGTCCTAAAACTTGTATATGTAACATTTTTGATTTAGAGTACATATTGTCGAGTTATAGGCGTGGGAACATGAGTTTTCACCAACATGATAAAAATTACCGATCTTTCATGTTCGAATTTGGCTAAATAACTAATCCGATTTCAACTCCAAATATTTCATTTTATTTGTATTAGTATACCCTTTTTTCGAAAAAAAGAGAAAGTAAACTTTTTGATGTGTAGTTATATACCAGAAACCGAAAAAGGCCACAACTTCGTGGATTATAGATCATTAGATGCATGAATACTTACATGTTTTAATTGTTTTTCCTCTCCAGTAGTGGTTTAATTTTAAATTAATCATAATATGTATGTAAATATATATATATATATATATATATATATATATATATATATACACAAACACACATCGTGTAACTGTTAATTCATTAATTGTTGTGAGCTATTAAATTGTGTTATGTATATACTTCCTAAATTGTATTACGAATAATTTCTAAATATCAACGAAAAAAAAGAACTTTATATTTATCTTTTTTATTTGGGTTGTTTTTAAATCTGTAAATAATCAATAAACATTATTATTTAATTTCAAGATAACCAGTTTATGTAATATAAGTGAGTTTTAGATAATGTGCAATCTGCGACTAATTCATTATTATTCAGATTTAAAAAAAAAAAAAAAAAAAAAAAAAAAAAAAAAAAAAAAAAAAAAAAAAAAAAAAAAAAAAAATGTTATATTAATTATTTCTGTAAATTAAAAACTTGCAGTTACATAGGCTCGATTATACATTCAAAATAATATCCTAAACCCGCTGTAATTATATAATGTATGAGAACTGAACGATGTGGCAGAGGACTGGATGCGCCCGAGTCACCGGCGCCTTTTCGCCTTGTAGGTCCGTTTTCTATGAAACTAGTTGATATATTTTGAAATTTGACCACTGATTTTTAAAGAAGAATAATTGCTCCAGATGTTTTATTTCAAGGTGTTTTTCGTTAACGATGGCCGTTTAATCACAAATTAACTTGGAATTTTAACTTTTACGCGAGTGACTTGAAAAAATTGACTTTAAATGTATTTTATGTTGTCAAGACTAATTATTTTAGAACGTTTGTTTATTTATTCTGAATCTAGAACTATCTAGCTTTAATAAAATACCAGTTATGGCGAAATTAAGCATAATGGTGAATGTCAGTAATCAAAAAACGAACTAAAATCAAAGTCGTCATTCCGCCATGTTTGAACGCCATTTTCGGTTAGTGCGGCCACTTTTTTTTCTGGGAACATTGGCTTTTTCTTAATCTTTTTTAACAAGGAACACAACGATATGCAATTTATAGGGATGTGGGGGGGGTGCACGGTAGGGGGGTCTGGCCCACGTACTATATGTACTTCGAAATGCATTTTGAGATTAGAACTCAAGTTGGAATCAGTTTCCGATCATAAAGTAATCCATGCGTTAGCCTCCCAATCGACATATCGTCACAAAACTCATTGAGAGAAACGAAAGGCCCAAATTGCCCCGGACACCGTTGATGAGTGTGATAAAGCTAATCTGAGTAAGAAAAGTGGCCTAAGGTAATGAAAGCCTCCTCGCTAATTGTGTGTGATGGGATTAGCCCGAGCTATTTGTTAAGCTCTTGATCCAATTTGCTAAGTGCCCCCTCCCCCTCCCCCCCCCTGGTTCACCCCCCCTCGGCTAGGGTTCGCCCCCCCCTCCCAGTCGCCGCAGAAACCGGCGCAATATGCAGCCCCCCTTTCCGACTGACAACGGCCGAAAACCATTTAATTATCAATTTTATCGCAGGGCCTGGGAGAATTGACGTATTTACTGCTTCGCCGATGCAGTACATCACCCGATGTCGCTCTTAATTCGATTCCCTCTTCTAATCCGTTTAGTACGTACCCTTTCATTTTTTTTTTTTTTTTCAACCGGAACATTTTCAAGTTCTGTAGATTTTTTTTTCTGCTAGGATTCGTCTCCTAACGGCTCACTTTGACTGATTTACGGACGAACCAGGGAAAAAAACATTCTTACGGACATCTCAATTCACAAAAAAAGTCTATTAATCAAAATCGGTGACAAATAGTCAGATTTTCCCACAGCAGCCAACAAATCCCTAATTATTTGACACTTCATCATCGATTCTTAAAAATAACAATGAAATTATTGTTTACCTACAACTGAAACGACGCTCATAATAATTATAAATAAATATTTTTTATATTGTATATTGCTAATAAGGGAGGTTATATAAAAGTCAAATGCAAATGGATGTATTCTAGTCATAGACATTTTGAGAATAATGTGCAATTGTGTTGTGCAGGTGTTCTGAGTTATAAATGCCGAGTGCACTATTAAAACAAAATTAGAAAGAATATTCGAAATTGCCCTGAATCGAAAGTAAATTAACACAATTAAGTGGAAGAAATTTAATATGAAATGAGGAAGACTATGTGAAACTTATTAATTGTATGTATTAAAAGATTATTTCCTAAAAAAAAAATAATAAAAAAAAAATAAATAAAAAAAATCGGCAAAATTTACTTCCTTTTATTTGTGATTTTTTTAAAGAGAAAACTTTTTTTAAATATAGCCTATTGAATTTTCTTTTTTTTTACTTATTTGTATTTTACGTCATTCGCACCTTCGCTGGAGCAGACCTGTTGAAAATGAAAACTTTAGTTTTCACGATTTGCTTGATTTTGTGTTTGTGTACGTTATGTGCGTTATGGTTGAAGATGATCCTTGGCTATTGCCTTTTTAATCTTCGTTAGACGGGTAACGGGGAGGAAAAAAGAGAAGAAAAAAGTGGGCTTTAGTGGTTGCGAGATGAGCAGTGGAATTCGGAGTATTTGTCGCCCATGCATGATTTTAATGTCGGAATATCCATGTCTTTGTGTATGGTATTGTTAGAAATGTATTTATTGTATTATGGAGAGTTTACAAGTTTTTTGAGTATCTTTGATTGTTTGGATTGAATTTCTTCAATGCGCATCTGTTTTGCGGACCCTCAAAGTTCTACTCAGTAAGTCCAAATAGGTTTTAGTACAGTAATATGCATTAACCTGTTGTTTCGTTATTTCATCCATTGTACTGTAAACTAAAATCTATAATTCCACCTACAATGAACAATTATATGAGTGTTGTTAACCACACAAAAAAAATAATATTTGGTTCTTTTCTTCCATTTAGTGAGGAAGAGTGCTTTATTTATAGGATTTTTTTTAAATGAAGGAGTCTCCTCCCTATGTTAGAATTTTATTTGGGCTATTGGTCATCCTCTGGGGTTATCTATAAGTTACTTCTTTCTCATTTCAAATTGCCAATTGTCATCATACATTTTTTAATCGGTACATACAATACTTTTGTCCTCTTGCCCATTTTACATGTTTTGGCATGTATGAAAGAAACATTTATTCCATAGTCACAAAAAATCATAAAACAGTAAAAACTGGCAATCATAATCGGATATAAAGATGATCCAATGGTGGCAACTTCGCTTATTTCATGGCAAACAAAATTATTCGGATTTTGAAAACAGCGATGTAACTGCAATAAACCGATTCAGGCGAAGTACTTCTGACCTTATACGAATTCTCCGTAGCTTTTTTTTGTTCAGATTTTGTTTACATTTTCCCAACGAATGTGGCCATTTATGGGCTTAGGGGGATGTTCAGTTTTTTTTTTTTAATTTTATTTCTTTTTTCGAATTTTTACTCCACGTGTTAGTATCGTTTCGCCTTCTTATGAACTTGTGTTTTTTTCCACGCAACCGCTCTCAGGATTACGATGCTACTAAGCTTCATTCATTGCCACAAGGTAAGCGTAAACAGTGGCGATTCATTGAGAAATTTCTTATTCTTACCTATCGAGAAAAATATTTATTTAAGATAACATGACGCGAAAAATAAACAGTACTTCTGATTCATTTTCTTTAAGTTTTTTTCTTCTTGTTTTCTTCGGTTACGTTACAACTGATGTTTACAAACAAGGGTGATTTCAAAATGTTTCGTAAGCTAGTGTAAATAATAAGCCGGTTTACACGTTTTCAAAACACCAGAAACAATAGCTGTAGCGTAGGGGAATGCAGACAATTCTTTTTTTTTTTTCAAACTTGTTTAATGAAAGGAAAAACTATTGATATATAAGTTTAGGCCTCAAAGTCTCGTATTATTTCCAAAACTCGCCTCATCATGCAGATATAAGCCAAATTTTCGCCTATTCAGGCATCTTCAGGGCTACAAACGTTCTACAAGCAAGATACAAACAGACTCAATAGTCTCTTCCTATACACTTGACCTCATAGTCTCTTCCTTCACACTTGTTTAGGAAAAACTATTTTTATTTTAAAAAGGAAAAATTAAAAACAAATTAACATATTAAAATCAAATGATGAGATCAAATCTTCCTTATTTTCTTGTATGTCTAACAAAAAACAAATCCAAAACATTTTAGCATGTTAGCCTTTGTAACAGTATTATTAGGAGGTGGTTGTTACTTTTTTTTTTAAAAAGACCTGTTATATAAAATAATGGAAAAAGAAAAACTTGGAGATACAAAAGATAAGATGTTAAATGTAGAGACCATGAGGATGGGAGCAAATTCCGAAACGCAGATCAGAAAAAATTTGTATCTCACAACTCAATTCTATTAACATATTATTGCTTATCTTCCTATTAAAAAAAACAAACAACTAAAATACATATACGCATACTTGAAAGCTTTTTTAAAAAATATAAATAATTAAGTACTTAGTTATTGCTTAGAGGATGAAACCTCATGATGGAATAGATTTATAACTTATTTCATCATAAATGTCAACTATCATATTGCACGTCGGCAAGAATAATCACATGTAGAGTTTCAATTGCATTCTCAAGTTATTTACATACAAACAGCTGTTAAATAAAATAGTCTTTGAACACAAATAATCAACGATTGGAGCAATTATTACCACTGATACTAACTGTAACTTAAAACTGACCCTCTATCATCCCCTCCATAAAGGAATGTGGTTAATTGTGGAGCAATTAATACTATTGTGAATATATTCAGGCATTTTGGGTTCTATCATTCTGATTCCAACGGTATGTATGACTTAGAATTGATATATTGTGAGTTGTAACTATTTTGCCGACGTGTGATATTGTAAACAGAGTTGGGCAGTAGTTAACTACATTTGTAATTAACTATACAGACAACTACATGTAGTTTGTAGTTGGAAGCGCGCAACTACTATTTTTCAACTACCAGTTAAGTAGTTGTAATTTAAAACTACAACTACAGTAGTTGGGAATGGAAAATACAACAAGTAGATGTAAATTTAGTTTAGAGCGGCAACTACATTTGCTAAGCAACGTCTAATTAAATCACATGTTTTTGCTATTTTTATTTTGTGTTTAGATAAATACTCCTTAGATAAATGGGCTCCATTATGGTTGATAATCTGTTTTAAAAATAGTACAATACATATTCGTAATACAAAATTTTTCCATGATTTCCGGCAGTCAATTATTTTTTTTAACGTTAGGTTCTCGATCAATCCCATGTTTTATATATTAGCTGAATTGCATTTGATATACTCCTTATCGATAATACTAGATATCGATAATTACTCGTTATCAATAAAAGTAGTTGTAGTTTCAGGCCCATAATTACAGTTGCAACTACTAGTTGTAGTTGTAAAAATGCAACTACTTTTTTGAAACTACAGTAGTTGTAGTTGTGGTCCATCAACTACAAATTATAAAAGTAGTTGTAGTTTCAACAACTTCCCAACTACTGTGTCAGTAGTTTAGTAATTTGTAGTTCAACTTCTTTTTGCCCAACTCTGATTGTAAATATATGTACATACTAATAATCCGAGATGATAATCGAACATTTTTTTTTTTTTTAAATTCAAAATATATCTATTAATATTATTATTAATGTATAAATTGTTTATGAATCATTAAGCACACCCATTCCATTAATTATTTTAATATCCATACAATTAATATATGTAAATTTAAAATACGTGTTTAATTTATTTGTTAAATGTTTGGCTTCGTGAAATCCATTTAAAAACGTGGATAGTGCGTACATCCAAGATACCAGTTGCTGTCTAGTACCAATGTAGTTAGTTATTGCTAATACAATTGGAATGTATTTTATATTAATGCAAAACAATCGTATTGGTTTTTTTTTTTCTTTTTAGATATACTATTGCATATTTGTATTATAAATGAAGAAGAACTATTAATAACATAAGGTTTGCCTTAGATTTGATTTCGGGCGCCACGAAAAATTATGGATACTAAAGGGCGACGGAACCCGAAAAACTTAAATTATATATTTCATTTATTTACTACTATACATCTTAATATCCGTCCAAAATCCTGTAAATATGTATATATGTCCGTTTTTAACATGTGTCATCAAGTTCTAAGATTAAATTTACTAAGAAAATTCCTCTAAGGTTTGTTTGATTATCGAACTGAGTCTTTATTGTCTGTATTTTACAAGTCTTATAAAACAAAGAAGTTGATTAATTTAATTAAGTTTAAAATTCAAGTACATATGAATCTTGTTAAATTTTAATGGAAGAGCAATGTTCTTGAATGCTAAACTTGATTTGGTCGGAATTCAGTTCTTTGAAGGGTGTAACTTCATTTGAAATGATTCTCAAACCCTTAAAACTTGGTTGTTAACTTCAAAAGATTGTGGGTTCTTGTTTCAAACGTCGAGAATGAAACATTTCATAATTTTTGCCATTTTTTTTTCCGATACTCATTTTCTTGGTAATTGCTGACTTTATTGAAATTATTTAATAAATATTTATTAATTCGTTGAATATCGATTGGAGATGCATGTACGAAAATGTGAACACAAGATTGGGTTATTGCAATGTTATTACGATTTTTTTTTTTTTTTTTAATAAATATTTATTGAAATTTACATCTGTATTTACATATAATACATTAAGTAAATGTGCTAAAATAAAAGAAAATAATGTCTTGAATAAGCATGTAGAGAAACTATCCACTGATAGCACTCAAGTAGTGTTTAACTTAAAAGATCTCGAGGCCATCTTCTTTTCAGACGCCTTGGAGGATTATCTGGGATAGAGGAGGAAGCGAGGGAGGATACGAGTGGGTTCTGATGGATCAGGAGTTTACTATGAAAGGACTGGTATCTGGATCGGGCTAAATCAGAGACATACGGAACATTAAGGTCTTTGTGGATTATGTTATTACGATTAAAAATTAAAATTAGTATCGAAATTTAATATTTATTTCGGAGCCAAATCTAACTAAGGGCAAGGACGATAAACATTAACGAACTTTTTTTTTTTCTTATCCAAAAAAAATGTCCAAGTTTCTTAAGGTGCTTTTACACTGTGCGAACCTCACCCTCGAACAGCCTGTTTGGAACAGTTTTTGGCTAATTTAAATAAGACACGAACTCGAACAGGTACCTTATCTGTTCGCTTGTGTGTTCCGGGATAGCGCTATTGTCGCTTCTGAGTTAGAAAATTCAGAACAACAGTTTCAACTCAGCCGTATTTGTAATTAAAAATATTGTATTATTGTGGATAGGGGCAGTCAGACGTCATTGTTCGCTCGACTTCACGTTTAAGTGTAAATAGCTGTTCGTAGTACGCCCGTACTGCAAGGTTCGGAGGATAGCCTCTTCGAGGGTTAAGTTCGCACAGTGTTAAGGCACCTAAATGTAACTGGCTTTAAACAAACAGTTTTGAAGGACATTTTAAGGCAAGTCCCCATCAATTTGGTAATGATTCCATCTATTTTGTTTACCTATCGCATCATTGTAGATTATTAAAAATTTGTATATTTATATTTAATTGTTTTTCTTTTTTTAAATGGATCTTTTACAATATAGATCTTTAATAAATACTTCTTTTTATACTTAAATATACGTTTGAAGTTCGATTTTACCTTTTTTTTCTCACTAGTACGTCGGTACGGCAAGGTTCGGGGGATCACCTCTTCGAGGGCGAGGTTCGCACAATGTAAAGGCACCTTTGTTTTTTGTTTTTTTTCTTTTTTTTTTAATAATGCTGAAAAATATTGTAACGTGAAACAAAATCATATGATTTTATCCGTTACCTTCAAAAGTTCTTGACTTTTTGTTGAAACAGTTAAGGTGCCTTTACACTCTACGAACCTCACCTTCGAATTCGAACAGGTTCTCCTCCGAACATTGCCGTACCGGCGTTCCACGAACAGCCATTTATACTTAACGTGACCTTAAGCGAACCAATATGGCTGACGCACCCAACGCTTCTGATGAAGAAAAAAATCTTCATTATCAATATATTTCATATCATCTGGAAAAAAAAAAAAAAAAAAAAAAAAAAAAAGAGACGTATTACAACGGCGCACTAGTTTCACAAACAACTTCTGTCACTTGGGAAAAACCCAAATCACAAGTGACACCAGCGATACCCCCAAACACAGGTGAACAGATGAAGTACCTATCTAGAACACCCGAACAACCTTCGTGAAGGCTGTTCGAGGGTGAAGTTCGTAGAGTGTAAAGGTACCTTTACATAACTATATTAGTTCTGGACGTTACCAGAATATTATAAATCCTGCTGGAATGTTCCCTTTCGGACTAAATATGCAATGGATTAGGGAATTAGTCTCGCCCTGTACATCGAAGCATATGGTTACTTTTGTGTCACTGTATTGTCACTAATAGTTACTTTTTGAATTGTAGTATTTTTTTGTTTGATGTGAATTATAATTTTTTGTAAGTAAATAAAAAGTATTTTTAACCCACACTAGTGTTACTATATAACAGCCTGCCTGCCCTAAACTTAAATGGTCTAAAGGCAGGGGCGATACGTGAATTTCGGGAGTTTTATCTCACCAATTCAGGTAGGATTTGCGAATTTTTTTTTACCCCTTCCGAAGTAGGGGTAAGAATGCAGAAGTACCTCGAAGCAGGTGGACCCTCGAACTCGCCATCTGCTTGGAGAGCAGCCGGTAGCAGTTCCAAGAGCTGTGGCTATTCCCAGCAGAAGACCAGCTCGACTATTAGGGGTCGGACCAAGAATGGGAGGGTGGCCGGGGGGGACAAAGAAAGTTACTACCTGACCCTTTCCTTAATGGGGGCCGGCAACCCTTCCAAAGCTGGGACCATCTCTTTCCACATTTCTCACAATATCGGCTACTTTCCTTTTCATACCAATATCTGTACGCTCTATCGGTAACCTTTGGGTCATAATTAGGACTAAAACAGAAATATGACCCACGCCAATTATTGATGTAAAACTATCCATAGTCTCCGCTATCGATAGTATTGGAGATAAAACTATAAATACTATCGATACTCTGAGTTGATGACGGAAGGGGGGGGGGGGATAAATAGTAGAATTTTTCATTTGGAGCGGTAGGAGCTATAATGCTCCTTTCTATTTGCCCTATATTCTTTTATTTTTTATTAGGGAATATGATGGATATTTCTGTGAGTAGAGGATGGGTTCAATTATACCTTGAAATATTTAAACTATTTTATTAGAAGATAAAAGATTCGACCACGGCCTGGAATCGAATCCAAGTCCTCTGCATACCTGGAAATAATTTTTATCAGTTTCAAGCTGATTGAAGCAAAATTCAAATCATTATTAACAATGCAGTAACACAAAAGCACCATATGCTCAACAAAGGAAGACTAAACTCTAATCCATAACTTATATTTAGTCTGAAATCGAACATTGTGGGAGGTTTTCGAAAAGCGTAGAAGATTCACTTAATCCACTAACGTAATAAGCAAATATGCTGACTTGACAAGATATAAAAAAACACAAACAAAAATAAAAAAAGCACAACATAAACAAAACGATTTAACAAACAAACAATCGGAAATATAAGAAAATAAAGCATAAGAAAGGATAAATGTAAAAGAAAAAATATATTTTTAACTTTTTAATGCGGAAATCTCGTGGCCAACGCCTC
This sequence comes from Aelia acuminata, assembly GCA_911387785.2. NCBI lineage: Eukaryota > Metazoa > Arthropoda > Insecta > Hemiptera > Pentatomidae > Aelia > Aelia acuminata. The sequence goes on along the minus strand of OU426984.1, from coordinate 22,451,570 downwards.
AATAGTCTCCTTTGCGGATTGTAAGGGTTTGTGGTTGTGTATAGAGCTTGAGTTTAGAGAGAGTCTGTTATGAAAATTACGGTAGCGATCTATTGCTGTTACTTCGACGTAAGGAATGTCCAGGTCAGTGTGTAAGGTCTCATTAGAGACCTAAAAGAGGGCATCTGCAATCTTCCTTAGTATTTTTGATTGAAATGACTGTACGAGTCGTATATTTGATTTTTTTGCTGTTCCCCGTAGTCCAAAGTCCAAAGTGATTTCATTAGTACGTTGTAAACGGTTAATTTGTTCGTCAGAGATAATTCTGAACGAATTATGAATATTTAAAATAAAAATAATTATATGGTAATACATATTATAAAAGGTTATACATTTATGTAGACATACGTGTATATAAATACTGTCTAAATATTGGACACTTAAAGTCTCTAATTCACTTGCTTTCGTTAAATCACAGGGTTATTATGATAATATAATTTGAGAGAATAAAATTCTGAATCTACTTTTTAGACTTATATGTGTATGTATGTATTATTTTAATGTTTAGTGTTATGATTTATTTATTCATTCGAGTTTTTTTGTTTTTTTTTGACCTTTGAAGGACCAATAACTCTAATGCCTCTTCAGTTGGTATCTGCAATTAAATATTACTTAATGTTTATTTATGAAGAAGTTTTTTCTGTTGAATTTATATTTCAGTATAATAAGAGAAACTAACCTTTTGGTCTTTATAATAAAAAAATATGGAGATACATATGATAATTGGGTTGCTTTTGGTTAGTTATGGAAATACCACTATTCTACCCTTAGAACTACGGGAGAATATGGAGACAATTATAAGATGGTCCCTTTATAAGGTGGCATATTACCCCCTTATAAAGAAGGGCTCGTACCCTTTATAAGGGCATAACAAGGGGAAATATGACAGTAAAAAAGAAACATTAGAAGGTATAATGAAATAGTGAAACTTGAGCGAGATGAAGTAGTCGGTACCCACCTTTGCAGTAATTGACTCTTTATGTCACACGAGAAACATCTTTATGGCCACTTAATAGGGAGGACCACTTCTTCATCCTCTACTCCGCTTTAACGACTGCTCGTAAAAATAATGACTTAATACCCCTGTCAGTAGTCGTTTTATGTTATCCACCCGTTTGTTTTTTGTACTAGGCTATACGTTTATACAAGGTGTCGAGTATATATCATTCTAAACACCATAGCCCATAGTTAAATATTCTTTATTATTGATTTACATTTTAAACGATACAATGCCTCTTGTTTCCAACTCTGCTTCTTGCTTTATTGCATATAATCCCCTTAGGCATATAAAAAAAGGTGGCCTAGAGACCTAATTAGCTTCTGTTTTTTTTTTTTTTTTGTTCTTTTTTTAATGCTACCAATTTTCCATATATTTGTATCCATACTTGTACAGTTGTTCAACCAACAGACACATACAAAAAAAAAAAAGAAATATCGTGTATTATAATAACATAAGGTGTACGGCAGTTATTAATCCGCAAGATCGTATTTACTTTTAAATTTAATATTTAATTTAAAACAATAGACTCTCACGACGGTCGCAAATATTCAATATATTTTTAAATGTAACAGGAGCTTTCGGTGAGTTAAATAATCCAGATTTATACTTAATAAAATCGGATAAAACAAAACGTTTAGTTCTCTTGACTAAAGAGCAATACCAAGTTAGGATGGAAGATTTATTGAATGATAAAAATGTATTTAAAACAATTAGACAAGATCCGGGCCATGAACTCAACAAAATGGTAATAAAATATGTACATAAACTTGAAAAATTTAAATTCATTGACCAAAAAACAAGACTAAAACTCATTAATAATTATTATCATACTCCTAAAATCTATGGCTTGGTTAAAACCCACAAAATAGATAACCAATGCCGTCCTGTAGTTGACTCAACAAATAGTCCCACCTACTTTCTGTCCAAATTCTTAAATCCTAGTCTTGACAATTTCTCTAACGACAACCCATTTGATGTTAGAAACTCATTAGAATTAAAAAATGAATTAAATAAGATAATTTCTGTAGAAGACGATTATTCCATGATAAGTTACGATGTGACGTCACTCTTTACAAATGCGCCGCTTAAACTAGTATACAAATTGATTTCTGAGAATTGGGACAAAATCGAGCCTCTCACCCAAATTAAAAGCAAGACCATGTACCTTGAAGGGATTAAATTATGCACGGAATTTGGATATTTTATATTTCAAAATAAATTATATAAACAAATCTTCGGGCTACCAATGGGAGGGTGTTTATCAGTCAATTTATCGGGTATTGTCCTAAACTACATAATGAAGGAAACACTAGAACAATCAGTTATAAAACCCCTATTAATAAAGAAGTATATAGATGATTTAATTGTTATACTTAAAACTGATGAAAATAATTTTTTTTTTTGAAAAGTTAAATTCCATCCACCCAAAAATAAAATTCACCTACGAAAAAGAAAGCAATATCTGCATTAATTATTTGGATGTCACTATTGTCCGTAGAAACAAAAAACTGTACACTAAATGGTATAAGAAGGATACAACAGCAGACTATGTGCTCAACTTTTACTCCAACCACCCAAGATCCCAAATTACGAATGTTGGAGCGAATCTTATACATAAAGCTATAAAGCTATAAAAATCACGGACGATATATTTTTGAACGAATGTAAGCAAAAAATGTTTAGCATATTAAAAACCAGTTTCTTTCCCAATAGTTTGATTTCTAAATTGTGGTATAAACACCAAAATCCAAATAGAAACAACATTTCCAAAACACCAAATGAAAATTCTATACCAAATCACACTATACAAAATTCTGAAAATAATATTGCAGTATCTTTTCGTCCTCCTACCCAAACCAATATAAAACAATATTTTACTAAAAAAAAAACGATAACAATAGTTGATAAAGTAGAACCAGTCCGCGTACCTTCTACCGACACATCAACTACAAAAACTAACCGCCCATATAAACCCCTCAAATATATAAATAGTTTAACCTATAATATTATAAATACATTTCATAAGTTTGATGTTGAAGAATATAATTTTGCTCTCAAACCAGGACACCCGATACGTAATATAATAACAAAAATAAAAGACCAAACACCTATAGAAAACAATAGAAATGTAATATATAATATACCATATAAAAATTGTGAAAAATCATATGTTGGTCTCACATCTACAGATATAAAAACCAGAATATATAATCACAAGAGAAACTTAAAACCTAATTCTTAAACTAAAACGGCACTGTCAAATCATGCAAACACATTACAACATGAAATAGATTTTGGCAATATCAAAATTCTTCATAAATCAGATTCGTGGGCTAAGTGAAAAATACTTGAATCCATATATATCGCGGCGAATCAAAATAAGCTAATGAATGAAAAACAAGAAGCTGCGCACATCCCTTTACATTATTCACACATTCTGGATAAAATTTAAAAAATATTTATAACATATACAAGCTCTTATCTATATAAGTTTATAATTCCGGACCTAGGGGGCGCCTTGTTCGTCGGGAAATAGGGTAGAGAACAAGTGGCAACTATGCCGAGTGCATGTCTCTCCCCACGACGAGTAAGTAAATTATATATTAAAACCTATTTTAGACATTTATATTTTGGGCATTATTAATATCATATACATATTCCTACTTTAGGTATTTAAACTGATGATGACTCAACTGATGTAACACACAGTTATACAAAGACTTTCCCTTAAGGGAACGAGAAAAAAGGGTAAGATACTGGGCATATGCAAGTCATGTTTTAAATTTTAAATAAAATAATATATGTATTAATGTATTGTCAGTTGATTTTATACAGATGAATATGGTGCTATGAGCACCGAAAGCTCCTGTTACATTTAAAAATATATTGAATATTTGAGACCGTCGTGAGGTGTTTATTTTACGATATTTAGAAATGAACGGTCTATGATCACATTATGAGTACAATAGATTCTTTTTGTTTCTTTAAGTTCCTAAAAGAAAGAAAGAAAAAAAACAAAAAAAAAACAATATGACACCTTAAATTCAATCCAACTATATTGTATTGCCATTTTGTAAAAATTATTTTATTTTTAATAATTCCAAGGTAAGTCGTGAGTAAAATGTATATATATATATATATATATATATAGAGAGAGAGAGAGAGAGAGAGCAATTTAAGCGGAACCCGCTTAATTTACACATTAACCAAAATATTGCTGCGTTGAAAGGTTTTGTTTAAAAAGAAGGAAAGAAATTAATTACGAATACCACGAATACTACGGATACTCAAGCTCAATAATCGCTTTATTATAAAATAAAAAATACAAAACTGTAAATTAAAACTAAAATATTCCATATATAATAAATTCTGTATTATTTTAAATAATATATAAATCTTTTTAAGCAATATTTTTTTTTATATTAAAATATACTCAATTTATTTTTATACTTAAGTTAGAGTTTATTAATTGATATTTAGGTATCAATGTTTAAAATACAATGTCATCACGTTTTGGTCCTTGCGGTTTAATCTACGTTTTAATTATTAAGAACAAATAATATTCAAAATAAATCTTGAAAATATTTCAAAAACCCTTTACATAATTAAACATTAATATTATTTTCTTTAAGTATGTATAAATTATTTTAATGGATATGAAGGATGTAAAAAATAACATAATCGAATTTATTCCGGTATCATAAGTCTCTCTTAAACGTTTAAAATAAAAGGAACTTTATTGCTGGTCAATTATTATTGACTGGCAGCTGTCCATTTAATCGAGCGACAACTCAATATACATTCGACACTACTGCTATTCACTACAATTCAGTATAGTAATATCAATTTTTGTTGTATTAATAATAATTTTCAATAAGTATGAAACAAATAAATAAAAAGGAATATTACATATATTGTTCACTGTTCGATTCTAAAAAAATTCTAAAATTTTTATCAGATGACCAACTGCGAAATTCGTGACTATAACTGTGAAAATTCGTAACCAGAGAGAAAGTTAGTCTATAACGAATTCGATTCCGAATTCGTCCCCTAAGTTGTGAAACTTAGAAGCGATAAGCAACCTGTTTCGCGAATTTTTAGACTTCGTAACATAACCTACAGTTCTAATTCAGGAAATTGGTTCGAAAGATTATGAAATAAATAAATGCCTGTATTTTGCAAAATTTATTGTTGTTCATGTCATCATTTGGTATTTTATATTGTATATAGAGATAGAAAGAATTAATAAGAATAATTATTACAAAAATTTGTGTCTCGGATTAGATAGGACAAAAAAAAAATACTTCTGATTCCTGATCGAATATTCTACCAAAAAGTTCCTTTAAAGGCATGGATAAGTCTTATCATTTTCAAATAATAGAAAAATTCCTTCCTTACAGCAAACAAGGTTTTATTAACTAGTGTCATTTTGACAGGTTGTATAGCATGAAAAAGTGTATAGTTTTTTTTTTTATTTATTTATTTTTGAATAATGATTCTAATCTTCATGCCGTCATCCGTTATTGTTTATCATGTAAAAAAAAAAAAAAAACATTTAATAAAAAAGAGAAGATTTTGTCATCCAATATTTACAGTTACATTTCAGATTATAATTTAATTCATTTTACAAACATATACTTGTCCTAAATAGAGCTTTACTACCTGGATATTGGAAAATTTGGACAAAAAAAAAAATGAAATGTTTCATTTCTATAAATAAATAAATATTTTAAATTACTTTATAGTAATATAATGATTACTGTTGTATGCATTCTTTCCAATATAAAAGCTTTAATTGTTTTTAAGGTTCCTTCTTAAATTTTCTTTATTTCGTTGTGTATTCATATCTGGCCAACAAAATTACTTTTTTAACCTCCCTTCCACAGATTACAAATATCTTTTATTATGCTTTAAAGTTATGAAACTTATTTCAGTAAAAAAATCTGAATATTAGATATATTTTTTTAAATAAATGTACTTTTTTTTTTAATTCCATAAAAAATCGAATGTAATGTCCTTTTTTTGCCATATATGGGCAACAGAATTACTTTGTTAACCTCCCTTCCAAAGTTTAAAAATATCTTTTATTATGCTTTAAAGTTATGTAACTTATTTTAGTAAAAAAATCTGAATATAAGATATTTTTTTTTTTTAATTCCATAAAAAGTCGCATGTAATGTCCTTTTGTTGCCATATCTGGGAAACAAAATTACTTTGTTAACCTCCCTTCCAAAGATTAAAAATATCTCTTACGAGTATTTTGCTTGAAAGTTGTGAAACTTGTTTTAGTAAGCAAATCTGAATATAAGAGATTTTTTTTTAAATAAATGTAATTTTTTAACATTATTTTCCTCCTTGAATGTAATTTCAGCGTGATGAGTATGTTATTCTTGTATTTATTGGATTAAATTTGTAAAGAGGAAGGTTTTTTTTTTTTTTTTTTTTTTTTTTTTTTACTTTTAAAGTTATGACGATTATTTTAGTATCTGTATATGAGAGAGTTTTTTAAATAAATAATTTTTTTTTTATTCCATAAAAAGGTCTTGTTTTACTCCTTAAATGTAATGTCAGCATAATCAGTATGTCATTCTTGTATTTATTTAATTACATTAATACAGAGAAAGATTTTTTTTTTTTTATTCTTTAAAGTTATGATACTTATTTTTGTAAGCTAATCTGGATATAAGAAATTATTTTTTAATTAATGTATTTTTTTTTAACTCCATAAAAAGTCGTATGTAATGTCCTTTTGTCGCCATATCTGGGCAACTAAATTACTTTGTTAACCTCCCTTTCAAAGATTAAAAATATCTCTTATTACGCTTTTAAGTTGTGAAACTTATTTTAGTAAGCAAATCTGAATATAAGAGTTTTTTTTTAATGAATGTAATTTTTTTAAATTGTTTTACTCCTTGAATGTCATGTCATTAGTAAAGAGAAGGGATTTTTTATATATATATGATGTACATTTATTTGTAGATAAATAGCTTTGATTTGACGAAGAACATTTGAAATTTTTGTTCAGGGATGAAAGAACACGCGTAAAAATTTGTAGAAATTGTCAGAGATCCTTCCTCTACGAGCGCCGGTCACCGACTGAATAGTTTCCCCATCGGCGGGTTGGGGGCAGCACGGCGCCACCCCCTAATGGACCTACCCGACTCATTCACTTAGCCGCTCCCCCCCCCTCTTTCTTTTTATTGTCTTTTTTTCCCCCCCACCCCTCATTTCTCCCCCTCCCCTCTACACCGACATCCCCCAGCGGTGATCTATTAGCCCTATCAGTCCGAATATCGCACTAAATCTCACGTTTGTCAGAGTCCAGTGTTCTTTCAGTGCCTAAATCAGTATTACTTGAGAGTTATTTTTTGACTCGCTCTCCACGGCAAAGTGATTTTTGGTGATTGGTTGCTTTTGGAAAAATCTTATATTAGAAAAAAAAGGAAGTAATAAATCCAATAAAGTAAAAAAAAAAAAAAAAAAAAAACTAAATTTGAACAATGTAGGGTAAACTAGGAGTTATTGACAGCCCAAACTTTAACTTAACGAAATTAGTAAACAAGTCCTAATTTTATTTCAAGATATACATGAATCTATTGTTTGAATGTTTCTCTAGTCATCTTTGAAGTAAGTGTTTAGTAAACTAACCATAGGGGAGATTTTACAATTAAATCCACAGCGTGCCAATAACTAGTTTTTGCACTTTTTTTCAACAAATATCGCTATATGGTATATTGAACTTTTAACAAAAAAACCTCTTGAGTCTTAATAAGTTTAGATAAAGAGGAGCTATAGGAAGTTTCAATTCGATCCCTTCATAAACATTTTTTTTTTTTTATTACACCACAGAAATGTAGTCTTAAGGGTGTCAATAACTGTTCGGTTTACCCTACGAGTCCTTTTTGAGGTATTGACAGGAAATATATTTTTCGTTTCATATTTCACCACCCAGTCGACCAAATTCGAAGTTAAAAAAAAATATCTGTCATCCTGGTGATGTAAAACTATAGTAGATAGTATTATCGATAGTATTGATAGTTTTTTAACTATCGAAAAATTTGTTTTAAAAAAGAAAAGTGATACCCTCTGCCTACAAGCACCCTTTTACTGTATGATTCATTTAAATTTTATTTTAATGGAAAATAAAGAAAATGTGACTGTAATTTTATATATTTTTCTAAAAAAAATTGTGAACTACTCTATACGAAAATTGTTCAATTCACTTAAAAAAAAATAATAACTAAAATTTACTGACAAAAGTCATCCTCACACCATTCTGATTCAATTTCAATTATATACTGCGCTATGGGATTCTTAATTAAATAGTTAAAAATCATGAAAGGAAACCCATTTGTTGGTTAAACTCATATAAATTTGTATAGGCTAAAAACATGAGGTATTTGATGAAAAATCGAATTCCAACTTGATGGAATAATATACAAAAAAAAAAAAAACTACTGATTGCTTGCCAGTTACTTCACTTGAAAATCACTCCGTTAGTGACAGACACAGAGTCAAATTCCTCAATAAAAAAGAAAAGAAAAAAGTTCAAATGAAAACGAGTATTATACCTTCTATAAAATGAAAAATTTAACTATTCAACCCCCCCCCCCACCGGTTCATGACGATAGAGTATCGATAGTTTTATGTCCGATACTATCGAAACTATCGATAATGGAGACTATCGATATTTTTAAATCACTATGTAATCCCAAAATGGGTTAAGTGACTAAAAAGAAGCCTGAGGGTAGTTTCTTCGTAATTCTTCTGATTAATAAAGTTATAGTAATTTGTGTTGGTTAAGTTGTATACGGTTGGTGAATTATTATTCGATCTAACATCTCATTACTGATTACATCAATTTTTTTTTTTTCTCTCACGAATTTGCCTTCGATTTTCCTCAACTATCTCTGTTGAGTTGGATAATTCTTGTATTTATCGAGCGATATATCGACATTGAAATAGAAAGAAATATCAAAAATTTATATTATTTCTAGGTTTGGCAGCAACAAGAGTCTCAATTTATGTGATCTTATGTTTCATATTTACCAATGGAGGCTTAACTTACTTTCATTATCAGTCTCAAACCTTTAATCGGTCTCTGTTTCCACAATAAGGAGGGTTCAAAAGGAACGATAATTTACTTTGGTGGGAGGTAGTTTATATATAGCATTCGTTTGTACTGTATCGTTGCTTGTCTACTCAAATAACAGATTTCGACATAAACAACAAATCCACAATATTTTTTTTTTTTTTTTTTTTGTAAAGTCTGCAGTGGTTGTGACAATAGGATTTGGTTTTTATTTAGGTTAACTAGACACTTGGTTCTAGAAAAAGACGAGTTTGACATTAATTGGTTACTGGGTTTCTTCCATTCCTTATCAAAACCCTTAGATGTTTCTTTGGCATGTAGATATGTCTTCGTTTATGAATTTATGTCTCCGTAAATGACATTTCTTGTGAGCTCCTTGGTTTTCTCATTGCCTAAAATAAATCAATCAAAATACTTTATTTATCTATTATTAAAAACAAATGAACTTATCGCTGGATTAGAATTCGCAATGAGAAAATTTTGAGGGCTAGTTCGACAGCCTTCTGTTATAGGAATAATGGTTGGCTGTTAGAGCATTTCTTTCATGGGTTAGTTTTATGTCAGTCTTTGGTGAATGTAATTAGTTGGTTTAATTTTCTTTAGTTGTTGCAGTGCAAAATGCAAAAAAAAGTACAGTGACTAATTTCCGTAACACTTCCGATCGAAAGTATTGAATTATTTAGATATAACGATAAGAAAGATACAAGGAATTTTATCTTTAAGTAAGGATAGCATTATCGTCAGCACAAGTAGCCAGTATTATTAGGGTGTTGCGCTAGATTTGTCTATTAATGCAGGAGTTCTTCATGGTAACGACCTGGGTCCAGTATTATTTAATCCATACAATTGAAATCCTTAGAGATAAAATTTTGAAAGATGTCCTGTTGATCTAGAACTTCATCTAATGCTCAACACTTTTCCAAGATCTTTCGAGGAATTTTCATAACGAGAATACAATGCCCTCCCAAGCCTTACAACAAATGACTACGAACCGGAGATGATGGGGAATCCTTAGGTCGAACGGATGACAAAGAGAACAAATGATACTAAAGAAAACTAACACTCATCTATCGGATATTTATGCGGGGCTCAGAAGGGCTCGCGAAGACCATCATCCATCTTAAAGGGATGCTTCATCAGGGAGCCTAATAGGGCCAATGAGGAGCCAGCAATATAATTCCCTCTCCTTTCATATAAGCAGCCCTCTTCCCTTTACATTTTTCATCTTTCCCTAATCGTCTCGTCTTTGGACAATATTAATGACCTTCGGATGTACTTCATACTCTTCTCTCTTTCGGATTACAATATTCCGCCCCCTTGCGGATTGATAAATAAATATACCGGCCTCCTTATACCATTTTTAGGGAGAACAGTGCTAATAAATGGGCCAATCAACCGTTACTTACATACAGACAAGAATTTTTTTTTTAAGAACTTGATCTCTTCGTTAAAGGCTAATCCGAAAAAGTAATTATTGTGAACAACTATTTCGGCATTCTAGGAGTATAATCCAACGACGTATTTGTTATGGGCCATTCCACGCCAAATCAACATAAAAATTTTGAACCTCACCATCTCGGATTTTCTTGAAATTTGGTATGTGGGTACTACTTGTATCTACTAGAACAATTGTGAAATATTACTGAGATATTTCTACCCGTTTTTGAATTATTGGTCAAAAAATCATGATTAAAAATAGCTGTAGATTTTTTCCAAATAAGACTAGGACTATGAGATTGGTGTCGTTTAACAGCGCATTCCTTGCCATCTGATATGATATACAACAATTTATAGGTTGGTACTGAAGAAATTTCCTTAAAACTAAATGTAAAATTTTAATTAAAAGTGCATTTTTTTAAATTTTTATATATTTTTTAAAAATAGGTAGTATTATATCTATTCATACAACAAAATATAAAAGTGGGATGACAATTTCTTCATTAATAAAAAAATTGACAACTAGTGATGAAATTCCATAAATCTAGCATTTTATGATTACGAATAGCTGCAGATGTTTTCCAATTTGACAAGGACTATGAGATTGGTGTCGTTTAAGAGCGTATTCCATTCCGTTTCATATACATAAATGTATAGGTTGATACTAAAGAAATTTTCTTAAAACCATGTTTAAAATTTTAATTTCAATTTTCTCAAAAAGGTCATTTTTTTAAACATTTTATATTTTTTATAAAAAATATTTAAATAAATAAGGCCATCACTGGCAGCTCTGCCAAAAAACTCTTGGCGATGGAGATGGATTTCTGGAGGCGTAGCTGCAGGCTGTCAAAATTTCAGCACATTCCAAATGCTGAAATACGGGAAAGAATACAAGAAACGCGAAACATCCTATATACCATCGAGACTAGGAAATTGGGCTGGTACGGCCATGTAATGAGAATGACTCAAGAACGATGGCCCAAAAGGCTCCTCACCTATGTTCCTGAAGAGAAGAGGAGAAGAGGACGCCCGGAAAAAAGATGGATCGATGGCTTGGAAGAAGGAATGGCGGCCAGAGGGCTCACCGTGGAAGATTGTTATGATCGAGAAAGGTGGAGGCAAGGCCTTTCAGTTTACGACATATGACCTATGTGTTGTAATAAAGTCGTTGATATATATATTTTTTTTTAAACAATAGGTCAAACTCCCAATTCCTATACATTGTTGTACTCGTATATCATATGAAATGGCATGGAATGCACTGTTAAACGACACCAATCTCATAGTCCTAGTCAAATTTGGAAAACATCTACAGCCAATTTTAATAATGATTTTTTTGTGTTTCTGGACCTATTTTAGGGGGCTTTAGAGAGCAATAATTAAAAAACGGGTAGACATATCTTAGTAATATTTCACAATTGTTCTAGTTGATACAATTAGTTCAAATATACCAATTTCACGAAAATCTGAGATGGTAAGGCTCAAGCCTGTGTTGAATTGACATGGAACGACCCTTATACAGAATTACTAACTACAATGCTGGAGCACTAGAAAAAAAATAATAAGTGCAACTGGTATATTTTTGTATGAGCTTACGACCATGGAAAGGCCTGTTTAATAACAATAATAATGTGAAGGTTTAAGGAACACGAATGTTCGGTGCCGACCCTACAACTCGCACACCTCTCTCATTCCTAATACAACTATATAAAGTACTATAACTCTCAAATTATATTAACTTGAATAAACTGCTATAAAACTAAACCTCAAACATTAAATAGTTGACCTGAACATTATATCGATTTTTTATTGATTTAATCAGACATACAGGCAGTTTTATATGCTATATCGGTGGCATAACCAAGCATACGAACAGGAGGTTAAAAAAGCTCAGTTTGAAAGACTTCCAAAAACCATGGTAACGGGAAGGGGTTTGCATTGGGTACTGTCCTAGATATTACATATATACATATATATATATATATATATATATATATATATATATATATATATATATATATATATAATTTCTTCACTTTCGTTTTAAAAAATCTTACATTATACATTATGATATGTTATACATGATAAGGAAACCAGACTAGAAGGAAGGTACGGCCTGAACCAAGGCGCCTCTTAGAGAGTACATTATGCTAAGATAAATACGAAATGCAGCCCTTGCTCCATTAATATGAATGCATCCTGTTGATGTGAACCTACGTAGTACCGTTGGATGGATAATATCTTAAGATATCGTTCTGTCCTGCATTTCCTGGACAAGTCTCGATCGTAGTAGATACGCAGATGAAAACCGGATTTACTTGGACCAAGTAGCTAACATATACATAATTGGAAAAATAAAGTAGAAATACTAACATCATCCAATATCTAGGGGAAATTTCATTGTGAAATAAACATTATATTAATATAGGAGAGAAGATATAACTGTTCTAACTTTCTGAAAATACTAGAAAATGCGCGCTATGAAGGCATCCACATTATTTCCTTTAAGTTTCATAGATTAAATTTGTATATATATGTATATATATATATATATAGTTATTTAGTTATTAGTAGTAGTTATTAGTATTAGTTATTATAGTACATATATATATGTATAGTTATTTTTGTTATCTATCGTTTATTTTTATCTAACATATATTTTTGTAAATAACTTATTTGAAATTATATAAACGTTTATGGTAAAAAAAAAAGAAACTGGCGTACGTCTTCTGAATGAGACCCACAATCTTATTATGTCCTATCACTTTTATTGTTAATACACAATTTATATAATAATCAATATATATTATAAAGCAAAGTGTACAATGTGCGTGCCGATAAGGCTCAAAAACTACTCAACGTACGTTTAAGAAAGTTATGTCAGCGTGATGCTATATAAGCCCTAACGGAGAAGAAGGTTTCCGTTTTTCTTTTAAGGGTGTAAAATCGAAGAGGAAAGGACTGGAATTTGAAGCCTCTCGCACCATTTAATTAGTCTACCTTAGAATGACATGCGAGTTTATGAATGAAAAATTTAGTTCGAGCTGCAGACTACCAGACAGCGCTAGGGTGTGTTTCACTCAATGTTTATTGTTTATTCATTCCGTTCAGTTTGTTGTTTAAGGTTATCTATTTTATCAGCTGTTCTTATTAAATTACTAAAAAATCAAGCGAAAATAATTAGTTTCGCCTTTTTTTTCAAATAATATAATGATTTTACATATCTGCAATCAATTAGAAAACCGATTGGATACCTTACAAAATAAATTTTCTCATGAGAAGGTTAATTGATTAACACATTACATTTAATCAATACATAACATATACTTAAGTAAATGCATGCAATACATAAGTATTTAATGCAGTATGAGTGAACATTTTTTAGTAGTAGAGTGAGCGAATAAACACAGACATAAAACAAAAAAGAAGAGCTCTATTGACTGATTATAAATCGAAAATAAAAAAATGTTCTTATTGTATGTAATTATAAAAAATGTTTTTTTTACTATGTATGATGAGCATTCCATTTGACAAAATGACTAATTCCAATTACAACATTTTTTCAGTAAGATTTTATTATCCCTCATAGTTCTGGATAAAAAGGAATATGATGAAAAAATTTTGCCCTCATGATAATTTGGTTTTTATTTTGTAATAGTAGGTGCATAGTCCGGCCAAATTACGGGGAGGGGGATATCTTAAGGGAGGTTGAACTGAAGAAAGGTCTTAAAAAAAAAGTTTCAATGAATCTTCGGTAGATTTTAAACTTCTCGATCTAAAAGGCCCTTCACAGTAGTCGACGCTTAAGTTATACTCGAAATATAGTTTTTTTAACTAATAGATTTAACTATTATCTACTAACTTATTATCTGCTGACTGCTTGGAATGCGCTTATAGGATTCAGAATCATGGAAACCATCAAAAACGATGCATGATTCGACAAAGTGCAGCCTTATTTGGGCGAACTCTGCAGATCTCGAATCTTAATATTGATACCGTGTTAAATGTTTCAAGAAAGTGCTAATTTATTTCTGTATTTTCTTTAAATTTAAAGTTTTTCTGTTATAAAAACTACCACACAACTACCGGAGCGAAGCCGGGCACCCAAGCTAGTTCATTATATAACAAAATAAAAAAAATCTTTACTTCATCTGTAATTATATTAAGTGAGGCCTATTTAGAATTTTGTTACGTTTTGCTAAATCTCCTAATCCCTATAGATAGACTACATAGATTGCAGTGCTTTAAAATAAATAATGATAATAATAAATGAAAATGTTTTCATATCTGAAGTTGTAATAGAACCGGAAAAATAGTGTAACCTAAAAAAAAAAAAAAACAACATATTATCTTCTATCTAAATTTTAGTACTTTTGCCAGTAATTTTACAGACCCTTAAATTTTCAGTAATCTTTATCTTATTATTATTTGTCTATTATATTAATTATATGATTGTGAACCATATTTTCTTTTCCTACATTTTATTTAATTTTTTTTTTAGATATATCTATATTGTAAGTATATTTATAAAATAGAAATAATCGAAATCGTTATACATGAAAAATAAATTATTGAAAAGAGTACAAGTTCGTGACTGTTCGTGTAACTTCTACGCTTGTCGGGAACCTTCTAAATTGTTCTAATTCAGAGTAAATAAAAGGAGCGATGGACTGGAGAGTTAGCCTTGTTCTGAAGCTCGAATCATATGGTCATTTTGTGTAACTGGTTCTATCGTTACAATTTGATAATTTTTGTAGCCGTGCTAGATATATCTATATAGAGTTTGTATTTTTGTCTGACATTGTGAATTATTATTTTAATTTAATACTAATTATTTAAACTGCATATGTATTACAGTATTTTTATTCAAAACATTAATTGCCCAAAAATAAATTTTATCAAAGGTTCAATTTTATCTTACAGAAGCTTACTTAAGCTAAAAACTAATAGTCCGCATAAGGCTGATTCAACAATTTGAGAATCTTTCAAAGAAACGCCTTATCAATTCTCCGACCTCACATAGCTTATGCAGAAAAAAAATATTGAAATAAAATACACATGCTGGATAATAATTCCCTTTCCACATTAATTTAATTTATCAAACTTATTTATTAATTTTATTATAATTTCTATCGTTTTATTACCATCATATTGACGTAAAGAAAAAAAATATATTTGCTTGGGTAGTATTTCAATCCATCAGGATCATTAAAATTACTTTATATTAATTTATGCTGACAGTAATATATCCAGTTACGTCACTCATTTATATTTATAATTATTTAAAAAAATATATATAGTTAATTTAAAGTTGAAATATAGAGAATATATGTTTATGTCAAAAAAACCTGTACCACTACAACCCATGAAGAGTCTTAGGCTCAGTATTGTGTAAGGAAGCACTGTTTCATGGTCAGCGGTCGGGTAAGGGGCTGATTTGACAGTGATCGCGCTCAACCTCTAGGTTTTCCTCCGCAATTTTTCAATTAAGGTTACCCACTTTATAGAGGCTGGATTTGCAACTGAGACGATCTATGTCAGATAACAAAGATATCTAGCTACGCCAGATTCGATCACGGGACCTTGAGCAACACAGCAACTTAATGCCTTACCAATGAAATAAGCTGCTCCCCATGTGTCATCTTAAACTATCTTTTTGCCAAAATTTAGAATCTAGAACCTTCTCAAACCAATGCAATGTACCAATAAAACTAAGAAAGCTTACTAAATGCCCATTTTTCATTGATTTATGAAATTTTTTATCCCGGATATTTTATATTTATATTTTCTCATTCGATGTTTGAAACATATTTTGCTCAATTCGCTGTTGTCATTCTTACTGAAAAAAAAAATACTACAATGGAATGCGAAACGACTTTTTTTCAGGAAGAAAAAAAGGAACAAAAAACATTACTTCGCCAAATAGGGATACAAACATATCCAAGGTCACTTATATCACATCTTAGCATATTCACTTACTTTAAAAATTTTACACAATATTTACTACTTTACTAATTTACTACATTAGTACTTGAATTCTGTAAATAATTAATTATTGAGTGACGTGATATTTCTTTGACTAAATAATTATTAATTATTGAGGCCTTAATAATTTGAAAATGCTGACTTATGTAATAATTCGCATAGGATGTCATTAACTGACATTGCTGTCAGTTTTTATATTGTAATATAAAAATAACTAGATGTAAATGTTTTTATATAAAATAATAATTTTTTATTTTATTTTTAATTATTGGATGATAAATCATCAGGATTTTCCGTCAAAAGTTTTTTATTTAGAGAGCCTACATTTCGATCCCAACATGTGTATCTTCATCAGAGCTTATTGAGTCCTGAGTAATACAGAGACTCCCATATCATTGTTAAGTACGTATAGAGTTGTCTTTACAGTAGGCGAACCTCACCATCGTTCAGGTAATTTCCCGAACCTTGCCGTACCGGCGTACCACGAACAGCTGTTCACACTGAAACATGAAGTCGAGCGAACAATGATGTCTCATCACCTATGCACCTTAATATAATAATTTTCATTAAAAAGACGGCTGACTTGGAACTATTGGAGCGGTTGTTCTGACATCTGCTCTAACTTATTAGGGATAAAAGTAACGACATAAAAATGCTTAAAGTAGGTCTAGAAGCTTATCTTAACTAACGCAAAAGTGACACACGTAAAAAGTACCTGTTCGAGTTCTTGTGTTCGGAACCTGTTCCCGAACAGTGTTCGGTACAGGTTATTTGATGGCGTAAAGTTCGTACAGTGTACAGGCACCTTAACAAATGTATGATTTTAAAGACTGCGAAGTTGCATGATAATAGGTCGGGAACGTTTAATATATTCATTCCTATCATCCCCAGTTTCCTAAGAATAAGTTGCAGTTCAAGAATAATTTTGGCAGGCGTCCTGCCCCCAAAAATACCGGAGCTAGACGACTCATAAAACCTTTCCCTGCTCAATGTATTATAAAAAAAGTATTAAACGTTCCATTCCATTAATAATATAAATACCTAACGAAATAAATTGTGTATACTCGTATTTACCTAATAACGTATTATAAGTAATATATAATTATGACTGTATGTCATATAGATGTAAAAATGCTGCTGTATACTAATAATAGTATCACAGATAAAATAAATTTATATTGAATTTTTCAACTATCAAATAATCCCCCTTAGCGAGGTAACTTCGATTTGTTTCTGCTTCAATAAGGCAGGAAGAAAAATAAATAATGCATATAGCAATTCATAAATGTATATTACAGTTAGTGAAGCCTCTATACTGGCACTAAGTTAACTGTACGGACGTCATCTCTGTATAATAAAAGCATAATAATAAAAGCATAATAATAATAAATAATAAATAAACAATAAAAAACTAGATTCTTCTGATTAAAGTACAAATATAATAAAAGGAAAATACTATTTATCAATTACTACAAATTCTGATTATGGGTTAAAAAAGAAAATACAAGTTAAGTAAGGGTTGCAAAAACAAAAGATATAAAAGCATAATTAAGAAATTAAAATTAAATAAATAATACTATATAATAAAATAAAAAAATATATAAAAATAAAGAGTGAAAAGAAACGAAAGATGAATTCTGTCTATGTTGGATGGATTAAGTGGTAGCAATGGGACCATGCATGTCGAGTATAATTTACAATTTTACGGCATTCGTTTACAGTGGGGGCATTAAGGATAGAAATTAAAAAAGTAGTATGGACAGTACTAGAACCTAGAAACTGTATTCGAATGTTACTGAGAGCTGAACACTGCCAGGAAATGAAAAAGGTCCTCTTTAACGGCTAGGTTACAAAGTTGGCAATTCGTATTTTCCCTATCAAGCCATAGGGTGTTATTTAAATAAAGGAGTTCGCATCTAAGTTTAAACATCCAAAATAAATCGTTCCTAGTAAGATCCCAAGAATAGCCATCTTTGAACCTAAAAAGTGTGTTGTCATGATTTAATTCTTTATACAAAAGAAATCTATTCGAATTCATCGCGGCCAGTTCACACTGTTCCCTATGATGGCACGTGATAGCGGTCAATAATAAAACTGGTCTTTCCATAACGAAACACTATCCAGAGTGCTTTCAAACCTACATGAGCATCTTTCCGCCAAATCTCACCATGTTTTAAACCAAAATATATTGCTCTTAATCATTTCTAATGCTATTATTTTAGATAGACGATCATCAGCTGCGTTCACCACTTTGAGACAAGACTTAAAATGTTTATACTTAAGGTAAACACCTCAAGCAAGTCGTTAGCTGTTTCTAAATAAACCATGTTGTTTGGCGTAGCAGGCGGCAAATAGAACAATTTTTTAATAAAAAAGCGCTGAAATTTTTCCATCTCGAAGTCGTTTGAAAGAAGTCGTTTGAAAAACGTTCCCAATGAGCTTCTAATTTCTGATAGTCTGCTTACAAGCATGCGCACTAAACAGTCAGCGACTGCCTGGTTTGCGGAGGGAACAAAACCATTATTTCCTAAAATATCATTTGAGATATATATTTATAGGATTCAACTAGAAATGGAGACTTCATAAAGCAAAATTAAATTGGAAAGTTGACCATTTTTGTTTTTAAATTTTGGTATAAGGAAAAAAATTCTGTCACTAAGTTGCCGCAGTGATATGTATATAATTCGATAATAGGCGGGGTATTTAAGAAGGAAAAATATGGTCCGGGGGTGGGGGGAGTCTGTTCTACAAAATTTTATATACCTGGTAAGTAACTATTTTACCAATCTTTAATATCTATTTGTAGATTTTTTTAATATTACCACGATTATATTTTTTCCGTGTTAAAGAGAAAAAAAATAATTACTATAAAAAAAATTGCTCACCTCTGTTATGTAAAATATTTCTATTTTGTTTCTTTTTCTCTTAGATATCTTACATTTTACTCATATATTTCTCTCTTTAGTGGCATGCATAATATTCTAGCATATACCAAGTTAAAAAAAAAATTATGAAGCAGGTGCATATGTTGAATAAAACTGGATTCACGACTAGAACCATCAATATATCGATAAAACGCGTTTGGAATAGTTCATAAATGCGGGATAAATACAGGAATTTTCGAAGCCGGTACTGCTAAACGCCCTGGATTAATTGATAAATTAGTGATATAAGTAATGTTATACTTTCACTTACCTATATATGAAATATACAGTAGGGGAATTTTCGTGGTGAGGTCTCATTCCTAGTTTTCAAGACATTTTTTTTAGTTGAATACTCACAAGGGAAGTCTTGTTGCAACACTAATCCCAATGAAACTATTATACTATTGGTGATACTATGTTGAAAAAGATTCTTTCTCAGGGTTCTTGGCAATGAGCCCTAATAGCATGAATATCCCAGTTTTTACTTTCACTTACCTATTGTACGAAATATAAAGTTTGGGAGAGTATAAAGATCGTGGAAAATTTCGACTTATGGTTTTCAACAGAAATATACGTTTCGGGTCCCCTGAGTCCAAATAATCAAGTTCCGTGAAATGGTCTGCGTGTGTGTATGTGAACAGACTAGCTCAAATACTATAAATCGTACGAACCTGAAATTGGGTGTTTGGTGTATGTGACCGCAAAAATTTCATCAAAAAAATCAAACGGAGGGGGTACTTCATTTGATACATTTTGTCCCATTTTTACGTTGTATTTTTTGTGTGTTTTTTTGATTTTCTCAAAATCGGCTCTAATGATTTCGATAAAACTGGGTATTAGATGTATCCCTTAACCCGCGATGTAACAACCGAAATTCCATCGAAATTGTTCAAACGGAGGGGGCAGTTTATTTTATAAATGTCTCATTTCCACCTATTTGTTTTATTATTTCAAAAATGGCTTTAACGAGTTTGATAACTGGGTATTTGATGTATGTATATGCCCGCCATGTGACAGCCAAAATTTCAGCAAAATTGGTGAAACGAGGGGGGGGGGGACTTTAATTAATAAATTTTTTTACTTTCACTTACCTATATATGAAATATACAGGGTGTTTCGGAATTGCACGGCACTATTTTAGGTACGTGTTCTCTAACACAAAATAAACAAAAAAGTTCATATTAACATATATCTCAAACTCATTTATTAAACAGATATCAAAGGTTAAAGATTTATTATTTATTTACTGCATTAAGACTGACTGTACAACGTTTAACGTGTTTAATACTAAATAAAAGGTTTTAATCACCTGATAAACAAATGAACGATAAGCAATGACAGTAGTTGCTCATCTGTTTATCTAGTTCTGTGTGTTTTAGTGTGAGTGAATCTTGTGACACAGTTCAATTTATGATTATCATGGGAGATACCATAAATTTATTCACTTTTGATGAACAAACATACATGCTTTTAACTTATGGCGAGGTACATACAAGCGGTGCTGCTGCTGTTCGAAGATATCGTGAAAAATTTCCTAACCGAAGAATACCAAATCGTAAAACGTTTGAGGCCATTGAAAGACGTCTTAGGGATAATGGTACGCTAAAACCTATACGAGTGAACGCCTGTCGACAACGATTTCGACGAACTGCAAACGTAGAAGAAGAAATACTCGATGCTGTTCAGTTATCTCCTACTACTAGTACCAGAAGATTGTCACGTCGTTTCGATGTTTCCTCTACCAGCGTATGGCGAACTTTACGCGAACAACAATTATATCCATTTCACGTATCAAGTAGGCAAGATTTGTTACCACAAGAATATAACAAGCGCAGAAATTTCTCCCAGTGGTTAATTCGACAATGCACACGAGATCCTAACTTCCTGAACTGCATTTTGGTTACTGATGAATCTTGCTTTACAAGAAACGGGATTCTTAATTTTCGAAATAACCATACTTGGGCCGAAGAAAACCCTCATACGACTGCTGTTGGACATTACCAACATACATTCTCTTTAAATCTCTGGTGTGGTCTTCTAAGCGACAAAATCATCGGCCCCTTCTTTTTGCCACCTAGGCTGTCAAGTATATCTTACTTGCATTTTTTGCAAAATAATCTGCATGATATTCTAGAAGATATTCCGCTAGGCATTAGGCAAAGGCTGTGGTTTATGCATGACGGTGCTCCAGCTCACTTTTCTCATAGTGTCACTGATTATTTAAATGCAACTTATGGAGACCGATGGGTTGGTCGAAACGGACCTGTTAAATGGCCACCACGATCTCCGGATTTAACGCCATTAGATTATTTTGTGTGGGGCCGGATGAAGTCTATGGTTTATTCTGCGGCAGTTGACACGCAAGAAGAGCTAAGAAATCGGATCGTGGAAGCCGCAGTAACTATCAACCACCATCCTGATGCTATACGAAGAGCCAGAGAAGCATGGATTCGTCGTGCTGAATGTTGCATTCAACAAAACGGAGGCGCCTTTGAACATTTACTCTAAATGTTGTAATAATAATAAATAAATAGTAATAATAAATCTTTAACCTTTGATATCTGTTTAATAAATGAGTTTGAGATACATGTTAATATGAACTTTTTTGTTTATTTTGTGTTAGAGAACACGTACCTAAAATAGTGCCGTGCAATTCCGAAACACCCTGTATAGTAAGTGGAAGTATTGCGATCGTGAAAAATTTCGACTTCCGGTTTTCAACGGAAATACACGTTTTGGGGTCCCCTGAGTCGAAATGACCAAGTCCCGCGAAATGGTCTGTGTGTCTGTGTGTGTGTGTGAACAGACTAGCTCAAAAACTATAAACCGTGCGATCCTGAAATTGGGTATTTAGTGTAGGTATATGCCCGCGATGTGACAGCAAAAATTTCATCAAAATTACTTAAAGGGAGGGGGTACTTTACTTAATAACTTTTTAGGTTTTTTTCGATTTTCTCAAAAACGGCTCTAACGATTTTGATTAAACTAAGTATTTGATCTATTTATATGCCCGAGATAAGCCTGTACAAATTTCATCAAAATTGATCAACCGGAGGGGGGACTTTACTTAATAAATTTTGTATCATTTTCACGTGTTTTTTTTATTTACTCAAAAACAGTTTTAACAATTTTGATCAAACTGGGTATTTGATCTATTTATATGCCGGAGATATGACTGTAAAAATTTCATCAAAATTGATCAACCGGAGGGGGACTTTACTTAATAAATTTTGTATCATTTTCACGTGTTTTATTTTTATTTACTCAAAAACGGTTTTAACGACTTTGATCAAACTGGGTATTTGATATATGTATATGCCAAATATGCGATAGCCACCATTACATCAAAATTGGTCAAACGGAGCGGGCATTTTATTTCATAATTTGTTTCCAATTTTTACCTTTTTTTCGATGATCTCAAAAACGGCTTTAATGATTTTTATCAAATTCGTCATGTTTAATGAAAATTAGGTTTTCTTTAATACCAAGTAAGCTTTATCATTATTAAAATGTTCTGAGTGGGCTTTTTTTGGGTTTGGGGCCTTTTTTGTTTGTTTGTTTCCTATAAAGTACCTTTGTTTTTGTTTAAATGGAGAAATTAACTGTCTCTCGTTACGCCTAAAATGTAAAGAAATGGCTATATATGAGATATGATTAAAATAAAGAAAACATAAAGGAGAAAAAATGAAAAATATTCAGTCAACTCGTAAAACTCGTTGAGCCCACCCATGCGTAGTACGCCTTTAATGACAGATCATTGTTCATAATTAAAGCCGTTCTGTTCATTTGAGAAGTGTCAATTAACAAAACGCATTAATTTCTAATCTAAGTAAGTTGGTAAGTGAAAGTTGTGTGTTGCGCGCACGCACCAGATTTTTAAAAAATAAAATTCATTTTTACGTTTTTTATCTTATTTACTCATTCGTAAGTAAATGTGTGTTGAGCGCATCGCACCAGATTTTTACTTTAATGGTGGTTTGAGATGTGCAATCGCCGATTTGCATCCGTGTGCTCCTGTACCTCGTGCCGCGGATTGGTCAGAAAGGGGTCATAGCTGATGCCCCGGGGGAGAATAAAGAGTAATGAAGGTTGGAGGTAGATTCGTCGCGGTGCTATTGTCATGTGCTCCCTCTATGGCAGCCCTGATAATTAACGTTGGGACATCCTCTTCAACGCGTGGTCCTCAACCTCTTCGCCACGCCGGCTTTTTTAGCTACCTCCTAGCACGTGCTCTTCGGGGGAACAACCATTGTGCTGCATTCTTCCAGGGCTCAGCCGTCATTCCAGTCGTGTCCCTTCCTCTCAGCAATAAATTCTTAAAGATAAAAAATAAAAATAAATCGGAGAGGTATTAGCTACCTACTAACAAGTTATAAATAACTTACTGCTTGCAACTTACTAAATTACAAGATCCTTGGTATTACTAGAGAGAAACACTTTATTTATAAAAGAGATGTTGCCCAACTGCATTGTATTGCTCTGACACAGCAAACTGTAAAACATTCTTAGACAATTTGTAAAATCTTATTGTAATATTTTAATAATAAAATTCACGAAAAGTCAATTGTAACCTTATCAAAATCAATTGTAATCTTGTCCAAGTAAAATTGACCTTTAGTATTCAGTTAAAAAAATGGAAGAAAACTAGGAATAAGACATCACCACAGAAATGGTAGTAGCTAAAGACTGTTGAGGGAACATCTATGTTAAGCATAATGCTTATCATTTATTTAATTGTTTGCTAAATTTTAATATATTTTTATTTTATATTTTATATGCTTCCTAGGTTGGGTTTTTACTTTCACTTACCTATATATGAAATATATAGTAAGTGGAAGTATTGCGATCGTGAAAATTTTCTACTTCCGGTTTTCAACGGAAATACACGTTTTGGGGTCCCCTGAGTCGAAATGACCAAGTCCCGCGAAATGGTCTGTGTGTGTGTGTGTCTGTGTGTGTGTGTGTGTGTGTGTGTGTGTGTGTGTGTGTGTGTGTATGTGAACAGACTAGCTCAAAAACTACAAGCCGTGCGATCCTGAAATTGGGTATTTAGTGTAGGTATATGCCCGCGATGTGACAGCATAAATTTCATCAAAATTACTTAAAGGGAGGGGGTACTTTACTTAGTAACTTTTTAAGTTTTTTTCGATTTTCTCAAAAACGGCTCTAACGATTTTGATTAAACTGAGTATTTCATCTATTTATATTCCCAAGATATGACTGTAAAAATTTCATCAAAATTAATTGACCGGAGGGGGGACTTTACTTAATAAATTTTGTAACATTTTCACGTGTTTTTTTTATTTACTCCAAATCGGCTTTAACGATTTTGATCAAACTTAGTATTTGATCTATTTATATGCCCGAGATATGTCTGTAAAAATTTCATCAAAATTGATCAACCGCAGGGGGCACTTTACTTAAAAAATTTTGTATCATTTTTACGTGCTTTTTTTATTTACTCAAAAATGGCTTTCTCGATTGTGACCAAACTGGGTATTTGATGTATGTATATGCCAAATATGTGATAGCCAACATTTCATCAAAATTGATCAACCGAAGGGGGGACTTTACTTAATAAATTTTGTATCATTTTCACGGGGTTTTTTATTTACTCAAAAACGGCTTTAACGATTAATAAAAATAAGATATGAATGTAGAAAAATGTGTGACTTTGGGAAATGATATTTAACAAAACACGTCAATTTCTTATCTAAGTAAGTTGGTAAGTGAAAGTTGTGTGTTGCGCGCACGCACCAGATTTTTTATTGTTATTGTTGCAAGGTGATTGATATATTTTTTTTATGAATTTGAATTTAATTAATTAATTTTAATAGTTTAATTAATGGATTCGTGTTCAGTATGAATGTATAAATAGTTTGTTTTTTTAATTTAAGAAAGCATTCAAGAAAAGGAGGAAATCAGAAAAGGGAGGAAAATAAAAATAAAATTATAATACTATAATTATGTACATTTATATAGCATTTCCACGTCTATTGTAACCTTTTCGCCGTATAATGTAATCTTGTCCAAGTCAATTGTAACCTTTTTCAGGCTTGAATAAATTCTGAAATACTATGGTTTATTTAAAAATTATTATATTAATTTCTGTTATTACTTTTAAAACAATTTTTACATACTTCTTTGATATTTGTTTTCCTTTTTTCAAAATAACTGATATTAAGGTAAAATTAATTAAGTAAAAATGTAGTAAAATTAGATTTAAAGTAAAAATGTGTAAAGTAAGAACTCTAAGTTATTTAAATTTCAAAAATAATTTTATTTAATGAAAGAATCCCTTTCATGGATTATTTTGTATTTACTTGTCCCAACGTTTCAGGCTTTTGTCCCATCTTTTGGGGTTTTCTATTTCTACATTTTTTAGCTCCATCACCATTTGTCTTTACATAAAATTGTTATAGATGAAAATGTAACTGTCTTTTCCTTATTGTATATGATCAACTTATTATTAACACTTAATTGTGGCTCTGGACTATTCCATTGTCGCTCAGTGACAATCTCTCTTCCTCACTAAAGTGAAATTTACAACCAAGTAGATACAAAAATAATTTATAAAGATCAATAAAAAGTTGCTAAATCTATATATTCAGCAATATCCCCCCTTTACTTTAAAAAACCAATTACAAAAAATATTTAATTGATATAACAATGTAGATTTAAAAATTCTGGTCACTTTATTTTTTTGATCTTTTACCTTTATATCAGTTATCTGAAAAACGAAAAAAACAATCAAACAACTATGTCAAAATTATTTAAAAAGTGATTAGAGAAATTCAAATAATTATTTTTAAATAAAAACATAAATAAACCATAAGATTGAGGAATTTATTCAAGCCTGAAAAAGGTTAAAATTGACTTGGACAAAATTACATTTGACGTGGAAAAGGTTACTACAGACGTGGAAATTCGGTTTTTTATAATTATTATTATTTATTTTTATTTTTTCAATTTTCCTCCTTTTTTCTCTTTTTCTGCTATTCTTGAATGCTCTCATAAATTACTAAAAGTAGACTACTAATATATTCTTACGGTAATAACTCAATACAAAGTCAAAGAAACAAATAAATAATATAAACAACCATGCAACTACAATAAATAATACCAATTAATACCTAGAAGCCTACAAAATCAGAAATTAAATTTTAAACATTAAATTTAACAAACGATTTAATAAATAATAAGCATATACATATTATTTATATGCAGCAGTATGAATAACACATATACACAGATGACCCCTTAACAGCCTTTAGTCTAGCTACTACCATTTTTGTGGTGATGTCTTATTCCCAGTTTTCTTGACATTTTTTTTAGTTGAATACTCACAAGGGGATTATTGTTGCAACAACAATTCCAATGAAACTATTGGTGATATTGGTATAATGGTGGTACTATGTTGAAAAATATTCTTTCTGAGAGTTCTTGGCAATAAGCCCTAGTAGCATGAATATCCCAGTTTTTACTTTCACTTACTATTTTACGAAATATAAGGAGTATACAGATTGTAAAAAATTTCTACTTCCAGTTTTCAACCGAAATAAAGTTTTGGGAACCCCTGAATCCAAAGAACCAAGCCCCGTAAAATGGTCTAAAAAATCCTTTTTCTTTTTTACTTTCACTTACCTATATATGAAATATATAGTAAGTGGAAGTATTGCGATCGTGAAAAATTTCGACTTCCGGTTTTCAACGGAAATACACGTTTTGGGACCCCCTGAGTCGAAATGACCAAGTCCCGCGAAATGGTCTGTGTGTGTGTGTCTGTGTGTGTGTGTGTGTGTGAACAGACTAGCTCAAAAACTATAAGCCGTGGGAACCTGAAATTGGGTATTTAGTGTAGGTGTATGCCCGCGATGTGACAGCAAAAATTTTATCAAAATTGCTCAAAGGGAGGGGGTACTTTATTTAATAACTTTTTATGTTTTTTTCGATTTTCTCAAAAACGGCTCTAACGATTTTGATTAAACTGAGTATTTGATCTATTTATATGCACGAGATATGACTGTAAAAATTTTATCAGAATTGATTAACCGGAGGGGGGACTTTACTTAATAAATGTTGTATCATTTTCACGTGTTTTTTTTTATTTACTCAAAAATGGCATTAAAGAATTTGATCAAACTGGATATTTGATGTATGTATATGCCCGAGATATGACAGTACAAATTTCATCAAAATTGATCAACCGGAGGGGGGACTTTACTTAATAAACTTTATATCATTCTCACGTGTTTTTTTTTATTTACTCAACAACGGCTTTAACGATTTTGATCAAACTGGGTATTTGATGTATTTATATGCCAAAGATGTGATGCTCAACATTTCATCAAAATTAGTCAAACGAAGGGGGCACTTTATTTCATAACTCTTTTACAACTTTTTACCTTTTTTTCGATTATCTCAAAAACAGCTTTAACGATTTTCATCAAATTCGTCGTTTTTAATGACAATTAGGTGTTCTTTAATATCAGGTAAGCTTTATTATTAGTAAAATGTTCTGAGGGGGCTTAAATGAGGAAGGTGTCTTTTTTTTTTCTTCATATAAAGTATCTTTGTATTTGTTTATATGGAGAAATTATCTGTCTCTCGTTTCGCCTAAAAGTAAGAAATGGCTAAATATGAGATATGATAAAAATCAAGTAAACATATAGAGGAGAAAAAAAGAAAAATATTAGTCAACTCATAAAACACGTTGAGCCCACTCATGCAGAGTACGCCTTTAATGATAGACCATTGTTCATAATTAAAGCCAATCTGTTTATTTAATGGAAATTATTTGTTTCATGGTAAATGAAGTTTTCAACAACTACATAGAGAATTATAAAATCAGACGACTTGGAGTATTATGCTTGCCGAATTACCACAAGCTTTTATTTAATAATAAAAAAACTAGTGTTTTTTGTAGAGCAAACAAAAAGAAAAAATAAGAAATGAATGTGGAAAAATGTGTTTTTGAGAAGTGGCAATTAACAAAACACACCAATTTCTAATTTAAGTAAGTTAGTAAGTGAAAGTTGTGTGTTGCGCGCACGCACCAGATTTTTTTTTTTTTTGAGTTAAGCCAATCTTACATTATAGAAGAACGATAAGTATTAAACATTGACTATTAATATAAAATAATAATTATTATCATTTCATTTTCTTACATAATTTTGTGGCTTAAATCATGAATTTAAATAAAAATATCTCATTATAAAATATTTCTAATTAAGTATCTAAATTAACTCAATAAATTTAATTTGTTTTTTCATTTTTATTTTTCGCTTCTGTTTATAATTTTTTATTTCATCTGCATTCCTCATTTTATCAAAGCTCTGTGTTCGGGGACAAAATATTCATTCAACACAAAATTAAAATAACCTTTATTTCCTTTAATGTGATGCGGTCGTAGGTACTTTGAGGAATTTAGGACAATTAATATGGAAAAAATGGAAAAAAAAATCATTGCATAATGAATATTATATTAACAAAACATATAAACATATATATATATATATATATATATATATATATATATATATATATATATATATAATTGTTTATTACACTACTACTATTTATTAAATTGGGGAAAAGGGACCATTGAAGGGTTCTGTAATGAATTGAGGTCGTTTAAACTGACGCCGCACAGTGGTTGAAAATCGACTATTTTCGGAAAAAACCTTGCCAAACCTAATCTGTAAGCCTCAAAAAAATAAAGTTGATATTATCATAACTACGATTGAATTTCCTATAAAAAGTATAGGTTGGAGCCCCGCTTAACCGGCTATTCGGATTAACCGGTGGTGTTAGGAAAATAGAAAAACAAATCATATATCAATTTTCGACTCGAGATCGGCTAGTTTAAGACCTTTTGCTGTTTCATGCTATTAATATCCTTGATAGTACTTGCAGTATCATTTTATTTCATGAAAACACCCAAGTTAGGTGAAGAAAAAAAAAAATCATACATAGGAGCAATGAATTATTTTTTCGTTATATTTTTATTTTTAACTATTAAATGTATTATCATATTAAAATATTAGATTGGGGTTATCCGGCTTTAATATAATTTTGATAGGAGATGGTGGGATAGACTGTTCAATATAGGTTTTATAACTACAACTCTATCAGTGAAAACTCGGGTCCCTAATTCCTACCAAATAACAGCTGAACTTTTTTTTAATACGATTTTTTTTTTAAATTAAATGTATTCACACAACATGTAGACCTGGTTTTTGGAACGAACTTTGTACTATACGACACACTCACCGAATCAGAAAAATTGACAGCTCAACTACCTCTATCTAATGATCCAACTCCGGGGTTTCACCCAAAAAAAAATCCACAAAGTAATCAAGAGACATCCGAACAGAAAAGCATCGAACTATGATCTTATCACTCCCTTTATCCTTCGTCACCTACGTCGAAAAACTGTTTTGTTTCTTAAACACATCGATAAATCTATCTTACACACAACTTATTAACCTCTTCTTTTGAAACTCACCACACTCAAAATGATTCTAACTTCATAACTAATCCTTCATGTTACCCTCCTATCACACTCTACCTATAAAGGGGAAAGTATTTGAAAAACTTTTCTTGAACCGAATTAAGCTTTTACTTGAAAGTAGTGAAGTGATACCGAGTCATCAGTTTGGTTCTGTACAAGCCATTCTTCATTTTTTAAAATAAATTTGTTTTTATTTTTATGAGCTTCCTGCCATTTACTGTTAAAACGAGACAGGAAAGTTTTCATGTGAAATCTGTTTATTTCCACCAAGTTATCCGAGGTCTTATTATAAACTTATTAATAATAATTTTCAAACATACTAAAATCACGGTAGGTGAAAAAGTTTTTTGTTTTTTTTATCATCGACCTAATAACGATTCAGAATGACTTCATAAATGATGCTACAGAGCTAGTAAGTAAGGCATGACGTTTTGCTTAACGATTAGTAATAACCTAATTCGACGCACAAGCCCCATAGTGAATAAACTGCAAGAAATAGCATACAGACGCAGGTGGACGCAGCTAGAATATGTTTTAATATTTCCTTAGAGGTATCTTCTTCTTAAAAAAATGGATTTTAAAACTGCGCTTGGCTGCGCTTGAAAAATACGGATTAACAAAAAAAAAATTCGTCTTATTTATATTGCATTTATTCAGGATTTTATTTCTGGGTTAAAACATAGACAAAATAGCATAATTTTTATGGTCGTGTAATATGTGACATCGCTTTTCATGATTATGAAGGAAAATCGCACCAAGAAACAAAAATGCGAGTAGCAAAAATAATTATAGTATTATAAATTTTTCGTTGAAAAATTAACTTTTTCAATGATCGATTTTCAAAGGGTCATAATAAGTGTAAAAATAGGAATATCTCCGAATAAATTGATGGAATGTGTCAGGTAACTATTCTATTTATTAATAATGAAAACAAAAAGAATAATCCGATACCTTCAAAAAATAGGTTTTTTCCGCCTTTCAACCACTGTGCGCCGTCGAGTCAGGCAGGCTAGCCGTCTCTGGTAGCAACCTTTCAAGAGGAAATTTTTCTTTTTTATGTAACGTCTGTTATCCGAACTAAAGGTAGTTCGGATAATCGAGACTTTAGTCCACCGTTGCCTTTACTTTGGTCACCGCCACACTCTTGTCAACTGAAGCCCTGTAGATCCATGTATGATTCAAGTTCTATCTTAAACTTTACAAAAAGGTTACTGTGAAGATTAGATTTGTGCTTTTTAAAAATTTATAGTCCTTCTACTCTACTTAAATTTTCGGACAAACGGTTTTTGGAGTAATCACACCTTGAAAATTTTCAGTATTATTTGTTGAGTTTTTACGCACTTTTTGGAACACTGTATAATACTAAGAAATTCACTGATTCGCAAAAATAAATTTTTATTTGAAACCACGAAACATAAATTTTTAAAAACTTTTTCTATGTTTTTACAAGTCTAATCTCGAATAAAGGAATGTAACCATAAAAAAAGAAGAGGGGCTGAATTATTTGTTTCAATTTTGACCCCTTATATAATATAAGTTTCCGAAAAATAGGTTACCGAATGGCAATAATTTTTAAATCCACCAATATTTTATGCTTTACATAAATTGACGTATAAATAAATAGAAATTCGTATTATTTCTACGCTTGGAGTGAAATGGGTTAATCAATAATCACAATTATTTACGTAACAGGTAATGCAATACTGTCACATTTACAAAATTTTAATAATATAAATTAGTAGATTAATTACCAGCAGGTATATTATATGAGTATTTATTCAGCATGTTTCCTTAAAAACCATTCCATGCAATATTACTGTTTGGTTCTTTTTATTTTTTTTAAAGGTATTATTTTAAGATTCGGGGTCACCTGTGGTGTAGTGGTTAGCATGGCAGCCTACAATACTAAAGATCGCGGGTTAGCGTCCCGCGGTGGCTCTAGGATTTTTTTAAAGGAAGTAAAAAATCCTTGGTTATGCCGTTCCTCGGAATGGACCTAAAGTGGGGGTCCCGAGCCTGTACGATGTCGGGTACTCTTTACAGATCCCTATCCTAATTATACCTGGATATGCAAAATTTAGGACTCCCACTGCAGCCATCATCTGATTAGCAATTGTGGCATAAAGTAAAAAAAAAAAATGTAGAGAAACCTTCTGAAGGTAACTCTAGAATGATATTCACCGTATAGCGCACACAGCATTCAAGAGTTAAAGAAAATACTTGCATTGCATCGTAATGCACCTTCAACTTAACTTCAGGGTTGCTGCATTTCGATTCCTGTCTCACGGATTTACAATGACTTTTACTTGCAGTTGGCAACAGGGCCAGTTAAAAGACATTTAAGTCCAAAACTTTCCTAAGTTGGCCTAATAGTTTTCCAAAACAGAAGCTTTCTGATTTTATTTACAAGTAATTTATTCGTTGAGGATTTGCCTTTATATATTATTTTACTGGACTTGTTATATAAATATCAATCAATTTCAAATGGTCCAGTAATGTTCGCTTGATTACCTCTGGAAACATCCAGGCTTCGTAGATTCATCCCTCGAAGTTTTGTAAGTTAAAAAGTCTACAAATTTAAACAAAATACTATAAATTTTCAATTGCATTTCTAAACCTCGAAAGACAGGTATTTTTATTCTAAAATCTCTACAGGGTCTTTTTCTTTCAATATCAGCTCTAATTTTTAGTATTTTTAGTTTTTATAATGTTTTGTAACATTATAACAACATAAACATGAAACAAAAACTGGTTAGTTTGACTGTCTATAAATCAAGAACGGCTCAGCCTTTGATTTGAATTATCTTTGATTTGCTGGATTTTTCTTGGTCCCGATTATCAGAATGAGTATTAAAATATCTGAAAAATGGAGGAGGGGTTGTAAATTATAACCTTTTTACAATTTTTTATTATTAGGTACGTTAAAAAAATAAATAAAAAAAAATTAATTTACGAATTTAATTTAATTTAAGTTACGAAATTTAAAAAAAAAAATAATTCTTTCTCGGATGATATAGAAGTTCAAGAAGGTTGATTCCACTGTTCCTTTCCAATAAGTATTGTTATGGATACATTTTGAGTAAAGGGAGAAGAGAGACAATTATTAATATCCTTATTTTGTCAATAAGTATGTACTTTTTCCCCTCTCGATCTCCATCCATTTTTAATATTATTAATGGCGTTTATTTTACTTCTAATATACAAAATAATTTATGTGAATTGGAAATAAATAAAAATAATTACATTTAACATTTAAGCGTTTCCGATAGAGACCCGTAATTTAGAATGATGAACATGGCTTTAGTTCGAGCTAATTATTGAAGTGTTCTTAATGAGAGAGTGTTTATGTAATGTTTGAGGCCACAAGGACTCATCTTCTTTGAGTGTCTTGTAGAGATATATAATTCAGGCAAGTACATTACAGATAAATAGAAATAACATTTATTTAAAATATATACTATAAATAATATATAATAAATTAATCTCTATAACTTTAATAGACAACGGATGTGAGTCCGTCTGTCGATACCTCAAAGAAATCTAGTTAAAGAATTAATGATGTAACTGAAATTTACCAATTTTAAAGGGATTGTCGAATCGCAAAGTACTCCTATGATATGTTGCATTATTGCATAACAAAGGATTTTTTTCTCCCTTTGGAAAACCACTAGAAATAGGGCTATTTGGCGAGATGCGACTTTTAGTCTTGTAAGCTGATATGCTAGCCACTGCACCACAGGTGATCCCGTAGCCACATACATTTGAAAAAACAAATCTCTATTTATTTAAAGATTTTCAACATATTTATTGATTCATCATAAAATCAAGACAAACCAACCGCTGAAATTCAATTTTTACGATTATATCTCCCTTATAGATGGCCGAATCTTAACGACACCCCCAACGATGCTGAAGATCCCACTGCTAAGGGTAGTTCCCGCTGGGCGAGTCCATTACGAAGGGCTGGGAGAGCCCTACTGTACTTCGCTATCTGGATCTCCTCAATCAAGAAGAGTATGAATTGGGGTGGGCAAGTGGGCGATACCATTCTAGTCATAAATTTGTATTACAGCGGGGGGGGGGGGGGGGGGGGGGGGGAGTTAAAGCTTGCTTACAATAATTGGATTAGGGTGCGCTAGTTCTTGTCGGGGGCTTATCTCTGATGACAACTGGAGGCGGATTACTCACTTTCTTGAAAGACATCCTTCGCTGGAACGTTACCGCTGTACATTAAATAGATTTATCTTCCAAGGGGCGAGGATAGCCAAGCGTGTTTGAGGGCGACCCGCTTTAGCATGCTCGAGCCGAACGGTGGCGGTTCAAATGCGACCTGGGATGGTTGACAATAATTTCGTGGAGGCCCCACGGAATAAATCTCGACCGTCCCACCATAGTTAGAAAAGGTTGGTTACACTTCTAGAGTAACCCCCCGTATGCCACACATGGCCAGGTAGGGCTACCGAACAAAAACAAAAAAAAAAGATTTATCTTCCGTGCCTTCATGCTCACGTCACTGGTTGGTATGCTGGATTGAATTGGCTGTATCCAGGTTTTCGACTGCAATAGTTCCTATTATATCGAAAGTGCAATACCGATAGAAATATCGGCCTAGAATTATCGATGCCAACAAAATATTGGATTTGAAATATTGATACTATCGCACGACACCAAGAATACGGGAATCAGAACGACAAAACATATAATGTCATAATACAGCCACAATTACCTTGGGTAAGTAAGATTACCTTGGGGTATCTGACTTGGTTTCAATCCCATTGAGGGGGGGGGGGGTTCTACGAACCCATAGATTTGTTTTATTGTTAATTAACTCTAAATATATAATAATTTTTTCATGCGATTCCAATCTTTACATATTTATAAAACATCAAATTAAAAAAAAAAAAAGTTATGGAGGGAAATAAAAATCAGTTTTCTTGATTAGAAATGTCATTTCCATCTTTTCTAAAATTCATCATTCATGATAAATAAGATATTTAACTAATTTACACTTTCAAAATTTGTGATTTCAGGTACATTAACACGTTCACGCCGGCAGGTACCACCAGTGACTCACACTTGACTGCCTCTTCGGGCGGCGTGTACCACTGGTGGCTCACGCTAGAATGCCGCCTTTGCCAAATAATTAGATCTGAGAACACTTTGACTGCCGAAAAAGAATACCTGATAGTCACGCTCTCGTTTCTACACAATTTTAATATATAATTCTCTGACAAGAGAACAGTTACTCGATTTCAGGTGACATGGCAGCCAAAGTGTTAAGAAAGTAGAAATAATTTCTATATAGCTGAAAATTAAAATAATGAAAATTTAACGTAAATTCATTTATTTTCTATTTATTTATATTTATATTCATATACTTATAAACGTGTAAACATCTATTTTTTAATAACAACTATAATTAATATCATATTATGAACATAACTAGTAGGTTTTTTATTGTTTATTTTATTATTGTTGGATTGCCAATACTGCATAATGCCGTCGAATAGCTTCCGCCCGATAGAGCGAAGAGCATTAAACAGTCCCAGCGTGAACATGATAATGAAAAAAAAAACTTTAATTGTTTGAAATTTATTATCAATGGCTTTATAAAATTGTAGTTTAATAATTTTAGTTACAATAATTTTACGTAGTTTAATAATAAATAGTAGTTTAATAATAAATAGTAGTAATAATATTTATAATAAATAGTAGTTTAATAATTTTACGTTAGTAACAAAACACTACATACAGACTTACAACTACCAACTATTGACGAACAAATAAGGACTCTCTATTCTGGCTTTCATATCAAATTGCACGGACATAACAACAGACTTATTAATGACATGGCCACAACTGACATGCCTTTTATGAGGCGACTAAAAAGGAGTTGGATGAGAGACCTCCTCTCCTAAAACAAGACCGGGATGATGTGCTGCTGGGCACTATCTTCCCCCATGCCTTAAAATGCCAACTTACAGCAATTTTCATCACATTTGCTGATTGTCGCTTATTATTTGTGACAGGTGCAAATAAAAGTATTTAGTGAAAAAAAAAAAAAAATAATTTTAAATTATAGCCCACAAGTGTATTTTTTTTATTTCCACTCAACTATTTCTTATCGATACATAGAGTAAAGAATAATTCACGTTTACTTTAATCTTGAATGTTTTCCTTATTATTGCTATAATTTTTTCAGAAACATATACGGTAATTTTTTCAGAACATAAAGCTACTAGACACCTGAAAGTACTCTTCATAAGGTTATATTATAATATATATATATATATATATATATATATATATATATATATATATAGAATAGGGATGAAGATGTGGGAAATGGGAATACCCTTATTGGAGCTAAGGAAGGGATGGGTGCCTAGCCGGCGCCAGTATTAGGGTCCCACCACCCCCTAACTGGATTACAGCCCCCCCTCACCGGCCATCCTCCCTTATAGCGGGCTCGGGATTTCATTTCTTCCTCCTCGCCGGAATGAAAGGGAGGGTAGTTGGAGGATAGGGCCAAGGAGGGAGGAAGGGGGGAGGAAAGGAAAAGGGTGTAGGGAAAAGCCTCAGCTCAATCTTGGGATGAATGAATGAATGGTTAATAATTCTTAAATAAAAGCTTGATGCGTTTGGTTGATTCTTAAACTATGGGGAAGTTTCAGCTGTTAAAATTTCCCTTTATTAACAAAGATCTAAATTAAAAAAAATATATAATAACTAGTTTTCTACATGGTTTTTCTCTAAATGAAGGAATCTTTTTCAATGGGTTATCCTGTATTTTATGATCCCAACGTTTCAGGCTTTTGGCCAGTTTTGAGGATATCTATTGTACATTTTTAATTTCCATCACCATTCGTCTGTACTTAAATTGTAGCGTGGAAATGCATAAGGGTATAAGTGACAAACAAAATATATAAATATTTTTAATGGATATAATAATTTTTAGTTGTTAGTATGCGCCGAACGAAGTTCACCTAGTGGGTATAAGCCATATAATTTCGAGGCGCGCCTCGCTCATCAAACCAAACCTCGTACTGTAATGTAAAAAGCAACTCTCTGTACAAGTGATGTAAATAACTACAATATTAAGCCATAACGTTCTTATAAATGGCATTGTTGCTGAAATAAATAGATTTATGTGTCAATAACGAGCAATATAAATTAAAAAAACATTTTGACTTATATATATATATATATAGTTAGTGTTCAAGGGATGGAATCATTTGACGCCGAAATTATTGATTTTTATCCTTGGCTGATTCCCTTTCAAGCTTCCCTTCCTACAAAGTGAGTGTGTGTCGAAAGATCAATAGATATTTTTTTTTTCGTTTCGTTCCTTTTTAATTTCTCTTTTCTGATTGTATAAATAAAAGAGATGAAGCTTTACACGACTAACGAGGATATACATGTTTCTCAGATATATATGTATACCTTTTTCTTTTTTATTATTTATTTCGGCTCTCTGCAGATTCCGTTAATGTGGATTTTTTGTAATTTCTGAGTCCTTATATGTTTGTTTTTTTTTAATAATTTTTTTTTTTGCTCGGGGATCCTCTGCTCGTTACCTTGGCACCATCAAGACCTTATTAAATGGGGGGGCTATTGCTTCATAAGCCCTGCCTTTATTGGAGGATTAATCGTGTGCCCCCCACATTTCTATCAAAAAAAGAAGATGGGGTGGAAATCCCTAATCCTGATGTATGATTCCTCTCTGAGGATTCGAATGATGTGGAATTTTTAATAATCTTTTACAAAAGAAACCAAGGCTTTTTTTTTTTTTTGTACAATATTTTCGTTACTATAAATTTATTTTATATTATAAAGACTATAAAAATATTATATTATAACGAGCTGATCCGAGCAGTTCCTGTGGCTCAGTAGCTATTATGCGTTGAATTAATTATATCCTATTCTTTTTAATGCAGTTAAATCAAAATTCACTCGAAACATTCACAAAAACGTTTCAGCTAATCTAAAAACCAACGGGATTAAAAATAGAACTTGAGGCCAAATTTAAAATTCTTTGGTAAAGAATTTAGAAGGGTTAAAGTTTTTATTGTAAAATGGAAAAGGATCTAAAGCAGAATATAATTGGAATAAGGCTTAGTACAATCACAATAGACAGGGAAAATGTACCGAATTAATCTTTTGCCATAATACCTACATATTAAGTAATTAAATTCAGAATATAACACATGGATCTGTTCTGAAACAGGTTATGAAAAGTTGAAAAAACACTATATATTTTAACCCGTATTTATTTAATATTTAATATCTGTACCTCCGAGGTAAACTGTCGTAACTGACATTATTAAATTCTTAAAGGAGAGCACTTTGAATTTTAACTGTTCATATATCTTGTCGTAAACAAAAAAAGTAATACTAATAATAGGTTATATAAAACACCATTCATCCGGAGTATAAATACGAATACCTTTCGCTAGAAATAGAATAATAGAAATAATTCAGTTACATCAATAATTGGAAATTCGAGAATTTTGTAGTTACAACAGTTTACCTCTCAGGTACAGATATTATTTTTACTTATTAATTTCTTAATTTGTCGTTGATATATGACTGATATTTGACCATAAGTGGCATGATTCTATACACTAAAACGAAACTAATCCAATATTCTACCTCACTGTTTTGGATAAAAATGGAAGAACCCTTTGCCTACAGTTGTGTCACTTATTAATGTGGTGTTGCCAAACGTTTAATTTAAGCAAAGTTGTTTCTAGTGACTGTTCTAACCATCAAAGACACGACGTACATCACGCTACTGATCAAACAAAATTATGTAAATTATCTCAGTGCTGTAGACATCATACGATTTTAATTGACAAGGTTAATCGAACTATGAGAGGGAATCTTATTTCTAATGAATAAATTACATACAAGTAGGAAACAAAATGATAATTTTAATTTACTGCACATTTCTTTTTCATACAAAATTTAGTTTGAATGGTACTGATATTGAACTTTTGAAACCAAACTGAGAATAAACTACCGAAACCAAACATAACTTGAAACGAAAAATTCCTGTATTTAGGTTCTACACAATTAAAGACGGGCTTAGAGTTCCAATCTTATTTATGAATAAAGATGGGGTACTTGCTACTGTCAGGAGATAATTTCAAATATTTCCATGTTTTCCGCAGTGGCCTCGCACAGTCGAACGAACCTCTATATAACGAACTTATAAAAAAAAAACGAAATTCTGTACACAAAATTGTTACTGTTGTTTAAAATCCTTTTCAAATAAAATTCAATGTATGTATATTGTAAGTAAACTCCTCATTATCCGCGCCCCAAGTATGAATTTTCCCACTGGTTTTAAATACACCCAAAACAGATACATTGTGTTGTTTTCGGTAGTTGGTTGTAAATCTATGGAAAAAACGATGAAACACAGACATTTCTTCAAAGTTCTTGAAGAATTGACGTTCATAATTTCGCCGGGACACGGTAATCTCCAAAAAAATCAACTTCTTAAGAGAGCGGAAAAAAGTAATAGAAAAAAACAGTTTTTTTCATTTAAGTAGAGTGATTTGACGTCTGTCTTTAAGAATTATTTGATGTGATTTTTTGGCGAAGAATCCTATGGTAAATATCCTAAAAAAAAAATATTAGTGCTTTGTCTTAACGTCATATTAATATAAATATCTATTCCCTTAATCTCTGTTTACCGCATGTAAATAACTATTTTTTTTTTATTTCTATTATTTTTTATTCTAATATCTTTATTTTTACATTTAATTGCGATCAAACACTTTATGGCCTCAGGGAGACTCTCTAGAAAAATAATTTCCTTTTTTCCAAGATATATTTTCTTTTTATATCATGTAGGGTAAACCATACAGTTATTGGCAGTCAGTATAATGCTCTCCAACTTAAACTTAAAGAAATAGGTAAACAAGTCCTAATTTTATTTCAAGATATACATGAGTCAAATGTTTGAAGGGTCCGTCCTATAAGTCATTTATGAAGTAAGACTTTAACAAACTAACCATAGAGAAGTTTTCACAATGAAATCCACAGGGTGCCAATAACTAGATTTGGCACTTTTAACTATAAATATTGCCATATTGTAAAACTATTGAACTTCTGACCAAAAAAAACCTCTTGAGTCTTTATGAGGATAGATAATGAAGAGATATAGGAAGTTTCTATTTGATCCCTTTATAAAAATCTTTTTTTTTAATTTAACCACAAAATGTAGTCTTAAGGGTGCCAATAACTGTACGGTTTACCCTATGCCAACATTTAAATTAACAAAAAAATAAATATAATCTTACAATTTAAAAAAAAAAATTATTTTCAAAGAAAATATTTGCGCCTTTTTCGCGGATTATCCGGAGCAGCCTTGCTACTCTATTCTTCGGATAATAGGGAGTTCACTTTGTTTATTGGAAAAGGATTAACGACAGTAATAATTTTATGTAAAGATTTTTTTTTTTTTAAGACGTTTGGTATACAGAGGTCCGTTTGAATATAAAATGCAACTTGGAAAAACGTTGAAATTTTAAAAGGATCTTTGGCAGTACCACCTCATTTTTATTCGTAAATCGGTTGACACCTTCTTAAATTGAGTAAGCCAAATGTAGAAATTTTATGTTTTAAGTTACCTATGATATAGCAAAGGTTTTTCAAATGCTTATGCACATACTCTTGCTCTTCGCCTGCTTAAAGATTACGTTGAAATAAAATTTCAATGTTTTCTCGACTCCCATCATAAGAATAAAGTCTTCCCTTCCCGCCGATGATTCATTGCAGCACGACATCCGAATCTGACGCGATATCCGGACGACGCGGGGGAGACGAGTGCTTGGTGATCCGGGACGATTCGGAAGGCAGTGGCTTCTGCCGTAAAACATGTGCGGATATCCTCTCACATCGCTCGGCATCGTTTCTCCTCAAATCGGGCAAAAGATAAAAATACAAGAAATATGGCGACGGTATTAACTCGCTGAAATATATACGCCGTCGATCTGATCTATCGCTATCAGGGGGTTCGTATTGGGTGGGTCTTGGCGCCGAACTCCTCCCCCCCCCCCCCCCCCCCCCGTTTTGTGGTTTACCTCTAATTTCATATCTTTGATCGGTTTCAAGGATGTTAACTTGAAGCAATTTTTCAAATTTTGGAAGAAAAAAATTTAATTTATTTTAAAGAAAGAATTTTTTTTATTTAAACTAAGGATTTTTTTTTTTTAATTTTAGATAATTACTAGCTGTGGGGCCCGGCTTCGCTCAGGGAGTTGTGGAATAGGTGGAATGAAACAATAACTTTAAAATGTAATAGTACAGAAAAATAGACAAAACTTAATCATGGTTAAAACAAAATTTTTACCATCCTGAAACTTCAGTTTAGTATTAGTGGTAAGTTTCGAAACCTCAGAGTCCGCCCATATATCGTTTGGGTATAAGAGATGCTATTAATGCGGGTCTCTCAATGCGTTTTCTTCCCTTTTCTAGATTAAGAAAAATTATTTTGGCAGCAAATATGTCCTGGTATGTACCATTTTGTATTGTTTCTATGTTCTGATTCCATTGAGACCATTCTCATGACGATACCGCGTCCTTATCAAGTTGAGTAACTTCTCCTTTTTCGAATTCGGTTGAAAATTTACTATAACAGAACTATTAAACAGAAATATTATTTGAACACTTTATTTTCGTTATATAATCCATTAGGTTATATCTTTTATTCATATTATTTATAGGTTATCTATTTTATTCAGTGTTAGTTTTTATTCGCTCACTACACTAATAAGCAATTTTTTTTTTTTAATGTAAATTTACTCTTATATTGTATATTGATTAAAGGCAATTTTTCGACCAATTCTTTCCTCTTCTGTAAAACTTAATTCGCTTAGGAATCCAGTTGGTTTTGTTTATTTTTAATTTCAATTCATTGCAGAGATGTAATGACCTTATTAAAAAATAAAAAGGAAAAAATAATTATTTATACATAATCCCCGTGTAATTTATAGAAAACAGCTGAAGCTAAAACCATAACAAACCGAACTAATGAACGATAACCTTACGAATTGAGCTTAGCTAGCGCTCCTGGCTTCCAAATGTCGAACTAAATTTTTTCGTTCATTAACTCGCATGGGCTTATTAGAGGGGCTAATTACATGTAGCGAGAGTCTTAAAATTACAGACCTTGCCCCTTCAACATTACAAACTTAAAATGAAAACTGAAACCTTCTTCATCGTTAGGGCAATATGACGACATAACATTCTTGATAGTACGTGTAGTCGTTTTTGAGCCTTTTCACGCACATTGTACACTTTGCTTTATAATATATATTGATTACCCTTTTTATATTGTTTAGGAATCATATATTGTTCTTTTTAGTCTTAAACAAGTAAAACCAACTCTAACTCATGGAAGTTCGGCATCCATTACTTTGTATGCCGGCTCTAGCGCGCTTCCTCATTGCCCCAGCAGTGACATTCTCTAGCGTGTTTTCAACAGAAAAACTTCTTTTAGACTCAAAAGGTGAAGTGCAATTGTATCATGGGTTACACCACTACAAAACTAACTAAATTCCGCAGTTTCCTGAAATTTGACAGCTTCTAGGGTGCTCCATTGGGAAGTGAGGAATTTTCAAAATCTATTAAAAATTTAAATTTTAATAAATGTTTTGTGTTTAGCGCGTTAAAACTCCCACTGAAAGTGGATTTAAAATAACTTATTAAGAGAAGCATGTTAAGGGAAGCTGATTAAGAGAATATCATCGTTTTTGTTTCTACGCTAAACCAAAGTAGAGAAAACTGTCATTTTTCAGAAAAAAATAAGATTTTAAAAATAAAAAATAAAAATGTATCTCAACAGATTGAGATAGGAAACTCGTTTCTGCGCCATTCTACCCCGTTTAACATGCAGTATTTTTTTTACACTATGTCTGAAACACCCAGTATACTAATTAATTTTATAATTAATATATTCAGAAAGAATGCAAATTATAGCAAAAGAATAAATTACCCACCAATAGCATTTATTGTCCACAACTCAGTAGACAATAAAAGCAATTTTTGAGACAGATGATTTGATATTTTCAAGAGTAATTTCAGATAAAAGGTGGATACATTTACGTTTTAATAGTCATCTTATATAAAATTAAAAATGAACTAATTTTAAATTTATAGTTCCTTTTACTCTGTTTCTTAACTCGTTATTTGTAAAAAGTTTCTCCCAAAATAGTAAAAATAACTATTTTTTATTTCGAATACATCATAACCGATTTTGGCAAAATGACTGCACCTATTTTAACTTCAATTATGTCATTCGACTCCAAATTTTATGATTTTATGTATATATACTACAATTTTTTGTGCTAATTTCCGAAGTCCGAAAATTTCCATTCTGGGGGACCACCATTTGACTGGCAGACTACCATGAATCAGTTTAACATGAATCAAAACATATGATTTTAAATAGTTCTAGACTTGTTGTTTGAAAAGTTGGAACAAACTGTTCTAGAACATGCTTGTGACTACGATGTTCAAGTACCATCTACTCTTGCCTAGAACCTCCCAGGCAGTTCTTCTTCAGACTAAATATAAGGAGTGATGGAAAGCAGTGTTAGTTTTGTTCTGAAGCTCAAGTCACATGGTTATTTTTGAGTTACTGTTTAGTTACAAAGTGATACTTTTTGTAACCTGTTTGATTATTTGTCTTTTCATTGTTTGCGTGGCATCGTAAATTGTTACTTTCGTTTAATGAAAATTGTTAAACCCACATAAGTGTTACAATACTTTTAACGTCAATCCTTTAAACATTTTAAAAATGTTTATAGTAAGCATTTACCGCATTTTGTTCGAATAACACCTGTTTTTTTTCTCCATTCCCTCGGCCTACTTTCAACCCCTGACCAACGACATATATGCATATGTATATATATATAATTGTCTGAGACTATTCACTGCTGGTGTTGATAGGTCGGCATCGGGTACAGATAACCTACCCTTGAACCCCACTGACAGAGAGATAGAGAACACTGATTGGAAGATGAATATTGGG
This sequence comes from Aelia acuminata, assembly GCA_911387785.2. NCBI lineage: Eukaryota > Metazoa > Arthropoda > Insecta > Hemiptera > Pentatomidae > Aelia > Aelia acuminata. Next base: position 22,407,536 of record OU426984.1, on the reverse strand, counting down.
AGATCTCTAATAAGGGAGATATCGCCCCCCCCCTACTATATAAGAGTAGTGGGGTCCTGAACCCCCCCCCCCCTTCCAAGTCTTCTATCCCCCCTTATTCAGTTGTAAATGTGGCGGCTAGGAGCCGAGCTGGCTGGACCCACTATATCAGATCCTCCCTTTACATAAGAAAAGTTCGCGCTGTGTAAGGTGACGGCTGATATAGTGTAGTTGCGAGAGCACACGGCTTATTAGGGCCATAGCCTGCTTTATGACTTGTAAGCAAGTGGCTCTCCCAACCTCCTTTTTTTCCCTTTCTTATCCCACTTCTTTTTATTTCTTCTTCTTATTTTTTTTTACTTTTTCTTTTCTTCTCCTCCAGTTCCTCTACCCAGGACCAGCGGCGAGGAGAGCTCTTCCTTCCGACGTTCGGCCCCATATCTCTTCGGATCCCTTGCCCCTCCAGTGAACCGATTTTAGTCCGGTCTCCTCTCTAACTTTATACACTACTTTGTCCGACCGTATATCACACCTGCTCCGGATATATTAAGGGAGAACTTGGACTTTCAATCTCCTTACATGTGCGATTCATTCCTCAGTTGGGGGAATAGAAGAAGAAACTGGGTCAATGGCTTGTTAAAAATTGATGTTCCAAAAAAAAAAAAAAAATTCTTAGTCTACATAGTGGTCCCTAAGGGCTTTATTTTTACAGTATGTTACATGGCTTATCAGATTCATTTTATACTTTTACCCATGATTCACTGAAGAAAACAATAATTTTCATGAAAATTCAAAGGCGAGTGAAATATTTTCTAGAATGAAAAATCAACAAAAATTAGGAGGGTCCATTAGTTGGTAAACGGTGGTATAAGAATATTATCCCTTCAATGATTTCTCCCTTTAATTAATTATCAAGAATGAAAATTTCCCCTTAAATTAATTATATAAATAAGCCTAGGTACTTTAAAAAGGCTGGTTGAGCCCGAAGGGGGTTTTTAACTTCAGGGTTAATAAACAGACAGTTGGTGGGTAGAACAGAAAGTAACCTTTCTAGATTCGATATCACAGCTTAGCTTTACTGAAGCTCATATACAGTTCAAAAATTAAAAAACAAAAAAACATTTTAATATGTAATACCAATAATTATCGCTTATGTAGGATACTTTTTCAAAACAGTGGACTGTATAATGACAGGGAGCGGTGCAAATGAGGAAAGAGAATAGGAGCTACCACTTACCTTTTTCTGTCCGGCTCTCTCTGCCTTGAGTTTTCTTGGAAGTGGAAATTCCAACCCTGAACCCTTACTTGAACCGCCCTTTAGATCATAAATTGTAAAGTTAAAATTTTGACGACTCACTCCAACACTTTCGAATATTCAAACCACTTACAGGAAAGAAAAAAAAAACCAAACAAATAAATAGAATATATGAGGCACACGAAGAGACAATTGCTATTTAACTTAAAGGAGGCACTTGCGGTCACCATGAACTCAGATAAACGATACGATTATAAAGCTAAGGTTGGCAGGAAACAAACACGCGCTCTCGCGGGAGCAGTAAAAAACTCAATTTAAATTTAATAGAAGCGAGTCTTCGTATTTAAAAAAAAAAAAAAAAAAAAAAATTAAGCAATTATTTTAAAACAAAATAATAAAGATTTATGATTGCTTTAACAGCTTACAATGTTAAAAAGTTAACAAAATGAGAGTAAAAATTAAAGACCTTATTTTCTATGATTATCTTCTCTTGTTTTGTATATAAGATATATGTAGATAAAGAAAAATAGAAAATAGATTAAGAAAAAATAATGATTTAGATAATCTGCAACAGGCGAATAAATTAATATTAAACGTACTTTTACCTCAGAGTAGTTTGAGGCACCTCCTTATCGAGCCTGACCCATGTGTCTCTGTCCTGAGCCAGCTGCCTAATATAATGGTGTTTAAATAAACAAGTCATGTGCTGTAAAAAATTGAAAATATAAATATATAAGAAAAATAAAATAGAATAATAAGGTCAAATATTCTTATTAGAAATACATATTTAAACTTATTAAAAATGATTTCAGGTTAATTGAGGTTAATTTAAAAGAAAACTTCATACAATTTTTTTTTTAATCAACCCAATTTTTTAGTAAAAAAATTATTTAAATGTTGGTTGGTATCTTTCTAGTACAATTGAAGGGTTCGGGGCAAAACAGTGCCGAGCAACATTTTTACCGCAAATAAGCTGTAGCTGCCGTCTGTTGTATTTTATATACTACTATACCTTTATGATGGAAATGCCACCTAAATATGACTATAGGGTGCTCTATAGTCATATTTCAGGTGGAATTTCCATCATAGACATATAGTCCTTCGTAGTATACAGCAGACTGCAGCTACACTTTATTTTTGTTAAAAATGTTGCTTGGCACTATTTTGCCCCGACCCCTTCAATTCCATTTAGCACAACTACAAATCCAAATATTATTATAAATTGTTGGCATTTAATTGGCAAATCCATTTAAAGCCTAATCGTTCTTTTGAACTTTCCAATAAGGATTATATGTATGAAACTTTCAATTGACAATATGACTAACTCCAATTTCAGTTATGGAGAAAGTATTTAAGTATTTTCAGTTAAATTGGTAAAATAGTCCCTTATTACTGTGATCTTAAATATGCCTACAAAACGAAGAAGTGCGAATTTTCCGTCGAGAAATGTTGTTAAAAGTACTTTCTGGAAAAATGTTGAAATTGGATTCAAGTCATTCTGTCAACTGTTAGGCACATATAAGTATCACATTAAACGCAGTTGCTCCAAAGTCCCAGAAGAATTTCTTCACAGTTGGGAGACTGCTATCAAGGATATAACGAGCTTCACTACCCCCCCCCTCTTATACGGAGAGATATTTTTAAGGATGTAAAAGGGTTAGGAATCGCAAACAAGTTATATTCCAAGTTTTATAGATTGGAGTTAAGTTTATAAATTATGTACAGATATTTTTCGCAGCCTCTGCAAAATTTTAATTATAGGCTGCCCAATTTGTTTTTAAAAGTTTTGGTAATTTTAAAAACATTAAAAAATGATTTTTTAAATATAAATTTACTTCAACTATGTTATGATATTATATTATTATAAATATATCAAAGAAAACTTTTAAAATCCCCACTGTGGCCATAGGATTTTTTTATGGGAGTAAAAAATCCTTGGCCTCCATTTTACGTACTATCCGAGGGACGGCATAGCCTAAGCCCTGAAGTCCCGAGCCTGTACGATGCCAGGTACTCGTTAAAGATCCCTATCCAAATTACACCTGGATAGACAAAATTTAGAACTCTCACTCTAGCATAAATTAGATTAGTCTTAGTAGTATAAAGGGACTTTAAACAAACAAACAACAACTTTTAAAAGTACATCTCCGACCCTTCCCGGTATTTATTATATTTTTATTGTTATGTTGTTTTTTAATCTTCTAAGAACTTTGCATTCATTATTAAGTTGTGTCATCCTAATCGATTGCTTCAGGCATTTGTTTTCTCCTTCCCACTTCTCTCGTTTTTGTTTAGACAGTTGTTTTTTCGATCCTCCGGGACTCGAACTTGAGGTTGCCTACTCTAGTCTCTAGTATTCAGAGACAACAATGCAGTCGAACACGTCTCGATAGTTAGAAATTGATATATCGAATATATCACTATAGAAAACCTCGAATTTCTTATAAAAATCCATTCGTTTGGGCAAAAGGGACTTAAGTCGTAAAAAGTTTTTTGTCTCGTCTTCAAATTCATAGTCCCTTTTATAATTTACTATAAAGACCAGTCCCTATTGAAATAATATATATCTTTTATTATTGAGGAATAATTAAATACAATGAGACAGAGCTTATAATGATTTTCTAAGCTTGGTGAATAGCTGTTTAAGCTTTCGTTGACTTACGTTCTTTTGAGCTAACTCCAGTGATATAATTAAAGCGTGGAAATCCAAAAGGGTATAAGTGCCAAAAAAATTAAAGTTTTTTTTTGTCAAATTGTTATGTGTGCAAAAAAAAAACATTTTTTCAGAAATGAGTATAAGTAATTATTGCTAGAAAGTATTAGGTTGATGCAAAATTAATGCAGGTTTCCTCTATTGCGATATCTTAATTCCAATTGTGTAAACAAAGCAAATCCTAACATTGATCATTATTATACCAAAACAAACCTTATCTAATACCGTCTCTTTCAACATGAATTTGATCAGTAAAATCGTTTTGTTCAGTGTGTTCAAAGGTCTTAAATCGAAAATGTCGAAGTACGATTTTCGTCAAATTTATTTTTACGAATTTAAATTAGGGCGCAGCGCTGCGCAAACGGCTCGTAATATTAACGAAGTGTGGGGTCAGGGGGCTATTAACGAGTGCATGGTGCAGCGTTGGTTCCAGAAGTTTCGAAGTGGAGATTTCGACCTCGAAGACAAGGAAGGTCGGGCCGTCATTTTGCTTTTGACAACAACCAGCTGAGGTCAATAGTGGAAGAAGACCCAACCAAAACCACCCGAGAAATAGCGATAGAACTCGGCGTGAACTAATCCACAGTTGTACGCCACTTGGAAGCAATTGGTAAGTTAAAAAAATTGGCCAAGTGGGTGCCACACCAATTAAGCGACCACCAAAAAAATCGCCGCTTTGAAATCTGTTCCATGCTTGTGACACGCAATAAAAATGATCAATTTTTCGATCGCATTGTGACGTGCGATGAAAAATGGATCTTATACGGTAACAAAAGGAGTTGTAGCCAATGGCTGGGCAAAGATAAACAACCAAAACCTTTCCCGAAGCCCAAACCTGCACCCAAAAAAAGTTATGGTCACAGTTTGGTGGTATACTGCTGGTGTTATCCACTACAGCTTTCTCAATCGAGGTGAGACAATAACTGCTGACAAGTACTGTCAAGAAATTGAAAAAATGAATAAAAAATTACAACGTCTTTGCCTAGCATTGATGAATCGGAAGGGACCTATCCTTCTCCATGATTACGCCAGACCACACGTCGCACAACCAACGCTACGACGACTGCACGAGTTGGGCTACGAAGTTCTTCCACACAGTATAAAGGTATTCAAGTATTCACTGGCCTCTCTCCTACAGACTTCCACTTTTTCAGGCATCTAGATAACTTTTTGAGGGAGAAAAACCAGGATGAAATTGAAAATTCTTTTAGTGACGTCATTGAGTCCAGGGATTCAGATTTTTTTCTGGTGGAATAAGAAAGTACATTGATTCAGATGGAAATTATTTTGATTAAATATATATAGTTAAGGTAAAGATATGGCCTATTTTCAATGAATATTAAAAACCTGCTTTAATTTTGCATCAACCCAATAGTTCATTGAAGATTTGATAGATTTTTCGTCCTTCCCTTCCTCTTTGTAAGTGGTTTCCCGGGCCAAGGGGTTAATGCCGGTTATTATTAAATATCCCCTGGCTCCAGGTTGGTTGGAAGATGCCATGGGTTTAAGCGCCTAACATAGTTCACCTTAGTGGGTATAAGTAATATTATTTCTGGAAAAAATGTCTAAGTTACTTATACCCATTTGCATTTCCATGCTTCAATTGAAGGGGTCAGTGGATGAAGGTGCTATATGATAAATGTAAACTTCTGAAAAAAAAATGGGTTTAAAGTTTTTCAATTGTAACTTTTCTGGTAGAATTCAGATAAAGATGTTGTTGGATGTCTGCATTCTATATGTACCCAGAACTCGTAGAAGTAATTGCTAATTAACCATAGTACCCTCATCCATTTAAAACTATAATTATATATGGGTCATTTCAAAATTTTGGTCACATTTATGTCACAGAACAATAATTGGGCCAAATCACAGTTGAATCCATTTTGATGATTTTTTCCTAAAATCTATCTGTTTGAAAGCTTACTTATCATTAAACATTAATTGTGATTTGTAATTTACGGCCCAGGAAAAAAAAAATGCAAAATATTGATTTCTCACTCCCTAGTGATGTCACAACCCAGAGGTACTCCACAAGTTAGCTGAATATTGTGAAACTTCTGGGTGTAAGTCCCTAAATCTAGGGTTTTTTAGAAAGAATAAAAATTAATTAAGTCAATTCACCTAATTAGTTCATTTCATGAGTGTCACTGGTGTTGATCCTCACTCCCTAGAAATTTTTTATAAGTTCCGCTAAACTGGAGGAACAGGGAAATTTTGTTTTTCCAACCTATGCGATAACACTGCTTCAGGATGGAGTACCCATGATTTTTCCCGCTAAGAACAATCCCGAGACTAGGAAGGTTAATTTGTGTTCAAGTTTTGAAACTCATAGGGTATTTTTATTCATCCTCACTTCCTAGTGAATAAGTTTTCCAATAAAGGTAAGTGGATTTTAATCATCCTTTTCACATTGATTGTAGTTTGATGGTAATTTGTGGAAAATATTTTTGAATAGCTTACTTACTTACTCTACTAACCGCCTGTGCCATTTAATGGTGGAAACCTCACTCCCTAGTCTCTCACTCCCTAGAAAATCTTAAAATCTAGGGATCTAGGGAGTGAGGTTAACATCTAGTGATTGAGTGTTTTCAAGTTTTTACAATAAATTTATAATACAAAAAGTCTATCACTGCATTATTACTTTCCTTGCTCACAAAAGAAGTGCAGCGAGGAGCCATTGCACAGAAGATATTATAAATTCAAGACGTTATAAATTTTCTTGAGGATGACGAGCATTCAAAATTGTGTCCAGGACAAAAGGAATGTATCAGAAGAAATTAAAAAACAAAAAAGGATTTTATCAGGGTCCCTAAAAAAACTTCATGCTCTCTTCAGTAAGCAGGTAGATTACAATATAAGCTATACCACATTCACAAAATTAAAACCTTTCTGGGTCCTAGCGCTTACAAGTTTGTGTAATATTTTATATTTTGATATTTTCTAACTGCTTCTTATTTTCTTAAAATAAAAATGTTAAAATAAAAAACTTTTCTCACTTCCTTGACACCTACCTCACTCCCTGGAATTATATTTTTTTCAATATGGCGTATGTATGGTTTGACTGGTAATTATGTATGCTCACATCAGTGACTTGCTCAGACAACCTTAAAGATTGATAAGGAGCAAAAAAACACACATAATATTCTTTTTTTTTTTTTTTTGTTTAATTTGATGCCTGAATGTGACCGAAATTTTGAAATTACCCATATGATACATAGCACCTTCATCTTTTGGTATCTCTTCAAATAGAATTTTTTAATTCAAATAGAATATTTTAAGTCAGTACAAATTATATAGATACACATAACACCTCCATTCACTGACCCCTTCAATTATTCATAGTGATTATAATTGTAAAATATTTATTTTTGTTTTTGTTTTTTTTCAGAACTCGATACGACACAACCTCTCGCTGCACAACAGATTCATGAGGGTGCAGAACGAGGGGACAGGCAAATCCTCCTGGTGGATGATCAACCCAGACGCGAAGCCTGGGAAATCGGCGCGGCGGAGGGCGACCTCCATGGAGACCTCCAAGTTCGAGAAGCGGCGGGGGCGGGTGAAGAAGAAGGTGGAAGCCCTGAGGAGCGGGCTCGACGCCACCCCCAGCCCCTCGTCTTCGGTATCCGAGTCCCTCGACGTCTTTCCCGAGTCCCCCCTACACGGATTTCAGCTCAGGTAAGGGATTGTACAGGGCAAAGAGCATGATAATATCTTTTGAAAGAGATGTTCCCTGCAACTATCCCATCAGTTATGTGAATATGTTCTCCCAATTTTTTAATAAAAACCAAAATTTTATTTATAAAAATTGGTCAGACTTACTTCATTCAAAATATTGTTCATTGCTAGCAAATACTTTCACACATCTTTCAGGTGACATACCAGGATGTCTAGAGTGCAGGAAATACGTGAATTGCGGGGATTGTACGAATATTTTTGACTGCGGGGATCCTTAATTTTAAACCGAAAATCCAGTAATTTCTCCCAACCTTTTTCTTAATATGTTTTCAAATTAAATACAGTAGGGTTCCGATTAACCGAGTCGATGGGGACCAAGTTTACCTCGGTTAATCGAAATAAATCGGAACCATACCAATACCAACAGAAAACGTAGGTTATTTTAAAATAAGAACTACATATATGCTTAAAAACCTTATAAATACTTAATAATAATAATGCATAATAACATAAATTTTGAAACTACTTTTTTTTTAAAAGAAATCTTTTATTGTAGTTTGTTTAAATGAACTCATATACATACACCCCCCTCCTCAGACTTGGCACCTCGGTTAATCCAGACCTCGGTTAGTCGGAACCCTACTGTATATAAAAATGACTGCCAACGGTCCATCTCCTTTCGTAATATCTTTCAGGGATTGGAATACGAAGTATGGTTGTGACGCAATTCACTAGCCGCTCATCAATCCAAATCAATCTTTTTCATTTCAAAGTGTTTCGATTAAAAATAATAATTTGAGTCTAAAAATTAGTTGAAGTGTACCGTTAACAACTTCTAGGTTCAACCGTTAACAAAAATCTTCATTGTGACTTACAAAATATATTTATAAAAATAGAAACTAAAGAATTTTTTTCCAAATATTCAGGTGTCATCTGATAGCTATATGGTTCAATTCTTGTGTTAACAGTTTTAATATTTTTTTTTTTTTTACACTAGGCCCAAAGAAGTTAACGGAGTAGAAAAAAGTAATGGATTAGAATGTAACGCCTAAATATAACAATACAAAAATAAAAACAATAATTAAATTGGAATTCCTTAATATCTTTTGATATATTAAAATTATTAAAGAAAACTAAATAAATTCATGTATATATTATTTGAAATATAAATTCATACATATTATTAAACTTGCTGTATATACCGGTTTCACCCGGGGAATGTCATTTTTTAAATCTATAAAATGAGACTATTTTCGACTCAAACGGTCGATTTCGTAAAAAACCAATGTAAAGCGAGATCATTTTTATAACAACAAAGAATATACCCAGAGATTGGCTGAAGTTATGCAATTTTAATATGGACAGGTGTTCGCACCTGATATTAAAGAACCACTGAGCGAAATTTGGAGAATTTAGGACTCACGGTATGGATTTCTATAATGAACAAACAAACAAAAAGAATTTCATCTTTATTTATATAGATTTATTTTCGTGTAAAAGGTGATTATGTATTTTCTAAGCAACATTTTTAGACCCCAATTTAATGTGATTATTTATATAATGCCAAAATTATTCTTAATTGTATCGATTTTAAATTACTAGTTTCGGTTCACTCATATATGCCATGCGATCGCGATTTTGGTGTTATCGAATAAAGAAAAAGATTTTGCAAACCTATGTTCCCCCTAGAAATAGATGAAATAATTGCAGAGGCACGGCAGGTTCAGTCTTTCAACTTTTTGATGATGAGAGAAGAAGATTTTCACGATATTTCTGCTCAATGCGATACATTTTTAAATACATCGCCGATTAGAATTACCTCTGCTTCCCGTATAAAAATCTGAAGAGCCTATTTGCCTATTGTACAAGTTAAGACAATCTTGAATAACATAGATCATGTAAGGAGCATAACATCTGCAAAAGAGGAATGTCTGTCGGCAGACGGCATCTTCAGAATTTACTCACTTGTTTTCTTTGTTGGAATTAATGGATACAACGTATCATGCTGTAGGTAGATTTAAAAAGTTGATTACAAAATCCATAAATTGATATGTGCTTATTTTTCATGAATTAACTTAATTTCAGCTGTTCAAATCGTTTAATACTCTCCCTATAAAAATGGGGTTTCTTAACTTATTACCTTAGCCATGACAACGCCTCAATTATTATATGATTTTGTTTTGTTTTTTGTTTTGTTTCCTAATTTTAATTTGCGCCTGCCAATAAACATAGACAATCAGCAAATGTGAGCTGTGCTAATTTAAATAATGGCATGTTAGGCATGGGGAAGGATGGTACCCAGCAGTACCTCTTCCCTGGCTTGTTTCAGGCAATCTGGATTTTTAACGAAAGAGATCTCTCATCCAGCGCCTTTTTAATCTCCTAGGTATGGGCATATCAGCTGTTGCCATGCCTCTAATCAGTTGGTTGAAATGACCGTGTAAGTGTGTATGGAAACGTTTGTAAACTGTTTTTATATGTTGGTCTCCTGTTTGCATTTGTAAGTCAGCATGTAGGGTATTGTTGGTCACGTACCATGGTGCTTTTACTATGAGTATTAATATTTTTGATTGAAAGGTCTGAATTCTTTCTTCCACTTCTTCTTGAAGTGGGTCTTTTTGGCTGTACCGTATATCTGTGAAGAGTAAGTCCATATTGGTTTCAGTAAGTATAAATATGTATTTAACTTTTGCCGTAGTCCTAGTTTTGAAGTTTTAGAATAAAGGGAGTAAAGTAGGGTCAGTCGTTTGTTATGTGTTTTTCGTTTCATCTTAACATGCTGGCCCCATGTCATCCTTCTGTCAAGAGTAAGACCAAGGTAATGTACGGTGTCAGTTTGAGAAATTTGAACATTGTCTATATAAATTAGATGGCTGATATTTTTTCGAAGAGTGGACGTTATGTGTTTTGATTTTTCATGATTTAGCCGAATTTCCCATAATTTACACCAGTCGTTTACTGTATGTAGATGTTGTAAAATTAGTGAGGCATGTATAGGATCTTGATGTTTGGTAAGAATTGTTGTATCGTCTGCATAAGTAGCAATCAGTGTATTATTGCTTACGGGTATGTCGTGTGTGTATATAATGTAGAGAAGAGGAGCCAGTATTGAACCTTGAGGTACTCCCGCTAGGATTTGACAATAAATAAATTGATTAATAAATTGATAAAATTCCTGATCCCTGCCGAACGGAGAAAAATCTGTCGAAAAGATATGATTGAAGGATGAGGTAGTAAGTGTGCGGTAATATGGTCTTGAGTTTAAAGAGAAAATAAATAAATGATTTAAAAAAAAAAAATAATTTTAATCCTGATTTTTACTGAAAAAAAAATTTACTATCTGTGTCTAATATAAAAATACATCTGATTCGATAGTGGAGCTGAAGATAATGTTAAAACGTTTGGTCGTTAGGATGAGCACTAAGTGGACGATTGATACGACTATGAAGATGACAGGAGTTGGGAAACGGCATTCCGTCGGAAAATCCCCACAAGGACGTAGGGCTAATTTAGGTAAAGGGACTCTAGGGTGACTGTGGACTGTTGGGAAACCCACCTTTCAAATCTGATGGAGTGTAGCTTTCTAGGACGCCAAGTTTCTCTTCAGTGGCGGTATCTTGGCAGTTTTCGTTATATTATTGGCTTATTGTTTTTCAAAGACAGATTAGAATGACAATCAAATGTAGTAGAATTGTCAGAAAGTATATAAAATATAATATATGATGATAAATATGGAACGGATTTTCATTTAAAATAAAAAGCCAAATATGTAGGAGCTATAGGAAATTTCAATTAGATCTCCTCATAAGATGTATTTTTTTTTTAATTTCACCACTGAAATTTAGTCTTAAGGGTGCCAATAACTGTATGGTTTACCCTCTGATGTCTTTCATTCTAGATTTTCTTTTGCGTGTGACCCATTTGATGCATGCCGGTTTGACTTTTGTAAATTTTGGCGGTTTGTTCTTCTAGTTTCCTGTTTTAACTTTTTAGCAGATTCTTTCTCAATTGGTGTACCCAATTGTCATATGTGACCTATCTTATTTCAGTTATATATGCCGTTTCTCCTTTTCTAGCCAAATTTTCAACCTGGTCTGCTCTTCCATTTCCTATAATCCCGCTGTCATCTCTACTTATTAATTATTTCCCTTATTACTGGATTTAGATGAGGCCAGATTATTGATAGCCTATCACACTCCTAGAAACTGTTACAACGATATATCTTATAATTCTGGACTAGTCTATTGAAATAAAAATAAAATAATATAAAAATGTCCTAATAATTTCTTAAATTAAAAGAAAATCACAATTTTTCGTTTTCCTCCTGTTTTCTTATTATGGCCTATTACCTCCTATTGTAAAAATGCACAAAACGTATTTACTTAAATTTTAATTAAGATAAGTCGGTGAATGAAGCCTCCTGACAAATGGCCTTATCTCGTGCCCTATTAATCCTGAAGGAATTATTTCATTATATATGGTCCATACTTAATCAATACAAACCACATTATCAACAAAAACAAACATATTTCTCATAATCTGCCTTTAAAATAAAAATATTTTATGTGGTTTGTATTTTTGGGCTAGCTTAAATTCCTACAGGTTTATTGGTAATTAGACCGGATACATTTAAAAGGTGATATTGTATTTTATGGATTTTTGAAATATTGTATTTTAACTTTATTTTTTTACAATAATCAGTTTTCTTCCCTAAACAGTTAATAAAAAAAAAAAAATATTGATAAAATTTGTTTTTTTAATATGTTTTGATAAACTGCATTTCAATTCTAAATATAAAAAAACAGAATCATAATAATCTCCATTCATACGAAACTTATTGCAAGAACATGCCGAATCTTGAAAAACCCATCAGATTTTTTTGTTAAAATTTCTGCACACATGTAATCTTTCTTGAAAAAACAACAAAAAACATAAAATGTGTAATTTTTGGAGGAGCAAAACTGATTTACCTAAAAAATCAAAAGTATTGTTTACAATTTTCTGTTACAAATGTGTTAATAATGTGTTTTCCACGGTAAATAAATTCTTCAATTAGCCAATTTCAATCAAATAATTGTGGTTTTACTGTAAATAGACGATGTATTATGTGTTACATTTTGTTTCAAAATATTAATGCAAGAGCTGTTTGTGTTGAGTAATACTATCAAAAATAGAACATCTCGGAAGGTGCGGTTCTAATTTGTTTTAATGTCTGAGCCTATTTATTCAATTGGCTGATGTATTTATCCAGATAATCTCGCTAACAGCTAAACTAAAAATAAGGTAGGTGAATTGCGCCTCAGATGTAAGTTTTGACTTTTTCAGTTAATCAAATCATACACTTACAATTTACAACTCTCTTAAATTTTAAATTTAATTTCAAAGTTTAAATTTTAGTTAGGTTGATCGATAGACAGGATTTTCAGTTATCTTTATTTTAAAAAAAAATATTCGCAATTGCAACATAAATGAAAGAGAGTAGGCTGCTTGATTGAGTTTAGTATAGGATTCTAAAATGTTACATTTTTTTCAACGATTTTTTTGGGCACGATCCGTCGCACAGTGGGAAAATTTTGTCATTTAGCGGGCAAAAATCTATAACTCCTCACTAAATGTCGATAATCGAATAATTCTTTTTTCATTAAAGAACATGGGATTCCCTTTATCAGTGAGAATAAAAAATAAAATAAAAATACCATCGCTCAAATTATTTCAAATTAATTTTTAAATGAATTCTTTCTTCACTTTAATTTAAATAAAATAGTTTGTTCGGTACAGGGTTATACATAGGGAATGAAATGAGTCAGGATTATTATCTACTGAGCTTTCTGCTTATATACATGTCTTTTCCAGGCATTTTCTCCTTTTGAAAGATTTTAAAATAACTATTGTCTAAATAAGAAAAAATCCAAAAAATTAAATTGAAAATACCCTATTTTTTAGGAATTTTAACGGAATAAAATATTGTCATATAATTCATCGAGAAGTATGTTTTATGTTAAGACTTTAACGTCCAAAGAAGCTGAGATAAAATTATTGGAAATTTTGTGAATTGTAATAAAAGGTTGAAGGATTTTTTTGTGTCGTATGGATTGTTATGGAGGGAGAAGGAATTTGCTGAGCTTGGTGGAGGGAGAATTAATATTTGAAATTATGTGACTGATGGGATTACCGGGTTTATGTTTTTTGGTAACTTATAACAACGAGGAGCAATAGATTTGCAAGCAGTAGAATTGATAACTGAAAATCCTGACTATCAATCAACCCATCCTAAAGAATAACTGTTGACTATTACACACCTCTGAATTTTAGTCGAATTAAATTGATTTTGTTTTTGTATTTTTAAATTTAAATGATCTCACTTAATGTACTCTCTACTGAATCCACTGAGAATAAAAACGCTATTTCGAAAGAAATACGTCATTGCCTACTAGAGGAGACTATGAATTTTTTTTTGGCTCTTTTTTTAGATTTTTTTGATAATAAATTTTTAAAAATTGATAAATAAATTTTTATTCGACGAATAAGCCTAAAATGTAAGAGCAAAAAAAAGTGCAGGAAAAAAAAATAAGGCTGTTTAACACCAACGCCAAGTCAGACCTGCTATACGGTAGTGAAACATGGAAGGTGACCGAAAGCTTTATCAGACGTCTTCAGATCTGCAATTGTCCAAAAGTTAGGATCTAATTGACAGACCGTCCTAGTTAAACATTAATTGTTGAAATTTATTTTCGAATACTATTCCTCGCTTGCTCAGCTAAGATGTACATGTTATTTTTGCAGCCCTGACTTCAGGCCGCGGGCTAGCTCGAACGCCTCCTCGTGCGGCGGCAGGCTGAGCCCGATCCCTGCAGCGGAGAGCGAGTGGAGCGGCTACTACGGCCCCGAGCAGCTCGCGGGGAACCTGGAGCAGAACATGCGGCTGGGGCAGCAGGGCTTCGGCCCCCCGCCACCCCCCTACAGGCCGGCACCACCCTACGTAGCAACCTGCCCCGTCCACAGGCAGGTCCACCCCTGCCCCTCCTGTGCCATAGCTCCCAAACATGTAAGTACTTTTTAAATATATACATAATTATTTTTTTTATTGGGTTGTCCGAAAAGTTCGTAGAGATTTTTAAAATAAAATTTACTATTGGGGAGAGTGATACCATAAAATAATAAAATTAACAAGTATAGATCTCTGACCCCGTTTCAAATTTGCCGGTTATTTTGAGCATCTAATAAGAATTAATTACGAGTGGAAAGTATGGGTATTAAATTATGTGGAGAAAATAGAAAAATAAACAAACTAAAGGAATTGAAAGGAGAGAATTGCAAAATTAAAATGTTTCATTTACAAAAAATATTATTTAAAAAAATAACTGAAAATAAATTACTTCTGCTAAAATTAAATATAAACAATTCAAAGTTAATAATGGAATAGAAAACAAATGTAAATTAAACAATAGAAAAAAAGCAACAAGCTCTAACACTAATGAAATTAATAAAATACATGATTTGTTTTGTTTTTTTCCTTTAACTATTGATAATTCAAAAAGATAAATAAATAATAAATAAAAATATTGAAAGTTACTAAAGTTATAAGTAATGCAGGTAGCTGGTTACATGTTACCGGTTCCATTCGGAACAGTTTCAGTCACTGTGCACTGGAGAGAGAATGTAACCGTTCCTGTAAAATCACTGTTTCCAACACCGTGACTAGGTCCAGTTCCAATGGTGGGGAGTGATGGACTATTGGTGCACAATCGGCGATTGTGAGGTCGATGTGGAAGATCGATGATTAACTATCGATCTATCGATCATTCGGTGACACAGCGAGCGAGCTCCTTCTCTTGCAAAATTCAACACTGGGAACTCCAGGCTACCTAATTCTAAAGTTGTAAATATATTACATCTAAATTATTATTTAACAAAACATTTTCTTCTCTCGTTTCAATAAAATTATAACTTATAAAATTAATTTACAATAAATTAAACTCCTCTATGCTCAGTTAAAATAAAGGGATAACTTAAAAGAGAAAAAAAACGAAATAAAATTTTGTTAAAGAGAACGGCTTTAACAATTTACCTTTAATTGTTTCTACTAAAAATGAATCACAAAGCTAATGTTTGTTTATATCGCTAACGGAGGTAACTATTTTGTAGATTAAATAAATAAATTTTAAGCTGTTCATCAATTTTAATTGTTATCCAAATTTCTCTACGAACTTTCCGGACAACCCAATACTTGGTATATAATAGGGTTGTGAGGGCTAAGAGTGCTAAAGCATTGCTCGCCTAAAGCATTTTCAAGACTAAAGGCAGAGTATAGTATTCTATTAAGAATAAAAATGTAACATTTCTTTCAAATATAATCCTACAAACTTCCGTAGGTGATTAAATATTTATTCCAATTTAGTGAGGATTATAAATCGTCAAAAAATGGATAAGTTTTAATCGGGTATAGCACAAATTTGTTATTACAATTATTGTTTCTACGTCAAACAGCGAAGCATAAGGTTACTTCTGAGTAACTGTTCTGTCCCAACTAGTTTCTGTTTTGGAACGTTGTTGCTAATTTGAGCTCTAAATGTTTGTTTATATCGATTTTTACGTAAATAAGCTTATTAAACCAATATAAGTGTTACAATATAGTCTATCACTAGATACAAAGACTCACATGAGAAATTTAGAGGTCACAATTATTGATTTTTTCCCAAAGATTTCTCAGTTTTTTTTTTTTTTTTTTTTTTTTTGCATTAGCGGAAACAAATGTATGTAAAAAATACGATCAATGATAATTGGCATCTCTGGGAACAGGTTCAATGTAACTACATAAAAAAAATAAAAACTTGATTGAAGTCAAAACGTGGTGCGGCGTTTCGAAACTACTCTGGAATGGCTTGCATTTATTTCGTAATGGAAACATGGAAAAAAATCTCGACCTCTCCACCTTGATTATCGATGATTTTTATATCGCTAGGAAGTAAAACAATATGATTTTAACTCATTGGATACCTAAAGCTGTACAACACAACTGTAAAAAGCGGTACAGCAGCTCACGCGCACACACATACACACACACACACGCACACACACACACACACACACACACACACACACACACACACACACACACACACACACATGTTTTATAGTTCTGATGGAATATTTGTATTGAATACTCGTTTGAAATGATAAAACAAACAGAATATTTTTATTTTTTCATTTCTTATCTGTCATGTTTATTTTCTATATTGGTTTAATTTGTTTCTACGAACTCATAGCTCTCCCATTTCGTAGTATTTTTTAATTGATATGTGTTTGCATTTTTATCATTTTGTCGCCAACATAACTTTAAATAAAAACCAGTGTTTCTGAGAGCTAGTTATACTTTAAAATCAATATATTTAGAATGGAAATAAAATTTGCCGTCGACCCTAACGATGATGAACATCTCTGGCTTTTCCAAACTGAGGAGTGTTTTCCAAAGTCTTTGAATGGTACAGAAATACTATCAATGACAATTAAACACATACCAGTATTGCTATGCATTGTTTGATATTGGAATTTACAAGTATATTTTTAAGAGAATGTTAAAGAATCCTTTTCCTTTGCATATTTTCTATCAAAGATGGGACTGATTGTGAGTATAATATCGTCCGCAGAAAATGGAACAATGAAAAGAACCTTCAATTAGGCGTTGATCAAGGACGACCTCTGAGTTCCGATCAATACGTCATCAAGAGGAAGGTGCGCATCGATATCTCTTCCTTGCGACTATTATCTGTTATTATTATTATTATTATAATTTTATATTATTTGAAGCCTTTCTTCATAAAAAATAAATAAAATATCACACTATTAAAGTGAATCTTTCTATTCATGCAGGTTGTGAAAAATCTTCCTCAATTATAAAATGTTCACTCACGGTATACGTTATATATTGATTTATGTAAGACAATAAGGATGAACTCTTGTCGGATGTCTAATCCGTGTGAAAGACCAAACATCTTTCATAAATTCATAATTTTGTGGAATTGGGAATCTGTGTGCTTATTTTTACATAAATTTTGTCTCGAACCTTCATAGGACGTTTTATTTATAAAAATAAAATGAAATTTAAATCGACATACAATTATTTTCTCAAACTTTAACTTTCATTTTTTTTATTTATTTATTACAACCCTGCCCTGCATTTAAGGCTATATGGTA
This sequence comes from Aelia acuminata, assembly GCA_911387785.2. Classification (NCBI taxonomy): domain Eukaryota; kingdom Metazoa; phylum Arthropoda; class Insecta; order Hemiptera; family Pentatomidae; genus Aelia; species Aelia acuminata. Next base: position 22,389,717 of record OU426984.1, on the reverse strand, counting down.
TGCATCTCGGTATGCGTTCCATACAACCCACCACTGCAATCGAAACAAGATTAACATTATTTTATATTATAATAATTTACCCATTTTATTTTTAAAACAGTCTCATCTTTTTTATTTTTTTCTTACATCAGAAGCTTTCGGTGCTTGGCACCATATTCATCTAAAAATATTTATCATGTTATAATTATATAAAAATATTTTTTGTACAATATTTTTTTATTGTCATTAGTTATTTTAGCATTTTCATACCTGTATATTATTATCCTAGTGGACATCGTCTGATTTCTAAAAAATTTTTTGATGAGATTCATCTTCGTCACACGTAGGGATTCTATTTAATATAATGTTAAAAAATTAAAATTTAAAATCATGACATATTTTTTTATATTATATTATTATTTTACTGAAATTTTTTAGATATAATACCTTTACTGGAAACATGGGAAACATCCGTCTATTGCTTCTATAAATCAACCAATGGATTAAGTCCTTTATTATAAACATCCCCACCCTAGCCCCCACTACTTTAAATTGACCGATCAAGTTGTACATTTTTTTTTTTATTTTATTTTTTTTATTGTAGAATGTGGTTGATAACTTGAGAATATTGTAAGGAAATGTTGGCCGATTCTAGTTTTGAATTCATTAATTCTTTCTGATTTGCTGCAATGTAGATAGCTTCTAAAATTTTTCTTTTTGGTCCCGAGTCTGATCTATGAAGTATTTTTGTATTTTCAAAGTCTATCTCATGCCTATTGTTTTTTGCATGGTTGGATAATGCTGTTTTTGTTTTTGATTTTGGTTTTAAATTATTGTTGTGATTATAAATTCGCGTTTTTAAATCGGTCGAGGTAACTCCAATATATGATTTGTCACAGCTTTTACAAGGTATTTTATATATTAGGTTGCGTTGATTTAATATTGGTATTTGGTCTTTTGTTTTAGTAATTAAATTTCTGATGTGATGTTTTGGTTTTAAGGAAAATTTGAATTCATTTACATCCATATCTTTAAATGTTTTTATTACGTTATGGGTTAAGCCTTTTATGTATGTAAGCGATTTGTATTTCGGTAAATTATTATGTTGTTTTAGGGGAGTCTCGGTGGTGTTTTGAAGGTTGGAGTTTTCTGATTTATGGTTTTGTTCTGTATTATTGTCTGTGAATTCAATGTTTTTGAAAAACTGTTTTATACTGATTTGTGATTGTGGGTAGGTTAATTTCGGAGTGCTTATTTCTGTTATTTTTTCTTTATTATTTTGTTTTGTTATTGTTTTGTTGGTTTCTATGCGAATCTTACTATTTATTTCATGTTTTCCCTTCTCCTTAGTTTCGTTTAAGACATTGTACCAAATTTAGTTTATAATTTTTTTGGGGTAAAAACTATTTTCTAAGATTTTGAATATTTTTGTTTTTACATCGTTTAAGAAAACATCATCAGTTATTTTTATAGCTTTTTTAATTAAATTAGTGCTTACATTGATTATCTGGGACCGAGGGTGGTTTGATTAAAAGTTGAGGGTGTAATCTCCTGTTATTGATTTTTGGAACCATTTTGTTGAAAGTTTGTTTTTTTCCCGGCTAATTGTCATATCAAGAAAGTCTATGGAATTATTTTTCTCGATTTCAGATGTAAATTTAACACGGTTATGTACCTTGTTTAATGCATCTATGAATTTCGAATGGTGGTCATTTTTTATAATTATAAATAAGTCGTCTACATATTTTTTGATTAATCGTGGACTAACTTGTGATGCCAGAAGAGCTTTATCTATGATATGGTTCAGTACGATACCTGACAAATTAACGGATAAACTAGAACCCATCGGTAATCCGAAAATTTGTTTATAAAGTTGTTTTTGAAACGAAAAATAACCGTTTTCCGTGCATAATTTAATACCTTCCAAAAATAAAATTTTACTTTTTATGGATGTATATGGTTCGATTTTTTCCCAATTTTCTGAAATTAGTTTATAAGCTAAATTAAGTGGCGTATTCGTAAAAAGGGAAACGACATCGTAACTGAACATCGTATCTTCGTCATTGATATGATTGTTAATATTAATTATATTTTTTAATTCAATGGCGTTCTTAATATCATAATTGTTGTTATTATTGAAATTGTTTAAGGTGTGATTTAAAAATTTTGCTAACGCGTGCGTAGGTCCTTCCGTTCCATCCACTATTGGTCTACATGGGTTATTTTCTTTGTGGGTTTTTATTAGTCCATGGATTCTAGGTATTCTGGAATAATTGTTTAGAAGTTTGCTTTTTGTTGTTTTGTCGATATATTTGTATCTTTCTAATTTGTCAAGATATTGAGAAATTAGTTTATTTAAACTCTTGCTTGGATCTTGTCTAATAGTTTTATATACGTTTTTATCGTCAAGTAATTCCAACATTTTTTTATTATATTGTTCTTTATAAATAAAAACAAATTTTTTGGTTTTATCTGCTTTTATAAGGTAGAGTTCAGGATTGTTTTTGAGAAATCTTTTGGTATTTTTGCAATCTTCTTTTATTTTATTAACAAATTCCGTTAATTTTTTGTTTTTACAACTATTATTTTTGTTTTTATTCTTGTTAATGAAATTCAACATAGTTTTATTAAAATTATTTCTCAATGCATTTTTATGACTATCTGATGTATTTATGTCGTCTAGTATATTTTCAAATTCGGCTAGGAGTTCGATTAAACTATGATTATAATTATTAGTAAAAAAGTTGAAGGATTCACCCAAGCTCAGGAAATTTTGAGTGTCATGTGGTATTATAACGTTTGTTAGATTAATAATTCTGTTTTGCAAGTATAATTGATTATATTTTGTCAATATTTCTGATTCATGGACATTTATCTGTTTTTTAGGGTAAATATTACTTGACGTTATTGTAGTTTTAATATTATTATTTTTTCTGTTTTTTGTACCAGTTGTGTAAGGATTGATTAATTTTGTAGCATTCATTTTTAAGGCTTTGATTCTAATTAATTCAATTTTAATTTTATAAATTTGTTCAAAAAATTTTTTATTAATATTCGTTAACCGTGAAAATATAAAATTATTTTGAATAGCAATCGATTTTATGAATTTTTCAAGTTTGTTGTTATAATTTTGAAAAATCCAATATGCCTGTTTTTTATCCAGATTAACAAGTTTATTGTTTATGCTATTAAAAAAATTAGTATTTTTATATTTAATTAGAAAAGTTGTATTGAAGCAATTTTCCAGTTTGATAGTATGGTGAAGAAGGTGGTTAGGGGTTATACCGTTACTTTTACAAAATTTTAAATAATAGATTTTACATTTACTGTCTAGTACTTTATAAAATAAATTGGAAAAGGTATGAAGATGCATAAAATCACTACGACTTACATGTGTATATAATTCACTCCGAAAATCTTCTATTTGTTTCCTTAGCTCTTCCTTAAGACGTGATGCGTCCTTAAATCTCAGGCAGGGTTCATTGGGTACGCCCTCCATAATTATGATAGGATAAGTAGACTGTTGTACTCGTATGTATTTTATATTATAATAATTTACCCATTTTATTTTTAAAACAGTCTCATCTTTTTTATTTTTTTCTTATTATATTATATTATTATTCACATTATTTGCCGTTCATCTTATTCTCTTTTCATCACCATGTTATTGAGCTTATTCTAATCCAACGATAGGGCTAAATTCTGAATCCAACCATACCATATTCATGGCATTTGAGCGCGACAGGACCTTATAATTCATGAAAAACCGATTTTTAGGCTTTGTGAAATAATATATCGCACTAGCATTTCTAAAGTGGCACGACTCAAAAATTGGTGTTCTTGAGTTATGTCTATGAAAGACACTGGTAAATATCTCTTTATCAATCATTACAACTGTATCAACCTAGCTTCAGAGCTTGTCCGCCAGAAGACACTTATTTCACTCTTGCTGCCTTAATGCTATTGCCCCTACATAGGCAAGAGTGACAAATTTTCAGGTGTGTTAAATTTTGAGTTGTGTCACTTTAGAAATACTAGTGCGATATGTGGGATTTTATTTTCAGGCATCATATGCTATCAGCAATAGGCGTAGGTGTGATTTTAAAACTGATAGCATTTCCTTAAAAAAATGGTAACCTATTTCTCGAACATCGCTTGGTCTGCTACCAATTTCTTTAACGTCATCCAAAGGTATAACGTCGTCCGTTCCTTGCCAGATATGAGGTCTTGTCTTTTATTTCTCGTTCTTCCTCGTCGTCATTTTCCTTATGTTTTCGCTTCTCATACATGGGCATTTTTCCACAAACAGTTCCTTTTAACAATCTTCTCTTAAGTCAGTTCTGTGTTAAGAAATATATCCTGGAACATTCGATCGAAAGTCAAGTGAGTTCGATCAATTCAATTGGTGGATAGAATGTTCCAGCTACATGAAAACTTGGAGCAAGAATTCCATCTTCGAGTGGAACACCTTTGGATCGGGGATGCAGTCAATTCGAAGGTTTTCGTAACGTTCCTGTAGAAATGGCTTGTTCAACAGCTGTTTTGTCGAATTCCATATTTCTGGCTTATAAACGGCTCTCGAATTTCTTAACATCATATAGATTTTTAGCGTATAAGTCAGGAAAAAGATGTTTTGCATAATATTTCTTCTTTTAAATAATATTTACCTTTTTTGCGACTGTTGCAGAGAACGGGCTACGGCGAAGGGGAGAGCGCGGCGACGATGATGGGGCAGCTGATGGACGTCCTGAACCCGGCGATGCTGGACGACCTCAACATCAACATCGAGACCCTCCCGCTCCACGGCGGCTTCGACTGCAACGTGGACGAGGTCATCAAGCACGAGCTCAGCCTCGACGGGACCCTCGACTTCAACTTCACCCAGCAGCAGGCCCCCACCTCCCAGGCAGACCAGCAGCCATACTCCGGCCAGTCCTGGGTCCACTAGCCGTAAGTATTCCAAGTCCCTATGCATAGTAACTTACTTATATCCATCTATAGAATATGCCAATGCGTAGGAGATAAGTTCCAAAAATGGTTAGAATCTGGAGGAAATATATTCGGTTATGCCGATGCGATATGGAAATAATGAAGATTAGTGTCCGACCGAAACCAAAATTTTAGCCGAAACCGAAACCGAATTTCGGCCATACACCTGGTTTACGTGTGTATATAAAATACATGTAAGTGTTTAATATGTCTAGTTTAGCAACTAACTCATTTATTCATATACTGCGTTGGCTTGGTATAGAAGAGTGGTAAGACCATACTGGTACTAGTTAGGTTATAGGGTCGAATCCCGGCCCCGAGTTCATAGTAAGGCAGATCCCCTTGTGATGTCTGACCAGACCCCCTTATAATAATAAAAATTCATATTATTATGAATGTTTTCATTACATGGTTTAATTTACGAGGCATGTCTCTATTAGTCACTATCACATTTTTGTCTCCACATCCAACTTGTTTTCCAATGTTTTCGATCAATTTAAGATACCAAAAGAATATAAAAATCTTTGTTTTATAGAAATACAATACATGTAATTAACTAAAATAACAGACGGTACTTCGCACTATGAAATCCAAGGGCGTTAAAGGCCAAGGAAGAGATCGAGCTAACAAGCTGAAATCGTGTAGTCCTACTTCCTTCTCGGAGGTATCAGACACAAAAGCTAGTTTCGGCTTGGCCGAAGATTCGGCCGATTTTTGGCCAAAACCGAAACCAAAACTTCGGTCGGTCACTAATGAAAACTAAATCCGACAACGTTGATGAATTTGGAAAAGAGATTATCCTATCTATTATATTTAATACTAGCCTATAATTATCTATAATTACATTCCCTGACTATTTTAATATAGGTTAATTTATTAATAAAAAACCCCTCAGATAGTAAAAGCGCAGTGTCCCACCGTTGCATTACAGAAAACACTGAAGGTACCAACAGCTATGGACGTTGCGATACCACTGAAGTATACTTATTCGATACGACATGAAGTATTATTAAAACATTATAAGAGTGTGGGTAGTACTCTACTTTTTACAATGCTCCTTTCCATGGGTTTTTATTTAAATATTTTATACTTTTAAAAAAAAGTTTTAGTTATATATATTATTTCTCAGGCCTCTTTTTTGTCGGTACGCCATAAATTCCTTAATACTTTTACTTAAATTTCAAGAATGAGGCATAATTTTAAAGATTTCCTTAACCCCTACACCGGAAAAATATACAAATCACTAATTGCGCCTTAGATTGCGAGTCATAAGCCCAAAAGGTCTTTGCGAGAAAATCTAAATGGTCATAGAGTTGTAAGCGAAAAACTGCAATTCTCAGCGAAAATGGACGCGTGGATTTTTCGAATGTGTAATTTTTTAAAGTTTGCCGAGAAGAACACTTTTCCGATTTTCGCCATCGTTTACGAGTAACAAGCAAAAACATGCGACGTCTATGTAAAACAAACCTACCAAAAAGCAATCACAGATGACCATATCGTAACTTCATGTATAGCGTTCAAAGAGGTCCTGTAAATACTATTTAAATAACTTAAACTTATGTTTTTGTCTACAATTTACACACATATATTCCTATTTCAACCCTCACCAATGCCCATGACGCACTGAAAATGTGTACTTTAATTAAGTGGGATTAATTAGGTTTGAGCGCGAATGCTTCGCACGGGTCAGCTGGTATAAACTAAATATAAACTTTATTTACAGCTCAGAAATCTCAAATATCTATATAAATAAAGTTGAAATCCTGTTTGTTTGTTTGTTCTTTATAGAAATCCATACCGTTTGTCCTAAATTCTCCAAATTTCGCTCAGTGGTTCTTTGATACCAGGTGCGAACACCTGTCCATATTAAAACTGCATAACTTCAGCCAATCTCTTGGTATATTCTTTATTGTTAAAAAAATCGCTATGATCTCGCTTTACAATGATTTTTTTTTTTACGAAATCGACCGTTTGAGTCGAAAAAACGGCCTAAAAAATCATTTTATAGATTTTGATGAGGCCAACAAGGCCCGGTAAGACCGTCCCTTGGTAGGCGTCGAGTTCTGGGATTTTTCAACCATATGTTTTTTGTTTTTTTTTAACATTACAATACGTTTATTTACATGTAAGGTGAATTTATTTTTTATAAATGCCTCCTAAGAAGCGAGCTTCAATAGGAGTAGTGTGCTCAAAAGCTAAAAAACAACGTCAAATACGAGCAGCTGAAACTCTCGACGAACATCAAAATAGGATTGAGCAACAGAGGCTTAGACAGGCAGAATCGCGGGAAACTGAGTCTGCCCAGGAATACGAGGCCCGCTTTGCGCCACGAAGGCTTAGGCAAGCCGATTTGCGAGAAGCTGAAACTGCAGGCCAATATTTCTGTTTGTTTGTTTGTTCTTTATAGAAATCCTTAACGTTTATCCTAAATTCTCCAAATTTCGCCAGTAGTTCTTTCATACCAGGTGCGAACATCTGTCCATTTTATAATTGCATAACTTCAGCCGATCTTCAGCTGATATTCTTTATTGTTATAGAAATCGTAATGAACTCACTTTATAATGTTTTTTTACGAAATCAACCGTTTCATTAAAAAATGAAATTCCCCGATCAAACCCGGTTATACAGCTTAAAGATGAATTTCTGTTAGATTGTTTTTTCTTAGTAAAAATCCGTACCGTTTGTCTTAAATTCCCCAAATTTCGCTCAGTGGATCTTTCTTACTAGATGCGAACACCTGTCCATATTAAAATTTCATAACTTCAGCCAGTCTCTGGGTATATTCTTTATTGTTATAAAAATCGTTAAGATCTCGCTTTAAATTTGTTCACGTTTATTGAAAAATGAAATTCCCCGGGTGAAACCGGGATATACAGCTAGTTTACTATAATTTTATCAAAGAGCATGTTTTCAACCAATCTCATAATTACGAGTCAAGAACTTTACTCTGTTATTTGCTTAGCGGCATCTGTGGCTTCTAGTCTTTGAATGAAGGTTATTTATAATCTCTGTTACTCTGAATAAAAAAATAACGGGATGGAGCCTAATCTATATAAATAAAGATGAAATTCTGTTTGTTTATTTGTTTGTTTGTTCTTTATAGAAATACATACCGTTTGTCCTAAATTCTCCAAATTTCACTCAGTGGTTCTATCATACCCGGTGCGAAAACCTGTCTATATTAAAATTGCATAACTTCACCTGATTTTAAGCTGGTTTTCTTTATTATAAAAATGGTAATGATCTCGCTTTACAATGCGAAATTGACCGTTTCATTAGAAAAATGAAATTCTTCGGGTGAAACCAGGATAAGCAACTATAATCTATGTAAATAAAGATTAAATTCTGTTTGTTCTGTATAGAAATCCATACCGATGTCCTAAATTCTCCGAATTTCGCTCAGTGGTTCTTTCTTACAAGGTGCCAACACCTGTCCATATTAAAGTTGCATAACTTCAGCCAATCTCTGAGTATATTCTTATTGTTATAAAAATTGTTTTGATCTCGCTTTAAATTCGTTTTTACGAAATCGACCGTTTGAGTCGATAAAAGTCTAACTTTATAGATTTTATAGATTTAAAAAATGAAATTCTCCGGGTGAAACCTATCTGTATATATCTATACAGCTAGTAAAAAATACTCTTAGGACATTTAGGAATTAATTTAAAAATATTGATTAGAATATACATTGGCATTGTTTATATGGGTCATTTTATAATCAGAAATATTTCTCTTCATTCTCTTCAAACTTTAATTCACACCTGTCAGGCGGTTGTGACAATCAGCGAATGTGTTGAACGAGTTAAAACATAAGGTACATTTAGCAACAAAAAAAAATGGAAGAAATAACTTTTTTTGTAGTATCTATTATTTCATTATCATTGTTACAAAGTAGTGGCTATCAGTGTATATTTGTACCATAAAATTGTGTACATATTTTATTTCGGGGTGAATTTTCTTCTGCAGTAATTATTCCCAAAGATGCGACTAGCGTGAAAAAAAAAAATTATATATATGACAAGCTGTGAAGAGGGGAAAAAATATTCCATGCATAAATATAGAAAGAAGCAAGAGGAGATCGGGAAGGTTGCTTGTATTTTAATTATACAATGCAAATAGTTCTGCTTTCGGCACCCTATTGTTAAATTATCTGTTAAGCCCTTCAATTAAGGAACTTATACATTCATGAGGGCTATTTAAAATAATAATTTTAAATTAAAATAATAAATAGCAATAAAATAATAAATAATGTAAAAATCTTTATCCTTATCCTTATATACATATAAAAATCTCGTGTCCCGATGTTTGTTGGAGGTAAAATCAGAAACTAAGTGTGTAGTTTTGTCCTACTTAAAAGATAGGATAGTTTTTATCTCGATTATTGGCCTCAATATTTATTTTATTATCAATTAATTGCTTATTTTACTACAATTGAGTGTGATTATTTGTAAGTTCTTTAAATTTCCTACAGATGGCGGTGTAAGTTGATTTTTTTCATACAACACTCTATTTCCTTTCGATATTTAGGGTTGGTAAGCATCTTGTAATTAAATCCAATTTTTATTATAGGCGTGGACTATGAAAATAGAAAATGAAAATGAGATGTAAAAAACAAAAACTTTAACCCTTCTAAATTCTTTACCAAACAATTTCATATTTGGCGTAAAGGTCTATTTTAAAACCCGTTGGATTTTAGATTAGCTGAAAGGTTTTTATCTTTATCAGTGAATTTTGATTTGACTTTATTAAAAAGAATAGCATATAATTAATCAAACTCATTATAGCTACAAGGCTACAGCAACTCGTGCCGGCACTGCTCATATATTATATAATAATTTCAAAAGATTAAGAATAATTTTTTTTTTCACAAAAAACTGACAGTATATGATAAAAAATAATCCTGGTGAATCAAATGAAACTAAAAATAGATTTGTTTTAATTTATAATTTAAAAATATATATGAATAAAAAGATTACTATATTGCCTCCACTACCTACCTTTTTGAAAAAATATCTAAGCTATTTTAAAATTTTGGATAACATGAAAATGTCTTTAAGTTTGATGCTATATCATAAAGAAAACAATCATGGCTGAGTTTACCGACGAAAAAGTTTGTTCCTAACTAAATGGTTAAAACCATTGAGTAATAGAAAATGGATCAGTACGTAGGGCAAAGGTTTAGGGTTATAGTAAAAAAAACACAGCTTTGGATTGAACCTAGGCACTTGAGACCCTCCCTTAGCTTATAAAGTGAGTCCCTGACCCTTACTCCGGCTGAGTATGCAATACCCCTTATTTTTGTTGTCGGTTACCTTCTTTAATCGTTGCTTTGTGAGCTTAGCGTTTTTTTTTAATCTGTAAAGTATAATTTAGTTGATAACGTGATTATACAAAAAAGTAGGGAGTCACCTGTGTTGCAGTAGCTAGGATAACAACCTACTATAACTAAGATTGCCTGGTAAGGAATAAGAAATGCCTGTTAATGACGTCATTCGGAGGGAAAATAAAATGTAGGTTCCGATCCTACGAAGTCAGGTACTCTTTAAAGGTCCTTATCCTAATTATTTAGGATAAGGAGGAATTTAGGACTCTCACTGTAATATCGGCCGAGTAGCAAATATTGTCGTTAAATAAATAAACAAACAAACATACCATAAAATGAATCAGTCATTGGTATTCTAAAAGTTTTTTATTATATCTTTTCAATCTTGATATGCTTGTCACGGGTGACCATGTCATTTATATTTTTATTTGTCAAAAATAAATGATTGGTTAATTTAAAAATTATTGCCTTCGGGAACCTTATTTTTCAGAAATGTACTTATTGGGTATTAAGGGATCAAAGGTGAAAAAATAAATTGGCTAAAATATTTTCAAAAAACTGTTATTATTACATTCCTTTACGAAAACTTTTAACAATTATTAATAAATTATTTTTAATGATATTTTTGGAACACCAATAATGAAGTGTGAATTTCCAACATTCAAATTTCTCATATTTGAAGTTTTCATTTTCACAAAATGTTACTCATTGACATTTTAATAATAAAATTGAACCTTAAATTATAGAAAAAAAATCACGTAACAATGTACTAAAAAAATTGTTATCTATAATAAATTTATAAATGATTTGTTAACGCATTTCCGGGAGGCCAAATGGTTTAAAGACAGATTAAAGAGTTCCTATTATTATAAGAGGAAGCTAGTTTTTTTTTTTTCAGTCTGTATTAAGATTTCATTTATTTTGCGTATGTTTGTGCGTCTGTTACTAGGCTTTTTGGAAATTTTGGATTGGCTATTAGGTATTTGATAAAAATTTCCTTTTTCCAAAAAAAACATCTCAGTTATATCTCACCTCGGCATGAAGTGTGTTATAACTCAAAAATCTAGTTGTTTTATTATTAACTGTATCTAAAAATTTGCCCTCTACCTGCGTTAACCAGATCATCCACCGTAGTAGAACATGGTAAATTGCACCTTACGCTATCGGAACTATTAATGCTATTATGACTATATTCTGGCATTTCGGTTTTGTAATTTTTATTCCAATGGTATGCATAGCCCAAAATTGATATATTTTGATTTGTAACCATCTTCTTGCTGACGCGTTATATATAAAACTTTATTCAAGGCGTGAAATGGTTTAAAAAAAAAAAAAAAAAATCAGGATCAGAACTCCATCTAGAAGGTCGCACTTTCCTCTTTTCCACATTTTATTTGGATAACTGCACGTGATCAAATATAGCGGAGGAAAATATCAGTATACATACACACAGATCAATATTATCAACATGTACCAGACATTTCTCAAACCCTTTAATTCTATTCTTGAGTGTTGTGAATGTGAGCGACATCTTATAAGTCGCTCCTATCCCACACTCCTTAGATGAGCTCCCAAAAGGATTAAATTCTTATTATTTTTGTTAAATAAAATCTAAATATCCTATGAAGCCTACATTTGTCTATTTAATTGACATTTAAAACCATTTAATCATCATTTAAAAAAAAAAATCAGCGATAATTCCCTGACAATTTAAATATAAATTAATTTAATACTTAAAAAACATTTCAATTATATAAAACTAGCTAGGGTGCTCGGCTTCGCTCCGGTAGTTTTGCGGTAGTTTTAATAACAGAAAAAACTTTAAAATTAAAGGAAATATAGAACAAAATTAACACTTTCTTGAAACTTTTAACATGTTATCAATATTAAGATTCGAGATCTGCAGAGTCCGCCCAAATAAGGATATACCTATATACTTTATAGTGGAATACTCTATAAACTTTATAGGTACTTTATATAATTACATAGGGGGTTGAAAATGTGAATGAACAAATAATTTTGCTGCAACTTTGTCGAGTATTGCAACGTTTTTTATGGTTTCTGTGATTCTGAATCTTATAAGCCCATTCCAAGCAGTCAGCAGATAATAAGTCATTAGATTATAGTTGAAAAATCTATTAGTTAAAAAAAACTATATTTCGAGTACAACTTTAGCGCTGACTACTGTGATGGTCCTATTAGATTCAGAAGTTTAGAAACTACCGAAGATTCATAGAAACTTTTTTTTTAAAGACCTTTCTTCCACTTCAACCTCCCTTAAGATATTCCCCTCCCCCGTAATTTGGACGGACTCTGCACCTACTGTTACAAAGTGAAAACCAAAATATCATGAGGGCACAATTTTTTCATCATATTTCTTTTTATCCTATGAGGGGTGATAAAATCTTATTGAAAAAGTGCTGTAATTGGAGTTAGCCATTTTGTCAACTGGAATGCTCAACGTACATAGAAATAAAACCATTTTTCATAATTACATACAATAAGAACACTTCAAGCTTTTTATTTTCGATATAATCAGTCAATTCAGCTCTTCTTTTTTTGTTTTATGTCTGTTTTTATTCGCTCACTGTACTACTAAAAAATGTTTACTCAGATTGCATTAAATTTACTTAAGTATATGTTATATATTGATTAAATGTAATGTGTTACTCAATTAACCTTCTTATGATAAAATTAATTTTGTAAGGTATCCAGTCGGTTTTCTAATTGATTGCAGAAATTTAAAATCATTATTTTATTTTGAAAGAAAAGGTGAAACTAATTATTTTCGCTTGATTTTTTAGTAATTTAAAAAGAACAGCTGAAAAAATAAATACCTAACCATTACAAACCCAACGGAATGAATGAACAATAAACATTGAGTGAAACACACGCTAGCGCTTCCTGGTAGTCTGAAGCTCCAACTAAATTTTTCATTCATTAACTCGTATGTCATTCTCAGTTAGGCTAATTACATGGTGCGAGAGGCTTAAAATTCCAGCCCTATTCTCTTCAATTTTACACCTTAAGAGAAAAACGGAAACCTTCTTCTCCGTTAGGGGTTCTATAGCAACACGCTGACGTAACTTTCTTAAACGTACTTTGAGTCGTTTTTGAGCCTTATCGGCACGCACATTGTACACTTTGCTTTATAATATATATTGATTATAAGGGGGGCACTACTATTTTACTAAAAACTTTTTGGAGGATCTTCCAATTAATTTATCGAAGCATTTTGATTGCCTGATCAGAATACCGTAACTTGGCAAGCTTAGAAAATTTCTACTGCTCGAATTTCCATGTTCTAAAAATGGGCGGGGGGGGGGGGGTAAGATAAACTTTATTTTTCGTTTTCTTATATTTAAGAGATAAAATAATTTATGCTGTGATTTAGGTGTCCAAGAAATTAATTTCTAAAAACTATAACATGAATAAAAAATACACAACTTAGTTGTCACATGACTTATTTATGATAGATTTTTTTTAATTAACTTAGTTGTAAAATGACTTATTTATGATAGTTTTTTTTTAATTAATGCGGTAGAACTATGAATAGTTCGCCTATTTGTCTTCTAACATTAAAAAATAAAATTTTAAGAGGAAAAAAAATAAAAATGAAAAAATAAGAAATTAAGGAGGGTTGGAGAGTGGAAGAGCCATCAATTATATGCGCAAGCATTAATCCCTTACGGACCATTGCCCGCTCCCTACTTCTCAGGCAATGCGATCAACAGACGCTAAGTTCTAAGTCCTTGTCCAGTCCTCCCACTTTATGTCTTCCACTTATAAATTTTATTTGTTTTTTTTTTTCAACGATAATAATATCATCCTTAAACTTCTTGGTCCATGTTATTTCGGTGGCGGCAACGTATGAATGTATAGTCCCATTTGATTCCTTTTTTTTTCATGTATGGTAAACGGTGTTCAATATGAATTACGATAGATGAATCTATTAACTTTTATTTTATTTTTTTGAGTCATAAATAAATTAACACTGGACGATCTCTCATATAAATTATATCCTAAAATTCTATATTAGGAGTCTCAACGTCGAGCATTCATATAAAAAATGAATAAATAAAAAACTCATTAATACATCTACTAAAATTGATGATGATAATAATTATGTTAAAATATGTTTTTAAAGAAAAAATATATATATATATGCTATAAAATATGTACCGAGATAAGTGAGTATTTCAGTAAAAAAAAAAAAAAAAAATTGTACTTTATCTCGACAAAAAAAGACATCAGATTAAAAATGAAGCAACTTAACGAATGACTAAAACTATTATTCAGGTTTAACCGGTTTAACAGGACATTTAAACCATACTTCTTAACCATCAACAATTTACTAATTAGTGCGTTCAGGATAGCGCTGTGTAACTCTGCCAAGCCTTCGAATATCCACTGAATCCATTCGTTTCAACAATAAGTATGGAGAAAAAATCTGAACTTACTACACAAGAACTCGGATATCCCAACAATTATATATATACATAATGCAGTAAAGGTTGGAAATGGTTATAGGTGCCCTAGAAGGTTTCTTACCAGTATTGGGGTGATCCTCACATTATGGAGCAAAAAAAAAAAAAATTAGACTGTGTTAATTAAGTTTTAAGTTAGATTAAAAATAATAATATTGTATATTTTTTTTTCAAAAAAAGGAAATAACATACAAACATTTATTGGCAGTTCGAAATACTGATCAGGATACACAACAAATCCATGCATTACGAAAACTTTCGAGGTATTGCACTAATGCATAAATATTTAATACCAACTACCGGAGAAACGTAAAGTATTAATGTAAACTTTTTAATTATTGATCTGACGGCGATTACATTGTAATATCAAAGAAAACATATTACTAACAAATTTCTAAACGATTAACACTTATTACATGAGGATATATATCACGCTGGGGAGAAAACCGCAAGTCCGAAAAAAATTCGTTTTAGATTTATTATAAATCGAGTAAAACTCGAAAAGCTCTAGCCGGGGAACAAATCGAAAAGAAAATTAGTGTTTTCAAAAGTTGTGTTTTCCGAGATTTGACACTATTCATGTCACCAAATACATACTTGTGTGTGAGATAAAATACATGTCTTCCTAAGGGGCCTACATTTATCAATGTAACTCCATTCCTTAACATCTTTAATATATGTATATGTATTTTTTTTTTTTTGTGTGTATAATGATTTTCTTAAAACATTAATCTTTCTGAGTACAGCTTGTGTTAAGTTGGGAAATATGTACTCCTCGAATTTAGGGGTGTTCTAAAAATGGAAAAGATGAGCTTAAAATGTATTTCATGAAATTTAGTTGTTAAAAATAAAAATAAAATAGTGTTAAGTATTCATAAAAAAATGGTATTAAAAAAATTAGTTCTATTTAGAGAACTCTCGCGTTTCTTTAAAACTTCCGCGCGTTTTTAAGATATTTTATCCACTTATACTTTAATATGCTACTTAGAATTTTTTTAATAAATTTAGTTATTTATATTTTTAATATTTTTTCATCATTTCATCGCCTTAAATATCCTTAGCCTTTACGGAATTAAAGAGGCTAATTATATTAAGCGACAATGTTGGATGGAACGTCATTTTTCAAATTCTTCAATACCAAAAATTTTGAAATATTCAAGAAGCATGTCACACGGCTAATTTTCTATTTTTATCAGCAACTAACATATCAATAATTCAAATATGTTAATTTTAGTGGGATTTAATCAATCACATAACCATAATCATGTTTAATTATAGAAAAAAAAATTTAGGCATTGCGAAAACCAAAATGTTTTCTATTATTTTAAGAACTTTTTTCTAAATAATGTTTGTTTGCACTTGGTTTGATATAAATTTGCTCATTACTTTTTATTCTAACGTGCTTTCACAATAAATGCTCCTTTGAAAAACTTGTCTCTGAACCTGTTGGACAGTAAAGCTATGCGGGCTCAGTATTCAAGCTCCCGTACGGCGTTACAAAGAAATCCCTTTCCTGAGTTTCATCGTTAATTCCTCTTGTTTCAACCGACAGTGAAACCAACAAATAAATTTTTTTTAAAAAAGTTATCCAACTTTTACTGTATATATATATATATATATATATATATATATATCTGTTATGTGTAAGTAACTTCGGATGGATTTAAATAATATTTAAAAAAAACCTTAAGTAGGAAAGATTAGAATCATTTCCTTAAATTATGCAAGAAAATGTATACATATAACCTTCTAAAAATAATATAATTTAACTTATAAATTTGAGTAAACTTTTTATTTTTAAAGTTATGGAATACATCAAAATTGTATGATAATTAATTTATTAATTTATATTAAATGAAATACTCATATTTTTATTTATCAAAAACCTAACCGATTTTTTATCCATGTCCAAAAAAAAAATATTAAAATAATTTTAGTTACCTATATTCAATACAAGTTTTTATCTAGAAAATTTTACTGTGGGTATATTAATTTCGAAATCATTTTTTTTTTTTACTAATTAAGCTAGTCAAGCAGTTTTTTATCTTTTCTCCTTTTTCACTATCATGTCGTGTTTCAGTTCTTTGGAACCCTCTCATTTGCATGCATGGAGGGTTCTTTATCAACATAATCTTGAAAACTTTATTTTTTTTTATTTTTATAAAATATTTTTCATCTTGAGGTGAACTATTAAAATTTCTCACTCAGTCCTGAAAAAGGACAGAATGATATTGCGGTCAGGAAGAATGCTCTCACAAGCCGAAAATTATACTTTTTTGGTTATGTGGCCGTATAAATTAATTATAATCAATTTTACAATAGCTTCTTTTATGCCTTTTTGGTTCTGATTCTGTCATCTCGGCCCATTAGTGGTTAAGACAAATTTCCTTACTTTTCAGTGCACGGCTTTCAAAGTTTGATCAGCATTGTTATAGAATCAGATTTTCATTATCAAGTTCTGAAATTTCATAAAAATTTCCGAAATAGAGGCTACTGATTATAAACTAATTGTTCACCAACAGATTTAAAGAAAATTTTAATAACTTCATTTCAAATGAACCCCCTGACTTATAGACTGCGAAGAAACCTCCTCCCTGCTCTTTTCTAGGCACTTTACCCATTTCTGCCTAAATTCGACCTAAAACTCAACAATTTAACACTAAGGGGATGACATAATTTTTCCTTAAAAATTTCTTATTTAAATAAAGTATATAATAATATTAGAACATTTATTTATTTTTATGTATAATTTGATTTTTTTTTTTTACTATGTCTAGCAATCCTATGAAGTAGGGCAGCACTACTTATCAATAAAGTATTTCTCTCTCTCCTGCGTCTCGATATTTTTAATTTTTTTTTAACAATTATTACTGAAA
This sequence comes from Aelia acuminata, assembly GCA_911387785.2. Taxonomy (NCBI): domain Eukaryota; kingdom Metazoa; phylum Arthropoda; class Insecta; order Hemiptera; family Pentatomidae; genus Aelia; species Aelia acuminata. The sequence goes on along the minus strand of OU426984.1, from coordinate 22,372,063 downwards.
TTTAAATTATTTTTAAGTATTAATTGGACTAATTGTTGATGAGGCTCAACTCTCGGGTATAGGAACAGCTCTTAAGATAGTTTTTAAATTTGGAATATTCAAGCAATAGATACGCATAAAACCAAAATCTTTGTTATAACTCTTTAGTCACATTATGCCAATAGGCTAATCGGATGATGCTACAGTGGGATTCATAAATTTTGCCTATCCAGATATAATTAGGATAGGGATCTTTAACGAAAACCTGACATCGTACAGGCTTATTAAAAAATCCTAGGGCCACCTCGGGACGCAAATACGCGACCTTTAGTATTTTAAGTTTCTATGATAACTATTACACCACAGGTGACAAAATCTTTTAAAAAAAAACGAACAAAACTTGCATTTCAATGGTAAATAGAAAGGGTTTTATGTTTAAATGATGTTTTCATATTATTTAAAATAAAATAAAATTTTATTTTATATTAAATAATATGGAAACATAATTTACTCCTTAAAACTTTTCTATTTACCATTGAAATGAAATTTTTATTATTGATAGGATGATTAACAGTCAGGATTTTCAGTTTGACGTTTTTATTTTGAAAAGCCAATTTTTCGATCCCTACATGTAGATTTTCATCAGGGCTTCTGAGTCTCGAGTCTCTATATTACTCTGGACTCGGCAAGTCCTGATGAAGATCCACATGTAGGGATCGAAACCTTGGCTTATCAAAATAAAAAATGTTTAACTGAAAATCCTGACTATCAACCTTACTTAAAGAAAAACAGTCAACTATTACACACCCCTAAATAGTATTATATATGCAGACCTCGGAAGACATTAAGACACGATATCTAAGTGACATTTTGAAAAAGCGAAGTTTTAAATAATATTTTGATGAGTATTTGAAAGATTATTAATAAAAACTGTATCGAGTTAGTTGCCCTATTTTTTAATCAATGTCGTCTGAACTATTATATATTATAATATTTGATTTGTGGCCCCGCTCGGAATAGCAGATTAATTATTAAATAAAACATCGCAAATGCCGTCACCTGTGGTGTATTGCTTAGCATTGCAACTACAACAATACTAAAGGTCGTGGGTTCGCGTCCTGAGGTGGTCCTATGATTTTTTAAAGGGAGTAAAAAATTCTCGGATAGGACGTTAAATGGAGGTCCCGAGCATGTAAGATGTCAGGTTTCAAAATAAAAAATGTTTAACTGAAAATTTATCATCCTACCGTAAACATACCTCTCAATTTTTGTTTATAAATAGTTTGGTTATATCTGTAAACTTTTATCTATTCCTTTAATTTTCCATATTTAAAATGGATTTTATGAGCCATTTTTTAGGCGTTCCTTACACCTTGAAGCGGATAGTGTAATGAATAAATACGGATTATTTTTTTTAATATATTTTATTTATATAGAATGCAAGGCCTCAAAGTCTCGTATTATTTCAATAATTCACTTAATCATGCAGATCACATGCCAAATTATCGCCTATTCAGGCATCTTCAGGGCTACAAGGGTTTCGCAAGCAAGCTAGATAAGCACAACCAGCATCATCAGCTATTCCCAAATAATAAAACTACTTGACAGTGCCAATATTAATAAAAATCTCAGAATTTTAAACAAAAGTAGTACTATGAGCATAATGAACAAGTATATGGAATTATATAAAGGAATTTTTGTTGAAAATCTTACTGATCTTTCCTTGAATATCTTTCCCATTACCATTAAAAAAGATATCTATAACATAATTGCTGAAACCGAATGTATAGTCCAATGAATTAATACTCCAGATAATCATAAAAACTCATTAAGAAATAACATTGCACGAAAAATTAAAAAAAAATTATCTAAGAAAACGTACGAAAGAGACCCCATTACCCGGCTTTTGAAGAAAGATTTTTTACAATTGAAGAAGCTAAAGAAAAATAACCCTAACCTATACATCGTAAAAGCAGACAAAACTAAAAAAGTCAGTCTGTTTCTTCTAGCTTGCTTGCGAAACCCTTGTAGCCCTGAAGATGCCTGAATAGGCGAAAATTTGGCATGTAATCTGCATGATTAAGTGAATTATTGAAATAATACGAGACTTTGAGGTCTTGCATTCTATATCTATAATTCAATAGTCTCTTCCTAAAAACTTGTTATATATTATTTCTTAATTATTACGGAATATATATATATGACCCTTCGATAGACGACCTTTATGTAGTTACTCTCACTCCCCTATATATACTGACTAGCCCCCCCCTATATATATACAGACAGACAGACCTGGGGGGGGGGGAGGTGACATATTGACCTGGAGGTATTAGGTAGGATCCGAGGCGCCGCCGATCCCCCGCCTGGCGCCACCGCCCCCGCCCAGCGGCCGCCATTAGAATAAACCTCCCCCCCTCGTCACCCCTTCTCTCCCCCTCTCCTCTAATTACCATCCCCCCCCACCCACTGCCACCACTGGTTCCTCCGTGAGTGGGGTCTCCGCTAATACATATGTAGTAGGTGAATGGTCAGGAAAGGTTAACTTGTAGTGAGGGAGTAGCTCAATTCTGATCTAGGAAAAAAAAAAAAAAAAAAAAAAAATTGCAACAAATATATATTAGGAGTTGAAGTGCAAAACTCGTTCGTTCCATATGAACACGTTTTTCAGGAAACTCAAAAAACTTACCACGTCTTGTAGATTGGCCAGATAAAAATAGTTTTTTTTTTGCCTTCGAAAGGTACAGCAACCCTGTGGAAGTGGGCTTGGAATAAAAAAAAAAAAAAATACTGATTTAGAGGTAACAAAAAAGAAGTAACAAAATATGAAATGAGAAAGTTTTGCAACAAAATGCTTAAAGTGATATTTATTTAGGTTAACAATCATTCTGTTAATAAATCCGGTATAATTGTTTCAAAAATATAAGCTTACTGATATAAAACATCTGACTACAAAAAAGTTACGAAAAGACTAGATCCTAGAAGAGGCCATCACCTTCTTCAATAATAGCGACTTCATCATCCTGTTGTTCGTTGTTTCCCTCGTCTGTGGCAGATATATTGAGATCTCGTGTGTAATACTACAATGAATCATTGGCCCTCTACTTGTCACCAAAATGCTTTTTCAGCAGATTATTAACGTCTTTCAGTTTGTTGGAGCCATTGGAAAATCAATTATTAACATACATAAATAGGTAAGAAGAATCGGTATAAACTGGCATAAAACACGCGAGTTTAAGGAGCTTTCGATATTTTGTTCAGAAAGAGTAACAGAAACTCCTGAATTGAACGAATGGGGTTGGTGCAAAGTGAGAAGTTCTTATAGGAACCTAAGAGGAACGAATCAGTTCTGCAGCAAACCGCTATTTTGTACAGCAAAAATCCATATGAAATAACAAGGTTTGCTCCAATCTGATATGTTGAAAGAGCATTAAAATATCTTTTAGAATCCACTGCCATCTCAATTTTTCAAAAAAATGGAAGGAACTAGTTTTGCACCTCACCTCCTAAAATATATATATATATATATATATACATATATACATATATATATATAATTTATTGCGTCTAAATTTGGAATTAGATTATAACTAGCTGACCCATGCGATCTAACCTGCATAAATCCCACATAATTTAAGTACACACCGTATATTTAGTATCGTATAGAGCGTATTTAGTGGAAGTATTTAGTACTGTATCGAAAGCTAGTGCGCTGATTCTATTGACTAATCGCAAGTTTTGCTGGTAATCCGGACACGACGGCGACAATTGGAAATGTGTATATAACCAAAAATGTTCGTTATGACAAACTGAAAAAAAAAAATGACAACTTCGAAAAAGCACTGCAAATTGCAGTTTTTCGCTCACAACTCGCAAAAAATATACATCGCCAAAAATGTTCTCCTTGAAAATCTGAAGAAAAGATCGACAATATTTATATAGCTTAAATGTGAATTACCATTTTGATTTTCACGCAAAAACCATTTAAACCATTAAATATAAAATTAAACCATTAAAATTAATATAAATTAATTAAACCATTATAATAAAATTAAATTAAACCATAAAAACATCTTTTTTAATTTTTTTTTAATAAGTTGGTTTCGGATGACAGTCGATGGGTAGAGAGGTTTGCAGGGAGGGAGTTGTCTTTTCGGTTTTGTCAAGCCTTCATTATTGATATTACTATTATTGTTAGAAAATGTATGCTTGGGGAATATTACCCACTATCAGAACATTTTGTAATATACTTATGAAAAAAATGTATTTATGTACTCTTTTTTGTCATAACCATGCATACCGTCTAGACCGTTAGACTAGAATCTTTTACTACCATCTATCAAGTAGTTTTTTAGTTTTGTTCACATAATGCGATTCCTGGTATTTATTTTGTTTTGTTTTTTAAACATAACATTCAATTTAAAAACACTTTTTGTCTAAGAATGTAGGAAATTATTTAATTTAGGAATAATAATCTCCTTTATATTAAGATGATACAGGAGGCGTGACATGTGTGTTCATCCAAAGGCTTAACCCTTCTTCAGTTGGGGGATTATATAGTGAATTGTTTTTATCCTAAATCCGCGACGCGTCACCTTGCAATATCGACTTTTTTTCTTTTTTAATATAAACAAGAACAAGCTTTATAAAGATATATTTATAAAATTTGCGATTTCTGCCAAGAACACATGAACCTTAAAACCAGAGTTGGACATATTTACTTACATTTATAAATTCTAATACGAATTTATTTTTATCTTAATTATAATGTGAATATGAATAGAAATTTATTTATTCCACAATATTTGTGAATACGATCACAAAGAAATTTTTATTCACAGTATAAAAAATACTGTCGTATTTGCAATTTCTTCTGTAAATACAAATAAATTCGTAGTGAAAATTGTGAATACTCACAAAAACGTGAATATCCCTAACTAAATGTGTGAATCTATTGACAAAAAAAGATGTTAATATGGAAAAAATCACTAATTAAAATACAGTTTCCAAAAACTAAGATAAAATTAGCCCCGAATATTATCAATAAATATAAATGATTTAAAACTTCCTTAGAGTATTTCTGTCCAAGTTGGGTGCAAGTCGGTGGATCGAAGTATCGGTTATTATACCTAAGACTATTTCCACAAATTATAAATGATTTACAAATTATTTAAACTATCAGTTTGTTTGTTTGTTTAATTAACGTCCCTTTATGCCACTAAGGCTAATCGGACGATGCTACAGTGGGAGTCCTAAATTTTGCCTATCCAAGTATAATTACCATAGGGATCTTTAGCGATTACCTGATATCATATAGGCTTAGGACCTCCATTTTACTTCCTATCTGAAGGACGGCATAGCCAATGATTTTTACTCTCATTAAAAATTAATAGGGCCACCGAGGGATAGGAACCCGAGATCTTTAGTATTTTAGGTTGCTATGCTAACCACTATATCACAGGGGACCCCATTTAAACTATTTAAGACTATTTTTATTTTTTTTTTAATTAAAGAAAAAATAATTAGCTGTGAAAACTGGTATATCTCATCGTTTGCTAAGCTGATTGTCACTAGTATGTCAGTGTGATTCTGAATTAGGATTTAAAAAAATTATTATATAAAAGTACCTTACTTGAACAGAAAAAAAAAACTTTTAAAACGGGAACAAATTAGTAAATATTAGATTTCCTTTTTCTGTTTTCACGTTACGTAACCGTCACAATGTTTATCTGAATCACTTTGGTGTCATTGAAATATTTGTATTTTTTATTTTTAGAGACCCCGATCAAATTTATTTAAAATGTTATGGATTTTATTTTAGCATATGTCGATTTTATTATTATATACTTATTATTATCATTAAATACTTATTATTATATACTTGTTTACAGATCCAACGGATGCAACATGGCCCTGGTCGTTTACCTTTGCTCTATGAAGAATCAACAACGAACTGTTCGAATGGAGGCAAGGCTCTTCGTCAGATAGTCAGACACAGGCTTTTAACATCTTCGACATACCATCCATAAACAAATGAAATAGTAATGATAAGGAGTACAATAAAAAGGTTTTTTTTTTTTTAATAAATAAAAATTTATATATCTATAATATAATTATTAGTCCGTATGGTACAATCATAAAAAATGATGCCATTTAATTGTGTCAATTGCTATAGACAAAGTGCTAAGAATGTGCCAATTTCTTTTACTGATGGAAGTCTATATATATATATATATATATATATATATATATATATATATATATATATATATATATATATATAAAGACTTACCTGTCTGTCAATTATTATAAAGATTGTCTTTATTTTGCCATTGTTATTTTGGAAGAAAGCTATGTTTTATTTTATTTTTTATAATAATTAATCTGATTTATTTGTTTTCGAATTGTTCATTATTAAATATTTCAAAGTTTAAAATAAAAATAAAATATAAAAAAGTTAGTGATAATGTAAAAGGCTCAAACTAGCAATTAATTTTAAGTTAAATTGTTTTTTTTTGTTTTATAAAGAACCCATTATTATTTAAATTATTAGGAGATATTACACCAAACTTTCTACTTCATATTTTCTTTTATTTTTTAATTGAATATGAATTGTATAAGCTCAAAGTTACAATTTTAATTTCTAAATAAATTAGGCTCATTTCAACTAAATTTAATTAGTTCTGTAAATAGAATTGCAACAATATTTTGTACAAATTAATTATATTATTCTAGGTGATATTAATGGGGTGTATATTATTATAAATTAAGAGATATAGTACATTTTATTTGAAGGCTTACTGTGCAGGGATGTCGTTTAGGTTTTCATTTTTATTGTTATCATTTTATTGCTTTAGATCAATGTAACTTAGAAATGGATGTAAAAGGTTTCCTAGTAGAAAAAAAAATATAAAAATATATTTAGGACAAGGCACTAGGAATAACTTTCCTTTCTGCTAGGAAACAATATAGGTATCAATGTTTAAAAGGAAAAAAATTAAGTAGTAAAAGAAATGTACCGTTGTGTTTAGTATAGTAACTAGTTGACGGGGCATATTGGTCCATGTACTTATGCTCTAAACGAAATTGTTTAATTAAATGTTGAATTTTTAAATTATATTTGTTTGTAAAAATTTATATATTGAAAAGCACATTGTGATCTTTTCTCTTTCTAATGTTAAATTACATTGATGTGAAGGAAAGAGGTGTTTTAGGTGAACGCATAGAATTATTGCTGGCGTAGCATGGCAGTAGTTGTGCTGCTCTTGGCTGATAAATAAAAAAAAAATTATATACGTGTATGTATATATGTATATGTATATGTTCATATACATATTAAATGTTTAGACTAAGTAAAACAAAATAAGTGTATTAAGTGCCAATTTAATTTAGTCTATTATATTTAGTCTCACCCTGACCTAAAAAAAATTACTAACCGCCTTAAAGAATTTTATTTTCAAGATGAAACTTCTTTTTAATGGACCCATAAGAAGTAGATTATTAATTTTATATAAAAAGGAAACAAATTTTGGTTGTTTGGGAAATAGATAAGGAATTAATCTATTTTAGGAGATATACTAATAAAAAATGAATTGGCATGCATTCATGTATTCTTCTTAAATTTTACTAAATTCTTACAAGAACAAATTTTTTAATTCCCTATATTAAAAACTTGGATTTGGAGGAAATAAGGACAATTTGGAAATGGGATATTACCATTTTATAGATTAGTCTATACTTTAAAGTAAAAATTAAAGTTCATAACAATTTAATATTTCACCACCAGATAAAATATTTACTCACAAAGGACAAATTATAATGTCAAAGGATGAATTAATATTGTATTTAAGCTGTCCTTGTCTGGGGACAGAAAAAAAAATTCCGATATAACTTGTCCATTTGAAGAAGTTTCAGAGAATTTCTAAATCTATAGATTAATATTTTGTTTTTGACCCACTAGATTTAACCTAGCAGTTTCCGATTAGCCCATTAATGTTCCCACGTTTAGTCAAATATTTTTGGAATGGCCACATTTTAAAAAAGATGCTCAAGTACGATTACGATTATATTAAAAGAAAAAAAAAATAGAAGTTTATTGTACCAACTTTATTTTTGCACCCGAAAGGGATAATATGATGTATTTATAAGTAAAAAATTGCAGCTATTTTAGATTGTAATCTTAAATAATTCTGCTGAGTAATGTAACTGTTGTCGTGCCTTACTTTGAAAAAACTAGCTGTAGTTTATTAATTGTCGCCGACAGTTTCTAAGAAAAAAGAGTCTTCTTATGGTCCTGTGAAAACTGTTCCCGAATCGAATTAGTTAGTTTATCAGCCCATCTGTCTTACTCCTTCTGTGTCTTCAGTGTCGATAACAAACAAATCGACACTTTGCGTTACTTGTAGTTTACCTTACGTTACGTAATGGAGAGTGGTACTTAAAAAACATTATTTAACTTTAATGGTTGTAATTAATAGAAATGAATTTTCTACAAGAAATCATTTCCATTTCTTCCTTGAACTTTTGTATGTTATGTGTGTTCCTCATGTGAAAAAAAAGAAGGAACGAATCATCTTAATAATGTGATGACATGTGCCATATATTAGAGTGGCTGTTTCTATTATAAATAAACTGTTCCAATGATGAATAAAAATTGAAAGAATTTTAATTCAAATATTTTGAAGAAAAAAAAAAAAGTATAATGTATCTAATATTATTCATATATTCAAATATAGGTTCAAAATTTATTTTTTATTATTTTGTTTATTATCATCATTTTGTGTCTTGATGCAAAACATGAAAAATATTTTATTTTGACCAAGATAATTATTTTTTAAAAATTTAAAAAGTATCATTAAATGGAGGCAGGGGTAGATTTTTTTTTGTGTTCGTTATTTTTTTTTTTTTTTCTAGGTTGCTGATGTGTATAGATTATGTATATAGTACGTAAGTCTGTTATTGCTTCAGAGTTAGATGTAAGCTAAAATGTATTATATGGAAGTATATTAATAAATTGTGTACATTGATGTAATTTGTTGTTTTGATTTATATTCCCCCTCTCCTCAAATCCTTTTTGCCTAGCATCTAAGGAAAAGCACCCTTGATAATAATCGGAAATATAAGGTAATTATTGGAATCATAAATAAAATAAACATAGACAAGTAGAAGTAAAATAGCTTTTAATATTTTTAAATCTTTTAACCACAACCCCGGACCAATTTTTATCTTGTTAAATTATAAATAAAACCAAAATATCAATAATTGTCATTTTGATAAATTCATAAGAGAAATTTTACACAACTAGAATCATGAAAGAAAAAAATATGCATGCCATCTAAATTATTTATAAAATATCATAAATCTGAAAGATCCATATTTATTATAAAAATGTAGATTTTATCTTTATATATTTTAAGGACTCCTATAAACCAGTGGATTTCCCTAAGCTAGGTTTTTTATGGTTTTTCATGTCTTTTTTCAGTCCAAGAACCACTGCTCTCAGTGTAAACATTGAATATCGTTCAAAAAAGATACAAGTTTATTATTAAATTTTTATTGAATATCAACAATTCAGGAATGGAAATATAAATTCCAAATATGTAAAATAATATGAAATATGAGATAGTAAAATTTTAATTATTAAGAAATTTTTTATTATTTTAATGTCTTTATATTTATTTAACCATGGTCAATGTTCCTGAAGATGGTTTTACAACCCCGAAACGTTGAAATATTAGTTTAATAATAAATAAGTAAAAGATAAGAAGAATTTCACAGCATTGCCTAATTTCAAGCCAAATAGTGCTCACTAAATATAAATTATAATCACTAAATATAAATTATAATCACTAAATATAAATTATAATCACTAAATATAAATTATAATCACTAAATATTTTTTTAATGGATTTAAAGAGTGTGGTTTTGGATCCACTTTGTAATTCTTGCATTCTCTTTTAGGCTGAACTGATGAAAAATAAATACGATTGAATGAATTAGAATGACCAATAGCGAATTATAAATAGATAGTAGACTCACTTAAACGAATATATCGTGAAATAAAGTTCAATATTTGTAGTTTTTTCTGATAGCTCAGAATGAAGCAGAGCTAAAAATAATGTAGTCATAGGTGGAAAGTATGCATGGAAGAAAGACAGCAATGGATCGACTCTGGTTTTAAGAGTTCCTGTGGCACATTCAAAAATTGCTGTATATGAAATAATGCTGTTGGGCTCACTCTGATGGTCTTTGACCAAGAGTATAAATGCATATCGCATTATATAATATGTTGATTATATTTTTAATAAATGCATTTCTTATTATTATTATTAAAGTGGCTAACTGAACCTTAATTGTGCTATAATATAAATTCCTACCACATCACTTCATTGGGTAAAAGTTTAGAAGAATACTGTGAGCTTTCATTATAAAAGTTGTCAGGATTTGTAAAGGTATGTTTTGATTTGTGAAATGTAAATAAATTTAAAGAATATGAATTTCATTGACTGATAAAAGCCAAAAATATTTTTTTTTTCAAAAGAAAAGAATTTTTTGTGTCATGACAATTTTCTGTTACTATAATGTTTAATAGAACTTTTAGTTTATAAGTTCATTTTGCCAAAAAGTAATTATAAGAAATGGAAATAATTATATTATTAATATGAGAATCTATAAAGTTATTTGTTTGGAGAGCCTAAGTTTTGATCCAGACATGTGGATTTGAGTCTCGCAGTCAGTCTCTGTATTACTCAGGACTCAACACTGACTGCTGATAATTTATCATCCTTTCTTAAAGAAAACATATGGCCTTTACACACCTTTATAAAGTTATTTAAGATGAATAAAAAATTTCACTTTATTCTGGGACATTTAGTCCTATATGAATAACATTGTGACAATTTGTTCAGGCAGCATTCATCTGGCTGTACTATATACAATTGTTGAAGTTAAAAACTAAAAATAAACACTTTAACAATAAATGAAAATAAATCGTAAATTCAATATTTACGAATTTTGTAAAAAAAAAAAAAGAAGTAAAAAAAAAAAAAGAAGAGTATCATTATTAAAATAAATAAATAATAAAACTGAAATATTTGTACAAAACTAAATTAAAGCAAATAATAATTTTACATCTGCACGGAAGATACATGTTCCAGGAGATGGAGAAACAGGAAGTGTTTGAACGAGGCTAGGGAGGAAGCTTGACTAACGGATCCGGGTAAGGAATTCCAAACTGGGTAGCACGAACAACGAAGGGTTTTTCTAAACAGGCGGTTCTGTGAGTGGGGATATACAAGTCTGTAGGTTGAGTTCTTGTATTTAGCTGATAGATGGACGAACGTGGTGTAAGTCAAGTCAAGAATGTATGTGGATTGCTCTTAGAGTTTGGAAGAGGAAGGAGCCTATCAGGTACTGTCTTCGAAAATTAGGAAAAAGCAAACTTTGCTGTGAATAAAATTGAGAGATGTGAGAGTGTTTTGGGAGACCAAGGATAAATCTCATGAAACGGTTCATCAATCTTCTAAGTCTTATCTCGAGCTCACCAGACAGACCGCCATACACCAGGCATCCGTAATCAAAATTTGGAAGGATAAGGGAGGATACTCATATACAATGGGTTCATTTGAGAAAATGAGTCTCTGAATCTTAGTAGTTGCTTGAGGATTGTGATGGATTTTTGGGTGATTTGGGAAATGTGATGATTCCAGGTGAGGTGTTGATCGAAGGTTATACCGAGGTTCTTTATAGAGATTTTAAACTGGATAGGAGTGTTATTGATATACAGTAATGGATAGTAGGGAAGGGAATTGAGGAAAGGTTTTGAGCCTATGAGCATTGCCTTGGTTTTCACTGGGTTCAGAGATAAGTTGTTTTCTATTGCCCAGCGGTTAATTCTATCAATGTCCTCCTGAAGTTTATGTGACGCCTCAAGCAAGGCCGCAGGGTGGAAGGATATATAGATTTGTAGATCACCTTCATATAGGTGATATTGGGAGTAATGGATAACGTTTGTGAGATCATTTATACAGATGGAGATAAGGGTAATCATAGACTGATAATTGCATATTATTCATTCAAGGTGTTGGTTTGAAGAACTAAAATGATTAAAAGTTGAAATTTAACTATTAACCTAGTACTTACTAATTATTACTATTACTTTTCATATATATATATATTTTTTTTAACCTTGGGTCAGAATAGTTAGTTTATGATTAGTTAGTCAAATATAGTCGTTTCTGTCTTTGATTTTTACAGTTTAAATCAGGAGTATGCGAATAACTTAAGATGGAACCTTATTAGTGCTCAATTGGGCAACTGTTTCAAATAAAATTTCTTGAATCTTTACAAAAAACAGAACAGCAGTTAGCAAACGCAAAGAGAGCTTTCTTCTCTATCTCAAAGGTATTAAAATCTCTAGAAACCTTAAATTAAGGGTGTACAGTGCAATGATGATTCGATCAATTCTGTTATAGGGCTTTGAGATTTGGACACTAACTAGTGCCCTAGAAAAAAGATTCAAGAGAAAAGTTGATGTTATAGCCTGAGAAATCTGGGATCAGAGTACTGAAGAAATTGAAAAAGGAACTGCTGATTTAAACTGGTCAGTCCATGATCAATGATATGAAGGCGAGGAGGTCAAGATGAGTAGTCGTGTTGACGGAAGCCTATATTATATATATATATATATATATATATATATATATATATATATATATATATATATATATATATATATAGTTGTCTAGTATAATTTAAATTAAACTGAAAACATAAAAATGGCCTCAAGTCAATAGACCTCGTGGTGGACCAGGAATCAGTAGATAGAACAATAAAAGATGCTGCAAAGCTGCATCTTACGAACTGAAAAGATGAAGCCTAAGATAGGTAGAGGTGGAGAAGGCTGGTTTAGGCTGCTAAAGATCTAACAAAAAGCTAACAGAAAAAAATCGTTCTGATTTTTATGTCTTTTTTACTTTAACCACACCAGTTACTTTTTGATAAGTAGTTTTTTTATATTTTTCTTAAATAACACCAGTAATATGTCTATTGTAAAAGAAAAATATATATACTTACATGAAGGAGGTTACCTCCTAGATTTTAAGAAACGTTGAAGTTGTTTTTGTTAATAATGAATCTGATACATGGGCGGATCCAGCCAATCGTAAAGGGGGGCTGCAGTCCTAAAGGGGGGGGGTTGCAGCCCCACAGCCCTTCATTTGGATCTGCTAATCAGCTTTTTTACCTTTATGTTCCATTCCCACAACTAAAATTCTACTTGTTCTGGACATTATTTGTTCTTTAACTTGCTTCCAGACATTTAGGAAAGTCAAATTCTATCTTTAAATGACAAAAAATTTTCCAAAGGGAGGGGCTGCAGCCCCCCCCCCCCCCTGGATCCGCCAATGATCTGATACAACTGAGTCATGTTCTTAAATCAGAAGAAGAGGCATTTAAGACATTTCAAAGGTTCGGAATATTGCTTAAAACACGGAAATGTAGAACAGGACATTTTATGAAGCCTAATTTTCACCAAAAATATCTCCAGCATTTAGATGCAGTTTAAGAAGTTGCAGAGAGGAAATCGTGGTTATAAATTAAACTATCACTTTTGTTCACATTTGAATCTTGTTAAATACATTACTTTAATGATCTGTTCTTCATTAGTATTAATTTAATAATAAAATAAATCACTGTTTTAGAAATAAGTAACCGGTGTGGGTAAAGTAAAAAAGACCTTGACTTTTTATTCAACTGTTTACAATTTTCTATTTTCTAACCAATTTTCCATTTTTATGGTCCGAAAATCCTACCTTTAGTCCCACCACCCATTGAAATTTTAGCATTGTAGCATTCTTTTTTATATAATTTTTTCATGAAAAAAATTATTATGATTAATTATACTTGAGGCACCCTTATCAGAGGTGATGACTAGGGGGGGGGCTTATCACATTGATAATCGGAGTAAGAGGGGTAAAATCTCTAATGTGGGAATACACTCATAACCCTTTTAAGGTGCCCTTACACTGTGCAAACCGAACAGTTAATCAATCCCCCCCCCCCCCCCCGAATCTTGCTGTTCCGGCGTATTACGAATAACTATTTACACTGAAACGTGAAATCGAGCGAACAATGATGTCTGACCGCACCTATGCTCATGAATACAACAATTTTCATTACAAAGACGGCTGACTTGGAACTAGCGACTGTTCTGGCTTTTGCTCTAAGTTATTATGGATAAAAGCAACATCAGGAAAATGCTAAAAGAAGGTTTAGAAGCTTGACGAACACAGGCGCGAACGGATAAAGTACCTGTTCGAGTTCGTGCCTTATTTAAAGGTGCCCTTACACATTCGGTTTTTTCACCGTTCCGAGCCCTCGGTTTGCACGAGGGAAAATGGTGGGGGGAAAACCGGCGGTTTGGAACGGAGGCAGGACACGTCCTTACAGGTTCGTTCCATTCCGTCCGTCCAACCCTTGATTCTAATAATTAAAAATATTTTAATTCAAATAAATTTTCCAATTATGTCTCATTAGTGGTTTTTCAATGCGTAAATTTCCTAATTATTTTTCTAATAAAAAAAAACACAAAAACATTTTATGAAACCATTTGCAAGTCCCAGTACATTGATCCATCAGACAAAAATAATTCAAAATAACTTTTATTAAAATTTAAAATTCTATCCCAAGAATGTTTGTCCATATCTTGAGGAAAAAAAATGCAATAATTAATAATAAAATCAAAGATAACGGTAATTGTTTGAATTTCAGCCGGCGGAAATCTTAAGTCTAAAATAAATGTTATAAGTTGTTAATAAATGTTATAAGTAATGTTATGTCTAAAATAAAAGTTATTTTTTTATTTTAGAATTATTGCATTGGAAGAGAAGGGGGACGATAGGTAATGCGGGCAGTTCCTAGAGATTTTCTACATTCATGTTGTTAAACTGCACTGCTAGGATTTCTTAATTTATATTGAGCTATCGGACAAAAAAAGAAATCTAAATCACTTTTATTTAATTATATCATTTAAATTTCCATCGGGAACAATGTTCGTCCCTATTTCGAGGAAAATAAACTTAAATAATATGCAATGAAATCAACGATAATTGCATTTTTTTTGTAGTTTACGAAGATGACAGATTCATATTTGAGGCGAATATTCCTAATAATATTTTTTTTTTTTAATCTTGTACCTAAAATAAATATATCAATGTTTATTAAATAATATTTATATTTATTATTTTTCGTGGAGAAAAATAAACTATTATAAACATAGCACCAATAATGTTCTTAATTTAAAGAGCAAATAACCGACGGTTTGGAACGGTGCGCCCTTACACGGTCGGTTCAGTCCAACCCGACGTTCCTGAATTCTGTCTCCGACAGGTTGCTCGGACTTCGTTCCAAACCGCCGGTTTTTGCCCTTACACGTTCGGTTTTTTTCTTCGGTTCGGAACGACGGTCCGGACCGTCGTTCCAAACCGGCGAAAAAAACCGTACGTGTAAGGGCACCTTAAGGTGTCTTAGCACTTTATGAACTTTACCCTCGAACAGCCTGCTTCCAACATTGTTCGTCAAATCTAAAGGTTCCTTTACACTCCAGGAACTTCGAAAAATCTAAATAAAACACGAACTAGTTAGTACCGGTACTTTATCCCTTCGCCTGTGTGTTCGTGGATAGTGCTAGTGTCAGTTAAGATAAGCTTCTAGACCTTCTTTCAGCATTTTTCTGAGGTTCCTTTTATCCATAACAAGTTAGAGCTAACAGCCGCTAGTTCCACGTCAGCAGTCTTTTTAATGAAAATAGTTGTATTAAGCTGCAAAGGTCCCACGGTTAATAGTTATATCTCAGACATCATTGTTCGTTCGAATTCACGTTTCAGTGTAAATAGCTGTTCGTAGTACGCCGGTACGGCAAGGTCCGGGCGATTACCTGTTAGATGGTTAGGTCCGCACAGTGTAAAGGCACCCTTATACTTCAACACTTAAGTTTCATAATTTCTGTAACCTCCTTATTTCTTGACATTGATTTTATGAAGTGGTTCTAATGAGGATCCGTTGAAAGTCTTAGTGGCATAACATCACATAACAGACCTAGGAAGTAGTTTTATTTAATTTATCTATTATGAACGATGCCAATATAACGCATATAAACATTGGAAATCTATGCAGGTTAGAGCAAGTTGAAGAATAAAAATAGAAATGGAAATATAAAAAAAGAAAACTCCCGCAGACTTAATCCCTCCCCCCTCTCCCACTTTTTTAAAGTAGATCTGAATAAGATTCCCTGCTTGTTGGCGGAAGTAGCTCAATTAGACGTTGTCCCTCAATTCGAGGGGAAGGAAGTTCTGTCAACATGTCCCTTCCCTCCATCTAATTCGATTTCCTCTCCTCCTCGGTAAAATATTAAAATATTTCCCTCTTATTAGTTAGACCACATCCTTGGTCCTTTCCTTAATTCTCTGGAGGGTACCCTCAGTCAACGAGGTTAAGATTTTTGGATTATAAAGAAAAAAAAAGCTGGCTCGTCGGGAACCATTTATTTTATTATTCAATGTGATTTTTTTTTTTTTTTCACCTCTCCAATTACCTAGGGTAATGGGTCTACAAAAAAAAAATCTTCGATGTCTGACTTAATTTACCTGTTTTTACGATTTTAAGATTTTTGACGACTTTTTTTCTGGAAATGGGTGGACAAAGTCAAACCCCTTTTTTTAACTTTAAACCCCTTTAATTAACTTCAGAAAAAAGAAGTTTAATTTACTAATATTTAAAAAATAATTTTAATTTATTAAGGTTTATACTTCGTTTTGGTAAGGCGACCAAATGATAACCCTAGTCATCTAGTCATGAAGCAGGGACTGTCCCAGATAAAAAATTTGGGTGGAGGGAAAAACTACAAAAAAATATGAAGAGTAAACAAAATTACAATGCCTACTAAAAAGAACATAATATTCGTATACCAGACAAGAAGATTTATTACTATTATAAGATATTACTAGACTAGAATATTTGTAAAAAATTAGATGCGTAAATTTATTCTAAAGATGTTTTTCCCCTAAATTTCGGGGAGGGGGGGTGTGGATCGGTCCACAATAACACCCCCCCACCCCACCCTGGGACACCAAATTTTCATATTTTATTGTTTGTTTATTTATTTAACGTCACTTTAAGCTGCTATGATAATTGACGATGCTAAATTTTGCCTATCCACATATAATTAGGATTGATCTTTAACGTCAACCTGACATCGTGCAGGCTCGTAAGCTCCATCTTACGTCCATCCGAAGGACGGCATAGCCAAGGATTTTTAATTCCCTTTAAACATCCTAGGGCCACCTGGCAGGCTATGAACCCGCGACCTTCTGTTTAGTAGTTGGCTATTCTAACCTTTACACACCACAGGTGACCACACAAATTTTATTTTAGTTAATTTTACTTTATAATTATTGAACAATCTGTAATATATTCCTTTTTTTTTATTACTGAAATTTATAACTTTATTGATACTTAATTAATTGTATTAAATTCATCTATTAAATAGTTATGCAATGAGTGAAAAATAAATGCCATGAAAAATTTTATTTTTCCATCACTGATTTGATAGTTTCTGTAACTGAAAATCCGCAAACATATTATCTAAATCCATTAAAGATTCCTCAAAACTAAAATTTGATCACGCATCTTTGCCATGTCTCTCACTTTATGCGATAAGATTTAAGTAAATTAATGTGAACTGACGACAGCTGTGTCAATAATATACATTTTATAAAGATTTTTATGAAAATGATTAATCATCTCAACGTTGGGGGTGGAAACAACTAATTATCCATTACCAAACCGTCAGATATAATAGGATGGAAATTATTTGAAAGGCAGGCCAATTTCTTAGCAGAATATTAAGAAGGGATGAGAGACCATCTTGTCACTCAACCGCTGATGCAGTTATACATAACAGTATTAGGGGCCACTTCCTGGTTAAAAAAATGACAAGTGTAATCACAGATTAAAAAAAAAAAGTGTTAAAACATTTTGCGAATTCCTAAGCACATTTTCATTTACTTGGGGTGCTGGACGTGGGAACAAAAACATTCCCCACAGCATATTCTGGAAATTTCACAGTAGTGATGTAAAACTGTCGATATTATTGATAGTTTTACTATCAATATCAATATCATAGTTATTATTAATCAATATTAATATCATAGTTATTATCAATATCATATGATAGTTTTACTATCAATATCAACTACGAATAGTCTTTTGAACCATCGATAATGCTATAAAAAACTAAAAATTTGTTTTTAATCGAGGAAAATTGATAGCATCCGACTCTAAGCACCCATGTGACATATAATTTATTTTTATGACAAATAAATATTTGATACCGTTTAATTTTATGAAGGTATTTATTTAAAAAAAAATGTCCTTTGAAAAAAACACAATTGATTCTTTCTATAACCGGTTATTTGAATGTTAAACTAATAACCTGTTATTTTGCAGTAACAGCAGCCCCTACTCGACGTCACTTCCAGAGCTTCAATTCCACGGCCATTTTTATTAATATATTTTGCATTTTAAAAAATCTATCTGAAAAAAAGCATACATCAAGAAATAAATATATGTAGAATAATTTTTTAACGTTTTAGTTTTGATTCGGCGTCGACTTTTTGCTTAAGTAGATGTATTTTTTATTGGTCATGTATATCATTCTCACCATTGGGCTGATTTATGACTTGTTCAAACCATTCCAATTTCATCCTTAATAAGAGGTATTTTCTTGATTTCTGCATTTCATAAATTAAGATCATTATTTAATTAATACGATGCTTTTTAATCTGTTTATTGAAAGTAGTTAACGAACTGATAAAACTGGCAAAGGCCTGTAACAAAGTTCAATGAGCACTTTGATAATTATAAAAGGAACTGAAAAAAGGTACATATTCTTTTAATTTTTTTTTTTTACAAGAATTTGTATGGTCCTTCTTTTTATGATTCAGTACCTATGTGTTTATGTTCTTCATGATTTTAATCTTTGGTTTAGGTACTGCTGTTAGAGTCCTGGATTTTCTGATTTTTGAGGAATTTACTTTAATTCGTATATTAAAGGTAATAAAAAACCCTTGAATTTGTCTCTTATAAATAATATGGTCAGTTTAGTTTTATTATTAAAAAAACATTAAAGAAAATTATTTGCTTTATTGTCTTACATATTTTATGACTTACTTTCTATATTAAATTAATTGTTTAATTTAAATACCTAATTGCTTCAAGTACACAAAAACTATCATAGGATTGTTATAGTTGTAATAAACTTATGATAAAGCTACCTTTTTCTTCTTAAGAATACATTGCTCACAAAGTTAAGAGCAGTTTGATGGTCATTTTAATGACTACACCGCTGGTTTATCTTTTGGAATTATCGACTAGACATCTTTATAGACCCTTGATCACGGTAAACTCTTGGCAATATCCTTTTCTTTTTGTTCTATTTAAAATATTTGGAAGCAACAATTGAATCAGTAATATTTTAAAGCGATTAGTTGAAGATGTTTAGATATTATTACTTCATTCCTAGTCATTTTGGCAATATGTCAGTTAAACTTACTACCTATATTATAATTGAAAGGTTCGGGCACAGATATGGGTAACCCATGAAATTATACTTAATACTTGCAATATATATAAGTACATTACCTTATTTAATGAAGATTTCACTGTCAGATCACCATTTGAATTGTAATCTAAGTTAAATGGTGAGCTGAAAATGAAATTGAGATGAGATATGATGATATGTAGGAGAGCGTGATTATCTGGACTAATCACAGCCAGGCCTTGTCCGGAGACATAAACTTTCCGAATAATCGATGCAAACACAAAGAAAAGTGGTTTAAACAGTAAATAGGAATGTATATAAAAACAGGATACAAATATTTTTTATTTCAACGTTTAAACTTTGTGATGAGGACATATAGCAATTAGATATAAAAAAATAAATAAAAAAACCGTATCAGTACATACATTTGAAAATCTAATCCTAGAAAAGGGGATATAGGGCATAGAACTAAAAGAACTAATAGAGGCTGAACTACAAAAAAAGTTAATAATAATTAAAAGATTCAGAAATAAGATTATGAAGTATTAACACAGCACAGTTTATAAGAATATATTTGATAATATGAAATAAATATTTAAAATACAACTCATTTTTTGATCTCTTAACTTACAGAAACAGAAATGTTATATATAATAATAATCCTGCTAATGAGGGTTTGTTCTAACAAGCAATCCTAAACTAACTGTCATGGTATGATATTTCGACAGCTGTGCATGTCTCTTCCCTATCTATTTAATTGATTTGTTTTCTCTTTTGATTCGAAAAGTAGTTAGGCTGTTTAGAGCACTGGGCCAATGGCCAAAGAGTAGAGTGAGACATGATCATGGTTTAGGTTTAACTGCTTGTCAAAAAAAAAAAATGCATTGAGAAATTCTGGTCTCTTCTTCCAATTCCTTTCAATTCTGATGTTCTTCCATGTAGGTTTGAATGTTTACAGTTAATAAATGATCTATAATTATTTTTACTTTTTTTTTATCTCCTTGAATCGTCATACACTCCACTATCTTTTTCAATTTAATGAATAAATATAATTGAAATTTTGTAATTACAATTCATTTTGGTACATTTAATCAAAACTTTTTTTAATAAGTATTAACATATATTTAAAAAAGTAAAAGTATAATATTAATATAACTTAGCACTAAACATTATCATTTGTACTTTGGCAATCCAGCGTAAACTTGGCTTTCAATACCACATTCATTTTTTCCTCTCATAATTTTGAAGTATCCTTTGTCCCCCCAGTCTGTGTTCCATGAGTTTACTATTAACCAATAAGGGGTTCCATTTTCTACTCCCCAGCCGAGTATCCTTATCGCATGTCCTCCAAGGCCTTTCCCGGCAACATGATGGTAAACACCTGTAATTAATCATTAGATATAAATATTAATCAATTAATTAAATTATAATCGCATTATGAATTAATGAATAATATTAGAGTTAACTGCCATATTTTGGGTAGTTATGAAATAATATATTACAGATATAGGAAGTAATATTTTACAATATAAGGAAGTAATATTTTACAATATAAGGAAGTCATATTTTACAGAGTGTAGGAAGTAAATTAGAAAATTTAATTAAATTAAAAATAAAAATATCTTTATTCATATAAAAATCTTGTGTCCCGATATTTGTCAAAGGTAAAATCAGAAACTACTCAATCGATTTTGATGAAATTTAGCATATTGTGTGTAGTTTTGTCCAACTTAAAAGATAGGATAGTTTTTATCTCGATTATTTACTTCAATATTTCTTTTATTGAAAATTAAGTGCTTATTATACTATAATTGAATATGATTATTTGTAAGTTCTATAAATTTCCAACAGATGGCAGCGGAAGTTGATTTATTGACACAAATCTATTTTTTCTAGCTTGGACTAGGAAAATTTGTTTGATATTTTTCCCAAAGGTTTGTTTCGGCAAAAGACATTTTGATAACCTGTTTCAGATAGAACTTACCGCTATATCTAATCTCATATCATCATGTATCATGTTATAATCTGAATTTAATTAATGTGTATAATGGCAAAAGATTAATTTGGTACATTTTGGCTAACTGTCTATAGTGAATGTTTTAAACCCTTTTTTAATTATATTCTTTATTAGTTCCTTTTACATGTGTGTTATTTATAGTTAATCTCGCCTCTGCTAGAGTAATCCAGTAAGTGCTAAATGAATTGAATTTTAATATTTACTATCGCCAAATGTTGTAAAAAATGTTGGTTTTTAGATTAGGTGAAACTTTTTTATCTTTATCAGTAATTTTGATTTGTGTGTAATAAAAAGAACAGGATGTAATTAATTCAATGCTTTATAGCTTCTGAGCCAAAGTAACGCGTGGCCGGGACTGCTCGTATATCAATAAAATTAAAACAGTTTACACCTCAGACAACCATTTATACCTGGATCTCCAAGCTTAGTGAGAGTAGCATTATAAAGGGGTGGGGGTCTTGTAGTCCACTTACGTACAAAATAATTTCCTCCCTTGAGAGGGAAGGCTTCCCAAAATAAATAATCCCAAATTCTAATAACATCCTTCTAGAAAGTGACAAATATCTTTACGGCTATTAGAATAAAGAGCAAACAGGTTTCAGAATCTCGATCTTTCCCCAACCATGGCCCGACGTTCAAACATAAAATTTCGGCTCTAAGCTTAAACAACTATCTTGCCTCTGGTAAATGTAAATCATTAACCAAGCTTGCTGTGACTGATTTGTTATAGTCATTCACTAAGACTTCTTTCTATTGCTCAAAATGATTTGAGCTCGATTAAATGCTTGATTTTGTAATGAGCTAGTCCTTTAGAAATCAGCACAGCTTACTGGTCACGCCATCAAGGCAATTTATTCAACCGCAAGTTAAAATTACAAGAATGAGATTGAGCTCCAGTACATCCTTTTATCTATAACTCTGAGTGCAATTCTTTGATAGCCTATGGTTTGGAACAGAAAGAACTATGAAGCAATATTTGATGTGAATATGAAGAGACAATGTGGATATTTCAAGGTGTGGTAATCGTATTTCTTGGGCTAAAACATAATTAGGTAATTGCATTATGATTTAAGTATATAAATTCTATAAACAATTCTTCATTTACCCTGTTTATAATTCAAGAAGTCTTCATAGACAGAAAACGTTCCTTCCACCGGGCCATTGTTCATTATCTCGAGCTGAATAGCTCTAGGGTGTCCTTCTATTGAGTAAGCTTTTTCTCCTGTTAAAAAAAAAAAAAAATCATTCGAATATAGTTGATTATCAGTGTATAGCTATGTTTGAAAGATATTTCTATATCTGTTTTATGGTTATTAGTTGGCATTCCTTGTGTTTTCAACAACTAGCTTTTTTCCCCTCCATTTATGCATTCATATAAACTATTACAGTATTCAGTAGTAATATGGACTGACATTTATATGGAAAAACAAAATTATCAATCTTTGTAAGTAAACTTATTCGACTGAAAGCAACTAAAGTTGGACGGTTTTATACTCATAATGTTTCTCACAGAATGGTTTGCTTTAAACTATTAAAAAGAACAAAAAGCTGTCAACGTTTAAGGATGATTAGATACTCCCTTTTGTGTTAGCATACGCTAGATTTCTTAATAACCTGTTCTAGATATGTTAACATTTGATCGGAATAATAACCCACTCCAGTACTTAGAACTTGTCTATGTACATTATTAAAAAAAAAAATCTGACAAAATTTCCTTATTTTCAGAAAAGGCCAGCTCTATATTTGTGACATATTGTTATCTGTATAAAATATTAAAAAATTCTTACCGTAATGTAAGTCTTGCTTATAAGGAATAGAGTATGATGGCTGGCACTGCCTGTTGCATTTTGGCGTGTGTGGGTGATCCTTATCACATTGAGGGTGCGGACCTGGAACATGATGCTCGCAGGGTTCTATCCCGTAGGGTATGCAACCCTAGGAGTAAAATCAAATTTCAATATAGTTTTAAGTTTTTATCACGATAATGAGTTATAACAAAATTATTTCTTAAAATATTTGGAGACTGAAGATATAATTCCAGAAAGAAGGTGTTATGGAATTGTTTGAAGGGTTAGATTAATCAATTAAACCCAAAGGTGTAAAACAGTGGGTATTTGAATTTGTAATAATTCGTTTCCAAAGATTTTTTATGAAATATCATCCCTGCATTGTTTGGATACTTTTAATGAAATCATACTTTTAATTTAATGACATTTACTAACCTGGCTGCTGTTATAAGAACCTCCTGTTACGATTCCTCTGTGTACCCAATACCTCCATGCAGCTCCAGGGAACCCTCCTTCGCAGCCAAATCCACAAGACCAACAGCAAGATATTAGATCTTGAGGGGAAAGTCTTGCATTCACGGTACCATTTGAATGAATACAAATTCTATCCGACATAGCTCCTATTGCGCCAAAGGCCTTCAAACATATTATGTATATTATAATTAAAAATTTATTAATAACATTTATGAAGCACTTTTAATCAATTTTTATAAACTTTTTATCAGATTTGTTATTTTGACATTTAACACATTAGGTGCAGCGGCATATTTTAGGGGTATCCTGAATTAGACAGTGTTGGTCCCCGGGGTCCGACTGCTAGCATGAGCCACAGACCATATCAGACGTCAAGGTCCAATGGGAATGCTTTGACGAAAGCGTTATCTTTTGATTAAAAACGAATTAAATGAGCATCTCAAGGGCATTATCTCTTGGTAAGGATTGGAACTTGACATAATAGGTGCAGGACAGGCCTATACAAGATTTACACCATTCTTTATCCAAAATCGGACCTCGGATTCCGATTCTAAAAAACAACAGAATTTCAGCTGTTAGCAACATTTCTTGCGCTAAAATGCAATAATCTCATTAAAAATTGACCAAATTGAGTATTTGAAGTTTTCGGAATTTCGGATATTTTCATGTGAAAATTGGCTGTTAAGAAGGGACCGATGCCGTACCTAACGTGTTAATGTTATTTTGTCTGCTTAGGATTAATGACAATGGTGGTATCATCACCAGAATGATAATATTCATATTAAAAGTAATGCTTGGTAATTTAAAGATGAAACTCATCACACTAGGCAAATTTAAAAGGATTGAGGAATAATATGAATTCATGCAGTCTGATTGCGACGGTCATGGTAAAACTTATGTAAAACAGGTCAGATGATATTTTATAGTAATTGCATTACCCAGCCAGAAGTTTAGGGTTGAAAGACTGGTTTAAAAAAGAAAAAGTGATACTAGAACTCTTCCTGATATTTTCAACTAACTCCCGTCAAATTCTGAGCAAAATAGAAGTGGCTCGAATATTGTTTTGAAGGTGTTACTTAAAACACAATGAAACACGGGGCACAGTGAAACAGTCGGTGGGCTGGGCGAACCAAAAAGTCTAGTGCAACCAAATGCCGACAGCAAGCGGTTACGGTGACTCCAAACAATGTCAGCAATTTTCCCTTTCTACTTGTTGTGTGACAGACTCTACGTGCTAATGTGCAGTTTAGTGGGGTAAAACTAAAAATTTTCATCGAACCGATTTTCATCTCTAGGTATAAGTAATTATTTTATTCGATCTGCTCTTACGACATTTTCATTATGCATGTATCTCTTAAGATTTTGCCTGACTTAGGCTTTCCTACCTCTTCACGTTCATCGTAAGAAGTTGAAGACATCAAAATGGCTTGTATGGGGTTCCTTGAAACAGGGGCGTTCAGGGCACAATGAAACATTTCATAGAGTCCCACGAGTGTTTCATCGTGCCCCATGTGTTTTTCATTGTGCAATAAGCAGTTGGTTTTTTCATTTTCTTACAGATTGGTGCGAAATTAAGAGCGAAACACCAAAAAAACTGTATTAATTTATGACATCTGATAACAAAGTCAAACATTCCTCTTTCCTTAAGAATTTTGTGGGTATCCTAAAGCAGAATAATGAAAAACCAACTGAAAGCCGAATAAAGTTTTTGTTATTTATGGTGTTATTTTTTTCAACTGTTTCATTGTACCCCGGGCATGGGGCACAATGAAACAAAATTTATTTTTTGGAAAATAGCTGCTAGCGGACATAAATTGTGCATAAGATAATATTTAAAGCATTTCTTATATAGATTATATCCTAAGGTAACATGGAAAAAATAAAAAATTGAAAATAAAGGCTCAGGTGGGGTGCTAAGGATAAAAAAAACTTTTTTGTTTCATTGTGCCCCACCTCCCCTATATATATATATATATATATTATTTTTTTCCCTATTTTTTCTTTCTTTTAAGTATTAAAAGAAATTGTAAGACTTACCCAGCAGCTACCACAAGCACCTTGGTCATCGACTTCAGAAATTGTTGGACAGTCAGGCCATTTCATTCTAGAGTCGAAACTATCTGGTATTGGACCTTGTATTTTGTAACTTGACGTTTCAAACGTCATCAGAAATTGAGCCGATGGTGGTTGTGATGGATGAACTCCCATAATTTTTTTTAAAAAATTATGTGAAGTGTTTGGGTTAAAATTTCTTCCTGCCTGTAAGAAAAGAAAAAAAATTATTAAACCCATCAGAATTTTTCAAGTAGTTTAAAATTTTTTATTATAATTATGTCCCACTTTTTTGTTTTTTTAAATATTTGTATACTCCAAGTTTGAAAGTATAGCATTTCAGTTCCTTACCAGTGATCTGCCCCGCTTCCAAAATGTTGGTATACTTCAGAAACGACTATAAATTTTTATCTATTTTTCTATGCAATACTTAAATAACCTTTAAAAAGTATCCCTTAATTATTAATTAATTTTCATAATGGTCAGTAATTACATAACAGTATATGCATGTCTTCTTTAAAGTTTGACCATGATGTAGGTTTTCAATCGCCAAGCGTTCACCCATCATGCTGTGGGCTTCTTCAGAGCTAATACAAGACATTCTTGTATTAGCCCTGATCGTGGTGTGTTCATTCTTGTATTAGCCCTGAAGAAGCTCACAGCATGATGGGTGAAATCTTGGCAGTTATAAAGTCAATTACATGGTCAAAATCTGAAGAAGAAATACATGTAATGGATCCAGACCATGGAAGCCTAAAACAACATTACATAACATGTTTTGTTTTTATATTACGCATGAGAATTTCTTTTATTTTTCTTTACTTAAGAAAAATAAAAGAAATTCTATAGAAATTCTAAACATAACTAAACAGCTCACCTTCCATGTTGTATTTAATGAATTTATGTAGTCAATAAATTCATCTGACAAAGGATTATATTGAGCAGCAAGTGCCGATAAGGCACAACCTAATAAAAGTAATATTCGCATTGCAGTTTCCTTATGTTTCTTTAGTTAATCTAATCTGAAAAAAATATGAAAATTTCATTGATTTTTTTTAAATTAAGAAATGCAAAATAAAAAAAAATATATGTAGATCAGGATTTCTTGAGGAAAGAAAATATAGGGGCAGATTTAGGTAAACCGTTTCCAAATAATTATTGCATATTCAATTAAAAGTATTTTAAGTAACTATTTTAATGGACATTCTTATTCTTTTGCATCACCCATTAGTGTCTTGCAGCATAGGAGATCATCTATCACTTCAGCCTGTTTCCTTGTTCGGATGAATTTTTTTTTCATTTTATAAACACTTGATGTATTCTAACTATGACATCCTTTGCCAATGACAGTCTTCTTCCTTCAGGACTATAGTCCATAGTTTTCAGTGGTTCTCTTTGTTCCTCCATCCTGGCTAACCATTTTAGCTGGCGAGTCTTGGACATTCTTCAAATAAAGGAATGTACAATCCTTTCTGATCCTCTTACTGCAGATGCAGTCCCATCTCGTTCTCTCTGCAATTTCGCTAAGAAACCCAAGTTTGCAACTCTCTTTGCCCTTACTCATCTTAGCAAATATTTAATTACCTTCTAATTTATTTAAAATTCTTAGAAAATGCTATACAAATTTTTTGAGTTAAATTATTTGAAAATAAAATTAGGTTCTTTTAATAAATAACCATTTTGAGTAGTATGCAATTTGAATATAGCTCAAGTGCATGAATGTTCGGGTTTAACATTAATTAACATAAAATTACCAACTCTTCCAATGGTTTGGTTTCAAAAATACTTTTTTAAATCTAACAAGAAAAGACATTTTTATATTATTTTTTTAATAAGTTCAAATCTGAAACTACTACAATAAAAAAAAAAAAAAATGTTCTCTTACATCCAGTATCATTAATAAGTTGTAAATTATTAATTTGTTAGTTATTATTAATAAATTATAATTAGTTTAATCTAATTCAATATTTTGACTTTCAGTTAAATCGGACAAGTACACTAACAGAATCAGTCTCCAACTGACTGGTCATGAGTAATCGTCTATTTAACTATTTGCTATCTATTCTTATCATATTTTCTAGTGCATTAAACCAGAACAGTATCTTATCACACGCCATGAAGACCACTACCATCCTAAAAGTTTATTGATATGAAATTATCACTTGGCACAGGATTTAATTTTAAAATAAAAAACTAAAGATGTAGTTAATTATACTTATGAATAATAATAATAATAATAATAATAGCCTTTTACTATGTACATTTAAGGAGTAAATACAGATCAGAAATTAACATAAATTAAATGAACAATCATCTTCTTTGTACATAGGCCTTCCCATATCATTGGTTTTAATAAGTAAAAATTATAATAAAGTCTTTGCTATTTATGGGAGTAATGGTCTACGCTGTCCCAGGTGACCAACCTATTGGGAAGCGGAACTTATGAATAATACTTATTCATAATTATTTTTTATGAACATGTACTAAAATAACAGAAATACGTTCTGAGAAATACTGATTGTTAGTCAAAATCGAATAAAGGCCAAATATTAATTTAAAAATATGTAATAATTTAAGGTAGATATAAAATAATTTGTAAGCTATGGAGATATCCTCCAATCAAGACTGGTCTAACTAAAAAATAAAAGCCATTTTTCAGAAGGGCCAATCAAAGTTTCTTCTTTTGCCTTCCTTTGATATCCGTCGCCTGCTTTATCTGATTGTTAAATGTTCCTCAAATGTGTAATATAACGGTCTACAAGCCATCTTCTGCAGAATTAGTAGATAAGCAAAATTGAAAGATAATTTGTGAAAAAATAAAAAAATAAATGCGATTTTGAGTTAGATCAGTCAGGCATTGCACAAGAGATGTATATTTATTTGTTCAGTATAAAAAATAATTGATAAAAATAGATAAAATATACATTTATTCATTGTAACGATTTGGTGTGAGGGTTGAAGTCTGAAATTTCCCTTTATTTATTTTTACTTTCACTTACCTATATATGAAATATATAGTAAGTGGAAGTATTGCGATCGTGAAAAATTTCGACTTCCGGTTTTCAACGGAAATACACGTTTTGGGGTCCCCTGAGTCGAAATGACCAAGTCCCGCGAAATGGTCTGTGTGTGTGTGTGTGTCTGTGTGTGTGTGTGTGTGTGTGTGTGTGTGTGTGTGTGAACAGACTAGCTCAAAAACTATAAACCGTGCGATCCTGAAATTGGGTATTTAGTGTAAGTATATGCCCGCGATGTGACAGCATAAATTTCATCAAAATTACTCAAAGGGAGGGGGTACTTTATTTAGTAACTTTTTATGTTTTTTTCGATTTTCTCAAAAACGGCTCTAACGATTTTGATTAAACTCAGTATTTGATCTATTTATATGCCCGAAATATGACTGTAAAAATTTCATCAAAATTGATTAACCGGAGGAGGGACTTTACTTAATAAATTTTGTATCATTTTCACGTGTTTTTTTTATTTACTCAAAAACGGCTTTAACGATTTTGATTAAACTGAGTATTTGATGTAATAATATGCTCGAGATATGACTGTAAAAATTTCATCAAAATTGATTAACCGGAGGGGGGACTTTACTTAATAAATTTTGTATCATTTTAACGTGTTTTTTTTTATTTACTCAAAAACGGCTTTCACGATTTTGACAAAACTCAGTATTTGGTGTTGGTATATGCCCGCGATGTGACAGCACAGATTTCATCAAAATTGGTCAAAGGGAGGGGGCACTTTATTTCATACCTTTTTTCCGATTTTTACCTTTTTTTCGATTATCTCAAAAACGGTTTTAACGATTTTCATCAAATTCGCCATGTTTAGTGAAAATTAGGTGTTCTTTAATATCAGGTAAGAAATGAATGTGGAAAAATGTGTAACTTTGAGAAGTGGCACTAACGCAACGCATTCATTTCTAATCTAATGTAAGTAAGTGGGTAAGTGAAAGTTGTGTGTTGCGCGCACGCACCAGATTTTTTTATTTAATGTCGCTTTATGATGCTATGAAAAATTAGACTTATTTCGCCTCTCCAGGTGTAATGAGGATCTTTAATGAGTACCTGCCATTGCTCAGGCTCGGGCCACGATCTTATGTTCCCTCAGAAGGAGGGCAAACCCAAAGATTTTTTAACTTGGGGTATTAACTAGCTTTAAAAAATCCTAAGCCCATGAGCTGTGGTGTGAAAGCTTCTTAAGCTTCTATAATTAAATGAATGCCTCAATGGTAGGCCATAAGAGACCTAACGGAAGCCTTTTAAGCATGTGGTTTGTTAGAATCAACAAAGAGACTGCGTAACTATATTCAGCGAACTAGAAAGCAGAATGATGGGCAGAAGTGGAGAAAACCTGGGCATGATGAACAGGTTACCGCATTTTAATATACATGGGTCCTTTTATGTTAACCTGAAGTTTAAGAGTTCAAGTCCTGGTGCTTGGTGGTCTTTTGAGAATTCTCTCTCTCTCTCTCTCTCTCTCTCTCTCTCTCTCTCTCTCTCTATATATATATATATATATATATATATATATATATATATATATATTGGGTTGTTCGATAATTAATGTCATTTTTTTCTCATAGTTAGCTTGAACTGTATATTTCATGAAGCAGACAAGATTAGAAAAGATGTAGTAGATAAGATAAGATAAGCTAATACTTTAGACTTTGTTTTGTAAATATTTGAGCGCCATTAGTAAAGGACAAGTTGGTTAAAAATACAGTTGAAAATGGACAATCAAAGAAAGCATTATCAACATATTTTATTGTTTTACTTCCGAAAGGGCAAAAATGTGGTGCAAGCTCGGAAGAAATTATATGAAGTTTATGGTGAGGACTGCCTTACTGAACGCCAGTGTCAGCGTTGGTTTGCTCCCTTTCGCTCAGGAAATTTTAATGTGCAAGATGTACCACATACTGGTCGTCCAACTACTACTGATAACGATAAAATAAAGGTGTTAATAGAAAATAACCGGTGTATGACAACTCGAGATATAGCAGAGAAGCTCGACATATCGAATTCAACCGTTTCCTTAAACTTAAAACAGCTTGGTTAAGTAAACAAACTGGATGTTTGGGTTCCTCACGAGTTACAGGATATCCACCTCAGCGCATTAACATATGCAGCTCTTTGCTTAATCGTAACCAAAACGACCCATTTCTAAAAAGAATCATAACAGGTGATGAAAAATGGATCGTTTTTGATAATGTAGTCTGAAAACGATCCACACAATGAACCAAACAATTGATCCGAATGTCTACTGTAGTCGACTATCAAAATTGAACGAAGAGATCAAGAAAAAACGCCAGACCCCACACCTCTTTGACAACCTGTCAATTGACAAATTAACAGAGCACAATTGGGAACTGCGGCCACATTGACCCTGTAGCCTTGACTTAGCAACATCAGATTACCATTTGTTTCGCTCCCTTCAAAACCATTTGAATAAATAAAGTTTCGATTCAGATAAGGCTAAAAAAAATTAGGTGAACCAGTTCTTGGCTTCTAAAAATCAAGACTTCTTCGAACGTGGAATTTGTCAACTTAACCAAAAGATGGCAAAAGGTCATCCAACAAAATGGTCAATATATCATTGATTAATGTTTGTTGTTAGTAAAAATAAATTCAATTTTAAAAATATAAAAAAAAAAACGACATTTATTATCAAACAACCCGATATATATATATATATATATATATATATATATATATATATATATATATATATATATATATATATATATATATATATATATAGTAATATTGCTATACCACTTCTAAGCATGGGTAATGAGGTGCCATTTAGTGAGGCCCCGATCTTAACTGAAAAGGCCTTGATTTTAACTGAAATCTTTTCGGTGTTTATATATCCCCAAATCAGCAAGCATAGCGAGTGGGATTTCAAAAGCTGGGATCTAATAAAACTGATCAGAGCCATTTTTTAACTGAAAAGGATGCGATGGGAATAAGCTTATGTTACATAACCTCCAGAAATAGGCCACGCCCAGAAGCATCATAGCGATAGGTTTACTGCATAAAGTGTTATTGAATAACTGGTCTTTAAAAAGCTATGCTGTCATGTTCGAAAACTAATATCTGTTTTAAATATTTTTTATTCACATTTATTTTATTATAAAGTGTTAATATAAGGCATGTTCCAACAAGTTTCAATAACCAGTAATCAACTAATAAACTGTACTTTCCCTTCCTCCACTCTTTTCATTATAAATTTGATTGGTTGGTTTTTCATTATTCATAGAAACAACACCAAGCATTGTTTCCAAACACATTCAGTCAAATTTAGAATCAAAGGAGTGGGGGAAGAAAATGTACATTAGTTATTAACTGTTTATCAACACTCGTTGGAACATACCTATAAACTATTGTTTCCTTTTATTTTTTCCGTTCACTTTTTTGTAAAACTACATTTTAAGATTTTCCTTATGTCAAGGGTCACTTTTTTTTCCATCTTCTGATTGGGTAAACCATACAGTTATTGGCACCCCAACTTTAACTTAAAGAAATAGGTTAACAAGTCCTAATTTTATTACAAGATATACATAAGTCTAATGTTTGAAGGGTCCTCTAAGTCATCTATGAAGTAAGACTTTAAAAAATTAACCATAGGGAAGATTTCACAATTAAATCCACAGGTTGTCAATAACTAGATTTGGCACTTTCAACAACAAATATTGCCATATTGTAAAACTATTGAACCAAAAAAACCTCTTCAGTCTTTATGAGGATGGATAAAGAGGAGTTATAGGAAGTTTCAATTAGATCCCTTCATAAGAAGTATTTTTTTTAATGTCACCACTGAAATTTAGTCTTTATGGTGCCAATAACTGTACGGTTTACCATACATTCCTCGTATTTAGAACAAAAAATAACACGAAGGAATGGGATTTATTTTATATCCGTTTCGGAACATCCTAAAGACAATACTTAAAGTATTTCAAGTTAAGATGAGCAGTAAAGGTACAAAAATCACAAAATGAGGCATTCCGTTTTTTTGAAAATCAGTTTAAACCTAAGCATGTTTGGAGGGGCTAAAAACATATGGACACTTAGGACAAACTTTAATGGAGTTTTGTATAGATAAAAGTTTGTCTTGTTTTACATTCATCATCAAATTTTTTATAAATATTTTTCTATTTAAATTAAAATTTATTTATGATGGTGGAAGATAGTTGACTGTATATTTAATGGTTCAGGGCGCGTTAAAATATTAATTTATTTATACAGGAGTTTGTGTAATTATCAGTATTTTCATGTTACATAACCTTTTAATGTATAAATATGTACAAAGGTTTTAAACATCATTATGGATGAAAGTGAATAAGGGAGATCAAGTTGTAAAAATAAATTATTTAAAAAAAATTTCGATCCACATAATCAATTACATTCTTTAAACACTAATGATTTTAGAAACTAAGTCTATTTCACTACTCACCCTGTGTCTTGCGTGCTGTTGTGCTGACAATAGTCTGAGTTATTAAGGTCGTTTTAAAAGAAGAGACCTTATCAAGATTTAATGATAAAGGTCAAAGAGCAAGCACAGTCATGTATTTATACTGGGAAAATAAAGATTTGCGTCGAGTATCTTGTAGTAAACATAGTTTTTATACTTATTCTCACATAATAACCTCAATATAAAGTAAAATAATATTTTACTTAATAATGCTGTTTGAAATATAGTACAAATTATTATTAAAACTAAATATCTCATTTATTTTTATTTAAAATTAGATTAAAGGAATTTTTGATTCTTTACTATTCTTATTGGAATACTAGGTGTTAAAAATTATATGAATTCGCATGATTTTTCTTAAAACTATTAAAATATATTTTAGCTCTCACGCACTTAGTAAATTATGATAACAATTGTTAATTTGGTACTTTTCTGTTAGTCACGCCCAGAGAAAATGTTTTTAATTTAGTTAGTACATTGCTTTAAATAAATAAAACACATGTTTTCTGAATAAAATACTTTACATGAAATTTAATTAAATTATATATTTTCATTTTAGTATACAACAAAATTATATGTTAGAGTTGTCATTGTAAAAATCTTTCAATATTTCATTAAAAGGATCTTTTTCTGCTAACCTTTGGCGTCACATAAATTCCGCTAAATACAATTTTAAAAAATTTAAAATAAAAAGCGATAAACCTGCTTCTCCTTAAAGCAATGTACTAACTAAATTAAAAATATTTTCTCTGAGCGTGACTATAACAGAAAAGTACGGTTAATTTTAAATTAAACACATCTGTTTAGTGATTACTTTGTTTTGTTTTTTAATGTTTAATCATAATGGTTATATATTTTTTGACAACCAATAAACTTCAGAAGCTGTTGATTTTTATTCAATAAAATCAGTTTTTTTTTTTATAAGCCGTTTATGAATGTGTTTATTTATTGAAAATACTATTTTATTTATTTATTCTTTTTTTTTTTGTACAAAAGTCCTTATTATAGTTTAGCTTTATTTAATGAGATTATTACTTTATATTAAGAAGGACTGCAATATAAACAACCTAAAGCTTTATTTTAATGACATATTAACTACCTAATTGCATTATTCCCTTAAAAATTTAGAAAAATAGAAAGGGGCAAAGAGCTCTTCATATCTAATTTTTACCTCCTCCTAATTAGCAAAGAAAAAAGAATCTTTTAAAGAATTAGACATCGATCTAAACAAGCCATAATCTGATGGTATAATATCTGGGATATGCACAGAATGGGGCAAAACATTTACTGCTTGGAGTTCCAATAATTTTTCCTTTAACGATGTGCAGAGGCATTGTTGTGTTGCAAAGTGGCTTGGTTACTGTTGACAAAAGCAGATTACTTTGCACTAAAAACTCCTTAAAATCTGTATAGCTTTGCATTTTAAAGGTGTTAGTTAACCATCAGGATCAAGCCAAAAGCACCTTCAAAGTTCTGCCCATCACAGAGAATCACTTTTAATGTTTATTAAATTGCTTACACATAAAGAATCCATTTCCCTTTATCATTGTTATTAAAATATTTAATACTTTAAATGCCTGCGTGGTAGCTCTACAATATCTATTTCCAACTGATCACAATAAATTAAATGAGGATTTCAATAAACTAAACTAACTAACCCTTTTAAATATTTGCACTGAAATTCTCTATTATTAGGCTGACTGTTTCTGAAGTCTTCCTCTCTTCATATATACAAGGTGACCTCCGAGAGGCTCTAAAAATTTTACTGCCTTGTCCGGATGATTTTTTTTTTTTACTTTCAGAAGTTTCTAAGTGGCGTTTAAATTAAATTATAAAAATGCAGTTTTTAAATTTTAAAATTAAATTTAATTTTAATTAAATTAAAATTAAAATTTATTGAAAAAAAAAGATACTAGATGTTTAGCGTGTTAAAAAAAATATACTAACATCCTTACAACGGTTTAACATGGACCTAAATAGTATTAAACCCACCCCCAATCTGAAAGTTCCATTATGGAAGAAAGAGAAACATTTGATAGAATTATCGATGGCGAAATTTTCGAAGGAAAGCCCATTAGAAATACAAAAATATTTTTTAGCCTTACTAGAAAAATACAATAACTTTGAGGCTATATTCACAGACGCTTCCAAACAGCAGGACAGCGTGGGCTGTGCTGTGTACACTACGAAAGAACAGCTTTTATTCAAGTTACCAGGAGAGAGCTCTACATTCACTGGAGAAGCAGTAGCTGTCATGAAGGCTCTTCATTGGATCAAAGAGTCCAGAAAGTCAAACTGGGTGGTTGTAACAGATTCAAGGAGCGTACCGTCAGCTATCAACAACCCAGCCCCCACTAACTCAATAACAAGGGAAATTGTAAATATGCTGTGGGAACTTAGAAATAGTAAAAAAATCATAATACTGGCCTGGGTTCCATCTCACTCCGGGATAACAGGGAACGAGAGAGCAGATCAAGCAGCGAGTTTGGCAAGAAAAGGAGAAAACCCCAACATAATCCAAATAAACAGTATCATCCACGAGGATTGGATCCACCAGTTATAAAAGATTATGAAAAAAAATTGGGAAGAAAATTGGATAAGTAAACCATCGAAACTAGCGGAAATAAAACAAGATTGCAGCAAATGGGTCACAACCAATAGAAGATCGAGAAGAGAAGAAGTAGTATTGTGCAGAATGCTGATAGGGCACTGCGCATACACACATACATACCTAATCAAAGGTCTTGAAGCACCCACCAACAACACAACTCAGAGTACAAAACACTTGTTACTAGATTGTGTACAACATAATGATACACGGAAAAAGGTAAAGCTGCCGAAAACTGTTAAAGAAATACTGGGAGATGAAGAGTCTTTGGCCCTCAAGTTATTCAAATTCTTAAAAGAAACAAATTACTACAATAAAATATAAACAGGAAACATTAAAGCCAATGAACCTTACGGGTAGAGGCTAAAATGTAAATAAATAAATAAATAAAATTAAAATTTAATTTTAATTAAATTAAAATTAAAAATGCAATTAGGTAGTTAATGTGTCATAAAAATAACGCTCTAGGTTGTTTAGATCGCAGTCCTTCTTAATATAAAGTAATAATCTCATTAAATAAAGCTAAACTAAGTCATAAGGACTTTAGTATAAAAAACAAAACAAAAAAAAACATAATAATAATAATAATAATAATAATTTGATATTAAAAAATTAAATTAAATTAAAAAACGCAGATTTCTACTCTTATTAGATGGTAAATGAAAGTTGGGTGTTGCACGAAAGGCAGCATATATTTTTATGTATTTAACTGCCGCTTAGAAACTTAACTGGTAACACCTTTTTACCATAGCTATAACTTCTTTTTGTTTGTTATTATCTATAAGGTATAATCAAAATTAAAACACACAACGGTGTAAGTTGAAAAGTTGTAGTTTTTGTCTCCTTTTTAGGCGTTAAAGATGTTAAAACTCTTTTTAATTTTTATTACTGTATTTTTTTCTTTTACAGTTTTTTGTTTCAGGGTCCCTTTTCATTGACTTGCCGCTGCTCTGGAAGTATAATAACACAACTGAAAATATTGAAATTTGACAGTACAAGCAAAAGAATATTAATTACAATATATTTTAATGGAACTAGTCATAGATTCAATTGTAAATTTGGTAAGTACACTTTTCTGTTTTACGAACATCTAGCAAATGATTTTCGAACCTTCCAACACAATAAAATGAATTTTAAAAAAGTTTAAAGTCTACATTAAATATTTGTGTCATAAAAATATTAAAAAATAAATCAAGCCAACTGGAATATTTATTGAAAAAATCTTCCAGTTTTCATTTGTCCGACCTTTCCGAAATTTTGTCGGATAGACGGGGAAATTATAATTTTCAGAGGCTAATAATCTCTATATTGATTATTAATATGAGCTGAATTAAGAATAAATTTCATCAAGTGGTCTTTGCGTTTTTGTTTTGTAAACTTAACCCACTCTTCAAAAAATTTCTTCCTCGTGATTTATCTGAAAAAAAAATTGTGTATCTCCCAAAACGCAAAAATTCGCAAAAATTGAGGTTGTTTAATTAAAGTTGAGTAGTTGTGATGTTTTAATTCTCACTGGAATTTTTTTTACCAACATTTTTTAAGAATAGATATGTTCAGATCGACAGTGGAGGATTGATATATGAATGAAGCGGGGTTCTTGCATGTATGACTACAGAGGTAACTTTGATTCAGGTATTCACACCCATCTACTCTCAACAAAGTTGAGGGAACTTAATTTTGCACTATGTCAAATTGCTTAAATAGCTGCACTAAGGTTAAATAGGCTAAAAAAATTGGGAATCTTAGTTGTGAATGATTACCTAAAATATTAATAAATGCTTTCCCAAATGAGAAATGTTTAATGGGGAAGCCAAGACGAAGGTGGGAGGATTCTCAGGGCAGATCTTGTGTATTTGGGATTGGATGAGGGTAGGTGGATGGAGGGGGGGGGGTGATGGGTGGTGTCACAATTGATGCTTTGTTCCAGCTCTTGGGGACAGCTGAAGAAGACAAAAATAAAAATAAATGGTTCCCTAGCAGTATTGAGTTGTTGCGTAATCATGCGTAACATCCCACTACTACTATACCCGTATTGCCTGTGAGGCATGGAAGGGAGTTGTAGCAATGGAAATAAATAAGTAAATAATAATTGATGATTTGGGTTTTCTTTATTTTTTATTATCATTATAAATATATTTTTTTATGAACATTTCACTTTTTTTTTTATATAAAGTTAGATTTATTTTTTGGCTCATAGAAGTTTCCTTTGTTTTTTATAGATATTTATGTTATTATTTCTGAGGTTTCTTTTTCGCTCATTCGAATGTTGTTGTTTTTATTTTATTTTAATCAACAAATGCATGATTGTATACAACTTTTATCTTTAATTTTAATTTATCCTATTAATTAATTATTTAATTGATTATTTTATTTATTGTGTCTATTTAATTATTGTAATTTACTCTTTCGTACAGGCCTACTTTTTTTATGGTCCACTAATCTCAATCTTTGCCCGCTTGTTGGGGGTAGCCTTAATCTTATCGGAGGAGGTTGCATTTCAATCTAGTAACACCATATGGATAATGATGAGATAAAATTTCTTGACTCCTTCAACCACATGAAAGTTTTAATAGAATAATTTTTGTTTTTACAAATTCTAACTATAACCTTTAGATATCCAATAAAGAATTTTTTAAAAATTAATACTCACTCCTTCTTTTTGAGTTTTTCAGAACAGGAATGCATTAAGTGAAATTATTTTCTATTTCGAAAAATAAAACTTGAGATGAGCGTCACCCTATTTGAAAGTGAAAGGGTTATTGTTAATTTCAGTTTATCAATAACTGCTCAACCGATTTTGATGATTTGTACATGAATAAAAATTTGAAATGTTTTGAAACAATTGAGTCGTCGGTGCATGATCATGTTGGGGATGCGTTAAAAATCAATTCATTCTTTTTTTTTTTTCTTGCCCCCATACAGTAAACCTGTATGAAGACTATGTATTTATTAATTTAGATATGTTCCGTGCACTTGAAATAATATCATTACATGTGTAAGGTAATGCAATATTAGCTCACATTTTTATAAGTAACATTACATTATTAATGTAGGATTGTATGAAAAATTATCAATTGTACTTTGGTATTCCAGCATAAACACCATTTTCAATATCACATTCAGCTTTTCCTCTCAGAATTTTGAAATATCCTTTATCACCCCAGTCTGAATTCCATGAGTTTACTACTAACCAATAGGGGGTCTCGTCTTCTACTCCCCAGCCGATTATTCTTATCGCATGACCTCCAACGTTTTTCCCAGCAACATGATGGTAAACACCTGTAATAATTCATTTAATAAAATAATAATTGATCAATTAAATTATGCATTATATTAATCACATTAATTATAACCATTGTATTAATCATAATTAATTACTAGCTTGGGTTGTTCTCATATACATGATAAGAACAGCTAACAATATCCAGAAATACAATATATATATATATATATATATATATATATATATATATATTGTAACACTTTTGTGGGTAATAAATATTTATTTATAACATATATATTTATAACATTTTGATCTTTATAGGTTTGACCACACTGGTGGCGCACGAACTTGTGGAGGAGTCACCATCCTCGTTTCTACCACATTAGCCTCACAGAAAATTAATCTGCAGACCGATCTACAAGCTATCGCCTTAAGAATTCTTAGCAGTACTCCATTTACTTTATGTAATATATACCTTCCTCAGCAAACTGCAGTGTCTGAGTATCAGTTAACTAACATTTGCGCTCAGCTTCCACCTCCTGTAATTGTTGTTGGAGACTGTAACGCCCATAACTTACTGTGGGGCTCCAATAGGACCGATAATCGGGGAAAATTAATAGAAACGGTTTTAGAAACAAATCACCTCTTTCTCCTCAATAGCGGTGAACCAACCTACCTCAGCCCTACACACGGGACTCATTCATCAATCGATCTCGCATTCTGTTCCTACGGATTAGCTGTGGATTCTTCTTGGGCAGTGATACCTGATCAGCATTCAAGTGATCATTTCCCTATAATGATCAACCTAGCTGGCAGGAAACCTTATTCATTCAAAAGACGACGCTGGATCCAAGATAAAGTTGATTGGCCAAGTTTCACTGAGTCCGCACAGCTAGACTTCTTACTTTCTGACGACGTCAATGAATGCTGTACATTGATTACTACCAAAATAAAAGAAGCAGCAGATTCTTGTATACCCAAAACCCCACTTAATCCCAAACGCCGCCCGCTACCCTGGTTCAATTCTGACTGCAAAGATGCTGTTAGAACTCGTAGGAAGGCATACCGAAAATTCAAGAAAAATATGACACTCCAAAATCTAGTAAATTATAAGAAAGAAAAAGCGAAATGCAAACGAATTATAAATCAAAGCAAAAGTGATTCGTGGAAAGCTTTCGTATCATCGGTGAGGTCGGATACGCCTGCCTCAGTAGTTTGGAGAAAAATAGGAGCCATAGAGGGAAAAAGATTCAGTCCTTCTATCCATCTCGATATTGATGGCCGACTGGTGAGTGATGAAAAACACCTAGCTAATGAATTCGCAAAGTACTTTTCCTTACATGGATTACCTTTTGAAGAAGAATTTTTAAACTACAAAAGAGATATGGAAAAGCACCCTATCGAATTCAGGTTACAAGAAGATGCTGAAGTATACAACGTTCCTTTCAGTTTTTCTGAACTTAAGAGTGCACTGCAAGCGTTGAAAGGAAACTCTCCAGGTCCAGATGAACTGACGTACAGCATGCTTAAACACCTCTCCGACAAATCCTTAGTCCAAGTACTTATCTTCCTTAACAAAGTATGGACCACTGGAGTATTTCCTACTTCATGGAAACAATCTCACGTGATACCCATACTGAAAAATGGAAAGAACAAAACTCTATTATCTAGTTATCGTCCTATCTCTCTAACCAACTGCCTTAGTAAGCTAATGGAAAAAATGGTAAATAAAAGACTGATATGGACCCTTGAAAGAAATGGCCTATTTAACAACCTCCAATGCGGTTTCCGTAAGCATCGTTCTACTATCGACAACTCAATTCGACTAACCACCGCCATTCAAAACGCATTTATTCAGAAAATGTACGCCGTA
Source organism: Aelia acuminata (assembly GCA_911387785.2). Classification (NCBI taxonomy): domain Eukaryota; kingdom Metazoa; phylum Arthropoda; class Insecta; order Hemiptera; family Pentatomidae; genus Aelia; species Aelia acuminata. The sequence continues at coordinate 22,330,974 of OU426984.1, read as the reverse complement.
GCAATATTTTTTGACATTCATAAAGCCTTCGACACAGTATGGAGATATGGCATTCTAAAACGATTAAAAGAATGGGGAATTAAGGGTTACATGGCCCAGTTTATAAGGGGTTTTCTTGAAACCAGGTACTACAGAGTTTGTGTTGGAGGAAGCGAATCCGAAAATATTGCACTGGACTGTGGTGTTCCACAGGGTTCGGTATTAAGTCCAACACTTTTTTCAATTGCAGTGTCAAACTTAAGTGATAGCCTAGTGGAAAACGTCGAAGGTTTTTTATTTGCTGATGATTTTTCGGTAATCTGCTGCTCCACTGATCTTGAGTACATAAGGGATCAATTGCAACTGGTAGTTACCAACCTTGAAACATGGTCGAGCAAAACTGGGTTTATATTCTCCGCCGAAAAAACACGTTGTGTCTTATTCAGTCGTCGCAGGAACAGAAATACTCCTCCTGCCATCATTTTAAAGGGATCGCCTCTCTCTTACGTGGAGAATGTAAAGTTCCTTGGCCTCCATCTTGATCATAAACTAACATGGTCTCATCATATAAATCAATTGAAAATGGAGTGCGAAAATAGGATGAAGATACTTAAGAAATTAGGACATACCTCTTGGGGTTCTGACAGAAAAATGCTATTGAGGATTTACCAGGCTCTGATCCAATCAAAGATGGACTACAGTTCCTTTATTTATGGCTCCGCAAGTAAATCTGTCCTATCTCGGCTGGATTCGGTGCATCATACTGGTTTACGTTTATCTACAGGTGCATTTCGTAGTAACCCAGCCCTTAGCCTCTGTTCGGAAGCTGGTGTACTCCCCTTAACTTTCCGTCGTCAAAAACTTGGTGCAAGATATCTTTCCAAATTATTCACCCAGCCCGACAATCCTACATACGACTGCTGCATCAATCCTCGTTATAAAAACTTATGCGAGAGAGCGAAAAACCCGTCACTCCCAGTTAGTATAAGGCTCGATGATATTTTAAAAGAAATTAAAAGGAATCCAATAATGTTCAGTGACGACAACCTAGCCCCTTGGGTTCTAACCGCTCCCGCTATCAATATGGATTTGTTCCGATTAGTTAAAAATAATGAATCAATCCACTGCCTGAAAACCACGCTCTCCTCTATTCTCTGCAATTACAAAAAGAGTCTAATAATATACACGGATGGTTCTAAAACAGAAGAATCTGCATCCTGTGCGATAGTGTTTGATCTGACTTCAAAAAAGTACAAACTAAACAACCTCTGTTCCATATTTACAGCTGAATTAACAGCTCTGCTGAAGGCCCTCGAACATAGTATTACGGCTAAAGCAGACTCGGTTGTGATTTGTTCGGATTCACTAAGCGCCTTGAAAAGCGTAAGAAATCCTTTCTCAGAAAAACCACTGGTCAAAGAAATTCACAGCCATTTATACCAGATGAAAAAATCTAAGAAAGGAGTTCTTTTTGTATGGGTGCCAAGCCATATCGGTGTGGTAGGCAACGAAATGGCTGATAGAGCAGCCAAATCAGCTCACGGATTGGATAACATAGAAATTTCCTTTTTATCGAGCACAGAGCTGTTCTTGCCTCTTAGAGGGGAGATTTGGAAGAAGTGGCAGGTAGCATGGGATGGGCAAGTTCTTAATAAGCTTCGCATGATCAAGAGATCAGTTAGGGAATGGCCTTCATGTTCAAGTTTATCTAGAAGAGAGGAAGTGGTCATTGCACGCCTCCGCATAGGGCACTGCCGCCTCACCCACAGCTATCTGATGGCTAAAAAGCCAGCGCCTCAATGCACACAGTGCAGAACATTACTATCTGTGAGGCACATAATAGAAGAGTGCCCGGTTTATAATGACAAGATGATCCAGATGGGAATTCCTCGGTCTATCGCTACAACATTAGGAGCAAATCAGAAGATGAACAGAGAACTCTTGAGTTTCATTAAAGAAGTGGGGCTCTACCCTCTCATATAACAGCTACGCCCTTTCTGATTTGCGGGTGATGATAACCTTCGCTGTTTTTCACCCTGTTTAAATAAATAAATAAATAAAATATTTATTTAACAGACATATTCAGTTATCACAATGCCAACGAATTATTAAAACTTAAATATATGAGCAGGTTACAAAATTGATAACTTTATCACACACAATCATATGACTTGAGCAACACAATCAAGACACAGACTTCAACTTAATTATTCAGTCTCTGCCCCTTATATATATCGTAAATAGTGGGGCCTGGAATCTTCTAGAATAATGTCGGCAATTCTCCGTCATTACGGAATGATCTAGACAAAAACAGTTCATCCCAACCGGTTATTTTGTTCCAACATGCGGTCCGGGAGGTTACGCCATATGTCTTTTTTTTATTTGCTTATCGATTTAACGTTACACTGCCCCCTCCTTAGAGACATTCCTCCTGGATGTCTTCTTTTCCATGCTTCTGCTCCCTAGGTCAAACGAAAGGTCTCTTCCGTAATCCGCTGCACCTGTTCATCTTCGTGGTTCCTTGCATATGGCACCAAGCGATTATAATGGACGATTATAGGCCTTCCTTTGGGATACTTGGAGACCCTGTAGATCACATCATTGATGCGCTTCTTTATCACGTAGGGTCCCTCCCAGTTCTTGTGCAACTTTGGGCAGAATCCTCGCTTTCTTCTTGGGTTATAGAGCCAAACGAGGTCTCCTTTTTGGTACCCACCCTGATCGGCTTTACTATCGTAGTGTCTCTTCATCCGGTCGCTGGCCAAACAAAGATTCTTGCGAACTAGCTCGTGCGTGTATTCTATTCTCTTCTGGAGTCCGGATACATAGTCTTGCCCAGATAGATCCACCCCAGGTTTGCTGCCAAAAATGAGGTCACAAGGTAACCTCATCTCTCGACCGAAGAGAACTCTCGTAGGTGCCTGTCCAGAGGATTCATTTACTGCAGAGCGGTAGGCCATGAGGAAATACGGGATCTGACGGTCCCAATCTCGTTGATGGTCAGAGGTTACCTTGGAAAGGTACTTTATAAGGGTTCGGTTCATCCGTTCTACCATTCCGTCAGATTGTGGATGGAGGGCCGTAGTCCTGGTCTTTCGAATCCCAAGCCTCTTGCAGACTTCCTGGAATAATGTGCTCTCGAAGTTCCTCCCCTGATCTGAATGCAGTTCAATTATTACTCCGAAACGGGTGATGAACTCCTTCATCAAAACGTCGGCCAGGGTAGCAGCCTCTTGGTTGGGGACACTATATGCTTCCACCCACTTGGAAAAACAGTCCACGATTACAAAAACGTACTTATTTCCAGCTTCACTTTCTGGGAATGGTCCTAATATGTCCATAGCTACCCTTTCGAAGGGGCTCCCTGCAATATACTGCTGCATCCGAGCACGGCGTTTGCGAGCTGGTCCGTTGCTTGCAGAGCAGGTGTAACATTTACGGCACCAGTCCCTGACATCCTCAAAGCAGTTCACCCTGTAGAACCTTTCGCGTACTTTCTGGAGTGTTTTTGTCACACCAAGGTGTCCTCCTGACACTTCATTATGTAGCAGACGAAGTACCTCCGGCACGCAGGTCCTCGGTATCAGAAGCTGTTTCCTGGATAGGCTGCCGTCTACATTCTCCACAACCCTCTTGAGCAAGCCATTTTCTATTACAAGGGAGTTCCACTGTGCCCAGTACGCCTTCAAAATAGGTGAGAATGGTGCTACCTCTTGCCAAGTTGGGCAACATTACTCCTAACATTTACGACTTGCCGTTTTAGGTCTATTTGGAAACCACATGTGTTCATTATGTCCATTCCAAGAATAACTTCTTCTTCTATATCAGCCACTAGTGCTGAATTTGAACCGCGAGACAAAATTTGAACCCAACTGTATCTTTACCTCTGCTTCTCCAAATACTTTGGCTTCTTCTCCTGTAGCGGTCCTCAGTCGCCACCTGGAGGGCGACAGCCTTTTATCACCAACTACTTTCGGGCCGACGATGGTCTTCGTAGCAACGGTGTCTACCAACATGGCGTATCCAGTGCCGTTGATGATGCCATCCACATATAAACTACCGGTTCTGTGCCCCAATGAGGCTACAACCACAAGGGGAGGGTCTTGAAGACGTTGTTGGGTCGATGTCGCCCTCCAGGAGTCGACCCGTCTTAGTTTCCCTGGGATTTTGGTGCGTCAGTAGCAGCCCGCTTCTTGCAGGCACTCCTGACGTGTCCGAGTTCTCCGCATCCCCAACACCGTACTGGTCTCCTTTTCCGAGAATAAAGCGCCTTCACAACTTTTAAAAGCACCTCTTCCAGGTTGTTCGGGTTTGCGGGTTCCTGATGCCCTTCGCTGTCGTCGGTACTGTTCATGGCCCGGGCTCTGCATGGCTGCGAGAAGCCTCCGTAGCCGCTTCAAATTCCAGTGCTGTGGATAGAGCGTCTACTAGTAATTTAGGGCGAGTCAGACGTACCGCTCTCTGAAGCTCCAAATCCCTCAAGCCATCGACGAACGCTTGGACCGCTAAGCACTCCAACAAACTTTCTGGGGCCGTTGGATAAGCCAGTCTCACCATCCTGGCAACGTCCGCCTCAAACTCCTGGATCGTCTCTGCTGATTTCTGTTTCCTGTTTTTCAGCTGGGACTGATACACGTGCTCAAGGTGGGCGTGGCCAAACCGCATCTCTATCCGGCTTATCAACTAGTCAAAATCATAGGGGTCATCAGATTTCAGGGTCTGGAGGCCCTAGACAAAAATTCTCCGTCATTCCGGAATGATCTAGACAAAAACAGTTCGTTCCAACCGGTTATTTTGTTCCAACATGCGGTCCGGGAGGTTACGCCATGTGTTTTTTTTTATTTGCTTATCGATTTAACGTTACAATATATATATATATATATTTATAAATTTTTCTTTGGATAACCACTTAATTTAATTTTATATTAATTTCAAATATTTTATTTTTGAAGAGAAAAGATTGGTCTAGGCCGGAAGTTGTACTCGGGTAATCTATCCACTGGTTCAATCAATAAGAGAAGTGAAATCAATCTCCAAAAAAAAGTATCAAAATACATAGTAGTTTTTGGAAACTGTTTAATTATTTAATGTTAAACGATATATCATCTTAAGAATTTTCTTGTCAAACGTCTTTCACTATGTATATGTCAAAAATATATGATCGGTGAATATAAAAATTATTCCCTTTTGGGTATCCCATTTTTTAAAATGATGCTTAAACGCTCCTTTGCGATAATAATGAGTAAAAAATATGTCTTTATTATTACATTATGATAATCAAGATTACACATTTTGAAACTAGTTAAGTTTTTTTTTATTAATTCTTTGAAGAAGCCTGAATACAGGAGAATATAACACATTTTATAGATATATTTATATAGTCTGAGTTTTACAAAACCCAAACTTTCTTCTTCTGTTACATTCATCTGTTTTATTATATTACTTTAATATTTTATTTACCAATTTATAATGTTATTATTCATTAATTAAAACCAGAAATAAAAATTAAATCTCATAATAATACACTGAAAAAAATATTTATATTAGGGCCTCAATGTGTTTCCCTAAGTTTCAAGACCTTCGGTCTTTTAGAAAAAATTATGAAGATTTAATGAATAATCTTGAGTTTCTAAGTAGTTGTTCCCAGACATGGCTGAGAAACAGGCCACACCATTTGTTTTTTTTTACTTTTCATATCTAAGTTTTTTCCGTAGAGGGGATATCGTTCATACCTTTTTCTTGTTCTGGTTATGTCCTGTATTCCTGCTTGTGAATATATAAATAGTACATCTTTTCCAGCTTCCATTGTCTGTAATATTTCCAAAGCTAGGAAAATAGCTTTCACTAACCTCTCTATTGGTGATCTATGCTTGCATAATAATAAGACAGTAAGCCGTACTTATGGAATTGATCTGTGTAGGATACCAGCTCAAACATTATGAATTGCTGCATTTGCTCAAACGTCAGTGAAAATGGGATCCGTGAAAGATATTGGTCTATTTTCTCTAATTTGAGTTTTTTCAAAATTTTTGACGAAGTATTTGCTGACAGACTGTGTTACTGGGTGATCATCCTGTATGTTAGTATATGAAGACCCCACGCTAAGAACGTGTTCAGTCACATTTTGCAAATTTTACAGGTGAGCAAAAAGAATGTTTATATCTTGTATAGAACACAACCTAGTAACTCTAACTCAATGGGAAAAAATAGTGTATGCTCAATATATTTTCAAATAATGATAAGGTTAATGAAAATACAATTCATTATTTGTTAGTTCACAAAGAATTAATAAATATCTCCCCAAAAAAGAATTGTAAATATCTCAAGGACTGAACCCGCTGTATTCGTGTAAACTACACAGATATGTAGTCTTACTATAATGCGCTGTAAAACAATATTCTCAAAAATTGGACTGAACACGTTTTTAGCGTGGAGTCTTCATATGTATATGACACTGATCAATATATATATTGATTCAATTTTATGAATTAACAGATACCTCCTAATCAGGGTGGTGGGATGACCGAGTGAGCAAACGGGTTAGAAAATGCGCGTTGCCACGGACAACTGGACATATGATTGGTATTTAAGATAGTAAGTTCAAAAGCCTGGGCCATGTGAAATTTAATAATACTCGGCATTAATCCCCCACCCTCCCCCTTGGCCCGGAAAGGAATAAGCACACACCATTTATTCGTAGATTTCCAAGCGGCTTATGACTCCATAAACAGATAGATGCTATATAAAGCTATGAAGGAGATGAATATATCATTGAAGCTGGTCCGATTGGTAAGAGTAGCCACATCTAACTCTAAATGTCAAATTAGAATAGAGTCCAGTCTGTCAGATCCTCTAGAAACAAGGAATGGATTGAAGCCAGGAGACTCCTTGGCGTGCCTTCTATTCAACATACGAGGGGTGATCAAAAAGTTCCAGGACTGTTGAGATTGCGCGGCAATGGAGTGTCATAGAGCAGTGCGGTTGGCAGCATTGTTTAGCGTGACTTCCTGAGCTCAGCTGTTTATTCAGTTTGTTGATAACCTTCTTCATTGCAAAGTTACTGCTGTTTTCGTAAAAAAAAGTTTTTTGTGTTCGGCGATTTTGTGAAATGAATGTAAAGGAAGAGCAACGCGTTTGCGTAAAGTTTTGTGTGAAGTTGGGTAAAATGTTTACTGAAACTTTTCAAATGTTGCAAGTGGCTTTCGGTGATGAATGTCTGAGTCGGTCAAGGTGTCATGAGTGGTACAAAAGGTTCAAGGAAGGCCGGACATCGTGTGAAGATGATTCTCGTTCAGGGCGCCCATCAACTTCGACTGACGACGATCATGTTGCAAGATTGAACAGTCTCGTGCGTTCTAATCGTCGACTAACCATTCGTGAGATGGCTGAAGAATTGAACATTTCATTTGGTTCGTGTCAACAGATTTTAACAGAAAATTTGCAGATGAGAAGGGTGGCTGCAAAGTTTGTTCCGAGACTGTTGACTGAGCAGCAGAAAGAACACAGAGTTCAAGTTTGTCAGGAACTTCTTGAAATGGCAAATGACAATGAAAACTTCTTAAAACAAGTCATTACTGGAGATGAAACGTGGGTTTATGGCTACGACGTGGAAACGAAGGTCCAGTCATCACAATGGAAGACAAAATCCTCCCCAACCCCCAAAAAAGCACGTCAGGTCAAATCAAACGTCAAGGTCATGCTTACTGTTTTTTTCGACTGGGAGGGTGTTGTTTACCATGAATTTCTTCCACGAGGTGAGACCATTAACCGCTTTCGTTATCTTCAAACCCTGAGAAATTTGCGCGAGGCAATAAGGAGGAAGAGACCAGAGTTGTGGCGGAGCGGTGAGTGGGTGCTGCATCATGACAATGCGCCTGTTCATTCCGCACTGCTCATTCGCGACTACTGCACCAAAAATGGAATGACGGTCATTCCCCAGCCTCCATATTCACCTGACCTTGCCCCTGCAGACTTTTTCTTGTTTCCAAAACTTAAGAGACCCATGAAGGGAAAGAGATTTGAGTCCGTAGATGACATTAAAAAAAAATCGCTGGAGCAGCTACACACCATTTCACAAGATGATTTCTCAAAGTCCTTCACACAGTGGAAACATCGTTGGGAAAAATGTATAGCTTCCCAAGGAGAGTACTTTGAAGGGGACGACGTCCAATAGCCTGTAGATTTTTTAAATAAATTAATAAAAAATCAGTCCTGGAACTTTTTGATCACCCCTCGTATGCCTGGAGAAAGTGGTACATGATTCTGGAATACAAACAAGCGGACATATTTTCACTAAAGGCTTCCAACTTCTTGCCTATGATATTATCAGTAGATCAGAATCAGGCATAAAAGAGGCCTTTGCAGCTTTGGAGAAATCCGCAAAGAGAATGAGACTAGTTATAAACAAATCCAAGACAAAGTACATGGTTGCAGGGTCTGAGCTGCGTGATCCATCTATTGAAATACAGGGGTACAAATTTGAAGTAGTCCGAGGATTTGTGTACCTTGGGTCATTTGTGGATACCGAAAACAACACCTCCAAAGAAATAAAGAAGAGAATCCTAGCTGCCACCAGGATAGGATAGGATAGGGGTTTTAGGGCGATAAATATCGCGATTATTACGCCCAGCTGCCACCAGGGGTCATTATGGCTTAAACAAACAAGCTTTTCAGGATCAAGGAAATAAATAAGGACACAAACGTGACGCTTTATAAAACTCTAATCAGACCCATACTGACATACGGCTGTGAATGCTGGGTACTAAAAAACACTGATGAACAGAAGATTTCTGTTTTTGAAAGAAAAATTCTCAGGAGGATCTATGGGCCCATACGAGAAAATGGTAACTGGAGAATGAGACCCAACAGAGAATTGTACGAAAGATTTAAGGATGTCCCAGCAGTTAATTTTACAAAGATTAGCAGGCTGCGTTGGGCTGGTCATGTCCAAAGAATGGCGGACAGCAGCATTCCAAAGATAATAATGGAATATGCTGTAATGGGCAAAAGGAAAATAGGAAGACCCCGGACAAGATGGTTGGACCAGGTTGGATGCGGCTTGGAGCGTCAGGCTGGTGGACGATGGCCAGGAGCAGAGATGAGTGGGGGCGATTTCTTTTGGAGGCCAGGGCCCAAACTGGGCTGTAGCGCCAAGGGTGTATGTATGTATGTATGACTAAACTGAGACATTGAGGCCGAGGTTTAGCACTCTTGAGTCTGACAGTGGAGGTTTGAATCCCCCCTGGTAGCAGTGGCCCCCCTAGAATCAATCTAGACCTTCCAACCCTGATTAGAAAACCAACCCCCCTTTCAAAACTTGTACATGTGGCATGTGTTTATTTTCTTAATCGATAAAGAAAACCAATGTCAAAACCTGTAATCGATACTTGTTGTTTTTCAGACTAGTACAATCGCAGGATGAGTAAGACTGAAATTTAATTGATGATTCATTAGTTACCTTTTTTGTAATGGAAGAAATCTTCGTAGACAGCGAACGTTCCTTCCACTGGACCATTTTTCATTATCTCACGCTGAATTGCTGTTTCACTTTCAGGTATGAAATAATATTTTTCTCCTGTTTAAAAAATAAGTCATGTTAGTATAATCACTTATCAGCAAGTAGCTGAATTATAAAGATATTTTTATATCAGTTTTATAGTTATTATTGATGGCGATGGCCGATAAGGCTCAAAAATGACTCCACGTACGATCAAGAAATTTTTGTCGGCGTGTGGCCGTAGAGCCTCTGAAGAAGGTTTCCGATTTTATCTTTAGGTTGTAAAATTTAAGAGAAAAGAACCGGAATTTTAAGCCTCTCGCAATATGTAATTAGGCTGTCTGTACGGGTTAGTCAATTAAAAATTTAGTTCAAGCTCCAGATTACCAGGAAGCTCTAGGGTGTGTTTCACTCAATGTTTATTGTTCATTCATTCAGTTTGCAACGGTTATATATTTTTTCAGCTGTTATTTTTAAATTACTAAAAAATTAAGCGTAAGTGTAAGTTTCTCCTTTGCATTTTAAAATAAAATAGTGATTTTACATTTTTGCAATCAATTAGAAAACCAACTGGATTCCTTAAAAAATTAATTTTCACATAAAAAGGCTAATTGATCAACACATTACATTTAATGAATAAGTAATATAGAAGTAAATTTAATGCAATATGAGTGAACATTTCTTAGTAGTACAGTAAGCGAATAAAACTGACATAACTTGACTGAATATAAACCGAAAACAAAAAGTTTGATGTTTTCTTATTATGGTTATGAAAAAGAAGTTGGATTGATTACTATGTATGATGAGCATTCCAGTTGACAAAATGACTAAATCCAATTCCAGCATTTTTCCAATAAGATTTTTTCACCCCTCATAGTTCAGGATAAAAAGAAATATGGTTAAAAAATCGTGCCTTCATTTGCAGGAAAATTATTTTTTTTTGTGAATGAATGGTTCCTTATATGGGCGGATTGTGCAGAGCTCTGATCTTAATATTAATAGCAACTTAAAACCGAAGTTTCAAGAAGGTGCTAATTTTATTCTATATTTCATTTAATTTTAAAGTTTTTCTGTTATTAAAACTACCACACAACTACCAGAGCGAAGTCGGAACCCTAGCTAGTTTAAAATGTAAACAGGTGACTATTATGGGGAATCCCAGTGAGGGGTGATAAAATGTATGTACAAAATTGGTGTTTGGAGACCAGAGGAGAAGGCTTGATATGTGTTTGGTGTCAGAATTGTATCAGATATCCATACACGTTGCGGAGTGTGTTTTGCAATTTATTTTGGTGAAGATTGTTGCTGTTTCACATTTTGAAAATGCACAAGTTTTTCTTGATCTTTTGGAGGATTGGTTTTTCTATTACAGAGACGTTAGAGGATATTATTAAGGAAGTCTAGGAGACAAAGTCCATTAACATTTTTCATGTCATGGTAAAACATTTCCCTTAGGTTGGATAAATATGGCATACAATCAATATATGATGGTTTCATTATTTTTTTTTTTTTATATTGCACATTTTGCACTCTTGCTGCAGATTAATGATTACAATTCTATTTGTTACCAAAATATTGATACTGTATTGCCTAAAAGTCGAATCTGCATTAACAACCTAGTGTATTTAAAGTTAGCTGAGAGGAATAAATAATCAGAAATCTTTCCTAAAGTTAGGAAAAAGATTTAAATGTTCGCTATAGGTAGAATGCTGTAATCGTGATGCTTTATCTAATATGTAGCATTTATATTTATTTAGTATTCTATTACTACTTGATTTTATCTTGGCTGCTACAGTTTCAAATATTATCTTAATCTCTTCTATGGTATCAAGCACATTTTTTAGTTGGGAACTCCAGTTGTATTTAGTCAGAATAAAACTAGATGAATCCAATCCATTTCTGAATGCTAAGAAACATATTTTAGAATTTCTTCTATCTTCCATTCCTAAAAGTCTGGTGAAACAATTTAGGATGTGCTTCAGTATATTGCAGCCAGTGCAGAATCAGTTTCTAATCTTATTAAAAAATTTGGTATAGTTTTCTAAGTGAGAATGTGTTTTTGTAAAAATTTATGCTTGAATTTCCTAATAGTTCTATATACAAAAGGCTCCACACTTATGCACAACAAGGATGTTTTAATTTAGTTTTTTTTCAATTTAAGCTATCAGCTTCTTTTAACTGAGCAGTTGAACTTCCCATCTGATTCTGCTTATAATTTCCATACTATATTTACCAATATAGCACTACATGTTCCATAATATAAAATATATTATATGCCCACGTATTATATTTCATGCTATGACTACCCATAATATTGGGTTGTCCGAAAAGTTCTTAGAGATTTTATAAATGAAATTTGCCTTTTATTTTTTTTTTACTAAAAATGAATCACAAATTTAATATTTATTTACATGCCTTTAATCTTCATGGAATTAACTATGTTTACTCACTGAATTCGTCTTTAATAAGGCTCAGTAGTGTTGTTTATTGCAAACCAGCATGAGTGACGATTTAGTTCATTTTTGGCATATTAAGCTGTTCTTTTCTAAAAAAGGGAAAAACGCAGCCCAAACTGCAAGAAAGATTTGTGCCATGTATGGCATCGATTCAGTTGCTGATAGCACGGATCAGAAGTGGTTTTCGCGGTTTAGATCAGGAGATTTCAATTTGGAAGACCAACCTCGGGCTGGCCAGAGTCCAATTCTTGACATCGAGGATATTATGACGGTCATCGCAAAATTACTGTCCGTGAGATAGCTGCGGAGGTAAGAGCCTGCATATCGACTGTTTTTGAACATCTAAAGAAGGCCAGGTACCTCTGTCGTTACGACGTTTGGGTTCCCCATGAGCTCAATGAAAGGAACCTTATTGATGGGAAGTTTTACCTCACCCGCCGTACTCTCCTGACATTGCTCCTTTGGATTTCCATCTTTTCTGTTCCCTCGAAAATTTTCTACAAGGGAAATCCTACTCTTCAAAAGATGACGTCAAAACGGATCTCTTATTGTTCTTCAGTAGTAAGGACAATGATTTTTGGAAAAAAGGGATAATGGACCTTCCAAGCCCTTGGGAAAGAGTAATCGCTAACCCTGGTAACTATTTTGTAGATTAAATAAATAAATTTTAAGCTGTTCATCAATTTTAATTTTTGTCCAAATTTCTCTACAAACTTTCCGGACAACCCAATAATTACCTTTTACCCTTAAATCTTCCTGAGTAACAATTGGTAATGAAATATATCCATATGATTTCCATATACTGAAGTTCACATAGAAAATAATCAAATATGTTTTTAGTAGATTATATACTCATAGATATGTAAATAGCTCCAGGCTAGAAGGCATAGTCAATTCTTCTTTCCAAAAATTACAAGATATATAAGCTCTTGATATGTTCGCGTAACAGGCTCTATTTGCTTAACCAAATTTACTCTTTAACAGTTACTCCGGGACTGGTTTTCCGTCCTTCTTTTTGTGAACTAGTGGATAGTTGAGCCCACAGTTAGAGCTATCAATCATAGGAGTGTTTCTATGCTCGATGGTTAGAGCTTTTAAAGAGGTTTATAGAAGCCTTCTTGATAACATTAAGGAAGTAACATTAGTTATAACTTTATGAAAATACCGAATAATATTCTTCATTAAACTGCTGCTTAATTAAGCATTTGTATGGAATGAGCCAACTTGTTTTTGCTTTTTTGCAAACAAAAAATGTTTCCCAAATATTGCTTATAGACTAATTGTATCAGGGAGAAAAGGTATTATACTAATTTATTATATATTTTTATAATTCTTACCATAATGTAAGTCCTGTTTATAAGAAACAGAGTATGATTCCTCACACTTCTTTTTGCAATCTGGTGTAGGAAGAATTTTACTACAATTAGGAAGGGGGCCTGTACTATGATGTTCGCATGGTGGTATCTCATACGGTTTGCAACCCTAAAAGTAAGATCGATTTTCAATGTAGGTTAACGTTTTATTAATGAAAATGAGCGATATTCATATATAAAGAAAGAAACAACAAATAAAGTAATTGTAAAAAAAAAAAAATCTGGTGCGTGCTCGCAACACACAACTTTCACTTACCAACTTACTTAGATTAGAAATTAATGCGTTTTGTTAATTACCACTTCTCAAATGAACAGAACGGCTTTAATTATGAACAACGGTCTGTCATTAAAGGCGTACTCCGCATGCGTGGGCTCAACGAGTTTTATTAGTTGACTGAATATTTTTCTCCTCTTTATGTTTTCTTTATTTTTATCATAACTCATATTTAGCCATTTCTTATTTTTAGGCGTTACGAGAGACAGTTAATTTCTCCATGTAAACAAAAACAAAGGTACTTTATAAGAAAGAAACAAACAAACAAAAAAGGCCCCCCCCAAAAAAAAGCCCCCTCAGAACATTTTAATAATGATAAAGCTTACCTAATATTAAAGAAAACCTAATTTTCATTAAACATGACGAATTTGATAAAAATCGTTAAAGCCGTTTTTGAGATAATCGAAAAAAAGGTAAAAATGGGAAAAAAGTCATGAAATAAAGTGCCCCCTCAGTTGGACCAATTTTGATGAAATGTTGGCTTTTACATATTTGGTATATACATACATCAAATACCCAGTTTTTTTCAAAATCGTTAAAGCCGTTTTTGAGTAAATAAAAAAACACGTGAAAACATACGAAATTTATTAAGTAATGTCCCCCCTTCGGTTAATCAATTTCGATGAAATTTTTACAGTCATATCTCGGGCTTCTACGTACATCAAATACCCAGTTTGATCAAAATCGTTAAATCCGATTTTGAGTAAATAAAAAAAACACGTGAAATTGGTACAAAATTTACTAAGTAAAGTCCCCCCTCCGGTTGATCAATTTTGATGAAATTTTTACAGTCGTATCTCGGGCATATAAATACCTCATATACCCAGTTTTATCAAAATCGTTAGAGCCGTTTTTGAGAAAATCGAAAAAGACGTAGGAAGTTATTAAATAAAGTACCCCCTCCCTTTGAGCAATTTTGATGAAATTTTTGCTGTCACATCGCGGGCATATACCTACACTAAATACCCAATTTCAGGTTCCCACGGTTTATAGTTTTTGAGCTAGTCTGTTCACACACACACACACACACACACACACAGACACACACACACACACACAGACCATTTCGCGGGACTTGGTTATTTCGACTCAGAGGGTCCCAAAACGTGTATTTCCGATGAAAACCGGAAGTCGAAAATTTTCACGATCGCAATACTTCCACTTACTATATATTTCATATATAGGTAATGAAAGCAAAAAAATAATAAATCCATAAAAAAATGATAGAATCTCATCACATAAAACTCTGAAATATAGAAGAGGATGATACTTTATGAAGCTTGCTTTTCACCAAAGAAGATCTCCAGCATTTAGATGCAGTTTGAGAAGTTGCAGATGCAGTATATTAAACTATCATTTTTGTTTACATTTTAATCTTTTTAAATACATTACTTTAATCATCTGTTCTTCAATTTAATATTGTAACACTTTTGTGGGTAACAAATATTTATTTAACAGAAATATTCAGTTATCACAATGCCAACGAATTATTACAACTTAAACACTTGAGCAGGTTACAAAATTGATAACTTTATCACACACAATCATATGACTTGAGCAACACAGTCAAGACACAGACTTCAACTAACTCCATTCAGTCTCTGCCCCTTATATATATCGTAAATAGTGGGGCCTGGAATCTTCTAGAACAATGTCGGCAATTCTCCGTCATTCCGGAATGATCGAGACAAAAACAGTTCGTTCCAACCGGTTATTTTGTTCCAACATGCGGTCCGGGAGGTTACGCCATATGTTTTCTTTATTTGCTATCGATTTAACGTTACACTGCCCCCTCCTTAGAGACATTCCTCCTGGATGTCTTCTTTTCCATGCTTCTGCTCCCTAGGTCAAACGAAAAGGTCTCTTCCGTAATTCGCTGCACCTGTTCTTCTTCGTGGTTCCTTGCATATGGCGCCAAGCGATTATAATGGATGATAATGGGCTTTCCTTTGGGGTACTTGAACACCCTGTAGATCAGGTCGTTGATGTTCTTCTTAATCACGTATGGTCCCCGCCTTCCATGTGGGTTGTAGAGCCAAGCAAGTTCTCCTTCTTCGTATCCACCCTGGTTGGCCCTGCTCCCGCTTTGTCTCCTCATCCGGTCTCTGGCGACGTGTCTCTTCTTGACAGCGATAGGGTGATTTAGATTCTCTTCTCGAGGCAATGACGGATCGACGCCTTCAATCGCCCTGTCCTTCTGCCTGTATTTCAGCTCGCTCTTCGTAGTCGCCTGCCGAACCAACGAGGTAATCGACGCTGAAGTCTCAACCTTAGTGCCTTTTCGAAGAATACTTGAGCGAATATCCCACGAAGGAAGTTTTACACTCTGTTCCACGGTGGTTACCACACTGGCTGGTCCCGGACTCCGTAAGGGCAGATCCTCTCCACTGATCTTGACACTCCTCCGTTCCAGGTCGAGCTGAAAGCCATACGCGTTCATAAGGTCCATCCCGAGGATTACATCTTCTTCAATGTCAGCCACTAGGACCGAGTGTGAGACACGGCTTGAGCCTAACTGTAACATTACCTCGGTTTTCCCGAATACCTTGGCTTCTTCTCCGTTCGCAGTCCTCAGCTGCCATCTGGAGGGCGTCAGTCTTTTCTTGCCAGCCACACTTGAAGAGACTATTGTCTTCGTAGCTCCAGTGTCAATCAGCATCATGTGCCTCTTGCCGTTGATGCTGCCATCCACATATGCGCTGTCGTCTCGGTGTCCCAAGGAGGTTACCATAATAGGTGAAGCACCTTGGTGACTGCCCCGGGAAGCTTTTAACCTCCGCGTATTGGCGTGTCCTATTTTTCCTGTGTCAGGAGCGACCCTTCCTTTGCAGGATCTCCTAATGTGTCCGAGCTCCCCACAGCTCCAGCACCGTACGGGTCTCCTTTTACGGAATTGTAGGACTTTTAAAACCTCCAAAACAAGATTCTCCAAGTCCGCAGTTATTGCCGGCTCCCCACAGTTCCTACACCGGAAGTGTCTTCTCTGCGAGTCAACAGTCTTCGCAACCCCTGAGAGAACACCTTCAAGGTCTCTGTGGTTCGCCTTGTCACGGTCGGTGGTAGGCCTGGTCTGGACACATCCATAGCTACGAGAAGCCTCGGTAGCCGCCTCATATTCCAACGCTGTGGATAGAGCGTCTACCAGTAATTTAGGGCGCGTGAGACGTACCGCTCTCTGAAGCTCCAAGTCCCTTAAGCCGTCGACGAATGCTTGGACTGCTAAGCACTCCAACAAACTTTCTGGGGCCGTTGGATAAGCCAGTCTCACCATCCTGGCAACGTCCGCCTCAAACTCCTGGATCGTCTCTGCTGCCTTCTGTTTCCTGTTTTTCAGCTGGGACTGGTATACCAGTTCGAGGTGGGCGTGGCCAAACCGCATCTCCAGCCGGCTTACCAATAGGTCGAAATCATAAGGGTCATTAGCGTTGAGGGTCTGGAGGACATCTAGAGCGTCGCCTCTAAGTGCCACCGTAAGGGCAACTACCTTATCTCTAGGCGACCACCCATTAGCACTAGCCGCAGCGTTAAACTGTTTCAGGTAATTCGACCAAGACGATTTACCATCAAAAGTTGGTGGTTTTATCTTGGCTCGGCTCTCCATAACTGCGGGTTCACGTGCTTCTTCGTCTAATAATGGTGTGCAGAGCTGCTCCCTGACAACCGCCTGGACCCCTTTTTCCAAGGCCCTTTTTAATCTCTCAACCTCCTCTTCGAACGCAGCAGTCCTCGCTTCTTGTTGGGCAAGCCTGTCGTTCACGCTATTTATCTTATCATTAAACTCGGCAGACAAATTGGAATTAAGCCTGGTAAATTTTTCATTTAAACTATTTATTTCAGCAGTTTGGCTGACCAATTTTTCATTTATTTCACCAGACAGGCTGGTCAACTTTTCATTTAGCTCGGCAGACTGGTTAGTCAATTTATTATTTATTTCAGCAGTCTGGCTAGTCATCTTTTCATTAATTTCGGCTGACAAACTTAAAAGCTCAACCGAATGGTTTGATAATTTGTCATTTAATTCGCCAGACATGCTTGCTAATTTACAATTTATTTCTGCCGATTGACTTATTAATTTATCATTAATTTCAGCCAACAAATTAGAATTTAGGCTGGATAACTTATCATTAAGCTCAACCGAATGGTTTGATAATTTGTCATTTAATTCGCCAGACATGCTTGCTAATTTACAATTTATTTCTGCCGATTGACTTATTAATTTATCATTTATTTCAGCCGACAAATTAGAATTTAGGCTGGATAACTTATCATTAAGCTCAACCGACTGGCTTGATAATTTTTCATTTAAACTATTGATTTCAGAAGACAAATTATTTAAAGCGGCTTTAAAAGAGCTATCCTCAAACTCTACAGTTTCAGGATCTACGCCCTGACTCGAGTAATACTCACGTAAGCGGGCCAACAAGATCGCTTTTGTCCCTGTAGTGTCTAAATCCAGCTCTTTTAATTCTCTCCGCAGCTCCGTGACTTTAAGTTCTCCAATTCGTTTACCTGGCATTTTTTTGTTTAACCCCACACCTGACACCAGTTGTAACACTTTTGTGGGTAACAAATATTTATTTAACAGAAATATTCAGTTATCACAATGCCAACGAATTATTACAACTTAAACACTTGAGCAGGTTACAAAATTGATAACTTTATCACACACAATCATATGACTTGAGCAACACAGTCAAGACACAGACTTCAACTAACTCCATTCAGTCTCTGCCCCTTATATATATCGTAAATAGTGGGGCCTGGAATCTTCTAGAACAATGTCGGCAATTCTCCGTCATTCCGGAATGATCGAGACAAAAACAGTTCGTTCCAACCGGTTATTTTGTTCCAACATGCGGTCCGGGAGGTTACGCCATATGTTTTCTTTATTTGCTATCGATTTAACGTTACAATATTAAGATAAATCACTCTTTTAGAAACAAATAACTGGTGTGGGTAAAGTAAAAAAGACCCGATTATAGTTTTGTTACTTTGAGTCCCCTTGTTTTTAATAAATATTTTTGACAAAGCAAACTAATAGTTACCATTTCACATACTTCCTTATGAAGCCGGCAGGCGAAATAAATATCATTGATTAAAAAATAAATTAATAACCAGGAGACCTATTGCTTTATTTCCCTTTACCTTAAATTTATAAATAAATAGTATAATAATATAAAAGTACATTTGTAGGACTATTAATGTGAAATGTACTGTTTCTGGTCTTTCAAATAATATATCTTAAAAAATAAATTATTCATTTATTAATAAGTTTAAAATTGTAAGCTAATGACAACAATATATCAATTAATAAAAGTTAATAAAGATATATTATTTCTAATCTTGTTAAGGATTGGGCTAAGTCACTTAACTCTTAACTCTTGCCTGTAAATAACTTAATGATTAGGTATTACTGTTAGTAAGATATTTACTAACCTGGTTGCTGTGGTAAGCACCTCCTGTTACAATTCCATTTTTAACCCAATAGTCCCAAGCTCCATCTGGGTACCCTCCTTGGCAGCCTGATCCACAATAGTCACAGCAACTTAAAAGATCTTCAGCGGAAAGTTGTACATTCATAGTACCATTTGAATGAATACATATTCTGTCCGTCATTGCTCCTATAGCGCCAAAGGCCTTCAAACATATAATTATTAACACTTTACATAAACATGTATTAATAATATTAATGAGGAATGTTTCAATGATTTCGAGTGAATGAACTATCTGCGACCTCCAACGTTATTGTTAATCTGATTTGCTCTGCTTGAAAAGGTGGTGCTTGCAGTGATGAGTCCCTTTTTAAATGCACTGGCCTCATTTAACAAAAATGAGCATTAAAATGATTTCACATCAATACAATTGTGACATTGGTTATCGGTTATTATTAAAGATGAAAAAACAATCTATCCAGTGACTTCAAAGGAAGAACGGACATCTCAGAACTGGGACAGTATCTTTGAGGACATTGATCCGTCACTGCCTCGAGATGAAAAGGAGGAAGCGAGAGACCTGGTGAATTAATATCGCCCTTTTGTTGGTTCAGAATGTGGCAAGCCATGAAAAACAAGCGTGGTATAGGCCAGAATCAACAATCACGACGCATGCCCAATTCGCCAAGCTGTGCTGCGACTTACTCTACTGTGCTAGATAGATACTGTGTTAATATTAATTGTTGTACCAAATATTGTCAATTGTTAATTCATAATAATATAAATTGTCATACCAAATATTGTTAATTGTTAATTCATAAATTGTTTATTTAGATTTAAAAAAAAAAAAAATTTAAAGATGTGTTAATATTAATTGTTGTACCAAATACTGTTAATTGTTAATTCATAAATTAACAAACATGTGTCATAAATGTAACCAGTTGGCTCAGAATAAAATAGTATTTTAGCTGTGTGAAATTGAATTTTAAAGCTCAAGATAAAAACTAAAACAGATACAGTGACTAAATAGAAAGAGGAGGAAAATCCTTTTCATTTGGAACGCTTTCCAAGGACCCCTTCATTATTATTTGTGAGGAGGAGACACCTCGCCAGCGATCGGATGAGAAGACACAATGATAACAGAGTGCAATTTATAAAGTTGGCGAGACTGATGTGTGCTTGATGTTAATTAGGATGGGGCATTACGAAATACTAGCCAAAGTCTTGAGAGAAAAAATATTTAGTGTGAGAAGAGCATGCCACGACTTTGGTGGGAGGACTGCATACTGAATGTTCAAAACTGAAAGACAGCGGCACTCGACAGAGATAACTGGCAGTCGATACTGTAGCAGGCCATGATTCGACTTCAAGAGTCATAGCGCCAGATAATTAAATAATAATCCCCTACCTTCTCCCCTAGCCCGTGAAACCCCGTATAGCCTACAAGGCGAGGAAGGGGGAGGATAAATAAAAAATAAAAAAAAATATGTATATAATTAGTGGTTTATATATAAGAATCATTTGTTTGTGGAGGATTTGTACTCAACACATGTACTCTGTTTTGCTGTAGTTGACGATAAGTCTCATCCTCGCAGCAGCATTCTTTAGTGCGATAAATGCTTCCTTGACTGCTGCTAGTGATCTGCCAGCAATATCAATGTCATCTGCAAATCCAAGGAGTTGCATGCAGAAGTTAATAAACGTGCCATTAGTCTGGATCCCAGTCTCTCTAACGCCTCTATTCGGCCTAGAGCGAGATTGAAGACCAGACATGCCAGTCCGTCTCCTTGCTGAACTCCAGTTCTACTGGAGAAGCCTCTTGAGAATTCTCCATTAACCCTGACAAAGGATATGTTGCCTTTCATTGTCATTCTCGTCAAGCGTACCAATTTTGGAGGAAGATTCATTTCAATCATTGCTTGATACACCTCTGATCTGTTGACGGGGAGCGTGTGGAGAGAGTTGAGGAATTTGTGTACCTTGGATCCTTGCTCAATATACAAAATGATTTTGGGGCAGAAGTCGAGAAGCGGATCATGGCTGCTAGTCGCTGCTATTTTGGTATACAGAAGCATCTGAGAGGTGGCCTCCTATCCTAATCCTCCAAGGTACGTCTATATAAAACCCTTATCCGACCAGTCCTCACATATACCTCTGAAAATTGGACCCTGACCCAAGCGCACGAAACCTCTCTGCTGCGTTTCGAAAGAAAGATCCTCAGGAGGATATATGGTCCAGTCCTAGTGAATGGAGAATGGAGGCGGCGCCCCAACAACGAACTGAAACTACTTTATAAGGACCTTGATGTAGTTCAATTTATAAAGTTGGCGAGACTGAGGTGGGCCGGATATTTGATTAGGATGGGGCAGGACGAAATACCAGCCATAGCTTTGGGAGAGAAGATCTTAGAAGTGAGAAGAGCAGGCCGGCCAAGACCCGAACCATATTGAATGTTAGCAACTGGAAGGCAGCAGCACTGGACAGTGATCACTGGCGGTCGATGTTGGAGCAGGCCAAGACTCGACTTCAAGGGTCGTAGCACCAAATAATAATAATATAAGAATCAATTAGTGTAGATACACAGAAGGAGAACTCGTGACTCTAGAACCCAAGAAGGAAGCACTGGAAGTTAATTGCTGCCGTAAATCCAACTTTGTTACCGAATTCATAAAAAATAGAGTTCAAGCTGAAATGAAAATTATTTAATTCATCAAATAAACGATACACCTGACGATGCTTTTAAAAAAGCGACACAATGCCTATTTGTGAGTATAAAGTATCAAATGGAGAAATTAAGTATAATCAATCAATATAGTATGCTGTATTTATCTAATATTTTACGGTTATATTGCATTAAATTTGATTGGTTACACTTGGTTACATTTTTATTTTATTTTTTACATTGGGGGGTGGACGTTTCTCTCCTGTCCCCCTGTGTTGAAGCCCGTTTTCTTAACTATTCAAGGCAGTAGGTAAAACACAGAGCTCATTAATAGAAACGGATCAAATTATTCGAGATATACACCTGAAACCTCCACATGAAGAAAAAATAGAGGAAACTATAAACAAATTGAAAAATCATGAAGCAGCATGCATTGACAATTTCCCAGCAGATTTATTTAAATATAGATGCAAAGAACTCATCAAAGTTCTTCAAGATATAATAGCCGCAATGCGGATTAAAGAGGAATCGCTATTAACGTGGAGTAAAACTGTGATTCTACCAATTCACACAAAGGGAGACAGGATGCTCTTAAGTAATAATATCGGTATCCCCAGGGGTAATCTGTGGTATAGTGGTTAGCATGGCAACCTACAATACTAAAGGTCGCTGGTTCACGCCCAGCGTTAGTCCTAGAATAGATAGGACGTAAAATGGAGTGTACGATGTTAGGTACTCGTTAAAGATCCCTATCCTAATTATACCTGGATAGACAAAATTTAGAACTCCCCCTGCATCGTTGTCTGATTAGCCTTAGTGGCATAAAGTTAAAAAAACAAAGACTCAGAGGTATCTCCTTATTATCGTTTTTATTCAAGGCCTTCTCTTACATGTATGCAAGCGTCGTTAGGCCATTGTTGTATATTTTTATTTGTTTTCAATTGTAAACCTGTCCATTTTAGGGAAAAACTGTAGGAGACAAAGAAAGGAGCAGGAGTAGAAAAAAAGACAATGAAAGGCATCATTTGTTCTTGGTATTCGCCAAAGTAAAAGAGAAGCTAGACTTTGTGTATGGTGTCTGAAGAGAAAAGAAGGAAAATACATGGTATACATACATACATACGTACATATCGCCTGTTGAGAACTATAGTGGTGTAAGTCTGAAAACATCATACCAGAGAAAACAGAATTCCAAATTTCCAAAAAAACTTCAAACTAAATCAACACGACAAAAGCTTCCGTTGTAGCTTCCTTTTGTTTGCCTTTTTCCTTTAAGTGTTAGCCAATTATCAAGACATAACAAGGGTAATGGTATGAAAAAAAAAATACAAAATAATTTACATGCGATTATTTTGTTTCCCTCTTTTTTAGCGAATATCGTGCTCTACAGGAAAGGCATTGAAATAAATTTTCAACACTTCTTTATATTCTCATGTTTATAAAACATGAGTCATCCTTGTGTAGTTTGGTTGTCTTAACTCGAAAATCGATTTTATGTAGTTTTACCACAACGATTCTCAACAGGCGATATATAGTTAATGTGTAACAGGCTGTAAGACTTACCCAGCAGCTACCACAGGATCCTTGATCATAAATTTCAGAAATCGATTGACAATGAGGCCATTCGATTCTAGAGTCAAAAGTTTCTGGTATTATTTCTTTTATTTTGAATCTTAGCATATCCGATTCGCTCAAATATTTATCCTTTGGTGGTGTTGAAGGAAGAAGACCCAAAAGATCCCGTAAAAAGTGAGGTGGAGTTTTATGATGGAAATTTCTTCCTGCCTGAAAGAAAATAGAAAATCATTAATCAGAATTTCCCCGAATTGGCTGAAAACGGTAATTAAAAATAGGTCCCAGTTATTATTTCTTTCATCCCAATATACATTCAGTTAAGCCAGATTTCGTTAATTTTCAGGGCGCGATTAAAGGTTTTCATTGCCAGGCATTGAAATTTTCTCAAAAATATTAATATACTAGCTACTAATGATGGCATTTAAACCAATGGAACAGTTGACTAATTCTTCTCTGCCCGATTACTAAAGATATAATGAATATTATAATAATTTAATAACTCATTGTCAAGCATCAACTCGATTGTTTATTCACTTGGATGATAGATTTGTTTAATAGTTTAATGATAATTAAAAATGAATGGTTTATTGACTATAAAGAAACTTTGTGTCCCAGAGTGGCCCTAGGATTTTTTAATGTCAGTAAAAAATCCTTGGTTATGCCTTTGTTTGGAGGGTTACTTAAAATAGTTCTCAGGCTGAGCGATGTCAGGTACTCGTTAAAGATCCCTATCCTGAGGCAAATTTTAGGACTCCCGCTGTAGTAGCATCGTCCGATGCAGGTTCCGAGCATGTGAAATAGATGCAATTGTGTTTTGCTGATGTCGTAACATCCCCATTCACACTTTGTTCTTTGGAAATATTACAATGTTTTGATAAAAATTTACAGAATCTTGTTCTGTAGTTGGTGATTCCCAAATTATCATTTTCTTAATAAAAATATCAGGAGTCACATATGGTGCAGTGGTTAGCATAGCAACCTACAGTACTAAAGGTTATGGTTTCGAGTCCAGCAATGTTCCTTGGGAGTGAAAATTTTTTGGCTATGCCATCCCTCGGATAGGACGATATCAGGTCCCGTCAGGTACTCGCCAAAGATTACCTGAATTATCCTAATGCCAAAGATTACCGGAACTATCCTAATTATACTTGTTTAGGCAACATTTAGGACTCCCAATGTAGTATTGTAGAATTAGACTTAGTGGCATAAAGTGATGTTAATTAAACAAACAAAGAAACTATAAGAAACTGCCTCCATGCTTCGTTTCTGCCACTTAACCAATTTTCGGCTAAATTCCACTTGACCATTTATGCACAGTATGATAGACTAGCATTCCCCTTCGCGACTTTGCCCGCGAGCCTTTAAAATCAATTCTGTGATCATTATCTTGGTATTGATTTAATATAATATGTTAACTGAGGGCCAGGATGGCCGTGTGGAAAAGGTGCTTGCAATAGGTAATCGAAGTTAAGCAACGTCGAGCGTGGTTAGTATTTGGATGGGTGACCGCTCTATTCAGGTGAACACCCGCCAATGAACACCACGCAGTCCAAGCCTACCCTCACCCCCGGGTATGTGAGGCCCGTCAGCCTACTGGAGGTGACTCACACCAACTGGGCGTAGGAGTGATATACCTTCCCCGTGTATCCCATCGAGAATCGTAGTGTGGTTTTCCAGGATATCAGTAACCACCCGGAGGTTTGGTACAAGGACGGTATGCTTCAGGGAAAGAAATATAGGTCCTCGGGGCCTGCTGACTCTGGGCTGCCATAATCCTTGGACCAGGACCAGTTTGTCACTGTCCTTGAACCCAAGAGAGCTAACGCCATCGGTGGGAAGGACACTGCCAAATTGGCCCCAATGGGATTATGGAGCTATGTGCAGCCTGCCGCTGCACCATGGTAACCATGGCTTGTAGCAACGTGAGGTTGGGCTCCTCCCTCCAGGGTGTCTGCGCTCTCACAAGCAACACAAATATCTGTAAGACCACACTGCGCGGCCAAAGGTCTCATTACGCCTAATGCGCCAACATTAAAAAAAAAAATAATATGTTAACTGATGTTAGCTTCCGGTAGGTGGAAGGTTTGAGGGGGAAGCTACCGGCTCGGTAGAAGAGAGGGAGACGCGCAATGGAGAGAGTTCACTTTACAACTTACTCGTCATGAATGCTTCATTTTTTGGCTTTAAAACATGGTTTTCGACGCCCCAGGGGCTTTCGAGTTAAACTTGTTGTATTAAGATATTTAAAATGAGTCCAAATTAGATATTTTTTCTCGAAGTGCAAAAATAGGTGTCCGTTAGAGTTAAACAACAATATCGCCATTCAACATCGGTTACATTTTTGAAATTACCATAAAATTTAAATAATGCATAGTTTGATTACCACTAATATTTAAATAATCAGTAGCCATATTTTATGTGAATGTATATTTTAATATACTATTGTAACGTTAAATCGATATTCAAATAAAAAAAAATATGGTTTAAAATCTCAAAAATATATTTCCGTTAGAGTTAAACGACAATTTCGCCATTTAAGCCCCTTAGGGGTTACATTTTTGAAATTCCTTTCTTAATGGTTACCTACATCGCATTTAAAATCTAAATTCCGAACTTCAAGTTTCTATCATCAGTAGTTTTTGCTCTGCGTTGATTCTGTGAGTCAGGACAAAACCTCTTATATATAGAGAGATTTCTTTTTTAATTTTTAGTAAAAATATTCATATGATTTTTACTTACTTTCCTTGCAGATATTTCTAAATCTTCTTCAAAGTATTGTAGAAATTAATATTAATGCTAGCTGATAAGTATCTATTAACTGGGTTTCTATCCTGGTCATCATTAATATCTAGTGTTTTTTTATCAAGCAGAAAATTCTAAATATAACTAAATAACTCACCTTCCAAGTTGTGTTTAATGAATTAATGTAGTCGATAAATTCATCTGACATAGGATCATATTGTGTTGCCAATGCCGTTAAGGCAGAACCTAATAAAAGTAATATTTGCATTTCGGTTTCCCTCAATTTCTTTTACTTTTTGTTTAGAATTATTCTGATCTGAAAAAAAATTACATAAAAAAAAATTAAATAAAAGAAAAACATGGGTAAACATTTCTTAAGGCAAGTCAGTCGTATAGCAACTCCTATTCCTCTAAATTATGTAGTGAAATTCACAAAAATATATAAACCTTTTCAATACTTAACACGTTCACGCCGGGACTGTTTAATGCTTTTTTCTCTATTGGGCAGGAGCTATTCCAGGGCATTATGCAGTATGGGGAATCCAACAATAATAAAATAAACAATAAAAATACTATCCTACTAGTTATGTTCATAATACGGTATTAATTATAATTGTTATTAAAAAATAAATGTTTATATGTTTATAAGTACATGAATAAAAATATAAATAAAATAAATGAATTTACGTTAAATTTTTATTATTTTAATTTTCAGCTAAATAAAAATTATTTCTACTTTCTTAACACTTTGGCTGCCATGTCACCTGAAATCGAGTAACTGTTCTCTTGTCAGAGAATTAAATATTACAATTCTGTCAAAACGATGTGTGTTTCTCTTAGATATTCTTTTTCGGCAGTAAAAGTGTTAAAGATCTAATTATTTGGCAGAGGCGGCATTCTAGTGTGAGCCACCGGTGGTACACGTGATCCGAAGGGGCATTCAAGTGTGAGCCACCGGTGGTAGAAGCCAGCATGAATGTGCTAAGTGAATTTTTTTTTCAGAGATGAATTTATGGTTAGTTAAAATTTTATTTTAAAGTTTTGGATAAGGCTTTCAAGACCACTCAGCCCTGCTTAAAAATGCCCAAAATTTATGTTTGCCTCCTTGTTGTAGAATTGCAACGAGATACTTACCTCGAAAATGAAAATACTACTCTTGATTGAATCATTTGTTTGAGAAACCTTACATGTCAAAGAAATTTTAATTTGTGATTTTTTTTATGCTCCTTTCATGCCAAGAAATAAAGTTCTCTTGAATTATATTTCTAATCTAAGAAGTGATGGATATTTTTTGCCTAAATAATTGGAGTTAAAGAAATTATGCATATACAATAAGTTTTTTTTTTTTTTTTATCCCTTTTCCATAAATTTGAACTTTTAGACATTAATGGTTTCTGAAACAAGCAATTCAGTTATAGTTTTTGGTTGATTAAAATAAGGGAAATAATTACAGAAATTCTATTAGTTTATTTTTATTCAAGTTTAAAAATTTAGGAGCTTCAATCCATCTAATTTTTCTTGAAGTATAATGTACATTAAATATATTAAATGATTGTATATTTTAACATTATTTTAAAGGCTACAAAGGAGAATATCTCTGAGATCCCTTGAATAATACATTAATAGCTTTGTATCATGATCCCCTATATAACATGTAAATTATTTCCAAAGAGCAAAGAGCAAATACAAATTTTTTGTTTATTAAAAAAAAAGTTATACTTCCTTTATATTTGTTTGTTTGTTTGTTATGACTTAGAGGTGTAAAACCCTTAGTCCATCAACGCCTAGGCCAATATATTTTTTATTCTATTTATTTAATATTATATCATTTAATTTTCTCTAAATTTTATTATTAATATACATAACTGTATGTTATATTTTAATATACTTAGTTGTTTGACAACATAGTTAAAACCTGTTAATGGAACCTAACACTTACTGAATACTCCAAGTTGGTACTCTCTAAATTTTTATTTGTATTTAAACTAAAATAAGATTAATATGGACTTACATTGAAATTGGAGGAACCGACAAACAGAACCAGTTTCACTTGACAGGTCCTGACTGTTCATCGTCTTTTAAACATGGATAGTATCTTATCAAGCACTATCCTTTGACTTTATTGGCAATAAATCATCATCTTTATTCTGCATTATGATTTACTATTATTTTATCAGACTCTTAAAAAGAAACTCCAACAACACATAATTGGCATAATATCCTGTAATTTTTATCAAAAAAAATAACTTAAAAATGACAATGCAATTTATTTTATTAGTAGGGTCATTCCACGTCAATTCAACACAGGCTTGAGCCTCACCATTTCAGATTTTCTTGAAATTTGGTATATGTGTACTACTTGTATCTAGATACACAATAGTTAAATATTACTGAGATATGGCCACCCGTTTTTGAATTATTGGTCTCTAAAGCCCTCAAAAATAGGTTCAGAAACAGAAAAAATAATGATTAAAAATAGCTGTAGATGTTTTCCAAATGTAAAATTTTAATTTCAATTTTCTCAAAAAGAGCATTTTTTAAAATTTTTATATATTTTTGAAAAATAGGTAGTATTAAATCTATTCATACAACTAAGTATGAAAGTTTGTTCATTACTAAAAAAATCAAAAAAGTAGTGATAAAAACCCATAAATCTAGCATTTTATGATTAAAAATAGCTGTAGATGTATTCCAAATTCGACTAGGACTATGAGGTTGGTGTCTTAATAGCGCATTCCATGCCATTTTGTATGAAACACAGCAATGTATAGGTTGATACTAACGAAATTTTCTTAAAGCCAAGTTTAAATTTTTAATTTCAATTTTCTCAAAAAGGGCATCTTTTAAAATTGTTATATTTTTTGTAAAATATAGGTAGTAGTTTATTTATTCATACAACAAAATATAAATGTGGGATGAAAATTTCTTCATTACTAAAAAAATTGAAAACTAGTGATAAAATTTCATAAATCTAGCATTTTATGATTAAAAATAGCTTAGATGTTTTCCAAATTTGACTAGGACTATGAGATTGGTGTCGTGTTTAACAGGGCATTCCATGCCGAAACTTGTTTTTCTGAAAGTAATTAAGTAAAATATTATTTATTATAAATTATCCATTTTTTATTTGTTTAATAAGTATTTAAACAAGAGCTAACCTTCGCTAATGGGCAGGTCCACAGATATGGGAAGTCGTATATACTTGTTTGCTGCGAATTATGGACAGCCCCAATAAGCCGTCCTAGGGATGCCACGAGTTGGTGGTATCAACAGTAGTAGGTAGTTGCCCCTCAGCAGATGCGCCTGTTTTAAATACGGCATAACCCAAATTTAATACTGTGACATGGTGAGTTAGTGCCAACATTAAATATGCACCACATCCTATTACTTTGTATAATGTGTTTGGGACACCAAGGGCTAGGACTGGATAACTCCAACAGGTGTCCTGGGCTATAAGTTATATTAAAAGCAATCAGGCTAGGAACGATAACCCATGAGGAATAACTATAAAAAAATTAATAAATAATATACCTGTTGAATTTTCAATAAAAAATGGCGCCCAGCTCAAATGATAGACCTGTCAGATCTCTCCAAGTGATTTTTGCCTCATCTGGTTCCTTATTCAGATGCTAATACTTATCTCTACCTCACCATCTCACCTTTTTTGTGCTGAATTATGTGAAAGCCAAATCGGATTAGTTATTTAGCCAAATTCGGACATCAAAGAACGGTAATTTGTACCATTTCGGTGGAAACTCATGTTCCAACGCCTATAACACGACAACATGTACTCTAAATGAAAAATGTTACAGATAAAAGTTTTAGGACATTAAATTAAGCATAAAACTAACCCATTTATTTTTAAATTAACTAATTACTAAGTAGAGATACAAATGAAAACGTGAAAGTATTCGTAGCGCTTAATTCCTTCTTTTGTGAAGCCTAAGGGTATATGATAAAATATTCACAGAACTATTTAGGTGGGTTTATTTTATGCTTAATTTAATGTTCTAAAACTTTTATCTGTAACATTTTTCATTTAGAGTATATATTATCGAGTTATAGTCGTTGGAACATGAGTTTCTACCAAAAGGGTAAAAATTACCGATCTTTGATGTTCGAATTTGGCTAAATAACTTATACGATTTCCACTTCAAATATTTCATTTTATTTGTATTAGTATACCCTTTTTTCTAATAAAAGAGAAAGTAAAAGTTTTGATGTGTAGTTGTATGAAGGAAAGAAGATGTAGTTAAAAGATTGAAGTAAGCGCTACGAATACTTTCACGTTTTCATTTGTATCTCTACTTAGTAATTAGTTAATTTAAAAATAAATGGGCTAGTTTTATGCTTAATTTAATGTCCTAAAACTTTTATCTGTAACATTTTTCATTTAGAGTACATGTTGTCGTGTTATAGGCGTTGGAACATTAGTTTCCACCGAAATGGTACAAATTACCGTTCTTTGATGTCCGAATTTGGCTAAATAACTAATCCGATTTCCACTTCAAATATTTCATTTTATTTGTATTAGTATACCCTTTCTTCTAATAAAAGAGAAAGTAAACTTTTTGATGTTTAGTTATATGCAAGAAACCGAAAAAGGCCAAAACTTCATGGATTATTGACCATTAGATGCATGAATACTTACATGTTTTAATTGGTTTTCCTCTCCAGTAGTGGTTTAATTTTAAATTAATCATATATATATATATATATATATATATATATATATATATATATACACACACACACACACATCGTGTAACTGTTAATTCATTAATAGTTCTGAGCTATTAAATTCTGTTAGGTATATACTTCCTAAATTGTATTATGAAAAATTTCTACATACCAACGAACAAACAGAACTTTTTATTTATCTTTTTTATTTTGATTGTTTTTAAATCTGTAAACAATCAATACTTTGCGAAAATGCATTTATTTCAAATTTCACGAATGAACAGATGCCCTCAGTGTCTGTAACCCAACTACTACTATGAGTACATTATTATTTCATTTCAAGGGAACCAGTTTATGTCAACATAAGTGAGGTTTAGATAATGTGCAATCTGAGACTAATTCATTATTATTTATCATATTCATATCCTTTATTAATCAGATTTATATATGTTAAAAAAAAAAAAAAAAAAGGTTATATTAATTATTTCTGTCAATTAAAAACTTGCAGTTACATAGACTCGATTATACATTCAAAATAATATCCTAAATCCGCTGTAATTATATCGTGTATGAGAACTGAACGATGTGGCAGAGGACTGGATGCGCTCGAGTCATTGGCGCCTTTTCGCCGCTAAGATCCGTTTTCTATAAAACTAGTTGATATATTTTGAAATTTGACCACTGATTTTTAAAGAAGAATATTTGCTCCAGATGTTTTATTTCAGGGCGTTTTTCGTTAACGATGGCCGTTTAATCACAAATTAACTTGGAATTTTAACTTTTACGCGAGTGACTTGAAAAAATTGACTTTAAAGGTATTTTATGTTGTCAAGTCTAATTATTTTAGAACGTTTGTTTATTTATTCTGAATCTAGAACTACCTAGCTTTAATAAAAGACCAGTTATGGCGAAATTAAGCATAATGGTGAATGTCAGTAATAAAAAACTAACTAAAATCAAATTCGTCATTCCGCCATGTTTGAACGCCATTTTGGATTAGTGCGGCCACTTTTTTTTCTGGGAACATTGGCTTTTTCTTAATCTTTTATCACAAGGAACACAACGATATGCAATTTATAGGGATGTGGAGGGGGGTGCACGGTAGGGGGGTCTGGCCCACCGTGTAAGTGCTTAAGGCAGCTTCTTGTTGATTTTATCTACTTGTCTGCTTTTTGGCCTATCATGTGATCTCTTAGTACAGTTGTATTAATTGTTGTGTGGATCAGGGATGTCCTATTTTTTTCCTGGGCAATTCTCTTGATTCATATATCTCAACATGCTTTCAGCCCAAAAATATATTGGAACGAGTATCGACTTTTTTGGACACATCTTTTTAAGTAATCTATGGCCCGGTGCACATGAGCTGCCAGGCCCGCTTGACGCTAAGAAGCTTTTCCAGGAAGGCTTAATCCTTCATAAAAAAGGGTGCACATGAGGAGATAGGACGAAGAGTCACTTCAAAATTACCATTCCGATGCCAAGTTTTTTGTTCGTTTTGTCTTTATTTTATTTTATTTGTCTTCATCATAGCCCTGTCGAAGATCCTCATGTTTGGATCGAAACGTAGGCTGTCCAAATACAGAATATTTGACAGAAAATCCTGATTACCAATCATCCTATAGAAAACAGTTGACCATTACACACGTCTAATTTAATTAAATAAATAAAATGAGTTATAAAATATTAAAGATTAAATCCCAAATTACATATCTTATTAATTCCTCATTGATAATGATACAAAATCATCAATCTAATTAATAATAATTTTAATTGGTTATCTAATAACATTTAAAGTTAAATAAGTAATACAAATGAAATTAATAATTATGTTACTTAAAACTAGCCTGTATTAAAGAGGAAGATAAGAAAGAACGCAGCGGCTCATGTGCACTGCCCCTGTATAAACAATGTACCTGTGAACCGCAAAAGCGTCGAGTAGCCGCCCGCTATGAGGAGAAACAAGCGTTAGCTCCTGAGCCTATCGGACTAATCCGGAACATCCGGCCGTCACTTACCGCCCATGTGCACTGCCCCTATATACCCAACATATGTCTGCCTATCAGCGTAACATTACGCCTAGCGGCCAGCGGGAGTTGCAGCTCATGAGCACCGGGCCTGAGCGTTGATTTTGAATTTAAAACATATTCTTTAACACTCTACGAACTTTACCCTCGAACCACACTCTCGAACAGCCTTCACGAAGACTGTTCGGGTATTCTAGGTACTTCATCTGTTCGCCTGTGTTCGGGGGTAGCGCTAGTGTCACTTTTAATTTGGGTTTTCCCAAGAGACAGGAGTTGTTTGTAATACTAGTGGGCCGATTGTAATTCGTCACCTATTTTTTTTTATTTTTCAGACAATATAAAATATATTGATAATAGAGATCTTTTCTTCATCAGAAACTAGCGTTGGGTGTGTCAGCCATATTTGTTCGCTCAACGTCACGTTATGTATAAATGGCTGTTAATACGGCAAGGTTCGGGGGAGAACCTGTTCGAGGGTGGGGTTCATAGAGTGTAAAGGCACCTTAAAAAGTAAAGATTATTATTTTACGCGAAAAGTTTAAATAAGTAAGTTAGTAAAATTTTAGTAAATTTTAGGCATATCCTTCGTTGTAATAATAGTAAATACTAAAATAAGGATCCAATTTGAAGACAACAGTAACAAGAATTTGAAGACTCTGGTTATTTAATATTATATCCACATGGATTAGGATTTACGAGGTATATTCTACTTTCATAGATTCCCTGAAGGATTCAGAAGGTATTGGTTCTGGAAGGGTTTTCGCCATGTTGCTGACGGCGTGTGCTCGGTCCTGCATGCAAATAGCTTCCTCGCGACAATACCCGTCAATCACTCTTGAGGCCAGAATTGCTCCAAGTCCCTCCCCTTCTGCGTATCTATCAAAGAAAAGGTATATTCGGACATAAATGGTTCTCTACTTCAATATTTTTATATACGTGGGTCATTATGAAAATATTGGTTATTTTGTGTAAGACAGTCTCTATGGCTGAACTATCTGTCATAAACAATTTCAGAAAGATTAAGCAAACTTGCCGCTGTATGGATCCACTAATCTGACGTCAAAAAGTTGATAATGTTCACAACGATAAATTGTTAACCACGTCAATGTAAATTCTCACTCCCTACACTATACTGTACCTATACGGGTTAGGTTTCGAACATCTCAAACTTTTATTTTTACACTAACTGAATGGATTTATTATTGAAAAAAATATTTTTGCCTCCAGGGGACTCATATTTTCGATAATTTACGGATAAAACATGAAAAGAAAATCCTATAATCATATATCTCATAAGTTTTATTTTTGTCTCACAGTTTTTTCTCATCCAATAAATTTTCTTCAATAGAGCCTTCCAAAGCCAAGGAAGGGTGTATTTCACTTTTTGAAAAAAAAAAAAAAAAAAAATGAGGAAACACAGCTACGACAGTGGTTGGTACAACCAGACTAACTTCGTTTTTTTCCATCAGACAACACATGTTCCTTGAAGAAAATTGTTTTAGTTGGAAGTTCTTTTTATGCTTTTTCGAGTATTTTTGTACATTTTCATTTCCTACAACACTTTTGTTAAACAATTACAGTCTTTAATCCATTAATGATAATGACTTCATGAGAACATAAAGGTGGACGATGCGTGAGATATTTTTAAGTTGAGACCACAGACGTGTGTCCAAAACCTTATTCCCCTGAATTCGCTCCATACCGCAACTTGAATCTCAACCCAAATAGTCTGCCTCGAATACCTTTCGGCTATTCTAAATAACATAACTAGAACAGGTACTTTATCTGTTTGCCTGTGTGTTCGGGGATAGCGCTAGTGTTGGCTTTGAGTTGGTTAAGATAAGCTCCTAGACCTTCTTAGAGTTGGTTATTTTGTATTTGGTATCATTTTCGAAGTTATTATCTTTTCATTATAATTTTATTAATATGCTTTTACTACTCGAACAGCCTATGAAGAAGTCTCGGTCGGTTAGTCTTAATAATACAGGAACTCGAACAGGTACTTTATCTGTTCGCCTGTGTGTTCGGTGGTAGCGCTAGTATTAATTGTATTTAGTACCGATAAGAAGTAAAAAAATAATGGAAGCAAAATTCAACTGTTAAGGCGTGTTCACACGGGGTCGTGAATTGGGCAAGAGTACTACCAGCCGGCTAGTCAGTCGTGATCACTACCACTTGTGAACTAGTGGTAGTGGGAATGTTGGTAGTGCACGACCTTGAAGTGACGGGTCGTGAAATCTCCATTTAGTTGGAGTGAGCACGCCCGCTTCAGTCGTATATCGTCGCTGGAGTTATTGAGCAAAAACCAAAACAGGTTTTGGTTCTATCCTAAAAAAGTTCCTGTTGCTGTTCGGATCAGCGATAATTCTCTGCAAATACTGTTGCTGGCGCAGAGTGAATTCCGCCTCTTTACCCAGTCTCGAACCCACACTTTTCTCTTCTTGTTTTGAACATTTTTCAAGCGAATCCTCAACTCTTGCACTAATATTTCGTATTCAACTTTTGCGGCTTCATATTCTGCAATAACGAGAACAAGCGCGAGAGAAACAAAGGCACTTTACCGTGTGAACTAGATAAGGTCGTGAGCTCCTACTGGGAAAAAGCAAGTCGTGTGACATGCGCATTAAGGTCTGGCCACACATGTCCGCACCGGATCCGCACCGTAGCAATAATACAGGTTATGTTCAGAATATTTTTAATTTAACTTACATATTACCTTTAGTTATGCCTTTAGTAGCCTGTGTCTGACATGTGTGGCTTGAACTTTAGGCATAACTAAAGGTAATATGTAAGTTAAATTAAAAATATTCTGAACATAACCTGTATTATTGCTACGGTGCGGATCCGATGCGGACATGTGTGGCCAGACTCTTACTGGTCGTGTTCTCGCCATGTTCACTACCTCGTGTGAACCCGCCTTTATTATATTTACATGACATGGGTACAATGAATTCTAATAATTATATAAAAGATCGTAAAAATATATATGAATACTTTTTTTTTTAATTTATTGGTCCTCCCCTTCCTCGCAATTTGGGCTATACGGGGTTTCCCGGGCCAGGGGAGTGGGTGGGCGATTGATGCCGAGTATTATTAAATGTCTACATATGAATACTTAATAAGTAGCTGATTAACATGATAAAATAAAATCTAAAGGTGCTTTTACACTGTGCGAACCTCTAACAGCATGTTAAGTGTTCGGCTAGTCCTAATAATACACGAGCTCGAACAGGTACTTTATCTGTTCACCTGTGTACTCGGGGATAGCACTAGTATTGTTTCTGTTTAAGTTAAGATCAGCTTCGAGACCTCCTTTTAGCATTTTTCAGACTTGTTTTTATCCATAATAAGTTTAAGCAAAAGTCAAAACAGCCGCTAGTTCTAAGTAAGCAATCTTTGAAATGAGAATTGTTGTATTAAGGTGTATAGGTGCGTACAGACATCAAATTGTTCGCTCGACTTCACGTTTCAGTATAAATATCTGTTCGAGACCAAGGTTCGCAACTGTGTAAAGACGCCATAACGTTATGAATTACGGCTCCACTGCCCTACAGATCTCGACCACTCAATCTTCTTTCTAAGAATAACACATTCCCAAAGCATGGGTGGGGGTTACGTGTAAGAGAGTGGGAAAAATCTTCAGGTGGTCTTATCTTTCTCCTTCGAATCAAATATCCTCTCACATCAAAGGAAAATTCAAATAACCCAATACAAGTATGGAAATGAGCGCCGCTGCTGGCTTGAGCATTCAAATCGCTCCGACCCGACCGTCTTGGGGGACTAAAGCGCTCCAAACAGTCAATTCCTCGCATTTACATGTTTCCCAAAAGGGGATTAGGGAAGATGTCTTTATGCTTCAACTTTAATCTAAATCTCTCTCGTTCTTATTGCATTATTCATTTTGTTCATAAAGCAAATAGAATGAAGTGTACACATTTAATTGTACTCTTTTTTACAATTAGTTTTACCATGAGTAGGGTACCCGCAGGAAAGTTTCAGTTGTTAAAATGCCCACTTTTTTAAAAAAAGTCCTGAAATAAAAAATAAGCGACTTGTAGGATTGAATGTGTTAAGAAAACGCGTTATTTCTCACTCAGTTACTGACTTTGATTCTAAAAAAAGAAAATTTTGAAATATTCCATTCACATGCATTTTCGTTCATGCCCATTCACACGCATTTTCATTCTTGGAATTATTGGTGAGGGCGGCTCAATATTTTCGTAGATAGGGTAGGTAGAAATTCGAGGGGCTATAAGTTGAAATAATAACTCTTAAAAACAACTGTTGGGGCATTTAAATTCATCCTCCAACGCTGTATTTTAAAGGTATTTATAGTCTCTCAAAACTTGTCAATTTATGCCTCTGTTATACATTAAGATAGGGAATCGTTAAGGCTTAATGTTGAAGGATGTGAGCCAAAATTTCTTGATTGAATGTTATCCAAGTTTTTCTGGGAGTGTTTCTCGCATAGGACGTAAAATGGAGGTCCTGAGCCTGTACGATGTAAAGTACTCGTTAAAGATCCGTATCCTAATTATACCTGGATAGGCAAAATTTAGTACTCCCACTGTAGTATCTTCCGATTAGCCATAGTAGGATGAAGTGACGTTGAACAAACACAAAATATCAGATTCAATAAAAAAAAACAAATAAAAAATAAAAAACCTAAATACACCACCGTGCACTATGAAAACACGAGTTATAAACGCGAGTAATAAAAGGTTATACTTCTACGCTAAGATATACAAGTACCGATTTAATTTTTTTTTTTTTGGCCTTGAAGCACTCATAATGTTGTGGAACTTGCTTTAATGATATTTCTTTGCTCCGATCTTGGCATCCTCCCAGTTAAGCTACCGGTTGTGTATAGACATCCCTTGTAACCGGACGAGTTGCGATGAACCGCAAATAGTGTGGAAGTTATTACAAGGGGGACCCGGCTCGGCCGAGAGGCTGTTTCTTCAGAAAATATCTCCTC
The DNA here is from genome assembly GCA_911387785.2 of Aelia acuminata. Classification (NCBI taxonomy): domain Eukaryota; kingdom Metazoa; phylum Arthropoda; class Insecta; order Hemiptera; family Pentatomidae; genus Aelia; species Aelia acuminata. Next base: position 22,293,303 of record OU426984.1, on the reverse strand, counting down.
TAGTGAAAATATTGTCGTCGTCCACCCATTCCCCCCTCCCCTACGGTATATTTCCTATCCCCACCCCCCGCTGCTCCTATCCACATCTGTTCCTTTAACGGCCGATTTCTTTCCCTTTCCGAACCTTTTTCGGAACGATTTGATTACGGCGGGTGTCGCAAAAACTTTGGGTTTGACGCTGACCCCGCAGTTTTGAAAAGAAGTCTTTTAATAAAACGGATGGTGAATCATTTTTTGTTTCAATTTTTTTTTTCTCTATGTTTTGTAATATGAAAAGTCAACGCTATTACAAAATGAGTATGATTTTTACCCCATTCAGTAAAACCATTATTCAGTATTTAGTTAGACGAATGATTAAACATCCCACCGTCGCTAATGGTCGAGAATTCGTTAAAGAAAAGTTTCCCCTTTTTTGTCGAGCGTTGAATTGGTTGACCGTCTCAGATAGACTTCATAACTTTTCCCTTCTTCAAGGGAGGAGTTTAAGTAATTAGATTGTACTAAAGGAATTATAATAGAAGTTCGTCTTACCAACTTTGGGTTTTACTTCTTTCCATTGTACGACAGCTAGTAATCCTTCCATCCTTCTTATAATTCGTTGGGGGGAAAAAAATAATAATTTTCCATTTTCTTTTGCTAAAAATGGATTCAGGAAACAAAGTATAGACATTTACTAGTTGGCCCTTTTGATTAATTCGCATGAAGTATCAATACTGAGCCTTTTTAAAGAAAAGTTTTTTTATTTAAATCATTGTATCATCATCAAAATCGATTTTAGAGGGGGTTTAGTTAGTTATTACCGTTTATCCGATTGCCACAAGTTTTGATCCACTGTCTTTTAAAATTATCATTGTCATTAAATCCACTTTGATATCTTTACAAATTAGAACAGCATTCTTACGAAATTATTCGGTATTCAAGCTCGATTTCACAAAAATGTTGCCGAGACTCTTGTCTTTATAGGTGCACATAAAAGATTTTACAGATTCGTTGCGGTCAAAACTTATAAATAATTTACTTTATTTGACCGCTTTAAGTTACTTGACCATTCGCAACGACACCACAGCATCACTGACCATCGTCAACCAGATAACCCTCAAATCTTTCTGATCATCCCGAACCTGAACTATGGAAAACTACATCTGTCCATTCCCAAATATCTCTGACCACCCCTAATTGGACCATCCCAATCCATTCCGAACCATTCCTCATCATCTCTAATCATACCACAACAAACGACATTCCCCAACCAGGCAACCTCAAATCATTGCAAATCATCTCTGACCATCCCCAACCAGACCACAATAAACCACTTCTGACCAGATCACAACAAACCATTTTTGAACATTCGTATCCATCTCTGACCATCCCCAACCGGACCATGCCAAATCATTCCGAGCCATCTCTGACCATCCTTAACGAGACCACAACAAACCATCTAACCATTCCTAACTTTTATTGAAAACACTTGTTTTTGTTTGTTTCATTTTATAGTGTCTGTTCGTAAAATCATAAGGTAATTATTTCTTCTTTTTAGCGTTCTTTTTTCTTTTTTCTTTCAACTGGTTTCGAAGTCGGTTCAACTCTTTTTTATAAAATATTTTAGCATTTTCAAAACATAATATCTCTATTCTGAATTTGCCCCAGAGATGCATTCTATTTTTTCTAATTTTATATTAAGTTGAATGAATTTTATTATATAATGGGCGTTTTCGGAATAAATAAAAGACCACTCAGAACAATAAAAAAGAAAAAAAGAAAAGAAAAGGGTAGCGGTGAATAAAATACAATGGACATTGCCTATGCCCTGTACTTACACAACAGTTGAACATAATAAATTCCATCAAAAGTAATTTATTCCAGTAATTGGGCCTTCCCAGTATTTTATGGAATGGCCCATTCTCCAAACTCGCTGGAAGATCAACCCTGGATTCCAGCAACCTTTTTTATCCGACCCTTTTTTTTTTCTCTTCTCTTCTAGATTTAAGATTCAACGCAGAATAGATCTCGGCGTTATTTTATTCTGGTTGCTTAGTTCGCCTCTGGTCTGAGGAAAGTTATATTGTTATTCCGACATGTATATCTAACAATGGAACAATTTACGTCGCCAAAGTACAGTAAGTTAAGAATATCAAACTAAGATTTTTTTTAATAATATTATATGGGAAGAATTAAGCAGTTCCCTAAAAGTCGCTAAGTGATACATATAAAAACAATTTATAAAAATATACGCGGGGTCACCTGTGGTGTAGTGGTTTGCATAGAAACTTCACGTCATACCTAACCTACGTCGCGAGTTCGCGTCACGAGGTGGCCCTAGGATTTTTTAATGGAAGTAAAAAATCCTTGTCTATGCCGTCCCTCAGATATGGCATAAGGTCCTGAGCCTGTATGATGTCAGGTACTCGTGAAAGATCCCTATCCTATACTTATAATCATACCTGGATAGGCAAAATTTAGGACTCCCACTGTAGCATCGTCCGATTAGCCTTAGTGGCTTAGAGGGACTTTAAAACAAACAAACAAAATATGTATACGCGACTAACAATAAAATCTTTCATTCATTATTATTAGTAGATTTATTAGTGTTTTTATTTTATTTTATTATTATTATTGTAAATTAAAGTAAGTGTAGTTTTTAGCTTAAATTTCACAAGTTTATCTACGATGATAACGAAAAATCAAAATCAGTATTAATTCAATTATTTATCAGTAATTATAACTGAACTAAATAACTATAATAACTAAAGTTCATTATAAATGAAATTTATTATTATAATTTTTAAATATTTTTATAATAAGAGAAAAAATAATCCTTGACAGGCATTCGAACCCGGATTTCCTTATCACGAGTAAGGCGCTCTTGCCACTTGAGCTATCAGGCTCATATCCCGATCATGTCAATCCCTTTTCTTCACGGATCCCTTTCCTACCGATCTCGCAATTATACTGGAAAGTGGACAATTATTGTCAAACAGTAACTAAAAGTTACAAATACTAGGTTGTTACAAAAGTCCTTGTTCACAAAACTAATTTTATTCAAATGTGAGTACAAAATTTACAAATCAAATTTATTCTTCAAAATACAGGCCATCATTTTCAACTACTTTAACCCATCTTTCAGCCAAAAGTTGTATTTGATGTTGATACCTGACGATAAGGACGACCTGATCTAGGTTCATCTTCAAGGCTTGTATTCCCAGAATTAAACCGCCTCAACCAAAATGCGGCCGTGTTTGGATGCACCACACTTTCCCCTTCCACTGCACAAATTTCCTCGGCTGAGTCCTTTGCACTAAAACCTTTTTTCAAATAATGCCTAAGAAGGCCGCGGATGACAAATTTTTCTTCCGACATTTCTAGTGAAATTTAATAAACTGAATGAAAGGCAGGGACAGTTGGCGTACATAGATAATTAGAGGATTAGTTAATGTAAACATTGACATAAGAATTGTATTCGTCAGAGATTAAATAAGGATTAAATTAGAGACCTCAATGTAAACAACTTGATATGCACAAGGACTTTGGTAACAACCTAGTAGTGAGTCACTCAAAAGTTACCTTTTGCTTCGATGTCCAAGGCCAGTCTAAACCCCTTGTCTCTCGCTTTGCCGTCACATCTACAACGTGTAATTACCTTGTAATACGGTTATGTAACAGTTCCAACAAGTGTCCATAACTCTTTTTAATCATGTTTTATATTATAATATAATTAATATTATATTTTTTTTTCGCGTTACAATATATTCGAATACAGTAACCTCACCCTGAGGCACCCCTTTGGTCACCTTAATTTCACTTGTAAGATTGTGGCCATGGCATTTAATCCTCATCGTCATTGAGTTATACAGATTTCTGAATAACCTTATTATTTTGGGGCTAATACCTATCTTGAATAACTTTTCCCACATGATTTCTCGATTTAACGAGTCAAAGGCCCTCTTGAAATCGATAAATATACCAAAAAGCTGTTGCTTTTTGAAACCTATTTGGTATTGAACGACGGTATTTAATGTAAAAAGGTTATCCAAACATCCGCGACCCTTTCTGAAGCCTGATTGTGATTCGGGAATACAATTCGTTTCCTCATCCCACAAAATTAATCGCTCCAAGAAAATTTGAGTTAAAATTTTTAGAATACAATTAAGTAATGAGATAAGGCGGTAATTGTCCGGTTCCGCTCTGTCCCCTTTTTTATAGATTGGTACGTTTAGTATATTAGACCAGCTCCTCGGGATTATCTCGGTGTCTAAGATTCTATTGTAAAGCGTCAATAAATATAGTTTCCAGTTCTGTGGTAGATTTATATAAAATTCATACGAAATGTTATCCATTCCTGGGGTTTTATTAAGTTTGCATTTATCTAGAGACATTTGTAATTCTTCTATTGATATAGGGGAATCTAGTAAAGGATGTAAAACTCCAAAATAAGTGTATTGTTTAAGTACACATGTAGGGAAATTAAATTCACAGTAGGATTCCCAGGCTTCTATTGTTATGGGATTGGTTGGATTGGATGTATTACGAAAGCTATTTATTGTTTGCCAGAATTGTTTACTGTTGGTAGTGTTACTTATTGTATTGATTACATTTAATTCATAGGAATTTTTCTTATATTTTAGAAAATTTTTGTACAATTTTTTGGAGGCCAAAAAAACTGTTCTTAATTCTTCATTATAATTATTCTTTTTCCAATTTTTATAATTACTCTTAACCCATTTTTTTGTGATATAGCATTCATGATCGAACCAATTTTTGTTTCTTTTAAGGCTATTGCTTGTAACATTGTTTTTTCGACGGATTAGGCCAAGCTGGCTCGCGGTCTGCTGAATTGAATTTGATAAATTATTGTATAAATAATCAGTATCAGAATTGTAATCAAGGATATTCAAACCTACTCTGGGGGAATGCTTTAATAGATTTATATATTCATCTTTTTTCTTACTATCCCATTTCATTACATTATATGGTTTGTCTGTTATTGGAAATTTTGGTTTAAATGTGTACGACATTGGGTATTTAAGTGTTATCTTTAAAGCTAAGTGATCAGAGTTTGATAGTTTATTTACTATGCTAAAATCCGCAACATTATGAGCCTGTTCGAGATTACACCAAGCAGTATCAACTACACTTTGACCCCGTGCTTGAATACAAGTAAAGTGCCCTTGCCTGTCTCCTCGGGTCCTACCATTTAATAATACAAAGGACCTATTTTCCATCATTTCAATAATAGCTTTACCTTTCTTGTTTTCAACTTTGTCAAAGCTATGTCTTTCACTAAATAGATCAGTTTCTGACAACATATAGGGATCTAACTGATTTAATTCCGCTAATCTACAATTCAGGTCCCCTACGACTAAAATTAAATCATTATTATATTTTTCTTTTGTTTTAGTTAAGTGCTTGCCTAATGATTCAGTAATTAGATGAATTGTTAAACTAGGTTTAAGATAAGTGTGTACAATTATGAATGATGTTTTGGTTTGAATTATTGTTACCCTTGTAAATATATACATTTCTGTTATGGTTAAGGTTTTTAAGCTATATACCGTGTTATGGTAGAATAAACTGATACCTCCGCTCCCTCTTCCATATTTTGATGTTTTCTGAGCTGGTGATGATACACAGGAGAATCCCTCCAGGCATCTTGGGTTGGTTCCAATTTCCTTCGTTAGCCAGGTTTCGGCGAGGCATACAATTTCGGTCTTTTTAAAGTTTTCATTGTAATCAGCAATGTTTTTATATCCGTTAATATTCCAATAAATTATTGTAGGTGTAGTATGATTCAATTGCTATATTGGTTTATTGTTTTGACTTGATGCATTTGGTTCGGAACCAGATCGGGGCCTGAATGAGTATTTCTCGAGTCTTGTGGCGATTTTATTTTGAAATTCTTCTGATCCCCTGGGTTTCCTATTAATCAATGCCGGGTCAAAGTCTGGGAGGAATGATTTAATTTCGTCTAACGTGTAAAGAGTTTTTTCTAACATAATTTTTCTATTTCTTATTTTTGGAGATTTGTTCATTTTACGAAGTTCGACTAAATATGGAAATGCTTCTTTATAAAAATCTCTATCTTCTTTGAGCCTATCGTGGGTTAAGATGTATCCCATATCCTTCAAAGCGTCTCTAGAGTCCATAATTTCATGTTTTTTCAGATTGGAAGAAAATTTTAATATGATGGGTCTCTTGTTTCCTTCTCTACCTATCCTGAAGCAATCACTGATATCTGTTTTATTTATTGATTTTCCAATCCTCTGGAATATTGCTTGAATATTTTCAAATGTGTCTAGTTTATTCCTCTCATTTATTTCTGGAATTTTTAAAAGTACGGCATTATTTTCAATATCTTTATACTTCAGGCGTTTTATTTCTTGATTTTGGGTCTCGATTATTTTTTCCAGCTGTAAGCATCTTGTTTTTGTTTCTTTGGTTTCACTAATACAGAGTTCTAAAGATTTCACTATTGTGGCTATATTCGTGTTTAAGGCTGTTATTTGAGTACTGTTGTTCAATACAGCTTCCTTCAGCTGCGAAATTTCAGTGAGGATTTTACCTAAATTTTCATTGATAATTTCCATGTTTTAGCCTTCTAAAATCAACTTAAAAACAAAAATTTCAACTAAGAAACAGAATTTATTTAATTCCAGAGGGCTTGGTGATTACCTTGAACTTGATTTTCAAGAAGATATCAATAATTACTCACGTACAGGCTTCGTAATTAAGGAAAACCAATCACAGACACTAAAACTACACCTTTGATATTTTTCACTATATTATCTTAACTTCAAACTAAAGAATATCGACTGTGAGCGAGAGAGATGTACGAGAGATGCTTCCTCAATGGCGGACAGTGACCAACTCCCATACTTCTTCAGTGCTTTTTTAAGCGATATGGAAGAATATATGAGATCAAAGGGGGCTGATGGGATTCAAATCTCGCATTCATGTAATATTATGATATTATTGTATGCAGATGATGTGGTCATATTCTCAGATTCATATTCGGACTCATTAAAAAAATTAAAAATTCTTTTAGAATACTGTAATATTAATCAGTTAGAAGTAAATACGACTAAAACAAAAATAATTCAGTTCCACCGAGGTAAAAACAAATTAATTCCAAAAATTAAGTATAACGAATCAGAAATAGAAATCGTTAAATCTTTTACATATTTAGGTATAACAATATCCAGTTCCGGAACTTTTCTAAAAGCAGCTCAAATGGCAGAAACAAAAAACAGAATATCAACTGGAGCAGTTTTAAGCATATGCAGTAAAGCTAAGATAAGAAATTGGCAAGCTAGAATTAGATTAAATGAAGCCATTAATACCAGCAGTTTATACTATGGTGTACAAATTTGGGGGTTAAGATATTCTGATAGGATAGAAAAAGCCAACTTAAACTTTTATAAAAATCTTAACTCTCTTTGCAAAACCACACCAGCATGGATGATAAGATTAGAGTTTAACATAACCAATAGTAAATGTTATGTGTTAAAATATTGTTTAAAATGGATTTATAAATTATTATTGATGAAAAACAACAGATTCCCCAAAGAATGTTATTTAAAACTCCACGAAATGTCTCAAAAGAAGGACATTATAAAATTTAACTGGTTATGTCAAATCAAGCAGTGGCTTAACGAAATAAATCAAGCACACATACTTAATGAATTTAATGCAACATTATTCAAAAGTAAAATATCCCCGGTACTATATAATTTTAAAAATTATCTCGAGCAAAAAGATAAACTGCAACTACTATCTTCTAAATATAATCCTTATTATTTGAACATTTATGACCCAACTGACGAAATACAAAGTTACCTAAATTTAAATCTGCCATTCAGAATGATCAAAATAATAGCGCAGTTAAGACTTTCCGGCAAATATATCATTAAGCTTTCCCTAAAAGATAATACTTATATAATTAACACATTAGAACAGTGCTCTATATGCAATAGGAAGCAAAACGAGGATTTATACCACCTGCTAGTAGGATGCCCCATGTACGCAGATATAAGACGTAAATATTTACCAGGCGTTCAAAACAAATCCGTAGTAGAATTACCTGCAATTTTGAAAGTAAATAGTGCAGAACAAATCCGGAATTTGTATTTTTTTATTATATATTCTATGAAACTGAGGCAATTCATACTTGAGGGATAAGATACGTTTCATTTTCATTAATTCATTTCGCTACAATATTGACGTATTTTCATTAACAGTTTTTAAGTATACATATATCTACACTTTAATATATTTTACAATATACTTATATTATTATTTTAATTTAAACAATTATTAGTTACATAATCAGCATAAGGAGAGAATTTTCTATTTATTTTCGCTATTATAAAAAAAAAAAAAAAAAAAGAAAGAAAAAAAAAAAAGGATGAAAGAAACACTTTTATTATTGTTTACATAAAACTAGTAGATGTAAACAAATAGTGTAAACACTGTTATAAACACTGATGTAAATAGTATTGTAAACACCTGTATAGATTCTAAAATATGTTGACATTTTTTGTATTTATTTATATCTATTGTCCATTTATAGTGAGATATTTTTTCATTGTTAAATATGTTTGTTTTTTGTTTTTTCTCCTTATTATTAGTTTGTCGAAGTAGGTATGTAGTGTATGTGTATTTTTATTATTATTTATTTTTTTTTCTTACTATTAGTATGGTATTAGTAGTGACCAACTCTATTTGTATGGGGTTTTCCCCAAAAACAAATTACAATAAATAAAAAAAAAAAAAAAAAATATTCGAATACAGGCTTAAACTTTCTAATATCAATAAGTAACCTATGCGCGATTTTTAATTTAATTAAAAAGATTAAAAAATTTTAATTTTAAGGCGAAGGAAGTGAGTCCGTCCGTCTTATGGCGTGCGAAGTTCGACTTGAATCGAGAATAAAAAAAAAAAACAGCTGTCAATACTGGGTTATTGTTTTTAAATTCTATTCTTTTAGGGTTAAAATCCTTTTCTAATTCACTCAATCCATCCAGATAAAGTCGAGGATTATTGTTATTTCAGGGTTCGGGAGGTTATGGAGTGGATAGCGTATGTTTGCTGTGAGAGCCGAAAAGAAGATAAAAATATATTTATTGGATCGGGATCGGAAATAAGTCGCGGGGACGATAAGACCTCGCCCGGGGCTCTTACGTGAGATTGGGCCCCCGTCCCGCCCATCTTTTGCTGTCCCCCCCCCCGCCCCCTTCGCCCATCCTTTGCTGTCCCCTCCTGTCCCCCCATATCCTTCCCCCCCATCTTCATCTCAATCTAGCCCCCGTGCCCCTCCGACAGCTCCCACTCAATCTCCGAGGTTAGAATTTAAAGTTTTGTCGCCTGCTGAGTTATTTATCAGCCTGGCATGCCTACATCCACACTATACGAATTAATGAAGTATCATAAGAAAATAGTTATTGCCAATTGTACTTACCTATTTATGAAAAGTATAGTTAGGAAAAGTATTGCTATCGTGAAAATATACGACTTTAATGAAGTTTTTATAACGACTAAATAAAGGCTAATATAATCAGACGCCATGGAGTATAATGTTCGCATTGCCATACCGTCACAAATAAAAAAAATCTGGTGCGTGCTCGCAACACACAACTTTCACTTACCAACTTACTTAGATTAGAATTTAATGCGTTTTGTTAATTGCTACTTCTCAAATGAGCAGAACGGCTTTAATTATGAACAATGGTCTGTCTTTAAAGGCGTACTCCGCATTCTTTTTTTCTCCTCTACATGTTTTCTTTATTTTTCATATCCCATATTTAGCCATTTCTTATTTTTAGGCGTAACTAGAGACAGTTAATATCTCTATATAAACAAAAACAAAGGTACTTTATAAGAAACAAAAAAACGAACAAATAAAAAAGGCCCCTACCCCATTTAAGTCCCCTCAGAACATTTCAATAATGATAAAGCTTACCTGATATTAAAGAACACCTAATTTTCATTAAACATGACGAATTTGATAAAAATCGTTAAAGCCGTTTTTGAGATCATAAAAAAAAAGGTAAAGATTGGAAAAAAAAATTAAAGTAAAGTGCCTCCTCCGGTTGATCAATTTTGATGAAATGTTGGCTATCAAATCTTGGGCATATCCAGACATGAAATACCCAGTTTGATCAAAATGGTTAAAACTGTTTTTGAGTAAATAAAAAAAAACACCTGAAAATGATACAAAATTTATTAAGTAAAGTCCCCCCTCCGGTTGATCAATTTTAATGAAATTTTTACAGTCATATCTCGGGCATATAAATAGATGAAATACTCAGTTTAATCAAAATCGTTAGAGCCGTTTTTGAGAAAATCGAAAGAAACCTAAAAAGTTATTAAGTAAAGTACCCCCTCCCTTTCAGTAATTTTGATGAAATTTACGCTGTCACATCGCGGGCAAATACCTACACTAAATACCCAATTTCAGGATCGCACGGTTTATAGTTTTTGAGCTAGTCTGTTCACACACACACACACACACACACACACACACACACACACACACACCCGTGTGGAGTTGTTACTCTCCTATCGGGCGCCTCCCCAGGTGGCGGATAATGGGATATTCGCCAGATATGGTGAGTACCGGGGAAAACCCCGGAGTGGACCAAAACTACCCAAAAATCCAGGCGCGACAGTTCCTAGAATAGGCGGCTCCCTGGTCAGCGTCTGTTCCTCAGGCTAGAGGCGGCTGTTTTACACCTGGCAGAAGGTATAAAATGCAGAAAAAAATCGATGTTATGGTTGAGGAGAAGATTAGTCTTACGGTGCAGGGGCTCGGAACACCAGTACCGGCGTCGGAAGAGGTTGCGAAAGCGGGACCCCCGGCGTCGTCATCAAGCCTCCGCAATGAAATAATGATAGCTGCAGCGGATGAAAACTCGGGTGCAACTTTAGAGTTTTGTCAGGAGGAATGGAAAAAACTCGTCAAAGAAGTGGATGATCTACAAGTATATATCCAGACAAAGACGAATGTTCATGGTAAAATAAAGGAGAGTGTCTGCAGAATCCAGAACCATCTCATGTTACTGGAAAGCAAAAGTATGGTACGAGAAGAGGCATCAAAGAACTTGGCAAATGTCGGTACCCAGACCACGAAACCAACAAATAAAGACACGCCCATTACGAAGAAGCAGCAAAACAACCATCCCCAAGAGGAGGGTTTACGAAGAAATGAGCTTCCAAGAGTGGTTGCGCCTAGATGACAGGCCATCGCACCGACTAATAGAGAAACAGCGGAGCAGCCACATATGATAGCCTCTACTACCGTGTCGGGGGAAAAATGGCAAGCTGTCACTAAAAACAAGAAGGGCCGAAGAAGGCGCTCCCGCCCAAAACCACCAAGGCCGGATGCAATCATAATTAAAATTGGGGAATCCAGTATGTATGCAGATACCCTTCGTAAAGTTCGAGCTGATCCATCTTTGCAAGATATGAGCTCAAATATTTCCAGGATTCGAAAAAACCAGTCAGGAAATTTGCTGATACAGTTGGGCCGAAAATCGAGTGAGGCGCTGGAAAACATGAAGCGAACCCTAGGGGAAGCGCTTGGGCCAGATACCCAAATTAGAGTATGGACAGAGGAGTCACTGATTGAAATCAGGGACCTGGATGCCCTTACAGCGAAAGAAGAAGTTGAGAGTCACAAAGCCTCGGACTGTTCAAAGAGTCCAATCTGCGCTCTATGTGATGGCAAAGGCAATAATGACCATCCATGCGGTGGAAGCAAATGTCCGGCACTACATCGTGCCTTAGATGTACAAAGAAGGCTTAAAAATCGCTTCACATTAGAATTCTCCAACTCAATCTTAACCACTGTGAAGCCGCACAGGATCTCCTCTGGCAAACTGTGAGAGACCTCAGAGTAGATGTCGCTATCTTGAGTGAGCAATATAGGAATTTGGATAACGACTCTTGGGTATCGGAGGAGGGTATCACAGGAAGAACCGCCATATTTTATAGAAATTTTATAGAAGAAACAGCAAAAGCCCCTACAACTGGTTTTGTCTGGGCTAAGATAGATCATCTGTACCTGTACAGCTGCTATGCTCCTCCTAACATTACATTCGATGATTTTGAATATTTGCTAGATAGCATAGTGCGAGACGCCAGAGGGCACAGACCGCTAGTTATTGCTGGAGACTTCAATGTTTGGGCGACCGAGTGGGGCAGTAAATGGACCAATCGTCGTGGAGAAGCCCTACTGGAAGCTTTTGCCCAGATGGATGACCTAATACTGGCAAATACTGGGTCGGAGCCTACATTCGTCAAGGATGGCAGGTCCTCTATTATCGACTTGACTTTCGTTAGTGACTCCCTACACCCTACTACCAGTTGGGAGGTCTGTGACCTGTATACGCATAGCGACCATCAGGCTATACTGACCATAATGGGTGACAGAAAAGCACTAACACATATGAGGCGTGAGAAAGGTACTGTCCGCTGGAAAACTAGGACTTTTGATAGGGAGTCCTTCGAAGTAATGATGGCCGCACCTTGTGAACTGTCAGGCACAGCGGAGGATAAGGCAAGCAAGCTAATATCTCTAATCAGTACAGCGTGTGACGCATCGATGGCTCGTAGTAGCTCACGTGTGGGTGGAACTCCTGTCTACTGGTGGAACGACCATATCGCAGACCTCCGTAAACGGTGTCACGCATCAAGGCAGGAGGAGGTATCAGCGATCAAGAGGCAGCACTCAGTTTCATGCACTACAGGAGGAATTCCAAGCAGCGAGGCGCGAATTACGGCATGCAATCAAGAGGAGTAAAAGGCAATGTTGGAAGGAACTCTGCGAAGAGGTGAACGAAGATCCATGGGGAAGACCTTACAGAGCGGTCATGAAGAAGTTAGCGAGGAGTTCTAAAATAGCACCTACATGCCCAGTTGCTATAGAGAAAATTGTTGCTACACTCTTTCCTAAACAAGAAGAACTTCCGCAGACTGGGCCGATACAGGCAGTCGACGTTCCAGCCGTAACGGCTGACGAACTCAGCGATATCTGTACAAACCTTCAGAAAAGGAAAGCTCCAGGCTCTGACGGTATCCCAAATTGGCACTCAAGGCAGGTATGGAGATCAGACCGTTTTTCAGAGACAGATGTTTTTCAGGAAGTATTCAGTTCTTGTTTAAATGAGGGATCCTTTCCGAGAAATCGGAAAAGACAGTACCTAGTAGTATTTTAAGGACAGAACCTTGATATGTTCAACTGAGAACGGGCCTAGAAGGTTCCAGTTAACCGGCGGCGTTCCCCAAGGCTCAGTCCTTGGGCCTCTGCTATGGAACGTCATGTACGATAGGGTTCTCAGACTCAGACTATCCGAGGGAGCTAAAATAGTAGGCTTTGCGGATGACATAGCAGCAGTGGTTGAAGCTAAATACATAGATGAAGTGATCTTGAAAGCTAATCAGAGCATTTCACTGATCCGCGATTGGCTAGCTTCTGTGGGGCTCCAATTAGCAGACAATAAAACCGAGGCCCTACTAATTAGTAGCCGCAAAAGAAGGGAGGAAATCGTACTGAGAGTCGGTACGCAAGAGATCCGGTCCCAGCGTTCCCTGAGATACCTAGGGGTTATCATTGATGAAAGGCTGCGGTTCAAGGATCATATCCAGCGAGTATGCAATGAGGCAGCTAGAGTTGCCACAACGCTAGCTCGACTTATGCCCATCATAGGAGGACCCAAGAACAGTCGGAGACTGTTAATATCGACCGTAGTCACTTCCATTTTTCTCTATCGTCGGAGTGCAATTAAGGTGATCAGTGCATTCCGAACAGTTTCCTACGAAGCAGCATGTGTAGTGGCCAGGATGCCACCAATAGAGCTGATCGCAGAAGAAAGAAAGCGCTCATATAAAAGAATCAACCCCATTCCCAGGACAGAGGAAAAGAAGGAAACAATCGAGAGATGGCAACAGCTCTGGGACAGGACGCAGAACGGAAGATGGACCCATAGGTTGATTCCTTGTATTCAGCCTTGGCTTGATGGGAAACACGATTATTATTTGACACAACTGCTTACAGGACATGGCTGCTTTCGGGCCTACCAATTGAGATTCAAGCTGGACATTACAGCGGAATGCCCAGTGTCCAACAAGTGAAGAGAGTGTGGAACATGTACATGAAGTAATGCCTAACGGTGGTCCCGTGGAGGGTGGGAAACAGGTGTAGGGAGGTGGCTTTAGTGGGTAGAAATCCTACACACGGACAGGTACGGGCCTATCCGCGTCTTTTGAAGATTTCCACCTACCCGCGTAAAAAAACAAAAAAAAAAAAAAAACACAAACACACACACACACACACACACACAAACACACACACACACACACACACACACACACACACACACATACACAGACCATTTTGCGGGACTTGGTTAATTGGACTCAGGGGACCCTAAAACGTGTATTTTCGTTGAAAACCGGAAGTCGAATTTTTTCACGATCGCAATACTTCCACTTACTATATATTTCATATATAGGTAAGTGAAAGTAATAACTTTTATTTAACTACAAAAATTTTTATTGTTCTTTCGAGGATAAATCATTTTTTGGGTGACAAACGTACAGTGAAAGATAATCTTTAATAATTGTATTTTAGTTTATTAAATTTACTGTGGTACTAACTCTGCCCCCAATTGAAAAGTACTGATAATGAAAGACTATTTTCCCCAGTCGTTGTTTTTAGTAGTTACATAGAAAAATTTAGAATGCAGTTGAAACTGAAAAAAAACAACAAAAAACAGTTTTTTGAATTGTAACTACCTTCTTGCCGGCGTGGGATATCTTTGTTGTTCTTTGATTTGATTTAAAATGATGATAAGTCTCTGAGTGATATGGTATTACATAAATAATTATTATCAAATTGAGATAAAAAAAAAATGTGATCAGATAATAAAAATCAACTTTTACATGTTACATTTTAATGTTATATAGGTATGGGCGTATTATTCATTGCAGTTGTTTTTTGTTCTGTACTAGCTATGTGTTTAGGTTCAAATATCCTCGTGTTTTCAGGATTTTATTAGAACTGTTCACCAAAGAATGTTAAACAAACAGCCACAAGTCGACACGAGCACATGCGAAATATTCTGATTTTGAAATAAAAACTCTTCCAGCTCCACCAAGGCAGTTTTTTTTTTTTTTTTTTTCGTAATTGATTCCAGCGCTGCTATTTCCCCACCAGTGCTTACAAGCATGACGTCAGCAGAAGCTGTTCTAAAAATAATTGATGTAGTTTTTAGCAATCACTCTTTTAAACTCGATGGCTTCAATATTCAGTCTAACTAAAATAATCGCTTTCATTTCCCCAACATTATAAAAGCTAAATTACTACTGGAATTCGAGCTAATTAACTAGTGAACTATTTAACTATCTATATTAAATTTAGATGAAATTCTGTTTGTTTGTTCCTTATAGAAATCCATACCGTTTGTCCTAAATTCTCCGAATTTCGCTCAGTGGTTCTTGCATTCCAGGTGCGGACACCTGTCCATATTAAAATTGCGTCAGCCAATCTCTGGGAATATTCTTTATTTGTATAAAAATAGTTATGATCTCGCTTTACATTGGGTTTTTACAAAATCGACCATTTGAGTCTAAAAAAGTCTCATTTAATAGATTTTGAAATGGCCAACAAGGCCTGGTAAGGCCGTTCCAACGGACCGTCCAGCCACGTGTAAAGGCTGGACGATGAGTCCTTTTCGAGTTATTGGCCGACGTGTGCGTGTCCTCTTCTGTCCTAACGAACTTTTCTATGGCTTTCCTCTTTGTTTTTTGCGAATGGATTTCTTCTTTTTTCTTTGATATTTGGTTCCTTATTGATAATGGAAATGACCCAGACTGTTTATTTGGTTAATTGAAATCCATCACATCCTTGCTGATCCCCTTCTGCCCTTATGGCTTTCTTAATGCGTCGAATCCCCATGGCCTCCAGTGATATGCTCTTTGATTTCAAAAGATGATACTTCCCAGTCCAGTTAGGGTCGCATTTGCGACAAATATAAATAAAGCTCATAGGCAATCTCTGAGGGTAGCTGGAATCCCCATGTTTTTCTCTTGGTCAGCTTTAGGTTGCTTGCTCTAGAGTAGGTTCACCTAAAGACCTAATTATATAAGCCCCAGAGGGTAAAACTAAAAATATAGTATATCCTAAAGCTTTAGAATAATAATCTATTAGTGCTATTTTTGTTTATAGAATTGTTCATGTTTATTTGAAAAATGGAATTCCCGGGTGAAACTTAAATATTTTAAAAATATATTGAATTATTTAAAATCACTGAACAGATACAACTAAAATTCGCCTTCATTGCTTTTTCAAACATTTAACTATCTTTCATACTTAGTCCTTTCATATCCGGACATGAGAGAGTCCGGATATGAAAGGACTAAGTATGAAAGAGTTTACTATACTTTAAAAATATAAATATTTTATATTAAGTTTACAATTACCATCTGGTTCCACATTAAAGGAACGCCTTATTATATAATGTGAAAATAAAATAAATAGAATTTTTCTTTTTACGATTATGAGAGGACTGGACTTGAAAATTGGATTTTTTTTTTTGGGGGGGGGGTTGAATAAAATAAAAACGTAGCATCTAAATTAACCGCATGAAGTGACTGAATAATGGTTCTGTTCATGGTATACCATCATCTGCTTCTGACGGCCTTTTTCTACACGACAGGTTTCTTTCAACTGATATAAATTAATCCTCAAACAATTGTATGGACCATATGGATTTCACTCTGTTTCAACTAAAAGTATTATATATAATTAAAAAATAAATTATAACTTCGCCATACAACTTTCTTGATCGTTTTTGACGTCAGTTATCTTTTGTGTAAATGTAATTTAATTTTAATTTGTTTTTTTAATATCTGTTTATATTTTCATTAGAACATTGGTTTGGTTTTATGTATATCCCTTCTTATCGTAAACAGTTTTCAACGTTTTTTTTTAATAATTATTAAAAATAAAAAAAATGTAAGATTTTTTTAGAGTTTGATTTTTTTTTTTTTTTTAATTTTAAACAATATTCGTTCTCAGGTAATATATAAGTATAAGATCAATCCCTCATCAATGTTATTATAGATAGTTTGCGGAGGGTTTAACTAAATTTGAAACACTTTTCGTTCATAGGCCAAACTGTAATTATTATTGTTAATATTATAAGAAAAATACATCGAATGTACATAACTATCTATGACGTTTCACATCAGCTATAGCGGCTGCCCTTTTTTTATATTTTTTTTTTTAATGATAATCCTTTCTTTGAAAATCGCATTGTAAAACCATTGTGGTTAGACTAAAAAATAAATAAAGTAATTTTTCATCAAATTTTCTATGAATTGAAATTAAAAAAAACTTTTTTTTTATCACTCTGTCTCGTTCACGAAAATGTTGGTACATAGCTGGTTTTGAAAGCTGAGGTATTGCATACATGCCTTTATATTATTATTTTATAATGTTTAATTATTCTGGTTTTGTATATTGAATTTTTAAACTTTTCATTTTCACTCGATATTCAAGCGAATTAATAGAAAATCATAGATAATTTCAGAACTTAAATTGTCGAAATTCATAGTTGAATAAATTATAGCTTTGCTATGCAAAATAAATAATTTTAGTGTTAAAGGTAGAGGAGGGATTGATTTTCGTCCTGTATAGGTGGGGGGGGGTTGAAGAGAAGGGAAGGAATTGTAAAATATATTTACTGATCAACAGGATAAATTAGTTAATCTAATTAAAATTTTACCGTACGGACATGTTCTACCCCGAAAAATCCCCACCGGATCAGACATGGGCTAAATTAATCTAACCTAATTTTATTTAATTCAGCACACGGGGCCTGTTTACACATGTACATAAATTCTATTGTATATGTACAATGTTATATTCATTTATCTGTAGGTCTCTTATTTATTTAACAATATCAATATTGTATTTGGATTCAAGTTTTCACTTTTATACTAAGAACAATATTCTTGTTCTGATTTTCCCATTATTTCATGTCTTGTCGTTGAATTGTCAAAACATATTTGATATATATAAATGTAAATATCTGTATATCTCAACGACCCACCAATCGCACAGAATTATTGACTACTACATTGCTGGAGCACTAGAAAAAAACAAATAAGTATGCTAATGGTGTATTTTTGGATTTTGCTCCGGAATTTGACAAAGTCTGGCACCAGGGTCTTTAACTAATTACAATTAAATTGAAGACCAATTCTAATGTACAATTATCATCTTATAGGGTAAACCGTACAGTTATTGGCACCCTTAAGACTAAATTTCAGTAGTGACATTAATAAAAGTACTTCTTATGAAGGGATCTAATTGAAACTTCCTATAACACCTCTTTATCTATCCTTATAAAGACTCAAGAGTTTTTTTTTTGAGTCAAAAGTTCAATAAGGCAATATTTATTGTTATAAGTGTCAAATCTGGTTATTGGCACCCTGTGGATTTAATTGTGAAATCTTCCCTATGGTTAGTTTGTTAAAGTCTTACTTCATAGATGACTTAGAAAACCCTACTAACATTAGACTCAAGTATATCTTGTAATAAAATTAGGACTTGTTAACCTATTTCTTTAAGTTAAAGTTACAGCCAATAACTGTATGGTTTACCATACCTACTTCAATCTTCCTTTTTTTTTTTTTTAAAATATTTTTCTTCAATTCGTCCGGTCCTAGCGGGAGTTCCTCAAGGTTCAAAACTGGCTCCTCTACTCTGCATTGTATAAACCTTAGACATGCCTGTAAGCAATAATTATCTTGACCGCTATTTACGCAGGCGAGACTACTTCTAAGAAAACATCATGATTCAATTTTATATTAGACTTTGAATACCTGAAGGAATTTTATGCAGAAGCATTCATTAAATTATCAGTCTCAAAACAGTCTCAAATCACTCTCAAAATTATCAGTCTTCATTAAAAAAAAATAATGATATCCTCTGAATGATGAATAATATTGGGTATTAAGGGTCTAATATTAATTTTGAAGGGGCTTACTTCGAGCCGGTTTTAATGGCCTTGCATAATCATGAGATTTTTCAACTCCCCCACTTCCCTATCCCCTTCCTTGCATTAGGGTTTCATTACTTCAATCTATATTAATAATTGCACCTCAGAATGCATCGGTTCGTTTGGAATTCATCAACCCTGATTAGTGAAAAGGGGGCCAGAAAAAGTGTGAAATGAGTGGGGGTACCCACATCGTTAAGGTAAAACAGTTGGCCCTATATTAGGCACCCTACACGTTCCCCTTAGCAACAGGTGAATGCTCTTCCTACGGTTCTTTACCTTCTCATGTTAATTGCCAAGTTTTTTTTTATTTTGTATAATGCCCTGGAAAATTCAATCCCCTAAATTATGTTTTTAATGATATCGTAATTTTTTGTTCGAGCGTCAGACGGCTATATCGTGAATGCAGTAATAAAACATCCCATTAAGTATATTTGTGTAGTTTATAAAGGAGAATAGTAACAAATATTTAATGGGTGATTCGTTTCATGATAAAGAAACTCTGAGAGCTGATTCTCGACATAATGTACAAGTTAAAGTCTTCACAGTACATTAAATAATTAACTGGTATTGAAACTTACGAAAATTTACAGAATCCCATGCAAATCAGTTCACTTAGAAGAAAATTTTCAGCCTCTTATAAGGTACAATCAGATTTGTTGGGGTTTACATTAAGTACATTATGGATTATTAAAAGTTTTATACTGAAAGATGGCGAAGTGTTGGAAAAAACACTTGCATAATATTTACTGTACGTATACTATTTTTTAAATATTTTTTTTAAGAAAAAAGATTGGGCTCAGCCGCGAGTCGAACCCGGGTCTTCCGCTTGACATGAGCGGTACGCTAACCACTGCGACACCGAGCTCGGCTCCAAGCGGAGCCAATCCTTCCTCTACACTGATACCTCTCCCCCCGATCTCGCAGGTTTTGCGAGTAGTTACGGGAGGTGGACAATTTTTGTCCAATTGGTGCTGTCTCTTGACATCGTCAATTTATATTATTTTATATTAATCTAATCATTATCGTGGGTAACCACTTTATATTTCATTTTTTAAGAGAAAAGATCGGGCTCAGCCGGGAGTCGAACCCTGGTCGCGTGACATGCGCGGTACGCCAACCACTGCGCCACCGAGCCCGGCTCCAAGCGGAGCCAATCCTTTCTCTTCGCTGATACCTTTCATTATAGTGGTTACCCACGATAATGATTAAATTAATATAAAATAATTTATATAATAGCCCAATCTTTTCTCTTCAAAAATAAAATATTTAAAAATAATATAAAATTAAATATAAGGTACGGTTACCCAAGATAATGATTAAATTAATATAGTATACTATTTACATTTTTTTTTTATGAATAGAAAATAGGTATTAAGTACACTATTTACGTCAGAAGCAATAAAAAGATGAACGATTTTATTTTCATTATTATTCACAATCGCTCATTTATTCAGAATCAAGCATATTCTTCTTCCATTTCCCTTAATCGCTTTTCTTCTATTCTCCTCTTTCTTTCTTCCTCCTCTTTCATACGCTGTTCCCTCCTTATCTTTCTTTCTTCTAAACTTTTCTTGCATTCGGCACATGGGACGATCTGGTCTGGTGGATAAAAAATGTTAATAAATTATAATTATATAGGTGATGATTGAAAGCACATATTCTTATAATGCCTAAAATACAGCTATTTATTTCGATATGAATCACACTGGGTTTTAGTACAGTGGCATTGTACATTGATGTAGAATTTGGTAGAAGTTCAATATACGGAATATTAAAAAAAAAAAAAACAAAAAAAAAAAAACAGATTGGTCAAATCGACACCGGTTTGTGAGATGATACCTAAACTATTTAACTGAAAAATACCCAACAAAGATATAACCAAGCATGTTTCTCTGTACCAGATCATACCCTTCAATTTCGAAAAATCAACCTGCAAAAATGTAACGTCATTGAAATGTTTATTTGGCTGAGTCTACATCGGCTCTAGCATCGCAGATATTCAACCCAGTACTTCCACACAATATTGAATAACCAATATTAATCCTTTTGAAAAAGATTTATACCAAAGTATTCATTCGTAACTTCGATGTAAAATACTCACCAACCTAAAAATCTGGTCGCCCTGTTTTTTAACTCCTAGAGCAATCTGACTTTCTTTCTTTCAATCATTTAAAAAAAAAACGTTTTATTTTACAATATATAAAAAAAAAATAATAATCAATAACCTGATTAATCTTCAAAGCGATAAAAACAAAATAAAATAACTATAAACACAATACGACAAAATATTTAAACTATATTAAAAACATGTATCACATATCACACAGTTTAAATGTTTCTAGTATGGATAATGTTATCCTTTTTTTTCCTCTGCCCTTTTCCACTCTTCTCACTTTTGTAAAAACACGTGTCTGGCAACTCCATTCTATATATAGAGTGATATATACTCAATAGTGTCAGTACGCTTATTTTGTTTTATAATGTTATATAACTATTAAAAAAGTAAAAAAATATTAAAAAATAAAAGTAAAATAGTGAGATAACCGGTGGTGGACTGGTTAGCATGACACGAATACCTACTAAACTCAAGGTGTAAGGTTCGTAGTCCGGCGCTAGAATTTTTTAACACGTTCACAACGGGACTGTTTAATGCTTTTCGCTCTATCGGGCGGGAGCTATTCCAGGTTATTATGCAGTATTGTCAATCCAGCAATAATAAAATAAACTATAAAAAATACTATCCTACTATGTAGTTAGGTTTATTATACGATATTAATTATAATTGTTATTATAAAATAAATGTTTATATCAAGTATATGAATATAAATAAAAATAAATGAATTTACGTCAAATTTTCATTATTTTTATTTTCAGCTATATAGTAATTCTTTCTACTTTCTTAACACTTTGGCTACCATGTCATCTGAAATCGAGTAACTGTTTTCTTATCAGATAGGTAAATATTAAACTTATGTCGAAACGAGAGCGTGACTCTCAGGTATTCTTTTTCGGCAGTCAAAGTGTTAAAAATCTAAATATTTGTCAGAGGCGGCAGTCAAGTGTGAGCCACCGGTGGTACACGCCGGTGTGAACGTGTTAAATGAAGTAAAAAATCCTTGGTTATGCCTTCCTTTGGAGTGTACGTAAAAATGGTTCTCAGGCTGTTCAATGTCAGGTACTCGTTAAATATCCCTAACTTAATTATACGTAGATAGGCAAAATTCATGATTCATTTTCATCTCATTTGGATACTTAAAATTCATAGCATCTTCCGATTAGCCATTGTTGCACAAAGTGACAAATAGATTTATAAAAAAAAAAATTAAATAGTGTAGTAAATCTACGTTATGTAATATGGCGGAAGAAACCACAACAGATGTTTATTTCTGTTACTCTTTACAAAGGGCCGCTTTCTCCAAGTTAGTTTAAACCGAGTTTAAATTTAATCCGGATTATCTCTTGGTTTAAACCAGATGTAAGTCAAGTCGGTTTAACCTCTAAACTTGGTTTAAACTTAGATTAAGTTAATCCTTCATTTTTCCCGGTTTAAACTCGGAATTAGGTTTAAACTGCAAAATATAAACAAAAATTTTGTGTGATAACATACTCGCTCTTGTTACTCAAGAATTATTGTTTTGCACTTGACTGAATACAAAAATGGAAAATATACATACTTAATTGAAATTTTAAATGACATGGAAGAAGAAGATTATGATGTGTTTTTGTTGCCAAAGAGACTCATCAATAGACGCAATCAGTTAATCCAAGAATATTTTCAGAATATGTTAAATCAGTGAAGTAGAATTGAGATGAGAAAAAAGATGTTTCTTAATGTGCATTATTTTTATTGTAGTTGGTTCATAATTAATATCAAGGTTATGTTGTAAATTATGTTTCACTTGATAATCTCATAATGATGTAATTTTATTATTATTAAGCTATAATAATTATATATCGAACAACTTAAATCATTTATTATTTAAACAAAATGATAATAATAATAAAAAGGTACAACATTATTTGAAAAAAAATTATGAAATGTAATAGAGATTATTATTATTCTTGGCATAATAATATCATATTGTAAAGAAAATTTTATTAACATACAAATTAAATCTCTGAAAACAGCATCGCTCGTTTCATTGAATTTATTCGCCGATTTCTTCCATTCATCCTCCTTCTCTTTGACAGAGACGTTTTTTTGGTTTCAAAAATGTCTCTCTTCTCTTCCACAAGAGCCAGAAGAACATCAATTTCACACTGAGAAAAATTTTTACTTCTTTTTGCCCCATTTTTATAGAACACTTTCACCTTATTTACTTCTTTGGTAAAAACAAAATATTATGTATAATTAATTAATCTTTCCATAACCCTTACATTACCTTCTCTTTCCATAGAAGTTTCAACAGGGAAATGTAAACAAATATGTACCAACGTTTTAAAAAACATAATAACCTTCACATGATTAGGTTTAAACCGAGCTTAAACTAAACTAAGGCTGTAGAAAGTGAATCAGATTTTAAACCTCGGTTATAATCAGGTTTAAGTTAATCTAAGTTTAAACTATATTGGAGAAAGCGGGCCTAAGTTCTAGAATTGTCTTGGAATTGTGGCTTAGTCTAACTTTCAACTGCGAATGATTCAGATACTTTTGAGTCACTGTTCTGTCACTGCTAGTTACTCTTTTGTAACGTTGTTACTAATTGGAGTTTTCATAGTTTGTTTGACATTTTTCTATTGTAATATATGTAAATTAAAATATTTAAACCACTATGCCCGCTTTCTCCAATATAGTTTAAACTTAGATTAACTTAAACCGGATTATTTTTAATCCGAGGATTAAACTCTGATTCACTTTCTACAGCCTTAGTTTAATTTAAGCTCGGTTTAAACCTAATCATGTGGAGGTTATTATGTATTATTATATTATTATGCTTTTTAAAAGGTTGGTACATATTTGTTTACATTTCCGTGTTGAAACTTCTATGGAATGAAAAGGTAATGTAAGGGTTATGGAAAGATTATTTATACATATTATTTTGTTTTTTACCAAAAAAGTAAATAAGGTGAAAGTGTCATATAAAAATGGAGCAAAAAGAAGTAAAGCTTTTCTCAGTGTGAAATTAATGTTCTTCTGGCTCTTGTGGAAGAGAAGAGAGACATTTTTGAAACCAAAAAAACAGATTTCGTCACTGTCAAAGAGAAGGTGGATGAATGGAAGAAATTGGCGAATAAATTCAATGAAACGATTGGTGCTGTTTTCAGAGATTTAATTTGTATATTAATAAACGTTCTTTATAGTATTACATTATTATGCCAAGAATAATAATAACCTCTGTTACATTTCGTAATTTTTTTTCAAATAATGTTGAACCTTTTTATTATTATTATCATTTTGTTTAAATAATAAATATATCGAGCTAAGTTGAGCGATATATAATTATTATAGCTTAATAATAATGAAATTACATCATTATGAGATATTCAAGTGAAACATAATTTACAACATAACCTTGATATTAATTATGAACCAATTATAATAAAAATAATGCACTTTAAGAAACATTGTTTTCTCATCTCAATTCTACTTCACTGATTTAACATATTCTGAAAACAACAAAAACACATCATAATCTTCTTCCATGTCATTTAAAATTTCAGTTATGTATATTTTCCATTTTTGTATTCAGTCAAGTGCAAAACAATAATTCTTGAGTAACAGGAGCCTAGCATGTTACCACACAAAATGTTTGTTTATATTTTGCAGTTTAAACCAAGTTTAGAGGTTAAACCGACGGACTTGAAGAAACTCACATCTGGTTTAAACCAAGAGATAATCCAGATTAAATTTAAACTAGGTTTAAATTAACTTGGAGAAAGCTGCCCTAAAAGTGTTATAATGCATAAAATTAATTTATATAAATAATAAAAATATTTAAGGCATTGTTGCTTACCTTGGTAACCAGTTTTACAATATCTTAGAGATTGCTGGAATTCTCTTTCACAGGCTAACCAAGCGATGCCGATCCCGGTTCCTATTCCGGCCATAACGATATTTTTCGAATGTTCTGTAGAGAAAAAAATAATTATATCTATATGAAAGTATATAGTTATAGATCAAAATTTACAGTGAAACCTCGATTAACCGGATTAACCTCACGGACTTATGACAGTGAGGGAGGTCAACGGATAAGAAAAAACACGGATTGTCAAATTTATTAAAAGGGTTACCGAAGGTAATTAACCTTCATTAGACAAAACTATGAATACATAATAAATAAACAATTGAATGGATCCGCCGAAAAACGTTCAAAGCGACAAAATTGCCGAAGTGGCACTTTTGGGTGAATGTATTAAAATGTATAATAGTACGTCATAGTATGATCTATACTACATTATACCATTTCACATGTATACATAACAAATCACATGAGAAAACAATTCACCTACAGAACCAACAATAACTTTAGACTATGATTTTATTTCTCCGATTACTCAACATTGCATATTTGTCACTTAAAACGTTTTTTGGCGGATCTATTCAATTCTAAAGAAAATATATATAACGTGAAAACTTTCAAGAAACAACAAATGTGCAGATAATTAAATCTTGCTTGAGTATTTTTAGAGTAATCTTTAATTTAAAAAAGATAATACTAATCCAATATTTTGCTTTTGTTACTTCATAACTTATGTTTTATTTCTTATTAGCTTGGGTGCCCGGCTTCGCTCCGGTAGTTGTGTGGTAGTTTTAATAACAGAAAAACTTTAAAATTAAAGGAAATATAGAACAAAATTAGCACTTGCTTGAAACTTTTAACATGGTATCACTATTAAGATTTAATATCTGCAGAGTCCGTCCAAATAAGGAACCGTATATACTTTAAAGGGGGCTGAAAATGGTAAATGAACAATTAATTTTGCTGCAACTTTGTCGAGTCATGCATCGTTTTTGATGGTTTCTGTGATTCTGAATCTCATAAGCCCATTCCAAGCAGTCAGCAGATAATAAGTTATCAGATTATGGTTGAAAAATCTATTAGTTAAAAAACTATATTTCCTTTACAACTTAAGCGCCGACTACTGTGATGGTCCTATTAGATTCAGAAGTTTAGAAACTACCGAAGATCGGTCTCCATTGTAAACTGTATGTTGGTGTGTATGTGGTTGATGTGATGAAGAAACTCTTTAAGCAATTTTTCTCCGTGCTCCCATATTATGAAGGTGTCGTCTACGTAGCGATACCAAACAGCTGGTTTGAACTTGGCTCTTTTTAGGGCTTCTTCTTCAAAATGTTCCATGTATAGATCAGCTATGACAGGACTTAGTGGGTTGCCCATGCTTGCTCCTTCTTTTTGCTTGTAATACTTCCCGTTGAAGAGGAAGTATGCCGTCTTCAGACATATCTTGGCCAGTTCCAATTCCTCCACTGTAAGGATCTTCTGTAGTAACGGTATAGTTTCATCAATAGGAACCTTAGTGAACAATGATTTTACATCAAAGCTCACCAGGATACTGTTTTCTGAAATTTGTTGCTTCCTCTTCAACGGGAAGTATTACAAGCAAAAAGAAGGAGCAAGCATGGGCAACCCACTAAGTCCTGTCATAGCTGATCTATACATGGAACATTTTGAAGAAGAAGCCCTAAAAAGAGCCAAGTTCAAACCAGCTGTTTGGTATCGCTACGTAGACGACACCTTCATAATATGGGAGCACGGAGAAAAATTGCTTAAAGAGTTTCTTCATCACATCAACCACATACACACCAACATACAGTTTACAATGGAGACCGAGGAGGACAACAAGCTACCTTTCCTGGACGTACTAGTAGAAAAGAAGGAAGACCTCACATTAGGACATTCAGTTTATAGGAAACCGACCCACACGGACAGATATTTACACGCAGATTCTCACCATCATCCATCACAAAAGAGAGGGATCATTGCAACACTCATACACAGAGCATTGACCATAACTGAACCCACAAAAATTCCAAAAGAAAAAAGAAAACTCCGGACCGCCCTCAAAAAGAACGGATACTCGGACGAAACCATAACATCCGAATTCATCAAACAAGAATCCAAAACTAATAACCATCTTCCTGAAGAAAATGAAACAGAAAAGAAGCTCATAGCTGTCATCCCCTACATACAAGGCACCTCGGAAAAAATAGCCAGAACACTTACTAAAAACAACATCAAAACAATCTTCACCACAGACAGGAAAATTGGACAGATCCTGCCCAATCCAAAGGACAATCTTGGACTCAACAAACCTGGACTTTACAGCATCCCTTGCTCATGTGGTAAACAATATATAGGACAGACAGGAAGGAACATCTCCACACGACTGAAGGAACATATTGCCGCAGTTAAGAAAATACAGACGGATAAATCAGCCATAGCAGAACACTTTCACAATACACAACACACTATAACCTTCGAAGACACCAAAGCCATAGTTAGGATTGATAACTACCACCACAGATCCATCAGGGAGGCTATAGAAATCATAAAACAACCAAACAATATAAACAAAGAAGACGGATACAGACTTAGCAAAAACTGGTACCCTGCACTAAATAACATCAGACAACACAACGTATCTCAGAGAGCTGACGACATCCCCCCTCCCCTACCCCCTCCACCTGACCACGCCCCCTCGGGCGCTAGCCAATGGGAACACAGACTTCGCCCCCGACGGAAGATTATAAGTTACTGATCCCCTTCTCCACTCTCATTCTTGTATTGGCCCTGAAGAAGCCCACAGCAAGATGGGTGAAAGCTTGGTCGCTGGAAAACCTATGACATGGTCAAACCCTGAAGAAGAAATGCAGACATACAGTTAGTTACACGATGACATAAATCTCTTAGTCTTATGTGTAGTCGTTTCTGAGCCTTTTCGGCACGCACATTGTACACTTTGCTTTATAATATATATTGATAATTCTAATATTTTGGTGTAGTGTAGGCCCTGTCTTGCAATAACAGTTTGTTCATTAATTTCTTATTTAGTGACAATTTTTTAACACTACATTTATCAACATATCAATAACAATTTTCCTTTAAGGATTGAACATTACTGTTTTTTTGGACAGAGGATTTGGTTTTTAAAGTTTCAACTTCAGAAGTTTTTAACTATTTTTCCGAAATAATGCTGACGCATTTCTTATATAAATTTATTCCATCTTCCTGTTATCTACATTTAAATTTTATTATAATCTTAAATTTATAATCTTATAATCTTATAAAAAATATTATATTTAAAATATAAAAACAGTTAAAAAAGAAAAAAATCTGTTACATGCGCGCAACACACAACTTTCACTTACCAACTTACTTAAATTAGAAATTGATGTGTTTTGTTAATTGCAACTTCTCAAAGACACATTTTTCTTATTTTTGTTTTTATTTGTTCTATAAAAAACACTATTTTTTAAAATATTAAATAGAAGTTTTTACTTGTGGGAATTCGGCAATGCAAGCATAATACTCCAAGTCGTCTGATTTTATAATTCTCTATGTAGTTGTTGAAAACTTTATTTACCATGAAACAAATAATTTCCATTAAATGAACAGATCGGCTTTAATTATGAAAAATGGTCTGTTATTAAAGGCGTACTCCGCTTGCGTGGGCTCAACGTGTTTTATGAGTTGACTGAATATTTTTCTTTTTTTCTCCTCTATATGTTTACTTAATTTTTATCATATCTCATATTTAGCCATTTCTTATTTTTAGGCGAAACGAGAGACAGATAATTTCTCCATATAAATAAAAAACAAAGGTACTTTATAGGAAAATAAAAAAGGCCCCTTTCCCATTTATGCCGTCTCAAAACATTTTATAATGATAAAGCTTACTTGATATTAAAGAATACTTGATCCTCATTTGACATGACGAATTTGATGAAAATCGTTAAAGCCGTTTTTGAAATAATCGAAGAAAAGGTAAAAATTGGGAAAAAAGTTATGAAATAAAGTGCCCCCTCCGTTTGACCAATTTCGATGAAATGTTGGGTATCACATCTTTGGCATATACATACATCAAATACCCAGTTTGATCAAAATCGTTTAAGCCGTTTTTGAGTAAATAAAAAAAAACACGTGAAAATGATATAAAATTTATCATGTTAACTCCCCCTTCCGTATGATCAATTTCAGTGAAATTTTTACAGTCATATCTCGGGCATATTAATACATCAAATAATCAGTTAATTCAAAATCATAAGAGCCGTTTTTGAGAAAATCGAAAAAAACATAAAAAAATATTAAATTAAGTACCCCCTCCCTTTAACCAATTTTGATGAAATTTTTGCTGTCACATTGCGGGCATATACATACACTAAATACCGAATTTCAGGTTCGCACGGTTTATAGTTTTTGAGCTAGTCTGTTCACACACAGACACACAGACACACAGACACACACACACACACAGACACACACACACACACACACACACACACACACACACACACACACACACACACACACACACACACACACGCGCGCGCGCGCGCGCGCGCACGAACACACACAGGCACGAACACACACACACACACACACACACACACACAGACCATTTAGCGGAACTTTGTTATTTCGACCAAGGGGACCCCAAAACGTGTATTTCCGTTGAAAACCGGAAGTCGAAATTTTTCACAATCGCAATACTTCCCCTTACTATATATTTCATATATAGGTAAGTGAAAGTAAAAAGTAAATCAATTACCCGGTTAATTGTGGTTAGACTTTAATTAGACTTTTGAGCAAAATGATACTTACATAAAAATCATGCTTGATTCATGCATATCATTTTAATTCGATATGTGAGGTTTATTGATTTGATTAAATTATAGATTATTACTCATTGAGTGATATGCTATTACATAAACAGTAATGATCAAAGTGGGATTAAAGAAATATAGATATAGAAAATAAAAATTACCTTTTATTTATAATAAAGTTAAATGTTATGTTTAGGCGTTTCATTTGAAGTCATTAATTTCTCTATTCCATAATAATGATGTTCTTTAACATTTGTTATGGATGTTATGTACATGGACCTGGTGCATTAAGGATTTTATTAAAACAGTTCACTAAAGAATGTTAACACACTGGTAGCTACTAGTGGACTGAAAAAGTTTCTGAGCACTCTTCAATCAAAGCAATTTTAAATTGTTTTTCTTTTTTTAGCGAAAATTTCTAAAGCATTTGGAAATAAAGTTTTTCTAATGCTAAAAGGTGATTACAATATTCTTCACCTGCTACTCCAAACTCAAAATATATCATGAATACTGTTTACAAAAATTATATTTTTGATTTTTAAAAGTATTTCTTGAATATTATTATTTACAATTTTTACTCTAAGATAATGATAATCAAATGATAACGTCTTTAAAAAATAATTAATCCACAGTGGAATATTAATTCGATTAATTATTTTATCTTGTGTTTCAACAGATATAACTTTTTATTAAGATGTAATTCTGAAAAAGACTTACTCTTATCGAAGAATAACTTTGCACCAAGGAAACTTAAAGCAGCTGCAGCAACTGAAAAAGAAAAAATATTTTCAGTGTTCTTTTAAACTAACTCTTACATAAACTTTTCTTTCTAATATTATAGTGTAAACAAGATTCATTATCCATGAAAAATTAAAAGAAGAATGGGCCCGGTGTGGCTGTGCGGTAAAGCGCCGTACTCCCATGCCGGAGCTGCGGGTTCGAGTCCCGCCCTGGGTGGTGCTTTTCTTTCGTAGGAGAAGTATCACCCAGTGCCATGGGTGTTAGTATGGGCAGTATAGGGCTTCAGTAGAAGCCTTAAAGTACCAAAAAAAAATAAATAAAAAAAGAATGATCATGGAAGAGATGCGCATGGCTCCGCACCTGTTTATGTATATATGCCTATCCTCGGCTTAAAGAATGTATTGTATTTAATGTGGTAGATATTTAGTAATTTATTTTAACAATTGTATTAATTGTTGGTGCATATTCCTAACAAATCAAAAGGAAATATTAATTTCATAATTTTTATTGGATTTCTTTTTACCAGTTTAAATTTATGCTGTTACGTATACTTTTTAGTGGCTAAATTACATTTTACCTAGAAGGTTAGTATAACTCGGTAAGAGTTCGCCCCGTTCAGTCACTTGAATCCGGCCAACTTCAAGAGATGTAGGCACGCCACTGAACATTCGAGTTTTTGGCGACTTTTCGGACATATATCGTGAATGGGGATCGATAAAGATGTTTTATGGAATATAATACAGTGCAAAATAGTAAGAGCGCTTGAGTATTTTTCAGAAAACTATGGCGATATTATGTTCTGCTCTGGTAGGACTAGTTCAAATTTTTTATTTGAATTGTTGTTGGATAAGTAGTGATTAAATTAAATAGGATTTCCGCAAAAAAAAATGCCTTATTTTATAGAAATCCTCCCAGCAAAAAGTAGCAACCAAAAAAATTATGGATATAAAAAAGGTTGACCCGCGACCTTCCGTGTACTTTTTTTAAACTTAATCTGACAAAAAAATTACTATTTTATTTAAAACGTAAATAAAAGTTATTATCCTTGAAAAAAAAAAAATAGAAAATAAGAAATATTATCAAAGACGTGTGAATGGCTTCGCAACTGTTTATCAATATGTTTATCGCCGGCTTACAAGTGATTCACATTAGGCGAAGATTTTTCAATGTTAATTTGGGGTTTCGGGCATCGGTACTGCCATTTTACGTCCTTTTCGAAGGACGTCATATTCAAGGATTTTGAACTCCTTTTAATAATGATGTTTTATTAAATCTATTTTATTACTACTATTAATACTATTTTAATACTATTATTATATAAAGATATTTTACTACACACCTGTGTTTGTTGATGAAATTACTCCTAGAAGTTTTATTATTAAATAATATTTATTCAAGCAATAAAGCTGTGTTTCTCTCTAAAATTTATTAACTTTAAAAAATCATTATTAATCATTATTGTAAATAATAAAAAATTTTTTACCATTATTTTATCGAAATAAAAATGTATTTATTAAATAATGTAGATTGAGAAAGCTTCTCGGAGGAACTAAATATTCAATACATAGAGGCCTTTACTGGCCATGCTTCGTATTCCCTTTTCCGAACCAATGATCAGGCAATACAAACACACTAATGTGAAAGCTTTCCTTTTTATAGAACCATCGTCTCAAGCGACCCCTAACATCTTCGTCCCGTCCTAAGGAGTTCCAGAGGATAATAACGGGAATAATATATCGAAGATGATTGAAATGGAGAAAAGAGAAGAAAAAATTAACTTTTTTTGTTAAAATTATCACGAGCCTTTACGAAAAATACGCATACTGTATTTATTAAGGAACTTACTGTCTTAAATAATAATAAATTATTAAAAGTGTTTACCCAACTGAAAATAATTAAATTAGTATACAGTTATTTAAAATAGACAAAATTACTATAGATGCTACTATTTTGACGAATACTCCACCCCACGTTTTTTTTTTAATCGATTGAATCGAACTGTAATCTGAGAGAAGAGATTGACTCTGCTTGGAAGCGATTTCGGTGTTCTGGATAACCGGGTTCGTCTCCTACCTGAGACCAACCTTTTCCTCTTAAAAATATAATATTTAAATTTAATAAAAAAATTATAAGAACTGTTTACCAGAAGAGGTAAGATACTAAGAAGAGGTCGCGGATTCGCGGCCCGCGGTGTTCCCTACTTTTACCCCTTAAAGTAAAACATCTTTGGCTATGCCTTCTTTTGGATAGGACAAGAGAATGGAGGTACCGAGCCTGTACGATGTCAAGTACTCGTTAAAGATCCATATCCTAATTATACCAGGATAGGCAAAATTTAGGACACCCAATGTAGCATCTTCCGATTGGCCTTATTGAAATTAAGTGACGTCAAGCAAACGAACTCCCGTAAACTGGTTCAAAATGTAGTTTTTGAAATAAGTAAACATGAAAAATAATTACCAATTATTAACCACGAAATAATAGCAAAATACAAAATAGGTGTAAATGAATATATAAAACTTATTTGGCAAATTTTAAAAATTAAAATGCAATGAATTTTAAAAATTAAAATGTAATAAATTTTAAAAATTAAAATGGAGTCTTTTTTTACCGCCGTCACTTTCAAGATCTCTCAGGAGCCAGTAAACTCTTGATATTTTTATTGTATGTAACCTTTCATTTATCTTGAACGTTGTTAATCGAGGCTTAACCACTCGTGCAGAATCATGCTGTTGGACCGTTGAGTGAACTTTTTATGGCATTAACATAAAAAGTGAAAAAATCTGGTGCGTGCGCGCAACACACAACTTTCACTTACCAACTTACTTAGATTAGAAATTTACGTGTTTTGCTAAATATCATTTCCCAAATTCACAAATTTTTCTACATTCATATCTTATTTTTGTTAATCGTTAAAGGCGTTTTTTGAGTAAATAAAAAAAACACGTGAAAATGATACAAAATTTATTAAGTAAAGTGCCCCCTCCGGTTAATGAATTTTGATGAAATTTTAACAATCATATCTCGGGCATATAAATACATCAAATACCCAGTTTGATCAAAATCGTTAAAGCCGATTTAGAGTAAATAAAAAAAAAACACGTGAAAATGATACAAAATTTATTAAGTAAAGTCCCCCCTGCGGTTAATCAATTTTGATGAAATTTTAACAATCTTATCTCGGGCATATAAATACATCAAATACCCAGTTTGATCAAAATCTTCAAAGCCGTTTTTGAGTAAATAAAAAAAACACGTGAAAATGATACACAATTTATTAAGTAAAGTCCCCCCTCCGGTTAATCAATTTTGATGAAATTTTAACAGTCATATCTCGGGCATGTACATACATCAAATACCCAGTTTGATCAAAATCGTTAAAGCCGATTTAGAGTAAATTAAAAAAAACACGTGAAAATGTTACAAAATTTATTAAGTAAAGTCCCCCCTCCGGTTAATCAATTTTGATGAAATTTTTACAGTCATATCTCGGGCACATAAGTACATAAAATACTCAGTTTAATCAAAATCGTTAGAGCCGTTTTTGAGAAAATCGAAAAAAACATAAAAAGTTATTAAGTAAAGTACCCCCTCCCTTTGAGCAAATTTGATGAAATTTTTGCTGTCACATAGCGGGCATATACATACTCTAAATACCCAATTTCAGGTTCGCACGGTTTATAGTTTTTGAGCTAGTCTGTTCACACACACACACACGCACACACACACAGACACTCACACACACACAGACCATTTCGCGGGACTTGGTCATTTCGACTCAGGGGACCCCAAAACGTGTATTTCCGTTGAAAACCGGAAGTCGAAAATTTTCACGATCGCAATACTTCCACTTACTATATATTTCATATATAGGTAAGTGAAAGTAAAAACACCGTAATATTTGTAATATGAAATAAAACACACCAAAAGTAGTTAAACAAAAAAGTTTAAGTATTGCCTGGAACTTAACAAATCCTAACAAAGATAATTAAATTAATATAAATATATAAATAGCTTGATAATCACCCACTTTTAAGTATTGTATAATAAAATAGGTAAGTATTTGTGTTATAAATTTACTCAGGTAAAAAACATGTATCATTATTATGAGTTAAGATATGTGCATAATGCTCATAGGCTTTTAGTTGCACAAAAGTGATTTACCGCCTTATAAATCATTCTAAACTAGTTGGGGCAACTTCATTTTGCCAAAGTTTGCCGACTCTAACTCAACGCGCTGCAGCTGTGTAAGTAACCTTTAACCGGGCCACCTGATATCACTTCCTGAATTATGGAATTAAAAACATGCTTAAATCGTTAAGTTTCCTTGCTTTTATCGAAAAAATATCTTCATTTTTTAGTACTTAATGCATTTTCTATTAATAATCCATCTAGTATATTATGAGTGCCTATAGGAGGTATGTTTTCTTATTTAAAAATTCATGGAAGTTTAAATTTTTAACAGTTATGATATTTTTCCGGGTTCGGCACATATTCCGTACCACCCAAAATATTGAGATTCAAATTATACGAAATCAATATGCATGATTTTTTTGTTTGTTTAACGTCACTTTATGCCACTAAGGCTAATCGGACGTTGCTACAGTGGGAGTCATAAATTTTGCCTATCCAGGTATAATTAGGATAGGGATCTTTAACGAGTACCTGACATCTTACAGGCTCGGGACCTCCATTTTACGTCCTATCCGAGGGACGGCATGGCTAAGGATTTTTTACTCCCATTAAAAAATCCTAGGGCCACCGCTGGGCGCGAACCCGCGATCTTTAGTATTGTAGGTTGCCATGCTAACCACCATACCACAGGTGACCCCAATATGAATGATTTTTTTCGTGAATCCTAAGATATTAAGCTATTGTTTTCCGTTAAAAAACAAAGTCGTTTCCGTTTATGATGGGTGTGAAGCAGGGTGGCAGCTTCATTTCCCTTCTTTTGGTGGCATTAATGGACGAGATCGCCAAAATATGCAAAAGAAAAACCCTAGAGGACTGATGGGTTACCGAAACTTATTCCCAGTTTTAGCCCAATTCTTCATATTAGTCGACGATATCGTTTTAATCGCTGATTTCCCGGAGAACCTCCAATAGGCCGTAGTTACACATTACTTGTAATGGAGAACCTCTAGAATGTGTGGATACCTACCAATTTCTTGGCACTCTGGAAAGCAGGGATGGCAGACTGGACCCAGAAATCGGGAATCGAGTGAGAACAGCGAACAGCGTGTACATCCAAATCAGCAGCACCATAGTCGGTAAAAAAGACATTGCCCGGGACACAAAGATAGTTGTTTTAAAGACCATATTCCTCCCAGTCCTCACGCAAAGAGCTGAAAACAGGCATGCAGATTGCAGAAAAAGTCAAATGGTACTTGGAGGTGAGGCCAGAAGGAAGAAGACCAGTTGACAGGCCACGAATCAAGTTTAGTGAGTATATCGAAAGGCAGACAAAAGCTAGTGAAAGAAGAAGTTTTTCCATAAAAATGCTGTGAAATGTTGCAAGTCGAAGAGGGGGCGCTTAAGCGAAAGCGCCATTATCGGCAACGTGAAAAGCAGGCCAAGAAGCCTGGATCCTTCTGGACCTTTGAACACCTAGATACACTGTGAACCGGCTGGTCTCGGGGTGAGCCTAGAGACAACGTTTCTTCTAACAGTGACTAATGCTAAGCCGTGATAAGTATTATCTAGGCGCTAACTGTATATAATTAGAGCAATTTAGTAATAAGGATTGTAATATAGATTAAAGAAATAATTAAAATAAGTTCAATAATACTCGTAGTTTATCCCATCTCCAATTCTACTGGAGTTTGTTCCGTGTTTTTCTCATATCTTATTTTACCATGTTGTCCAATCATCTTATTTTATCTTCAAACGTTATCGAATCGGTATCGGCAAACATAGATACTTATTGAGGGTCTTTTATAGATTAGGCCCTCCAGTTACTTTTAGTAGTAACTGTTAATATTTGCTGTTCCTAGGCATTTAGATAATCTAATCGAACATATTTTATAATAATAAACATTAATCATCCAAGTGAGGTTATTTGAAAAAATATAAATGTTCACAAATAAGCAAAATATTTTTGAACTCTACGAAAAAACAAAGATGAAGCTAGTGCGAGTTAACAAATAATTCTGAAGTCTAATAATTATTTTTATTAGTCTTTGTTACAAACAATAACATTAACATTAGTGCCCGCCCTATCCGCCCTAACCGTCCAGTTCCCACGTCCGCTGGCATTAAGTTATCGTCCACACATGCTTACAACACAAAAGGCCCTTCAGGCCAACCCTAAATGCTGACTGACCGCTGTGTCACTGCGGCAATATATTAACAACTTTATTACTTCCATATTCTGAGGCCTCTCCCTATTAGCCTGTTGGCCCTTCCTCTTTTTGCTATAACACTTGCATCCTGCTCTTTGAGAGTCCCTTCAACATGGTTCTCATTTATCTTGATGTCCATAAGGGCCATCCCTTCCAGCTACAGCTCAACCAATCATATGACACGGTCTAAGACAAAGGCCGCCCCAAGCCGGTTTGACCAATAAGAAGTAGCGGACTAAGACAAAAGGCCGCCCCCCCAACCAGCTTACCAATCAGAAGACTTTTCCCCCCGCTCTAGTGCAGAACTAGCAAATCCCCACTCCAAGCTCTGAATATATTTATCCCCCCAAAAACACACAGATAGACAGAGAGTAACAGACACAGAGTAAGAGTTAGATAGTATAGACAGATAGTAGCACACACAGTGATGTATCTTATAGTTAGTCCTAGAGACTTAGTAGAGAATATCTTTGATATAATGATGTAACATTTTATATTGACAATAAAAGCTTAATCTACAGTCTTGCTGGAGAATCTGTTATATATTTTGCGCGTCTATTTTACATAAATAGTGGGATACTCCCAGAAGTTGTAAAATGCATGACTGCATTACCAGGGACAGTAATGATAGCAGAGATGTGGAGGTCTTATAATGGGATTGACAAAATTATTGGAATGAATTACAAACATCTAACAGTTAATCATTCCAAGAATTTTGTAGATCCCCCCACAGAAGCATACACCTAAACAATAGAATTGTTATGGGCGAAGTCGAAAAGAAGGAATAAAAAAGAATGTGGAACACGCTGAACAATGATAGACTCTTATTTGTGTGAGTTCCTGTGGAGGCAGCGCTAACAAGGAGAGGATTTGTTCCCTAGAATAATTTTAGACATAAAGGAATACTGGCCTGCAGAAAGTTAAAAGAAGAATAAGAAGAAGTATTACCAATTATTTGTTTTTAAATATTATTCAAAATGCATATTTCAATAAATTTAATAACACATGTTTCCAATATAATAACTTTTTTTATTTAGCAAATAGTAACAGTTACTACTAAAAGTAACTGGCGCACAGTACTTCGAGTATATGGAGTTTTTGGACAAAAATCTTTTGACCATGGAATATTATGGTGAATGCTGAGCTGATTACGAATATACCTCATATGCGGGGTCGGAAATAATATTTGACCAAGTTAGAGCCAAAGAAAAGAGGCAAATCATGGTTTTGCCATCAAAGTATCTTTAATTTTAGGAAAATTAGAGAATCATTATCGGTTAGTTGATCAAAATTAATCTTTAATAAGATAATTAAACAAACACAACATATCAAATACAAAAGATACATTCTTCATCTACTTATAAAAATAATATTTTACATAATAAAATAATTTTTAAAAATATAAGACAAATCTATATAAAAAATAAAATAAAAAGCTGAATCTTCTGGTTCAATCGCGAAAATTTCCATGTTAAATCTAGTTAAATAAGTTTAGTTAATATCAAACTATGTTATAATTAATTCAATTTAAATTGAACATTAATTTAATTTTAATCGCTGTTAGTTATTTAAGATAGGCTTTTAGACCTTCTTTTATTTATGAGATTATTTCCTTGCATTAGGAAGGAGTGAGACCTAAACCAACAAAAAGGTTTAAGTTTAGGATTTAGTAGTTATGCAATTGAATTTTTCCTTTAAAAATATAAAAAATTATAAATAGCTAAAATGTTTGGCGGAGGGCACATGGTTCATAAACTCCCCTGGATTCGCTCCATATCGCACCTTGGATCTCAACCTCGAACAGAATGTTCCGAATACCTTTCGGCTATTCTAAATAAGAGAAGTGGAACAGGAACTTTATCTATTCGCCTGTGTGTTCGGCGATAGCGCTAGTGTCGCTTTTTTGTTAGTTAAGATAAGCTCCTAGAGCTACTTTGAGCATTTTTATGACGTTGCGTTTATCCATAATAAGTCAGCTGTTAAGGAAAATCCGAAACAGCCGCTTGTTCTAAGTTAGGCGTGTTTGTAATGATAATTATTGTACTAGATTTCATAGGTGCGGTTAGACATCATTGTTCGCAAGACTTCGAGGTTCGCGCAGTGTAGAAGTTTCGGTACTTAAGTGATGTCATAGTGAAATCGTGAACATACAGCTTTTGTACTACACGTGTGGTGTAGTAAAGGATTCTTTGATTATGCAGTCTTTCGTACGGTACGTAAAATGGAAATCCTTTGCGATTTCAGATACTCGTTAAATTATGAACTACCACTGTAGCATCGTCCGCTTAGCCTTACTAGCACAAAGGTACGTATTGTAACACTTAGGTGGGTTAGCAATTTTTATTCAAAGAAAAATAACAATTGTCAATGCCACACGAATTATAAAAAAACAAATATTAAATCAAACAATCAAGAAGATTACAACAATTGAAGGGGTCGGGGCAAAATAGTGTCAAGAAACAAAAATGAACTGTAGCTTCAGTCTGCTGTGTATTACGTAGGACTATATGCCTATGATGGAAATATCACCTTAGGTGACATATTCAACATAGACATATACTCCTAAGTAATATACAGCAGTCTGCAGCTACAGTTATTTTTTGTTAAACTACTCCTTCAATTTAACAATTTATGTCTCAAATAATCATATGGCTTGAGCTTCTGAATTAAGACAACGGACTCAGACTCACTGTCCAGTTAATTGCTTCTAACACATACTCGTAAGGAGAAGGGGCTCAAACTCTGTAGTCACAAACTCGCGCCACGATAGTTCGCTCCAACAAAAAGTCTGGGATTTTAAACCATATGTTTTTATTTAACGATTTAAGGTTTACACTATAAACTTAAATCTTTAAGATAGGCACTTACTTATTCCGTTACATTAATATCAGAATACAAATAATAACTTTTGTTTCGATTTTTGGCACTTTCAGCCTTTTCATTTACATTCCTCAATTATAAAAGTATACTGTAATATTTTATATTTTACCTTTCTTTATTCTGCCTCAGGTACCAACAAAAGTTTTTTTTTTTTTTTTAAATAAGTTCCCAATTCTTGTCCCCGACGGCAATAATTTGATGCTATTTATATATATTTATCCGACAAAACTCTTGATAAAGGACCTCAAGAAGAAGGAAGTAGTAGGAAGAGCTGAAGAACTAGAATCGAAATGAGCTCAAGACTCGTTTAACGGAAAGTTGAGCGGGAATTAAGGTGCAAGATGACGCTCATTACCAAGCCTGCGTTTGAAAGGGCTCCCCCCCTTCTAACTGCTTTTCCCATTTCCTTTCTAAATTATCCGTCTTTACTTTTCCAAAGGACAATATTATTTGCTACAAGGCAATCAGGTTTCAAGTTTCGTATCCTATTTCCCGCGCCAATTTTTTTTTTCAATATTTAAAAACAGTATTTTTTGTTTTAAACTTGATTTAATAATTTAAACAAATCAATACCATCTTATTTTATTTATGTTTCTGTTCCTTTTTTTATGTATGGATTTCCATTATTTTGAAGTATGATGAAATGCCATTTAGCTAATGAGTATGAGTTGTAGGACATTTTAAAAAAAAAAATCAGTCTGGAAATTGGCATCCAAGATCTCTAGGATGAATCGAGAATTTGATATGCCGGACTTAATATCGCTTTTCCAGAATTATAATGACATAAGTACAAATATTGAAATTTTTATAGTAGGGGAGAGCGGGGTTGGTTGGCATAGGGGGTAGGTTGGCCATTGGCTAATAGTGTCCGTCAAACCTATTGTGAAGGCTCCACCATTGTACCATGTCACCCGCTCGACTTCGGGAGTCTTGTCCTGAGTTTTCAATCCGATGCTAACAGTTAGAGAAGAGTGTGCTTCATTGATTGTTTTTACAACAAGTAAGTAAATTTTTATATTTTCAGTAAATTTCGTTTAAAGGCATAGCAAAACATTTGGCTCGGATTCTGTTAACATAGCCCCAAACTCCTTTGAAAAACCTAACCTTTCGACAAACCAGTTTCTTGTTTCATTTTTCTCCCCTATCCTGGCAGCCATCTTTCTTATGATCTCTCCTGTGGGGTTAGTTGGCTCTCTTCAACTGGGGTTTGTTTAGGCAGTAGCAATCCACAAAAGCAAGGTAAACATAATCAAAGGTTAAACTGCCAATTGTCTTTAGTTCCAACGAGGAAGATCAGAGTAATTTTTCTTATACAAAAAGTGACGACAGTCTGAACTTCTATCTTCTTCTATTGTCATTCTATTTTCCCTTAAAAGCTGTTAAAAACCGATTCAAAATCATTATACCATTATAGTGCAGCTTTTAATAACAATAATATGTGTCAGGCAGTACTTGAATGAGATGGCTAAACAATCCCACCTTCTAGGCCAACATGCCCCGCATAGGGGGTTTATTGGCATCCTCTGGATTGAGGAATTCTTCAATTTTCTATGATCTTAGTATTAAATATTATGCGGTGAAAAAAATACTTGAAGTACTCAAATACACGAGTTTACAGTGGTATCAGCCCTATTTAGATTATATTAACAGGAACGACTTAATAATCAAAAAAGTGAAAACTGTTGCCAACCAACCCCGCTCTCCCCTACAATAAAAGTCTGTAAATTGAGACCCTTAAATATGAGCTCTGGTGCTTAGCACCCTTACGTTCTGTTGCCTCTAAATTCTGGTTTAAACCATAAACATAATGTGAGTTTAAATAATTTTTATTGACGTACAAATTCCAATGCACAACGTCAAACACAATAACAACGTTACAAAAATTAACTACCAGTGACAAACAGCGACTTTAATGTAACCATACGCTTCGAAAATCAAGACAAGACAAAGATCCTATTCCATTAAATCATACATTAAGTAGGGAAACGAACATTACATAATGGCCCAGTACATTCTCGTCTCATCCAGGACATGTGATTAAGTACTTATACAGTTACATAACGATTCCAACAAAAGTCTGGAACTCTAAGTTGTGACAGAAATAATCATCTGTTTTCTTTTCAGTAACTAATTCTAATCATCTATATCTGTATCAAATCATGTGATCATCTGCTTTCATCTAGCGCTATGAAAGTAACTAATTTCAAATTCCTAATAGAAATTGATATAAAATTTGTTAGTAAGCAAAGGATAATCGATCAGAAGGGGTCACCTGTGGTTTTGTGGTTGCCATAGCAACATATACTAAAGGTCACAGGCTCGAGTCTTGAGGTAGCCCTAGGATCTTTTGCAAAATCCTTGGCTTAGCCGTCCCTCGGATAGGACGTAAAATGGAGGCCCCAAGCCTTAACGATGTGAGGCACTCATTAAAGATCCCTAACCTAATTATATCTGGATAGGCAAAACTTAGGACTACCACATCAGCATCGTCCGATTAGCCTAGTAACATGAAGTGACGTTAAACAAACAACAACAAATCGATCAGAAACAAGATAATACAAAAATAGCGACTATAAATAATATGTAATATGCCTGTGACCTTTAGTATATGTTGCTATGGCAACCACAAAACCACAGGTGACCCCTTCTGATCGATTATCCTTTGCTTACTAACAAATTTTATATCAATTTCTATTAGGAATTTGAAATTAGTTACTTTCATAGCGCTAGATGAAAGCAGATGATCACATGATTTGATACAGATATAGATGATTAGAATTAGTTACTGAAAAGAAAACAGATGATTATTTCTGTCACAACTTAGAGTTCCAGACTTTTGTTGGAATCGTTATGTAACTGTATAAGTACTTAATCACATGTCCTGGATGAGACGAGAATGTACTGGGCCATTATGTAATGTTCGTTTCCCTACTTAATGTATGATTTAATGGAATAGGATCTTTGTCTTGTCTTGATTCTCGAAGCGTATGGTTACATTAAAGTCGCTGTTTGTCACTGGTAGTTAATTTTTGTAACGTTGTTATTGTGTTTGACGTTGTGCATTGGAATTTGTACGTCAATAAATATTATTTAAACTCACATTATGTTTATGGTTTAAACCAGAATTTAGAGGCAACAGAACGTAAGGGTGCTAAGCACCAGAGCTCATATTTAAGGGTCTCAATTTACAGACTTTTATTGTAGGGGAGAGCGGGGTTGGTTGGCAACAGTTTTCACTTTTTTGATTATTGAGTCGTTCCTGTTAATATAATCTAAATAGGGCTGATACCACTGTAAACTCGTGTATTTGAGTACTTCAAGTATTTTTTTCACCGCATAATATTTAATACTAAGATCATAGAAAATTTAAGAATTCCTCAATCCAGAGGATGCCAATAAACCCCCTATGCGGGGCATGTTGGCCTAGAAGGTGGGATAGTTTAGCCATCTCATTCAAGTACTGCCTGACACATATTATTGTTATTAAAAGCTGCACTATAATGGTATAATGATTTTGAATCGGTTTTTAACAGCTTTTAAGGGAAAATAGAATGACAATAGAAGATAGAAGTTTAGACTTTCGTCACTTTCCC
This sequence comes from Aelia acuminata, assembly GCA_911387785.2. Taxonomy (NCBI): domain Eukaryota; kingdom Metazoa; phylum Arthropoda; class Insecta; order Hemiptera; family Pentatomidae; genus Aelia; species Aelia acuminata. The sequence continues at coordinate 22,249,901 of OU426984.1, read as the reverse complement.
TGCCTTTAAACCAACTTTACTGAAAATATAAAAAATTAGTTACATTTTTTAAAATCAATCAATAAAGCACACTCTTATCTACACTGTCAGCATCGGATTGAAAACTCAGGACAAGTCTCCCAACGTCGAGCGGGTCACATGGTACAATGATGGGGCCTTCACAACAGGTGTGACGGAAACTATAAGCCAATGGCCAACCTACCCCTATGCCAACCAACCCCGCTCTCCCCTACAGTGCCAGCCTGCAAGAGTACCGAAACAGCCTTATGAAGGAAAGAGAGGTGATGAAGATGAACTAATAATTTTAAGATAGCTACCATGCCGCCCAAAATTCGTTCATGGAGTATATACCAAATCCAAAGGCTAAATTCACTTACAAACTAACCAAAAATATTTACACTTCGGCCAAGTTTAGAATTAAGTCATTATATGTTTATAAAAATCAAATCGTAATCAATCTCTCCCCTTATTCCAAATTACAGCCCACTCATACCAATTCGTAGATAACCTGTGATCATGGTAATATCCGATCATACACAAATAGGGAAATGATTGCCATAATCATACTATTGCCATTATTGTGCCTTAAGCATGGAGTTCGTACTAATAAGCAAAATGAACCCTCCTGTAGGGTTACTTATCAGATTACGAAAGTTAAAGAAAAAAAAAATTGCTTTCCTCTTGATACAACTTACCTGTTTTTAAGGCGGTATCCGTCACGCATCTGTCGAACTTCCATTTAAGCTCTTCCTCTCCATACTCTGGTGGGAACGCCATTCTGAATATCCTATGAAAAAAGTTCCAGTTATTCATTACTTAATAATAATCAGTTAAACATTATATCAAACTATGATGAATAATAAAGTAAACATCTAATCTGTTTAGAAATTTCACAGTCAACTATAATTGATTATCAATCAACGGCAATGGCTTGATGAGCAGAGTTCATAATAAACGATTGTAGGGTCTTATTCTTTTCATCCCTACCAATGATGTTAAGTGATTACATAAATAACTATTAAATGAAACTAATGTTTTGAAAATATATTGTAACACTTATATGAATTTAAATAATTTTATTCTCGTAAATTACAATACAATAAGAAAATGTCAGACGAACAATGAGAACTCCAATTAGTATCGTTACAAAAAAGTAACTAGCAGTGACAGAACGGTGACTCAAAAGTAACTGTATGCTTCGCTTTTCAAGTACGATCACGTAGTAAAGAACTTAACCGTTGATGGAAATTCTTAAACTTTTTTCGTTTAACTATTTTTGATGTTTGTTATTTAATACTATGGCGTTTTTTCGGCAACACCGTAATACTTATTTTCACCCCGTTCACTTTTTAAGTTCAAGCCATAAAAAGTTAACTCCGCGGTCCACCAACATGATTCTACACGCCTGGTTGAGCCTCAATAAACAAATTTTAAACTAAATGAAAGGTTATACATACGGGAAAATATATCAAGAGTATTAAGGTCTGGCCACACATGTCCGCACCGGATCCGCACCGTAGCAATAATACAGGTTATGTTCAGAATATTTTTAATTTAACTTACATATTACCTTTAGTTATGCCTAAAGTTCAAGCCACACATGTCAGACACAGGCCACTTTAGGCATAACTAAAGGTAATATGTAAGTTAAATTAAAAATATTCTGAACATAACCTGTATTATTGCTACGGTGCGGACATGTGTGGCCAGACCCTTATATTGTAATAAAGGCTCTTGAGAGATCTTGAAAGTGACGGCGCACAGTGATTGAAAGGCGGAAAAAACCTATTTTTTGAAGGTATTGGAATATTCTTTTTCTTTTCATTATTAATTAATAGAATAGTTACCTGACACATTCCATCACTTTATTCGGAGATATTCTGATTTTTAAACTTTTAAGGACCCTTTGAAAATCGATCGTTGAAAAAGTTTAATTTTCAACGGAAAATTTATAACACTATAATAATTTTTACAACTCGCATTTTTGTTTCTTAGAGCGATTTTCCTTCATAATCATGAAAAGCGATCTCACATATTCCACTAGCATAAAAATGATGCTATTTGGTCTATGTTTTAACCCAGAAATAAAATCCTGAATAAATGCAATAAAATTAAGTCAAAAAATTTTTTTGGTAATCCATATTTTTCAAGCGCAGCCGAGCGCAGTTTTAAAATCCATTTTTTTAAGAAGAAGATACATTCAAGGAAATATTAAAACATATTCTAGCTGCGTCCACCTGCGTCTGTACATGTGGGATTTTTTTTTTTTATTTAAATACCTATTTCTATATTTCTATAGCTATTATATATTAAATAGCTATTTCGTGCAGTTTATTCGCTACGGAGCGTGTGCTTCGAATTAGGTTATTACAAATCGTTTAGTAAAACATCATGCCTTACTTACCAGGTCTGTAGCATCATTTATAAAGTCAGTCTGAATCGTTAATAGATCGATAATAAATCAACTTTTTCACCTACCATGATTTTAGAATGAATTTGGAAATTATCAATAATAAGTTTATGCATGACCTCCGATAACTTAAAGGCTTCGGCACTTTTCATTTTTAAGCATCCATTTATTTTTAGAAGATTGGTATAAAAAAAAGGTTCAGCTATTATTTAGTGTGGATTAGGGAACTGAATTTTCATAGATAGAGTTGCAGCTATTAAACTTATATTGAACAGTCTATCCCACCATCCCTATCAAAATTATATTAAAGTCGGATGACCCCAAACTTATATTTTAATATGATATAGATTTAATAGTTAAGAATTAAAACATAACGACAAAAATAATTGATAGTTCCTATGTATGATTTTTTTTTTTTTTACCTAACTTGTGTGTTTTCATGAAATAAAATGATATTGCAAGTACTATTAAGGATATTACTAGCATAAAACAGCAAAAGTGTTTAAACTAGCCGATCTCGAGTCTAAAATTGATTTATATTTTTTTTTCTATTTTCTTTACACTGCCGGTTAATCCGAATAGCCGGTTAAACCGGGCTCGAACCTATACAATTTATAGGAAATTCAGTCGTGGTAATGCTAATATTAACTTTATTTTTTTGCGGCTTACAGATCAGGTTTGACAAGGTTTTTTCCGAAAATAGTCGATTTTCAACCACTGTGCGGCGGTTTAAAAAATACGTTTTCATTTTTAAAATTTGTTATTACCAAATAAGTTTTATATATTCTTATATACCTATTTTGTATTCTGTTATTATTTCGTGGTTAATAATTGGTAATTATTTTTCATGTTGACTTACTTCATAAATTACATTTTGAACCAGTTTACAGGGGTTTGTTTGCTTGTCGTCACTTTAAACTACTAAGGCTAATCAGACTATGTTACAGTGGGAGTCCTCAATTTCGCCAATACAGGTATAATTAGGATAGGGATCTTTAATGAGTACCTTACATCCATCATTTTTAAAGGATTTTGCCCCCTTTAAAAAATCCTTGAGCCACCGCTGGACGCTAACCCCGCGTCGACCTTTAGTATTAAAGATAACTGGGCTAACCAGCAGTTTACGGAATTTTTTTATTTTCCTGAAAAGGTATTTTAGGGGTAGGTATTTATATAAAGGTAAAGGTATTTATGCATATATATATATATATATATATATATATATATATATTTGAAAATTTTGCATGTAGGTTTTATCAAAAATATACACAATGTTCGGTCACAGCCTTGCCCGTTGAATGATCTGCCTTGCTCAATATCAGATGAGACCAAGAGATAAGGCATTGAATAAACAATATTGGATCTAATCCACAACGCAATTACAAACTGTTGGGATCGGATGGGAGATGATTGCTGGCCCGGAGTAGAGATCGTATTGAAAGTTGATTCTCAGTTCTGACGTCCTCAAACTCAACTTAGATTACTCAGACTGGTTGGCAGACCACACCAACCCCCTGATTTTACCCCTCCCCCCCAATTTCTCCCCTTCTCTCCATAGTTCTCTGACTTCCTGCTGTCTGTCTGTCTCTCAGACTTATCCTGTTTTGTCTGCTTGTCTGTCTGTGTCTCATCGCCGAGAGTTAATAAGATTTCCTGTACACATCTTGTTTGTTTCTATATATCTAAAACCCACTTTACGATGCATTTTTCTTTTATAAGTGAATAACTAATATATCCTACATGTATCCATTTTTTTTTTATTGCATTACATTTAATAAAATGAATTTAAATACCATGTTTTTTTGCATCTCTTTTGTTTTATGGGTCGCCTGTGGTTTAGTGATTAGCATAGCCGACCAGTTAAACCCAAGGTCGCGGGTTCTTAGCCGGCAGAAGGCCAACGGATTTTTAAAGGAAGTAAAAATGCCTTTGCTAAGCCGTGTTTTGGAGGCTTCAGAGAGACGCTTCAAACAGAAAAGGACAAAATAATAACTTGATATTTTTTTTTAAAGACAGCATACTTACTGTAGCTTTGACTTGGAACGGTTACTTTTGACATTGGACCAGTTACTTTTGACATAAGGCCCGTTACTTTTGACATAAGGCCCGTTACTTATGACATAAGACCCGTTACTTTTGGCTTAGGAAGGGTTACTTTTGACTTAGGAACGGTTTCTTTTGATGAATTCTTGGTACTGAAAATTGAACAAATTGGGTAACTTAGGGGTGGGGGGATGGCCCAGTGGGCAACATAAGATTGGGAATCCGAATATAGCAAGCCTGTGGACATTTAATAATTATCGACATCAACCCCACATTCTTTCCCCTGTCCCAGGAAACCCCTTATAGCCTATAAGACGAGGAAGGGGAGAAACAACAAAAAAATTCGGGAACTTTTTTTTTTTTTTTTTCTGTTATCTTCGCCTCTACCCTGTAGGGTCATTGGCGGTATGTTCATTCATATTTTGTTGTAATACGTGATTTCTTTAAAGTATTTTAACAAAGTTTCAATATTTCCCTCGTCGTCCTTTAACAATTCGTTTAGTGTTTTTCCTATTTTTAGTTTTTTCCGGACATGTTTGTATTTTGCACAGTTTATTAGAAGGTGTTTCACCGTTTGGGACACGTTATCACATTCCTGGTACGTGGGTGCCTCAAGCCCTTGGGGAAGATATTCGTGCGTGAATTGGCAATGCCCAATTCTGACTCGACATACTATGACTTCTTCCCTTCTTGAGATTCTCGTGTTTGTGGTCCACTTTTTGCAATCTACTTTAACTTCCGATAGTTTGGACTGTTCGTTCCTCCACCTTAACTCCCAAATTTTGCTTTGGTTTTTCTTCAATTGGTGTAGCCAATCCTCTTTTGTGACTTCTTTTAATGTTATCACATTCTCTGATTCTCCCAGTCTAGCTATATTTGCTGCTTGATCGGCTGCTTCATTCCCCTTTATTCCTTTGTGGGATGGCACCCAAATGAAAATAGCTTTTTTTGCCATCGACTCCAGTTCCCACCATATGTTTATTATTTCTCGTATAAGAGAATTACAGGGGTTCTGATTGCCGATCGCCTCTAAGACGCTTAGGGAGTCCGTAATGATAACTGATCTGTTTATTCCTGATTCTGCAATCCAATTCAGGGCTTTCATAATTGCTGTAGCCTCTCCGGTGAAGATAGAGCGTGCCCCTGGTAGGTTATACAAGAATCGATTTTGGGGAGTGTAAACTGCGCAGCCTACACTGTTTTCTAATTTGGAGGCGTCAGTGTATACAACTTTAAATTCACTGTATTTCTCTAAGAGCTGGAACTTTACATGATTTTCGTTTTCAATAATTATTATTGCTTTCTTAATGAAAATTGTTAGATGTTTAACATTTTTTTCGTATTTTGTTGGTTTTGATTAACGTCCTTTATAAAACTAATCGGACGATGTGAGTCCTAAATTTCGCCTATTCAGATCGAGACCTCCATTTTGCGTCCCATTCGAAGGACGGCATAGTCAAGGATTTTGTACTGCATTTGAAAAGTCCAAAGGCCACCTGGCGGGTTGCTGCAGTTTAACTCGTTGTAATTAAAATAGATTAAACGAAAAATGGATTAAGCGAAAAATGAGAAATCGAGGGTAATTTTTTGAATGAACATTCTCATATTGTTTCAAACATAACATATAGTCATAAATAAATATTGATGTTAAATGTTTTTGTTTTTTTTTTTGTTAAAATTCCGTTATATGGCCTTGTTTATAAGGGAAGACTCTGATTAAATCAAATGCAAGGCGGAGTAATTTGGTGGAATGTGATTCGCTCACCTCATTTTCCTCGGCGGTTTTCCTACTTCGCAGTGTACGTTTTCTATTTTCTGTGTCGGCCATCTCCATATTTGAGTGTTGAAACCGGAATTTGTAATTTTAATGAAGCATCTTTTTTTTGTTGTAATTTTTGGTACAAGTGTCATACTGAGCTTAAAGTTCACTCTTCTGCGTTACCGAACTATCCTCTCATTTAAGGCAGGACATGTCGAACTTTACACAATAAAAAAGTTCACTGTTTGCAACGACACTAAGTTGTATGAAGTGAAATATAACGAAGTCGCCTCTCCTAGAAATGTAATCGAAAAAAAGGAATTTCAGGTTTAAAATATTGATTATATGAATTGAATGAAACGAATGGGATTGTTACCTAATTAATGAAATGTATAAACAGGATTATTTCTTCTATAGTATTCCAAGACCGAACAAAAGCTGAATTCCAGGAAGTAAGAAAGATACCTACACATTTCATGAAAACAAAAACCCTCACATACAACGGATTATACGATAAAAACATATTGTATAGAACGAATAATACTACGTTTTTATTTGTATTTCCCCCAGGATTTAGCTAATGCTGTACGTACGGAGCATATTTCCTGCTAAATTTAATGCTCAGCAACTTTTATCTAAAACATTTTTCATTTAAACTAGGTGTTTTTGAGTTAGAGGCGTTGGAACACGGTTTCCACCAAAATCGTAAAAATTGCAGATTATTAATGTACCGAACCCGGCTAAACCACTAAACCGATTTAAACTTCAAAAATACTATTCTGTTTGCAATAGTTTAGCCTCTTGTAGTGAAAAGAAAGCAATACTTTGAGATCTATATTTGCCGAATTATATGCGAGAAACTGAAAAAAAAGGCGCTAAATTCGCTCACGTTTTAATTACTATGTCTTCACAGGAATGGGCTAATTTTAAAATTAATGAGATCGTTTTACACAGATCGATCTTCTACAGCTATTATAGGTAACATTTTTTATTTAGAGTAACCCTCTTCAAATTGCAGGCTTTGGAACATGTGGCTAAATTGACAATAAGTTTTGGCGAAAAGACCGATTTTAACTGTGAGGACCTCAGTCGACGCGAAGTTTAATGCCCTTTCATTTTAGAAAGAACACAATTTCTTCTGTGATAAATCGTTTTCTAGTTATTAGCGAAAAATTGAAAAAAGTTCGAAAATGCTTATTATGTTCGCCTATAAAACCGATCTGAGGTGACAGACGTTCACATTTGTTGTCTATAAAATGAGTAGGGGAGAGCGGGGTTGGCATAGGGGGTAGGTTGGCCTTAGGCTTATAATTTCCGAATCACCAGTTTTGAAGTCGCCACAATCGTACCATGTGACCTGTTCGACCTCGGGAGTCTTGTCCTGAGGTTTCAGTCCGCTGCTAACAGTGTAGTGTGTAGAGTGTGCTTCATTGATTGATTTTACAACATTTAAGTAAATTTTTATATTTTCAGTAAATTTGGTTTTAAGGCATGGCAAAACATTTGACTCCGATTCTGTTCACGTAGCCCCAAACTCCTTTGAAAAACCTAACCTTTCAACTAACTAGTTTCTTGTTTGGTTGTTCTTCCCTGTCCTGGCAGCCATCTTTCATATGATTTCTCCTGTGGGATTAGTTGGCTATCTTCAACTGGGGTTTGTTGGCGCACTCACAAAAGTAAGGTTAACATAAACAAAGGTTTCTTTGTCTTTAGTTCCAGCGAGGAGAAGGAGAGCAATATTTCCTTCGTAGAAAGTGACGAAAGTCTAAATTTAAACGGAATTTTCAGGAACAATGAAAAAGATGATGACACTAAGATCACCTTCAGCCGCAATCGAAGCTTATTGATGAACTAGCCACACCTATTTGCATGAAAATGAAACTAGTGCACCGCAGACATTTTCTCATGATCCGACTAAAGGGACAGAGAATATTTATCCTACCTAAAGTTTTAGATGTTTTGAATTCGTTTTGTTTTATGAAAAAAATGTTTACATTGTTCTAACGCAACGATACTTCTATGCCATTACATTTTTCTAATTTTTGCTGTTTGAAATGTGATATAAATTTGTTCAATTGAAATAAATATGATAAAATGTTGCCATTTGTCATTCTATTTTCCCTTAATAGCTGTTAAAAACCGCTCAAAATTAATATATCATTATTGCTCTGTAATGATAATATGATATATAATATAATATGATGAGGCAGTGCATGAATAAGATGGTCAAACAACACCACCTTCTAGGCCAACCTGCCCCACACGGGGGGTTAATTGGCATATTATGGCTTACCAAGAATTGACGAATTCTTAAATTTTCTATGATCAGAGTGTTAAATATTATGTGTTGAAAAAAATACTTGAAGTAATCTAATACTTTGGATTTTCAGTGATATCAACCATATTCGGATTATATTAGCATGAATGACTCAACAATCAAAAAGTGAAAACTGTTGCCAACCAACCCCGCTCTCCCCTACTCACAGCCCATATGGACAAATTTTTTTTTCAAATCAGGCACTTTTTTGGCCCTCAGCTCCCGGACTATATAATTTTTCAACGGAATATATGAAAAAACGGATTATCCGACGATGGATTAAGCGGCAACCAGTGAAAAGAAATATTTTTAAGAATCACATTGAAAGGAGTTATTAGAAGAAGTAGCTGTGGGGAAGTAGGAGGTCCGAAGCGGGGTTTTTAGAAGGTTATTATTCGCTTAATTTTCCAGCCTTTGTGAACTCGAGGCAAAGAATGTATCCCCGAGCAAAAGGCAGCCGTTAAGAGAGGCAACTTGGCCTGTTCCTAAAACTTCGCAAGTTAGCAAGTTGAGGAGCGTGTTAATCGGCTGCAGAGGAGGGGCGCTTGTGGCCTTCACACGCTTTCTGGAACGGTTTCAATTGGATTTCTAGCGAACACGGTTGGTTAGTTGCGGTGAGAACTTTCCGACCAGGCGCCTAGATTTAATTTGAATATTCTCCGTCACCGGAGTACCGAATCTATTAAAGGAATATAACCCCCTATATCCCTCAGTGTGCTCTATTCTCTATGAATAATTTACTCTAAGCCAGAGTGTGGTATCTTTATTCATTGTACAGTACAATCTCGTTTGTCAGGACTAACTGGTACCAAAGGCGATTCGGATAATCGAAAATCCGGCTAATCCTTTTGATTACAAAAAATCCTCAAAAACCTGAATTTTCAACTTATTCAGGGTTTGAAATTAACTCTCATTTTCTCTGATAGAGAATAAAAGTCAAATCCCGACTTTTAAATTTCTAATAACAACAAAAACGTGACTTTTATATTTCGGGCCAGAAAATAAAAGTCCTTTATATGATCTTTGTCACAATGATATCTAATATAAGAGTCTAGTGTTGGTCGATGATAATATAGGTATGATCAATCCTTATGTCTGTATGAAAATCTCGTGTTTCAATATTTGTCGAAGGTAAACTCAGAAACTACTCAACCGATTTTGATGAAATTTGGCTCAATGTGTATAGTTTTGTCCAACTTAAAATCTCTCTATATATAAGAGGCTTTGTCCTGACTGACAGAATCAACGCAGAGCAAAAACTACTAATGATAGAGACTTGAAGTTCAGAATTTAGACTTTAAACGCGATGTAGGTAACCACTAAGAAAGGAATTTCAAAAATGTAACCCCTAAGGGGCTTAAATGGCGAAATTGTCGTTTAACTCTAACGGAAATCTATTGTTGAGATTTTAAACCATATGTTTTTTATTTAAATATCGATAACGTTACAATATTATTAAAATAGACATAAAATATGGCTACTGATTATTTAAATATATGTGGTAATCAAATAATGCACACCTTGATTCCCATGATTGGGAATGGTGCGTGGTTATTTCGATCTCTTCTCCATATATATATGAGGCTTTGTCATGACTGATAAAATCAATGCAGAGCAAAAACTACTAATGATAGAAACTTGAAGTTCGGAATTTAGATTTTAGGTAACAGCTAAGAAAGGAATTTCAAAAATGTAACCCCTAAGGGTTTTAAATGGCGAAATTGTCTTTTAACTCTAACGGACAACTATTTTTGCACTTTGAGAAAAAATATCTAATTTGGACTCATTTTAAAGATCTTTATATGACGAGTTTAACTCGAAAGCCCATATGGGACGTCGAAATCCATGTTTTAAAGCCGAAAAATGAAGCGTTCATAACGAGTAAGCAATTTTTAGTTTTGGCGGTTTTAGTGAACTCTCTCCATTGCGTTTCTCAGCCGGCAGTTCCCCCCTCCAACATTCCACCTACCGGAAGCTTCGATTCTACTAAATCTCCTGAACATCAGTCAACGTATTATATTAGATCAAAACCAAGATAATGATCACAGAATTGACTTTAAAGGCTCGCGGGCGAAGCCGCGACGGGGAATGCTGGTTAGAATAGTTTTTATCTTGATTATTGACCACGATATTTCTTTTATTGCGAATTATTGCAAATACAGTAGGTCATTTTTTCGATGTATTAACTTTTTTGTTGTTTGTCGGGGGTAAAATCAGAAACTACTCAACCGATCTTTATAAAATTTGGTTCATTTGGTGTAGTATTTTCAAACTTTAAAGATAGGATAGGTTAAATAATTGTCAGGATTTTCAGTTTACAATGATATTTATTATGGTAAGCCAACGTTTCGATCCAGCTCGAAACTCTTAGTAGTCTTAGTACCCACCTGGACTCAGTAGCCCTGATGAAGATCCACAAGCTGGATCGAAACGTTGGCTTACCATAATAAATATCATTGTAAACTGAAAATCCTGACAATTATTTAACCTATCGTAATTGAAGAACAGTTGACCATCTCTCATCTCTAAAGATAGGATAGTTTTTTATCTCGATTATTGGCATCATTATTTCTTTTATTGCCAATTAAATACTTATTATACAACAATTGAGTGTGATTATTTTTAAGTTCTATAAATTTCCAACAGATGACTGTGTATGCTAATTTAAGTATATAATTAATTCAACGGATTATAGCTACTGAGCCACAGCAACGCGTGGCCGGGACTGGTCGTTTTAAGATAGATATAAGGTAATTTTTTATACCCTAAAAGGTTTCCAAAAAAAAACAAAAAAAAAAAACCAATAATGTATACCAGTAAGGAGAAATCCGAAAAAAGCTATATTTATTTAAAAAAAAAAATAAAATCAAGCTCAGACTCTTATATTAGATATTATTGTGATAAAGATCGTATCAGGACTTTTACCTTCTGGCCCGAAATATAAAAGTCCGGATTTGACTTTTATTCTCTTTCGGGGGAAACAAGATTGAATTTAGGGTATGGTGTGGCTGTGCAGTAAAGCGCCGTACTCCGATGGTGGAGCTGCGGGTTGGAGTCCCGCCCTGGGTGGTTCTTTTCTTTCGTAGGAGAAGTATCACCCAGTGCCATGGGTGTTAGTATGGGCAGTATAGGGCTTCAGTGGAAGCCTTGAAGTCCCAAAAAAAAAAAAGATTGAATTTCAAACCATAAACTTATTGCCATAAGAAAAAAATCTGGTGCGTGCGCGCAACATACAACTTTCACTTACCAACTTACTTAGATTAGAACTTAATGCGTTTTATTAGTTCCCACTTCTCAAATGAACAGAACATCTATATGTAATAATAACGCATTGGTTTGTCATTAAAGGCGTACGGCGGATGCGTGAGCTCAAGGTGTTTTATGAGTTGACGGATTATTTTTCTTTTTTTCTCCTGTATATGTTTACTTGATTTTCTTCATATATCATATTTAGCCATTTCTTATTTTTAGGTGTGATGACAGACAGTTAATTTCTCAATATAAACTAAAACAAAGGTACTTTATAGAAAAACAAAAAAGGCCCCTTCCCCATTTAAGCCCTCTCAGAACATTTTAATAATGATAAAGCTTACCTGATATTAAAGAACACCTAATTTTCATTAAACATGGCGAATTTGATGAAAATCATTAAAACCGTTTTTGAGATAATCGAAAAAAAGGTAAAAATCGGAAAAAAAGTTATGAATTAAAGTGCCCCCTCCCTTTGACCAATTTTGATGAAATCTGTGCTGTCACATCTCTGGCATATACCAACACCAAATACTGAGTTTTGTCAAAATCGTTAAAGCCGTTTTTGAGTAAATAAAAAAAACACGTGATAATGAGACAACATTTATTAAGTAAAGTCCCCCCTCCGGTTAATCAATTTTGATGAAATTTTTACAGTCATATCTCGGGCATATTATTACATCAAATACTCAGTTTAATCAAAATCGTTAAAGCCGTTTTTGAGTAAATAAAAAAAACACGTGAAAATGATACAAAATTTATTAAGTAAAGTCCCTCCTCCGGTTAATCAATTTTGATGAAATTTTTACAGTCATATCTCGGGCATATAAATAGTTTAAATACTGAGTTTAATCAAAATCGTTAGAGCCGTTTATGAGAAAATCGAAAAAAACATAAAAAGTTATTAAATAAAGTACCCCCTCCCTTTGAGTAATTTTGGTGAAATTTATGCTGTCACATCGCGGGCATATACTTACACTAAATACCCAATTTCAGGATCGCACGGTTTATAGTTTTTGAGCTAGTCTGTTCACACACACACACACACACACACACACACACACACACACACACACACACACACACACACACACACACACACACACACACACACACACACACACACACACACACACACACACACACACACACACACACAGACACACACACACACAGACCATTTCGCGGGACTTGGTCATTTCCACTCAGGGGACCCCAAAACGTGTATTTCCGTTGAAAACCGGAAGTCGAAATTTTTCACGATCGCAATACTTCCACTTACTATATATTTCATATATAGGTAAGTGAAAGTAAAAAAAATCAAACGTTTAAATTAAATATCGAGAGTGTCACTCCGTAGGATCCAAGGATTTTTTAACTCCCGCGATAAAGTTCACTCCAATACTGGAGCCTCTTTCAGAATTTTTCTGTTGCTTGTTAAAAGGAATCTGAAAAGAAGGCCGCGTTATGCCAATGGGTAGATTATTTACAAATCTGTTAAGTTATTATTTATCACATTTCCATGTATTTACAATTGTTAGTAAAATTGTTAATTTCAATAAATACTAAAGAGAGAAAAAAAACTAAGAAGAAAAGCGATTTTACAGTATGTGACGATGATCAGTTGGCAGTCCAATGGATGTTGACGAGTAAACACACCATATCCAGCGTATGTGCTTTTAGAGCTGTTTTAACCTCTAACGGGGACAGCATTAGCTGAGCCGCACGATACCATAATGGCGGCTCAGATTTAGCCCAAATGGCTGCGCTTCAAATTGTGCCTTCATCCTGGCGCCACTAAAGGTAAAATGGGACTCCAATTAAAAGGATCCATCTCAGCCATTTGCATATAGTAGCCCCACACCGCTAGCGGCTGCTTTATTTCGGGGGTCCTCATATTTCTTACTTTTACGGTTAATCGATAGCGGGATTTAAGGATCCTGAAATAGGACCCTTAAGCTTCACTTTCTAATGATCATTTCATTTTTCTTTCTTTATTTAAAAATTGCCGGATTTTTACCGAAAGAGAGTTAGAAGTAGGCACTTCAAAAATTAACAGTTGGATGGTAGGGTAAACCATACAGATATTGGCACTCACAAGGGGAGGCTACGGACGTGGGGTCACCGATTACAATGAAATTTTTTTTCGAGTTTCTATATCCAAAAATATTAGACACATGTCCGAAGGTTCTTGCCAATGGGCCTTCTTTGCCGAGAAAAAAAATTTCTTAGGTACGAAAATAGCCAAAAATTGCATCAACAAAGTTGCCGCTGCTCAAAGCTCCTTCAAACAATTTCAATGAAATTTTCAGGCATGTCAGAGTATTAAAAAATATTAGACACGTGTACAGGGGATTGGCGAAATTAACCTCTGGAAGCCCAGAATAAATCATTCAATTTTGTGTTATATTCGCGCTCTCGGTAACGTTAAAAATCAATTCCATTACTTTGTAGAGAGAGAAACACTTTATTTAAAATAGTGGTGCTGCCCAATTACATTGGGTTGCTAATACACAGCATACTAATTTATCTATCATAGAGACTATTTGTTAATATAGAGACTATTTTTCAGCTTCTTACTTCAAAAACTAAATATTTATATTTAAAAACAAATTATTTTGAGACGAAGTTTTTTTTTTTTTTTTTTTTTTTTTTTATCTTCTAAATTTATATTTAAATATTATAAATATTTAACAGGAAATATTTTTCATAACAAAATTTCCTTGCTTGGATTGAAGAGATAGTCACCAAAAAATTTATAATCGTAAAATAGTAGTACCTATATTTAAATGTAATGTGATACATTTTTGTAAAATTGAAATTAAAATCTTTTTTGTCCAAAAACATATTTTTGTCAGGCAAATGTTTCAGACTTTTCCTGTACTACATAAACATTATAAAATACCAAATTATCCTAAAATACTAACTAGGAAATTAAAAATATGCGTTTACATCCCACACTCGTTTGGGTGATATTTATCAAAAAAACAGCTAAAACTTAAGTTTTTTCGGCATACAGAGCATTTAATAAATGCACCTTTGCAGTTGCAGTTTCCTTCCTTTTTCATTCCATCAGGAAAACATATTTGAATGACATTTTCAAATATTGCTCTCATCGGAATTAACTTGGTTGCAAACCAAACATATTTTACCATGTCAACAAATAATAGAGATGATAATTGGTGGTGAATTAAGGAATGAATTTTCAGAGCATCTTCCCTTGAACTAATTTCCTGATGACCATCACTCAATATTTCAGGGCAATTTCGTATTTTTTTAATGAAGGTTTTTACTTGTTCAAAAAAATAAACATCACATGGTTGACAATATGCTGTTTTTTGTATTTAGAAGTTCATACTGTGTTCATAACTGCAATCCCTTAATTCAATACAAACAGTTGTCTTCCAAAGATTTATTATTCTCAATTTTTAACAAACTTTTTCAATCATAAAATAATTCCTTAATTCTTTTGGCAAGGGAAACAACAATGGAAATACTTTCAGATTCAAAATTCAAACTTTCGAATTCAATTTTTCGCAAAATTATCATAAATATTTTTTTAAGTAACTATGAAATTGTGCTTTTTACATAAAAACTGGAACATATTTCTAATAGTAATTTTTTTATTTTTTTTGGTTGAAAATTTTTCTTCAGTCTAAGCAAAAAATGCTTTTTCATGAAAAATATTTCCTGTTAAATACTTAATAATATTTCAATACAAATATTTAGTTTTTGACGTAAAAAGCTGAAAAACGTAATTTATTCAATTTACAAAGTAATGAATTGATTTTTAACGTTACCCAGAGCACGAATATACCACAATATTGAATGATTTATTCTGGGCTTACAGAGCCTAATTTCGCCAATCCCCTATACACGTGTCTAATATTTTTCAATACTCTGACATGCCTGAAAATTTCATTGAAATTGGTTGAAGGAGCTTTGAGCAGCGGCAACTTTGTTGATGCAATATTTGGCTATTTTCGAAGCTAAGAAATTTTTTTTCTCGGCTCAGAAGGCCCATTGGCAAGAACCCTCGGACACGTATCTAATATTTTTGGATATAGAAACTCGAAAAAAAGTTTCATTGTAATCGGTGACCCCACGTCCGTAGCCTCCCCTTGTCAGTACAGTTATTGGCACCCCAGCTTTAACTTGAAGAAATAGGTAAACAAGTCCTAATTTTATTACAAGATATACATGAGTCTAATGTTTTAAGGGTCCTCTAAGTCATCTATGAAGTAAGACTTTAACAAACTAACCATAGGGAAAATTTCACAATTAAATCCACAGGGTGCCAATAACTAGATTTGGCACTTTTAACAATAAATATTGCCATATTGTAAAACTATTGAACTTTTGACCAAAAATACCTCTTGAGTCTTTATAAGGATAGATAAAGAGGAGTTAGAGGAAGTTTCAATTAGATCCCTTCATAAGAAGTATTTTTTTTAATGTCACCACTTAAATTTAGTTTTAAGGGTGCCAATATCTGTACGGTTTACCCTACTTTGAATTTATTAGAATAAAAAGTGTGCAATGTTCGGCTCTTTAACTTTGGATGGAGTGGAATTCATAGTAAGTCATGGAAGACGGTAACGATCTATGGCTGTTCCTTCGAAGGGGGTTGTCGAGGTCAGTGCGTAAGGTCTCATTAGAGACAAAAGGGGGCATCTGCAATCTTCCTTAGTATTATTGATTGAAATGACTGTATGAGTCGTATATGTGATTTTTTGGCTGTTCCCCATTGGTTTAATTAGTACTTAGTAAACGGTTATTTGTTCGTCAGAGATTAAACATGGTGCCAGAATAATGTTGATTTATGTTTTTATATTCGATATAAAATAAAGTAGTTCAATTATATTATTTTTCTCTCGGCTTCTAGGGCCCAATGGTATTTTTTGACCAGGAACCTCCAAAAAAAAAAAAAAAATCATCAAGATCATTTAGAACCTGATAGTTTCACCGAGACTACGCTCGGTTTGGTCAGTTTAGAGTACCACGTCATAGACGGGTCACTTGTAGCGTAGAGGTTAGCATGACGACCTAAAATACTTAAAGTCGCGGGTTCGCATCCCGAGGTAGCCCTAGGTTTTTTTTTTAATGGTAGTAAAAAATCCTTGGCTATGCCGCACAGTGGTGAGGGACAAAACCCTAAAAAATGAAGGTGCTCCAATCGGAACTTTAGAGATAGTTTTTGAAACCTAAATACTTCTAGAGTAAGGATCCACAACAATTTTTCAGATTAAAAGTCATTAAACCTTAGAAAATAAGGCAGTTTTGGGCATCTTGTAGGCATGACACAAAAACACTTTTGTTGACGTCCTATTTCGAAGTGATCTTAGGGAAGCCCAAATTTTTCCGAGGCAGTAATTTTCGAAAATATCTTATTTAGACATCCTAAAAAAAAAGGTATTTAATCCTAGATTTCAAAAAAAAAGTTTAGGGTGGATGGAAAAGATAATTGGGTGATGTCTTGAGAGATGTCATAAGTGATATGTTTATTGGTCTTTTTCAATGTTAGCTCCGTCGACCTCCGTCTTCTGGTTGATATTTAATCAATCCAGAGGTATCACTGAAGATATTCCAAAAGATTTCAGATCCGAAAACGTCCGAATCCGTTGAATGAGATCATTTCATAGTTAGGAATGGGTGGGTGAACGGGAGTGCTGTTTTCTTAAGTTTCCCCTCTTCCAGGTGCAATGTTTTCAATCGCTAATACGGTTCTTTTCAAACTGCACACTTTCAAGCGAATACGCTTCTGGATCAGAATGGATTCGTCAATATGTCAACAATTGTTTGTTTGCCTCAGTTATCAGTTTTCTTTCAGCGAAGAGATTGAAATATTTATAATCATCATAATAATCATTTATTTAAATAAAATGGATAAATAGGTTTTTTCCTACTGCGATGTATGTGATATGCTGAAGAATAAGAATTCGTTACCGGCATTAATTTCAGGGGTGGAAGGTGATCCCTTATTTACAATTATTTTGGAAGTGAAAAACAGATTTGTTAGACATTTTAATAAATGCTTAAGGGACCGTCATACAATGAGTACGATTTTTAAGAAAAAACAGTAAATGGTTGGAAAACAACTTTATCGTGCCCTTTGTGCCGATGGGTTGCGAAACCGGCTGTGAACTTAGTTCTAGTAATTGGGGGGAGGGGAGAACAACCAAAGATTTTTCTGAATGTATTAGGAAATCTTGAAGAGTAACGAACGAAGATGTATTCAATTTTATGTTGGTGTCATCTGACCAATACATGAGTAACTTGAGGCCTAATTTGGAATAAAAGAAAATACCTCTGGATGTCAATGCGACATATTTAATTTTAGAAGAGTAATATCACATCATAAATGTTTTTATAAATGAATGATTTATGTTAATATTAATCTTATATTGTACTGAAGATGGTGTAAGAGGTGAAACCCTTCTACAATTGTATTGTTTATGTTAGATAGAGAGTATTAATTTTATTTTTGTAAATATATTAGTAGTTTGATATATATATATATATATATATATATATATATATATACATATATATATATATATACAACAGGTACATATAATATTTATTACATTGCAAGTAAAATCAAAATTTGATTTTTATAAATGCGTATTTTTTTACCCTGTGACCCTTTTAATAAAATATTACAGCTTTGAAAGTGGCATAAATCGATTCAGCAACCCAAAAAACCATGAAATGTATAAATTTAATCGCCATTTGTGACCGGTTGAAGGTTTTGTCCCTAAATTGGTCATTTTGAACCACTGTGTGCCGTCCCTCGGATAGGGCGTAAAATGCATAATATAACAGTCCCGAGCCAGTACATAATATAATACATGATACATAATATAATAGTTCCGAGCCAGTAAGATGTCAGGTACTCGATAAAGATCCATATCCTAATTATACCTGGATAGGCAAAATTTAGGACTCTCATTGAAGTATCGTCCCATTAGCCTTAGTGGCAAAAAGGGACGTTGAGCAAACAAACAAACAACCAAATCCTTGGCTATACCGTCCCTCGGATAGGATGTAAAATGGAGGTCCCGAGCCTGTACGATATCAGGTACTCGTCAAAGATCGCTATCCTAATTATACCTGGATAGGCAAAATTTAGGACTCCAACTGTAGCATCCTCCGATTAGCCTTAGTGGCTGTTGTTTACACATCCATCCAAACTCTCTTCTTCTTTACTTATATTTCAACTAAATATTAAAATTTCAATTCAGCCCTTATTTTTCGGATGAAGGGTTATTCTGTATTTATATCATTTTATTTATTTTTTACTTTCACTTACCTATATATGAAATATATAGTAAGTGGAAGTATTGCGATCGTGAAAAAATTCGACTTCCGGTTTTCAACGGAAATACGTTTTGGGACCCCCTGAGTCGAAATAACCAAGTCCCGCGAAATGGTGTGTGTGTGTGTGTGTGTGTGTGTGTGTGTGTGTGTGTGTGTGTGTGTGTGTGTGTGTGTGTGTGTGTGTGTGTGTGTGTGTGTGTGTGTGTGTGTGTGTGTAACAGACTAGCTCAAAAACTATAAACCGTGGGAACCTGAAATTGGGTATTTAGTGTAGGTATATGCCCGCGATGTGACAGAAAAGATTTCATCAAAATTGCTCATAGGGAGGGGGTACATTATTTAATAACTTTTTACGTTTTTTTCGATTTTCTCAAAAACGGCTCTAACGATTTTGATTAAACTGAGTATTTGATCTATTTATATGCCCGAGATATGACTGTAAAAATTTAATCAAAATTGATTAACCGGAGGGGGGACTTTACTTAATAAATTTTGTATCATTTTCACGTATGTTTTTTATTTACTCAAAAACGGCTTTAACGATTTTGATCAAACTGGGTATATGATGGATGTATATGCCCGAGATACGACTGTAAAAATTTCATTAAAATTGATTAACCGGAGGGGGGACTTTACTTAATAAATAAAAAAAAGAATGGGGAGTACGCCTTTAATGACAGACCATTGTTCATGATTAAAGTCGTTCTGTTCATTTGAGAAGTGGCAATTAAAAAAACGCATTAATTTCTAATTTAAGTAAGTTGGTAAGTGAAGGTTGTGTGTTGCGAGCACGCACCAGATTTTTTAATTATATAATGGTAAATGTTTTATATTACGACTGATATATAAAACTTCGGAGTCCTCCTTTTTTTTTTTTTAGTTTATAATTGGAAATTTTACTTACCCTAGTTTGAGAATCACCCAAATAACAAGATATTGTTAGAAATCGAAACGAAATTTAAGTAATAATAATCTGCATTGAGTTAAGCTAAATGAGTTAAAAGTGCTATTAATTAATTAAAGTGTTAAAAGTTAAAAGAGCTATGGAGTGATTGTCATCTCATTTCTCAAAAGAGCTGCTATGAAGAGGATTTCCCTAGAACAATGAGTTGTCCCTTAGAAGAGGTTTGAACGACCCCGCTTCCCATTCAAAAGGATCACTCCCCGCTATGAGGTGAACATGATCCCGACAAGGAATGACTAGTGAGTTAATTGGCTTTAGAATTCAGGCATTTGAGTGCGTGTGTGTGCGGTGCGTGGAACTTGAGTGCGTGACATTCATCGGAGCATCCTCTAGCCGCAAGCATCTTCGGTCCGTTTGTGTTTGATCAGCGAACCTTATGGAGGAGGTCCGTAATAACATCCCGTTGCCGCATTGTCACGCCGCCGTCAATGGACTTAATCAACCAACATTCCATTGTGAGTTTGATGAGAACGGCTCAGTCGCTGGCCAATACTGATACTGCACCGCATTGAAGGCTAAATTAAAATGTGTGAGGTGGAGAAAAAATAATCTAAAATGAATTTAAAAAAAATAAAAATATATTCAGTTTGCCTTGCCCCCCCCTTAATATGCTCTCAACAATCCAGCGTATTGTTCTACACATGAATTGATGACCTTATCAATGACAAAGCGGGTAGCGTCACTGTGTTTGAGATAAGAGTTTGGAAACAAGAGCCTAGAAATCAAATGGCCAAGATTGTATCATTTTTAACTATGTCATTTATAAGAAAGATAAATGGATTTTCGTGACTTCTTAGTTAATTATGGTTAAAGGGAGTTCAATAAGTCCCAGATGGTTTCTTTAACAACTACCTTTCAGTGCTAAAAATCTGGTAATTATCCATTTAATGTGTTAGTCATCAACATATAGATATGGCTAAACTAAACATCGTCATATATTTTATAATGAGCACTTCCTCCAGTAGCGGATCCATGGGAGTGGCGCGGGGGGGGGGGAGAGATGAGGAAACTAATAAAGCATTACTATTTCTATTGTATAAAATGAGCTATATTAAGTAATTTTTCTAGTCGACTAATTGAAAATGGATTGTATTTAAACATTTATAGTAATTTACAACGTAATTATGTTGTAATATACATTTTAAATCAGGTTCTTCATTACTCATGAAATTAAAAA
Source organism: Aelia acuminata (assembly GCA_911387785.2). NCBI lineage: Eukaryota > Metazoa > Arthropoda > Insecta > Hemiptera > Pentatomidae > Aelia > Aelia acuminata. Next base: position 22,228,662 of record OU426984.1, on the reverse strand, counting down.
AAAAAAAAAAAGTGCGACCCCCCCACAGAAAATTTCTGGATCCGCTACTGACTTCCTCTTGGAATCATTCTCTGACTTAATATTTGTCAATTTTTTACTTTCACTTACCTATATATGAAATATATAGTAAGTGGAAGTATTGCGATCGTGAAAAATTAAATTGCCTAGGCGGTTAAATAGCGAAGCAATGTTTGATCAAAACTTCATGTATCATGTAAAGAGAGAAGAGAGATGTAAAGAGTTGTTGGAACAAACCTCAAGTTTAGAATCAAAAGAGGAAGGAAGGATGCGTTTTAGTTAATCCACGACTAGGTTGTTGGAACAAACCAGATTTTACATATGTAGTAAAAAAAAGTTCATTTTGACTGTTAGATTTCGTCTTTAAAAATAACCCACTATGGTCAAAAAAGTAACTGGCTTCCGTATTTTTTAAATTACATATATTTTCTTTACATAAAAGAAATGATATTATTTATGTGAGACATCCTTGCTGAATTTTTTTTTTCATATTTTCGATCTACACCACTCGTCTTTATACAAAAGCCTGATATTTTATAGTTCGATCTTGAAGTGACAGGGGCGGGCTCGATTTTAGATACAACGTAAAATTTTGAAGGTTTCCCGTTCCAAGAAAACGACAGGCTATCCTTCATTCCATTAGCAGTATTCTAGAGGAGATTGATTTTAACTGGTAGAGTTAAAATTCCTTTTCGGAGAGCCTTTTAGATCGCCATTATCGAAGGAGGAAGATTGGATCGTCAAGGAAATTCGATCAAAGGAATTAGAGCTAGGAATAGTCTCTCATTAAGGATTGAGATGAATTGAAGGCAATAAGCAAGCAGCACCTGCTCCGCTTCGCCATTAAAATAAAAATACTCCTTTCATTGTTGACGATTAAGAGTTAAGTGCAAACCCTTTAAGGGATAGAGGTAGCTACCCTTCGTCTGCTCAAATGGCTATTTAAGTTCTTTTCTGATGGTTCATTATTCAGCTCCTCATTCTTTTTATTTTTTAGATTCATGGCTGCTGCTTCCTCTTAAACCAATGAAAAAATTTAACTAAAAATATCTCTCATGAATAAAAAAGTATTGAATTGTAGCCGCACAAACCAGACTTCTCCACCTATGTCTATCTTAGGCTTATGTAGAGGCCTTCTGATTAAGTAAGTAAATAAAATCCATTTCATTATTTTCGATCAGTTTTTAAAACATATTTTTACTTTCACTTACCTGTATAAGAAATATATATAGTAATGGAAAGTTTGTTTGCTTAATGTCACTTTATGCCACTAAGGCTAATCGGACTGTAGTGACTTAGTTTTATCTTAAATTTTCCGCCTATCTATCCCATTACAAAATTAAAATTCAATTTCCCGGCAGATCTTATCTATTGATAAGATATTGATCTCCCGTGGCGGTAATGATCAGCTGATGGTAAATCGTGAGTCTGTGCACAAGCCAATGTTCAGGAGCCAGATGTTCCAATTTTTCAGAAATTTCATCCCGAATCAACCAAAGGAGGACTTCTTAGGATCTGGAGAATCTACAGCACTACGAGCGGTGAGTCACGCTCCTTTATCTTCAAATACTAGCGAGTAGTGAGCACAGTAACCTCCTTGTGATTATTCGTCCTAACACAACGAGGTTAGTTACCAAGCTGCGCCAAAGAGCTAAGTCGTGTATAAAGTTAGATGTGGCGGAAGATAGAAGTGAACTTTTTAATATCTTCTGTATATATTGTTATTTTATTTAAGAAGATTTTGTTTATTTATTTTTTATACTAATTTTATGTTTTATTTTTTTTGAGATATTTGTATTTTAATTTATCCTTACATTATCTCAACAGGACGATGCTGCAATGGGAGTCCTAATTTTTGCCTATTCAGGTATAATTAGGATAGGGATCTTTAACGAATCTACGACCTGATATCGTACAGGCTCGGGACCTCCATTTCACGCTCTATCCGAGGAACGGCAGAGCCAAGGATTTTTTAGTCCCATTACTAAAACTTTGGGACGCGAACCCGCGACCTAAGCATTATGGGTTGCCCTGCTAACCACTATATCACAGGTTACCTCCTAGTAATGGAAAGTATTGCGTTCCTAAAAAGTACGTAGTCCCATTCAATCACTCTTGGTAAACTATTGTATGAAGTACTGACGACGCGCTGCCCCATACAGCAAATAATTTTCACATTGGAAAATTTTCGAGAAGTAATAACTTCAGAAGTTCTTAATTATTTTCCGACATGGTGCCGATGCATTACACATATAAATTTATTCCACCATCCTTCCGTTACATTTAAATATTATTATAATAATTAACCACAAACCTGTACCACTACAACCCATAAAGGGTGTTGGCTTCATTACCATGTAAGGAAGAGTACTCTTTCTTGGTCTGCGGTCGTGCTGCAAGGAGGTGATTTGACCGTGATCACGCTCAACCGCCAGGGTTTTTCCCCTTAATTTTTCAATTAAGGGTACCCACTTTATAGAGGCTGGGTTTGCCCCAGGAGGGTCTCTCGGCCCACGAGACGAACTGTGGCGAATAATAAAGATATCATAAGCCATTTCAGATTCGATACTCTGGACCTTAAGCACAGCAGTCTACTGCCTTACCAGTGGGCTACCCCGCTCCCAGTAATAATTAACCACAACACTGGAAAATTAAGAACATATGAATATACAGAATGGAATAGAATACAGCTAACCATACACTTTTTCTTTCATGCACATCCTAATCAGTTTTACTAACTTCTTTGGTATTCCTAGTTCAGTCAGAATCTTATATAGCTTATTGCGGTCTATACAATCATAAGCCTTTCTTAAGTCGATATAAAGCTAATTTAAAGTACCGTTATATTCTATTTTTTTCTCTAATATTTGACGGAGGGAGAATATTTGGTCTACGGTTGAACGGTTCCGTCTGAAACCACACTGATAGCCTCCGATAATTTCCTCAGCTTTAATTTCCTTAGCTTTATTTCCTCCTGTTACAAATGCATTTATAAATAAATACATCAAAGGTTTATCTTGGACCCGGATAATCCAGGTTCTATTGCACATTCTACAATAGATATGAATAAGGGTTGCGAAAAGACCTATTTTTAATTTATTATTTGTTCTTATTCTAAAACAATTGAGTTTGTTGACTGTTTATGTGGACATGCGTTGATTTGATTTTGAAGGAGTACTTTTTTTCTACTTGCTCGCATAGGCTTATAGAAAATTAAGTCCTCTGAAAGATATTGTGGGGTTCCGAGCTAAGAATTTAAGGGTCGATTCAAGAGGCCGGTTAATTACTGGGAACCATTGCGTGATCTACTGACTGAAGCTAGCTTAATAACGAACAAGATGGTTGGATGTAATTTTTATAAACCTTCAGTAAGGAAACCACCCTGCGTGCGTTTTCTCGAGAAACCAATTATAACTCCGAGCAGGCCAATACAGATAATTTAAAGCTGAAACAAGTGCTTTGAGCGTCTTGGCTTTAATTTTGTCAACCTAAAATTTTACTTACATTTATCTACATCTTATATGTGAAATGAATAGTAAGGGATAGTATAGCGATCGTGAAAATATGAAACCTGTATAAACATCAAAATGGTGTGTTTGTTTGGTTTGAACAGACTAGCTCAAAAACTATCAACCACACGAAACTGAAATTTGGCATTTTAGGTAGGTACATGCCCGCATTATTACAGCTAAAATGTCTTCACAATCAAATTTGATAAATTTAAGGTTTTCTGCGATTTTCTCAAAAACGGCTCTTACGATTCTGAATTAACTCGTCATCTTTAATAAGAATCAAGTACCTATTCTTTAATATCAGACATGTTAATTTCATCATAAAAATGTTTGACGGGACTTAAATGGCGAAAGAAAATTTTCTTCCTGTAAAGTACTTTTGATTTTGTTTTTATGAAGAAATTAACTGTCTCTCATTGTGTCTAATATAAAGATTTGGCGAAATATGAAGTATGAACATATACAGTGGAAATGAAAGAAAGTATTTCCTGCAGATGAAAATTTCAATATTGGTTTATGAGTTTATACATACACTTTATATTCATCAGTACATTTTATCACTTGATCATCACTTGAAAGCTGAAAAAAATGGCATAAATACATATATCAAAATATCAAATTTGTTCCAACAAGCACTTAATACACGTTGACAACTCTTTCGCTTCCTCAGTACTTTACTGGTAGCCTATTGCTATAAATTAAGGCGTAATGCGCATGCGGAAAAGTTCGAACTGCTTGTTGGAGCAGACTAGCTCAGAAACGTTTTGTCGCACGAAATTAAAATTAGGTATTCCAGTTAGGTATTTTCCCGTGATTTGACAGTAAATATTTCGTCAAAATTGAGTAAACCTTGGGAGCACTTTATCCCAACGTCTTTTTTTCTCTTTGTGATTTATCGAAATCGGCTATTACGATACTATTTATGTAATTGAGCTTGTCATGTTTAATGAGAACGAAGAATTCTTTAACGTTTGGTTGGTATTAGTATAAATGTCTAATGGGGCTTAATTGGGGAAGGGGACTTTTTCATTTATATGGACCTTTGTTTTTGTTTATATGGAGAAATTAACTGTTTCTCATAATGCTTATAAATAAGGAATGGTTGAATATGAAAAAATCTAGTAAACGAAAAAATAAATATTCCGACAGCTCATAAAACACGTAGAGCTCATGCCAGAGCATTACGCCTTTAATGGCGTAATTATAACCATTGTTCATAATTGAAAACGTTCTGTTGATCGTGAAGAGTTGCCGATGTGTTTCGAAACACCTATGTGATGGAAATTATTTGTTTCCATTAAAACTACTTTTCAACAACTAAATAGAGACGTATTATAGACGCGATGGAGTGTTATGCTTTCATTGTGGAATTATCACAAGTGAAAACAATAAATAAAATTATTGTACTTTAGAGAGAAAATACAAACAAAAATAAGTAAATGAATGTGTTAATTTGAAGAATGGCTATCAAAATTTCATGTTTATCAAAACACGTCAATTTCTTATCCAAGTAAGTTGATAAGTGAGAGTTGTATGTTGTGCGCATCGCACCAGATTTTTAAAATGCTATATTCAATGACGGAAAAATATGATGGTATATGAACGTGCATCGTTCAGAACACTTCCTTCTACAAGCGTGGACTTACGAACAGTACTTCCGTACCCATTACTGAAACTATTTTAACCCTCAACGTGTTGATTTTTTTAAAAATACAATATTCTTTCATGAATTTTTTTTTAAATTTGTGTTGTCGCCTCAACCCTAAAGGGCCATTGGCGTCTAATGGTAGTTTATATCCATCTATGGAATCCCAAGTATTTAAGGAACTTGAACAGGGTTGTGACTCTCTCTTCACTGTCTTTCATAATTTCTTTTAGATAGTTACTTTTTCCTAAGCTTTTCAAATCGTTGGCACTTTAACAGAAGGTGTTTTACTGATAGAGGAACATTGTCACATTTTTCACAGGTTGGAGCTTCTAGGCTGTGTAACTGTGTACACTGCAGTAGGTAACTGTGTGTGAAATGGCAATGTCCAATTCTTAGTCGGCACAGCATTACTTATTCATGATTTTATTATTATTATTCTTATTCATTATTCATTTTATTCTTATTCATTATTGTTATTCATGAATTTAAAATTATAGTAAGTCTACATTATTTCGGAACATTTTTCTAAATATCATACTCGAATACATTTTTATAACCGGATGGGTTTTTTTTTTAGATGGGTTGATAAGTTATGATCACACAGACACACATGTATCTACCTTTCCTTTTTTTTTTTTCTTTATAAAAACAGAAAGATTACTGGTTTGTTACGAGGGTTCCCCCACGGGAGATGTACAGATTTCAAGGATGGATCGGTTCCCTAGCCGAGAATGAGCGAACGGTGGGGGTTAAAAAAAAAAACTATGGGGTTTTTCACCGGCCCTGCGGGAGGGGCTGGAAAACAAATGATGAATTGGGGGACCTGCAAGGCTTTGGGTTACATCACCGCCTCTCATTTAGTTTGTCCTCTCCCCCTGTCGTATTTTCTTTCCCCTTTTACAAAAATTTTCCGGTTTCCCTTTGCGCAATAGAAAGCAAATAATCAGCAGACATCTGTTCTACCTTTACCCTATGAATACCGATTGTGTTTATGGGGTTTTTTCCATCTCTTTGTCTTTAATTTTTTAAGGTTTTGGTGATTAAGCACTGGGTTTATTCAACCTGGATTTTCCATAAGCCGCTTTCTAGATTTCTATCCAGGAACTTTTCTTAGTTTCCTCTATTTCTTTATCCAATATTTACACGTCATTCTTACTTTTATTTCAGAGGTATACGATGGTCTAGGTGACTAGGGTTTTATAGCTGATTCTGAGTATAATTGGTGCGCTGAATCCAAGTTTTCTTCTATCAGCTCTAGTGGAGGTATATAAATGAAGTCACTTACCTCTTAAAACATAATTACTCGAATACATTTGCAGGTTAATAGCAGATGGAAAAAAAAAACAAGGATATTAAAATTCTTTACCTAAAACATTTTAAATCAATTAAAATCATATAAACACACACATTAGTTACTTAATCACATTGTAACTAAAATAATATAATTTCAAAGAGATCCTATTTCACACTTCGGAAGCTTCTTTGGGTCTTTTTAACTTTACCCACATCAGTTACTTTTTGATAACTGGTTTTTTATATTTTTAATTAAATAACACCAGTTATTTAATAACATATGTCTATTTTAAAATAAAAAATATATACATGAAGAAGGTTACCTCCTAGATTTTAAGAAACGTTGAAGTTGTTTTTGTTAATAATGAATCTAATATAACTGAGTCGTGTTCTAAAACCAGAAGAGGCATTTAAGACATTTCAAAGGATCGGAATATTGCACAAAACACGGAAATATAGAAGGGGACATTTTATGAAGCTTGTTTTTCTCCAAAAATATCTTCAACATTTAGATGCAGTTTGAGAAGTTGCAGAGTGGAAATCGTGGTTATAAATTAAACTACCATTTTTGTTTACATTTGAAGCTTGTTAAATACATTACTTTAATCACCTGTCTTCATTAAAATTAATTTACTAATAAAATAAATCACTGTTTTAGAAATAAGTAACTGGTGTGGGTAAAGTAAATAAGATCCGCTTCTTTTGCGTGACTTTCTTGAATCTTTCTTCAAACAATCTCGTTTTAGGTTCCAGCAGTAATCTGCTATCAGCTGGGTTGTATCCTATGATCCAGTTGAGCATTTCAAAAGTGTACCATAGCAAAAAGTAATTAATATGATTTGCCGGTGGGTAAAATCCTACTAAAACGCGTTGTTACGAGTTATTGTTAGATGCTATTATTTTTACTTTCACTTACTTATATATAGTAAGTGGAAGTATTGCGATCGTGAAAAAATTCGACTTCCGGTTTTCAACGGAAATACACGTTTTGGGGTCCCCTGAGTCGAAATGACTAAGTCCCACGAAATGGTCTGTGTGTGTGTGTGTGTTTTTTTTTTACGAGGGTAGGTGGAAATCTTCAAAAGACACGTATAGGCCCGTACCTGTTACGTGTGTGGGATTTTTACCCACTAAAACTACCTCCCTTTACATCTGGTAAATCCTCTCCACGGGACCGCCGTTAGGCATTACTTCGTGGAGGGATATGGCTGGTTGCCGCATTATTGATCTATTAGCATGGTTTTAACCATGCTAGTCGACTCTTCTAGTCTTCTCTTCCACTCTCAACTTCTTAAGGACTACTGATGCGAATCTCTTCACTTCGTCCCAGTGTTGTTCGGAGCGCAGCATACGGCTTACTAGGTTTTCTGGCGTGATGCTCTCTCCACACAATCTCTCTAGCTCTCTTCTTTCTTCGGCAAAACGGATGCAAATGAAGAACACATGCTCTGCTGTTTCCTCGATATTCTGGCATGTGGGGCATACAGCTGTGCTGTCCAGTTTAAATCGCAACTGGTAAGCTCTAAAGCATCCATGCCCGGTTAGCAGTTGGGTTAGATAGTAATCTACTTCACCATGCCGACGATCATACCACAAGCCAACATGGGGTATTAACCTTCGGGTCCACCTCCCAGAAACACCTGACTCCCACGCTGTTGCCATTGGTCTATGGTTAATTTCCTCTCTTCTTCTATGGAAACATAGGAACGACGCCCATAATGCCTACTTCTTTCTTCTACAAGAAGTTCAATTGGCGGCATTCTGGCTACCACGCACACTGCCTCGTAGGAGACGGTTCTGAAGGCACTTACTGCCCTTAGGGAGACCCTACGATAAACTGAAACTATCTGCCTCTTATATGATTTAGTGGCCATCGCTTCTTTCCAAATAGGAGCTGCATACAAGATTATCGATGTTATAACCGTAGCGAGCAGTCTCCTGCGGTTCTCCCTAGGACCCCCGACGTTTGGCATGAGTCGCGACAATAGAGATGCTATCTTAGCAGCTTTGGCGCTGATATATTCTAAATGAAGATCAAAGCGAAGACGTGCATCAATCATTACTCCCAGATATTTTAAGGAAGGCTGTGTGCGGATTTCGTGCCTACCTACAGTGACAGTGATGGTCTCGGTTTGCTTCCTGCTAGTGGTTAAGAGAACCTCTGTCATGTGATCTGCAAGCTTTAGGCCAACCGAAGACAGCCAGCCTCGAACCGTAGCAACGGCCTGGTTAGTGATGAGGGTAACTTCTTCCAAGTGTTTCGCTGCCACAACCACTGCAACTTCATCTGCGAATCCCACAACTGTAGTTCCCTCCGGCATTGTCAGCTTGAAGATGGCGTTGTACATGACGTTCCACAGGAGAGGCCCTAGTACAGAGCCTTGTGGGACACCACCAGTCACCTCGTATCTCCCTTGGCCAACTCCTGAAGGGTAGTACAGAATTCTATCTCTAAAGTAGTCTTTTATCATTTTCAGAAGATAGACTGGTACCGCCATAGTCCGTAAGGCATCCAATATACTGGTCCAATTTGCGGTATTAAATGCATTCTTGACATCTAGAGTGATGATCGCTGCATAACACTTAGCACCTCTCCTCCACCTTGCTCCTGCGATTGCTGTGCGTGCTGTCTCTACTACCAATTTAATAGCGTCTACCGTGGATCGTTCTTTACGGAATCCATATTGAAACCTTGAGAGGCCATTTACTCCCTCAGTGTACTCCTGTAACTGTGTGTGTGTGTGTGTGTGTATGTGAGTGTGTGTGTGTGTGTGTGTGTGTGTGTGTGTGTGTGTCTGTGTGTCTGTGTGTGTGTGTGTGTGTGTGTGGGCGCGCGCGCGTGCGTGCGTGCGTGCGTGCGTGCGTGGGTGTGTGTGTGTGTGTAGCTAACAGACTAGCTCAAAAACTATAAACCGTGCGATCCTGAAATTGGGTATTTAGTGTAGGTATATGCCCCCGATGTGACAGCATAAATTTCATCAAAATTACTTAAAGGGAGGGGGTACTTTACTTAATAACTATTTAGTTTTTTTTCAATTTTCTCAAAAACGGCTTTAACGATTTTGATTAAATTAAGTATTTCATCTATTTATATAACCGAGATATGACTGTAAAAATTTCATCAAAATTGATTAACCGGAGGGGGGACTTTACTTAATAAATTTTGTATCATTTTCACGTGTTTTTTTGATTTTCTCAAAAACGGCTCTAACGATTTTGATTAAAATTAGTATTTGATCTATTTATATGCCCGAGATATGTCTGTAAAGATTACATCAAAATTGATCAACCGCAGGGGGCACTTTACTTAATAAATTTTGTATCATTTTTACGTGTTTTTTTTATTTACTCAAAAACGGCTTTCACGATTGTGACCAAACTGGGTATTTGATGTATGTATATGCCAAATATGTGATAGCCAACATTTCATCAAAATTGATCAATCGAAGGGGGGACTTTACTTAATAAATTTTGTATCATTTTCACGGGTTTTTTTATATACTCAAAAACGGCTTTAACGATTAATAAAAATAAGATATGAATGTAGAAAAATGTGTGACTTTGGGAAATGATATTTAACAAAACACGTCAATTTCTTATCTAAGTAAGTTGGTAAGTGAAAGTTGTGTGTTGCGCGCACGCACCAGATTTTTTAATTCTTACAAACAACTATATACAGCTAGCTAATAGTTTAATATTCTAAAATAAGGAGAAAAGCGTGCTGAAATAATTCATTTACAAATCTATTTCGGACTGTGTTATCTATATCGTAGGAATTTAAATAAAACTACTGTTAAGGTATGCTGAAGCTAAAAAGGTTGAGCTGATAGAAAAAATCTGATTGTATTATCAGAATCAGCGCCCAAAACATAGATAAAATGAGCTATAAGATTCTAGGTAGCAAAAAAATTTTTTTTTCTGTAGACGTGTTTTCCATACTAGACATAATAGGACAGGCTGATACAGGATTTACGCCATATTTTATCGAAAATCGGACCTCGGAGTCCGATTCTAAAAAACAACAGAATTTCAGCTGTTAGCAATATATTCTGCACTAAAATGAAATAATCTCATTGAAAATCGACTAAATTGAGCGTTTGAAGTGTTCGGACTTTCGGACATTTTCGTGTGAAAATCGGCTGTTAAGAGGGGAATGTAAGACATCGGACCCCGGGGACCGATACCGCACCTAACGTGTTAAATTTGGCGTTTTTTAAAAAGTTTATGATATATATTTTTTTTAGTCGGTACCCCCCACTGTGTGGCATACGGGGGAGGGGTTACTCTACAGGTATAACTAACCTATCCTATCCCACGGTGTGAAGGTCGAGGTTTATTCCGTGGGTCCTCCACAAAATCTAAGGTGGATTAGAACCGTTGCGGGTAGCTCTCCAACACGATACAGGAGAAGTCTATGGTACCTGTATTGGATATTGCTGCATACCGAAAATCATGAAAATCTGAGACATCAAGTCATAAAATCTCTAAAATTTGTGTTGATTTGACATGGAATGACCTATAAGCTAAAACACAACTATTATTCTCCTCGAAATTCTGTAATTTTATTATTTTTTACTCAAATTTAGAGTAAAATTCAAATGAATTTATTTTAAAAACAAAACAAAAACATCTTATTGAAAATCATGATTTAGGAATAAGAGGATTGTTAAAGTTGAAGACGGTTAGAAGAGAAGTCCATTTGTACTACTGAGACTGCCTTTTCACATCGACCCAACTTTTTGTTGTTTACTTCCAAGGGACAGTGCTTGAATTTCCAACTTTTCTTTCAATACAAAGAGGCCCGAAGTCCCTCCTTCCTCCCATCCAAGGTTTTACTCCATCCCCGCCTCAGTTCTCCCGATGACAATGACTGAATTGTAGTCGAAGGTTAAGAAGAAACTAAGAAAGGAATGGTTAGTGTTACTGCTGCCTCTGAGGAGAAGACAATAAGGCCATTGAGAGGGGAGTAATCAGAATGGGACCAAGGGTTCCGATCCGACCACCCTTTGTCTCGGGGCCCTACATTAAAAGGAGAGAGTGGGAGGAGTTGAAGCATCGCTGCAGTCAGCAATCATCACCCTCTTTCATCAACACCTGTAGTGTAGAAAACATTAAAAAAAAAACGGAAAAAAGAAGAAGAAAACAGAATGGAAAAGAATACAGGTGATGAGGAGAGGAGAGATTGTCCCCCCCTCGCACACTCTCTCTCTCTATCTCTATCTTTATCTCTCTATCTCTCACACACACTCTTCCCTTCACATCTCTCTCTCTCACAATCCCTTCTCTCCCTCTCAAACAATCTCCTCTCTCTCTGCTTGGTCGACATTTAAGTTTAGCCTTTAGTATGTCTTTCTGACTCAGGCTAAAATCATTCTTTCTTATGAAAGATTATTTCGATTGATCAGAATTAATTCAACATGAAAGACATTAAGGGGATCACCTATGGTGTACTGGTTGGCAAGAAAACCTTCTATTCCGAAGATTGCGGGTTCATAGCAGGTGGTTCCACAAATTTTAAAGGAAGGAAAAAATCCTTGGTGATGCCGACCTGCAAAGGTGGTGGAACAAAACATATGCGATATCGTATATACGCTAATGATCCCTATTCTAATTATAATTGGATAGGCAGAATTATGGCCCCGATTTGTCATAAAAAAGCATATAGTGACGAATAAAAAAAAAAAAAAAAAAAAAAAAACCTTTTTAAAAAGACAAGACATTCACTTACAAAGGTATGCATAGCTGATGGGTCACTGACTTTAGTGTATTTAAATGTTAAAATGTTAAACCGATGATTTAGTGTATTTAAATGTTTTAAGTGATTTTAGAAAATATTTGACCCAGGTCCGTGTGTTCTGTCCAATGCGCCTTTGGAAGAGTAAAAAGAATATTTCATTTAATTTTTAAAATATTTTTTCTTCCTTTCCTCTGATGTCACTCTGCCTGGGTTATTATATAAGTGAATCCTAGCACCTTGTAAGCGTTTAAGTGGCATTTTGAAAAAATCGAGTTGGATAAGGCATGATATGAAATATTTATTATAGTTGTAAAATTGCCACTCTTTTAAGGAGATCGGGGTTGATTTAAGACAGTGGTAAATTTAAATAAATCTGAAAAAATAATTCCTTGAAATAGGGTCAACTGTTATACCCTACCCAACTTTTTTTCTATGTATTTTCTAATTCTATTAGATTTTTTTTCTTAGCTATTTGAGCCCTTTAGACTTTGACTAGGACGAGAAAACCTACTCCATATTTAAGAATAGGTCATTAGAATTAAACATGACAAATTTAATCAAAATCATTTGAGCCGTTTTTGAGAAATTGTAATTAGAAAATTATACTTTAGGGTTATGTGTCCCCTCCGTTTACTTGTTGTGTAATACACAACTTTGACAAAATCTTTGCTGCCATATCACGGCATATACCTAACTCAAATGCCTAAATTCAGTTACATACGGCAAACCTTTTCTGAGCTAGACTGTTCACACACAAACTCAGACCATTTCGCGAAACTTTGTTAGTAAAAGGAATATTTCCGTTGAAAACAGGAATTCGAAGTTTTTCACGATCGCAATACTTTCCCTTACTATTCATTTCATATATAGATAATTAAAAATAATATTGATTGATTGACAGTACTTATAAGATATAAATAATCTTCCTACCAAATTGAGAAGAAAATAATATATAAAACATTGTTTATCACGAAAATTTATACCCAACCTAATCCGACATTACTGCATTTACTTTAAGCAGGATCATTGTAATATTTTTTTTATAGTTGCTGATATCTTCATTATCTTGTGTAAAGTGAAACAAAGCCACATGATTTAAATGGGTTCTAGACTTTTTGTTGGAAAAGTTACCATCTGTTCTAGTACATGTTCGTGAATGTTCGAAAAACTTTTAGAATGTTCTAATTCAGACTAAATATAAGGAGCAATGGACTAGAGTCTTAGTCTTGAACCGAATGTCGAATCGAATGGTTACTTCTGTGTTACTGTATCCATACGAGTAGATAATTTCTGTATCATTGTCAATTATTTGAGTTTTTATTATTTGACTGAAATTGTGAATTATTATTTTATTTTAATAAAAATTATTTAAACCCAAATTATTGTTGCAGTATTATATAGAGAAGAACTAGTAGCGATTATGTTTCTCATTGAGATAAATTGATAAATGAATATATATATATATACTTATATAATTCCATCAGAAGCAAACTAGCTGATGTGTGTAGAGTCCAAAGCCATTGACATAACAGGCACATAATGGGACTAAGATTGAAATGTCGTGTTTACATTAATATTAACCTGACAGGCTGGATATTGTGTCAACATACGTCCTAGCATTTCTCGATTTACTATTTAGTATATCCGATTAAATCAGTCATTTATATTTAGTAGAGTACTTACAAATAAATCGGAAAAAAACAAAAACTTCTCCATTATAAGAGAAGCCAGTGCTTATTACCAACAGTTGGCCCCTGCGAATAATAATCACAAAATGAAAAAGTAATAACTTAGCAAATTTAATTAACTGCTATGTACCTGTCATATAGTTTCAGTATTTTGAAAGAACAACTCTATTTTTTTATGTAATAAAAGTCTGATGTTCGGGTTTGAGGAGGTAAAATCTCAGCTGTGAAATCAGAATTTAAAATAATGGAAGATATTAATTATTTTTACTTTAAAGGCATTGCGAATTTTTTTTAGTAATTATAATGAGAATTCAATAGCATGATCTGAGTCATGCGTCCGATGACGTGGGAAGGGATTGCGCGGGTTTGCCTACCTTCTCTCTATTCACCTTGTGAGCCTGGTCGTTATGTTTGGCTAAAACGTCAGTATCATCAGCATATGTCGCAGTGAGAGTATATTCTGTTCTAGGCAGGTCTGAGGTATAGGGGTGTATAATAATGGCGCTAATATGGAACCCTGGGGAACTCCAGCTCTTGATAAGAAATAAGAGGTAACTTTCAATTTTAAATGTTTAGTTTTGGACATTTCATCCATTACCCTCTCTGTGATCAAATTCTTCTCCTTCTACTTCCTGGTTTGGTAAAAGCCGATTTCAGCATCATCCATCCAACATTATTTTCTTCCGATCATCCAGGATTCGGCCCTCAATGACGCTTATCGAATGGATCCATTCTTAGGCGAGGCCAACCCATTCGTCGGTCAGCATTCGAGTGCACTTTACTCGGGCGAGTAAAAAACAGTGCGATCTCTTTTACTTACTCTCGAAAACGGCACTTGAAAGCCATAGCACTCTCTGCTCTCCGGGACACATTTATCCAGCGATTCTTTCCTCCTCCTTCCATTACCGTCGCTACTTGAATCTTCTCGAAACTCGGGCATCAAGTGGCGAGGAGCCGTTTAGAAACTCCAAGTGGATAGGTCATTATGCACCCTACGGTCACTTGTTTATGTTCTCCCACTAGAGAGTACTGGAGCAAAATAAACTAAAATGTAATAAAAAATAGAATAAAATTTAGTAAAGGAGTACCACAAAGCAAAGTAGTATTTTACTTTGCTTATGTATTATGTTATTTAAAACTTATTGTTCCTAATGTTCATAGATTAATAATTTCAAGGATCACGCCTTGGTGAGGTTATGACCTATCTTAACGGTAGGGAACGTTTTTACGTGCGCGTGCTCTAAATATACAAGTAATATATCAATAGTATATTTGTTTATTTTTCTAATCTACTGCAATATATTTTAATAGAAGTAACCATAAAAAACCAATCGAAATATTTTCTTTATAAAACTAAATGTTTTTCATTGACTGACAAAACCTGAAGTTCTCCTTCTTTGGTTCAATTAAAGTGTACCTACTAATATATGAAGGCAGATTTTAAAATAAGATAATTTATAATTTCAGACTAGTGTTTTATTTTTTTCATTATCATATATGCATATTATTTCTCAAAGCCTTTTTTTTTTGTCGATAAGCCCTGACTTCCTTAATACTTCATCAAATTTCATAAATGTGGCATCATTTTAAAGCTTTCGTTAACCACTATATCGGAAAAATAATGTGCGACTGCGAGTTTCAAGCGCAAAAAAATGGTCGGGTTTTGCGAGAAAAATGGTCTTAGAGGCTTATAAATTGTGTCAATCTTTTCAAGTTTTCAAGGAGAACATTTTCGGTTAACCTCTTCGTTTGCGAGTTGTAAGCGAAAAACTGCTATTCTCAGCGAAAATGGTAGCAGGGCTTTTTCAAACGTGTCAATTATTTCAGTTTGTTGAGACGAATATTTTTGGTTAAAAGCACTTTTCCGATTGTCGCCATCGTTGGCGAGTCACAAGCGAAAACATGCGATTAAGTAAACTTTAAAAAAATTCAGTGGGACTTAAGTAGGTTAGAGTGCAGATGTTTCGCATGGGTCAACTAGTTATTATTATTTTTAATTATTTATCTTAAGGTGACATATAATTTACATTCTTAATATAAACAAGGCAACTTTTATTAATTTTAATAAATAAGTAAACTGTAATATGTTATTAGATTAGAATTTTAGTATTAAAGTATTTTGTTCTATGGTATATGTGCTGTGTGGCTAACTCTATTTGTACGGGGAATAATACCCCCAAAACAAGTAAAGAAATTATTATTATTAATATAATTAATTTTGAGGAACTAAGTATATAATAATATATTTTTGTTACGTTTTTAAAAAAGAAACAACATAAAAGTGATCATTTTTATGTTTGATCAGTTGTGTCACCGGAACCGTAGACCGTTTCACTCTCCTCAGGTCGCGTCTACAGTAAGTACAGTCCACTTCCCAATGAAAGTTTAACTTTAATAATGTTCTGTTAAAAAATGCATAAAATTGTCTTGTTTTGTTTTTCGAAATTTATAAAAAATCTATGATATTATAAAGGATCTAGCTGTAAAATAAATAAAAAATGGGGTTTTTATTTAACCAATTCCTTCCAATGTTGGATTTCCTGCTGAGCGCTGTTTAAAATTAAAAATAATTAAATGAAGAGGGCCATTGCCCTAAGCCCCCTGGACTGGAAATGAACGAGCAGTGTTGAGAGAATGTCGAACAAAAGATTGGCCAAACCGGATGAAATACGTCAACCGGGACGTGGGGGAGACAAAGGGGGGTTTGGGGGGGACAAAGGGGGGTTTGGGGGGGGGGGGGCTGGTCAGAGATAGAAGTGAGAAAATGGAGCTGCGGCTGACCGCCGGTGATAGATAGTTCTTCTGTCTGTCCCCCCCATCTTCCATACCTTAATCATCCTCCTATTCAATAGTCATTATTATTTGAAACTGGAGGATTGAACATTATAATTTCGTTAAAAAATCCTAACAAAAATTTTTATATCGTTATACTGTATTCAAGGATCAATGGAGAAAATTCTGGGATATGATTCTATACACAATTCCAAATAACAAATAAGTTCATTTAATGCAATGTCCGATCCCCCAAGGGAAAAGGAGTAAAGACCATTTTGTATTTCTTTAGGGGTCGCAGTTTTTATTAAATAGAAAGGTATTGCTCAAGATAAAATAGGATTGCTCCATACTAGAAATTAGATTATGTAGATTTCAGCCCTCAGAGTAAATTAAATAATTTTCTGATGTTGAAACTTGTTTGTTTAACGTCCATTTATGCAACTAAGGCCAATCGGATGATGCTACAATGGGAGTCCTTGGTTTCGCCTATCCAGGTATAATTAGGATATGGATCTTTAAGGAGTACCTGACATCGTATAGGCTCGGAATCTCCATTTTAGGTCCTATCTAAGGGGCGGCGTAGTCAGGGAGTTTTTACCCTCTTTAAAAAATCCTACGGCCACCGCGGGATGTGAACCCGCGACTTTTTGATTGTAGGCTGCTGTGCTAACTACTACACCGCAGGTGACCTATGATGTTGGAACTCATTAGCCAATTGTTAATGTACTGTGAGGGCTGCAAATTACTTGACCAAAATAGAAATTACTCTCTCATCTGACGGAATCGTATTTGTTGTGGCTCAAGTTTATATAATGAAATTCATATTTGTTTTTAATTATTTAAGAGAATCCAACTTCAGTCTCAAATTTCTGGACTTATCGGACCTCTTGTCCAAGTTTATCACCTCAATTATATAGTGGACTAGCAGTATATTCCGGTTTCACCCGGAGAATTTCATTTTTAAAATCTATTAAGTGAGACTTTTATCGACTCAAGCTGTCGATTTCGTAAAAACCAATGTAAAGCGATATCAAAACGATTATTATAACAATAAAGAATATACCCAGAGATCGGCTGAAGTTATGCAATTTTAATATGGACAGGTGTTCGCACCTTGTATCAAAGAACCACTGAGCGAAATTTGGAGAATTAAGGACAACGGTAAGAATTTCATCTTTATATACATAGATTATAGCTGTATATAAAGTAACGGTCGATTTCGTAAAAAAAAAACATTGTAAAGTGAGATCATTATGATTTTTATAACAATAAAGAATATCAGCTGAAGATCGGCTGAAGTTATGCAATCTTAATATGGACAGGTGTTCGCACCTGGTCTGAAAGAACCACTTAGCGAAATTTGGAGAATAAAGAGTATCAGCTAAAGATCGGCTGAAGTTATGCAATTTTAATATGGACAGGTGTTCGCACCTGGTCTGAAAGAACATCTTAGCGAAATTTGGAGAGTAAAGAATATCAGTTGAAGATCGGCTGAAGTTATGCAATTTTAATATGGACAGGTGTTCGCACCTTGTATCAAAGAACCACTGAGGTAAATTTGGAGAATTTAGGACAAACGGTATGGATTTCTATAAACAACAAATAATCAAACAAACCACCAAACAGAATTTCAACTTTATTTATATAGATTAGTAAGTAATCTCACAGGAATTTAACAAAACAAATTTGATAATTTTCTAATATTAAAAATTAATTATATATAATATATTAATCCTATAAATAAATATGATAAAATCCAGACAGATAAGCAAATAAAGTTATTCGATTATAAAACTAAGATTAAATAAAAAAAACAAATAAATGGGAGGATTACTCACCAACTTTTTTTGAATATAAATATTATGAAAGCTCTTCTTACGTTTCAATTTTTCAACTTGTCAATCAATAGTATTATAAGGATTCACCTGTGGTATAGTGGTTAGCATAGCAGCCTAAACTACTAAATTTCTAGGGTTTGCGTCCCGCGGTGGCCCTAGGATTTCAAAGGGAGTGAAAAATCCTTGGCTATTCTGTCCCTCGGATAGGACGTAAAATGGAGGACCCGAGCCTGTACGATGTCAGGTTATCCCTATCCTAATTATTCCTAATTAAAGGCAAACTTTAGGACTCACACTGTATCATCGTCCGATTAGATTAGCCTTAGTAGCGTAAAAGGGCGTTAAAAAAATAAACAAAGAATATTTGTAATATTATCAGTTTTTTTTAAAGAATATAATCAGCCTTTTAATAATTGAAATGAAAAAAGATCTTTCTTATTATTTACTCTCAGAAAAAGTTGTTGAGTAGGCAATTCTAGCATTTATTTAATTTTAGACTTAAAGATTATATTATCGGATAACATTACTTGCTTTTCTATCTGTTTTTTATCATTTATACCGAAACGTCCACCACTTCGTAAACAATAAAAGAAATTTAAGACTGGAGGTGAATTTTCTTAACATTCAAATAATTTAAACAAATATAAACAGTCTACCCGGATAAAATGAATGTATTTGATTATATTCCACTGTAAAGCCGATTACATAAACTTGAAAGAATAACTGTTTAACTTAAGGCTTTCAACAATCCTAGCGAAATCGTGCCTACTTCTGAGGCTTAAAGAACACTTATATAATAGCTTAAAGTTTATTATTTAAATTTTAACTAATATGTGCTGTCTTTTATTTATTAAATATAAATTTAAAAAAAAACATAAACAAGTTTACTCAAGAAATAATTAAAAAGGCTCAATAATTAATTTTAACTAATTAAAAAACTTTTTACTTAGCATTTAAATGATGACTATTCTGAAAAAAAGTGTTGTTAATGTTCATTATATCTTTTTTATTCAGTAAACAACGTTGGTATTCAATAAACACTCCTTGTGACTGAGAACAGCTAACAATTACAAGTTTCACGTTTTTAGGTTTCAAAATATTTTAATTACAGAGATTTCGTTTCGTAATTTTGGTTTAACGGGATTTTTTTTTTTGCGGGGGGGAGGGGTTATTTTTAACTTTGAAGAGCATATAAACCAAGTAATAAGCGTAGTAATAACCATGGAAAATACTCAGAAAACAGAAAACTCAAAATTTTATTGTTTTACTATCATTTGCCCCCTTAAAGGGGCATTCGGGTTATATATTGTAGTTGCGCGGTGAAACCTCCCAAGTGACATAAGCATGATTTTACAGGAGAAGCAAATAACTTGTAAATAAAATGTAATTTGTAAATAATTTAATAGTAAGTTTTTCACAGGAAAAAAATTGTCAATTCAATGTTTATTTAATTTTTTAATTACTCTTTAGGTGCCGTTCACCAAATTTTATTTAGATTACAAATACATGGAAACTGCATTAAATACCGGCAAATTTATACTTATTTGTAAATATTGGTGTCCTTAAAAAATTGAAATAAGTTTGTTGTCTTTTCTGGTATTAGGGCTTCAGCATATCCCTCGAGGTGGTGTGTATTCCTCGCTGCTTCCAGTCCAATTGAATGTTTAAAAACACATCAAAATTTTATAATTCTTACCATGAAATTGTATAATCAAAGCGATAAAAAGAATATGAATATGTGATTTCTAATGGTACTTTTTACGATGCGATAAACATTTACACACAGGTGGATTCCTTTTGATTAATTTAAATTGTGTTACGATTTTTTGACATATGAGTGCTTTCCACTAGCTCATGGACGGTAAAATCTTCTTTTCAATGATATCAAAATCACGTCTTGTATTTTTTTTTCACATAAGAGGTTTCACCGCGGCAACACCGATATGTTCCTTTAACACATCTATTGTTTTATTATAACTATTAAAAACTACTAGTGTTTTCAATGTAGGACTCACCTTTAGTGTTTCATTACTAACCAATCCGTGTCTTTGAATAAACTGAGTAATTTTAATGAAGATTTAATTAGTTGACTTTCAATCATTTATCAATACCTAACCTAACATACATATGATGCAAGTACATCTGGTGGGGATTCTATTCTTTTTTCTAAAATATTAATTTTCTTTTTAGTAGAAAATAAAAAATTCAGATCTTTGATATAATTTATTTTTAAATGAAATATACTGTGAAGGAAAGCATCTTCATCGCTAAAAGTTTCAAAGATAGTAGTCCGTAAACACTATCCCAAGATGGCGGCTTGTTTTATGATCACTTCGAGTAAACTCTACATTGAATTCCGAAAAAATATCCGACTGGGTCCGGAAACAGACGACCGATATCCGAACATTAACGAATATTTAAGCCAATTAAACTAAAACTCCTTCCTTTGAAATGTAAAAGAGAATAAATATAATTCGGGGCCCGGTGTGGCTGTGTGGTAATGCGCCGTACTCCCATGCCGGAGCTGCGGGTTCGAGTCCCGCCCTGGGTGGTGCTTTTCTTTCGTAGGAGAAGTATCACCCAGTGTCATGGGTGTTAGTATGGGCAATATAGGGCTTCAGTGGAAATTTATTTTTTGAAGAGAAAAGATTTGGCTCCGCCGGGAGTCGAACCCGGGTCTCCTGCGTTACATGCGAGGATGCTAACCACTACACCACAGAGCTCGGCTCAAGGCAGAGAAAATCCTTCCTCTTCACTGATAACCGCTCCCCCTATCTCACAAGTTTTGTGAGTAGTAGCGGGAGGTGGACAAATTTTGTCCAATTTATGATATCTATAAAAATTGACTTATGTCAATAAATATCATAAATTGGACAAAATTTGTCCAAGTCAATAAAAATTGACTTATGTCAATAAATATCATAAATTGGACAAAATTTGTCCAAGTCAATAAAAATTGACTTATGTCAATAAATATCATAAATTGGACAAAATTTGTCCACCTCCCGCTACTACTCACAAAACTTGTGAGATAGGGGAGTAGTTATCAGTGAAGAGTAAGGATTTGCTCTGCCTTGAGCCGAGCTCTGTGGTGTAGTGGTTAGCATCCTCGCATGTAACGCAGGAGACCCGGGTTCGACACCCGGCGGAGCCAAATCTTTTCTCTTCAAAAAATAAATTATTTAAAAAGAATATAAATATAAATAAATAGAAAATAAATGAATTTATGTTAAATTTTCATTAATTTAATTTTCAGGTATATAGAAATTATTTCTACTTTCTTAACACTTTGGCTGCCATGTCACCTGAAATCGAGTAACTGTTCTCTCCTCACAGAATTAAATATTAAAATTGTGTTGAAACGAGTGCGTGACTCTCAGGTATTTTTTTTCGACTTTAGTCAAAGTGTTAAAGATCTAATTATTTGGCTGAGGCGGCATTCTAGTGTGAGCCACTGGTGGTACACGCCGCCCGATGAGGCAGTCAAGTGTTAGCCACCGGTGGTACACGCCAGCGTGAACGTGTTAAGAAGCACCCCCCCCCCCCCCACTATCAAATGCCGTTCTTAACCTCGAAAAAGTAATTGCCACAAAGAATGATTTAAGACCACAGCAATGAATATAAATGCTTATTGTAATTCTTGTGTATCATATATTTAAATGAAACGGCATATTTTGAGGTAACATTAGGTATATCGCTTTTATTTTGTTCGGTACATGTTTGGCATATCTGGGTTACTCTAGAGGTGTAACCAACCTGTTCTAACCATGGTAGGTAGGTCGAGATTTATTCCGTAGGGCCACCACGAAATAAATGTCAACCCTCCCAGGGCGGATTCGAACTGCCGCCGTTTGGCTCTAGCATGCTAAAGCGGGATCGCGCTCCAACACGCTTGACTATCCCGGCCCCTCACATTAGGTATAACTGACTATAAAAAACGCACGAGTTAATAATTTGGAATAAAATAATCTTCAAAAGTAAGTAAATATAACGTTTCGATACGAAATTCCCAATATCTCAAGCCGATCCTAAAACGATATTACTCGATTCTCCGAACTGAGCCTTGTATTGTTATCAACATTAACTCCTCTGGATTATATTGAGAAATTTCCTTTGTAGTTTGTAGTTTAGAGCGAAGGGGGATGGAATTAATTCAAGCCTTTATGCCCAGAGACCTCTAGCGGACTTACGCTTTATAACGTTTAATCAGATGTGTGTGTGTGTGTGGAATGGGGTAGGATTCCCAACACTTTACCTGGCTTCGGTCCAACTCCGGCTAAATAATTTCAACTCCGCACTTAACACCCTCCTCCCCACCCCTTAACTGGCGAAGACGGTTTTATTTTTTTTAAACTTTAATCTAGAATATTTGAATGCACATATAACTAATAACATATTTAATAAACATTAAGTTTAAATTTAATTTAAGGACCTATATTTAATATTACTCAAAGACTGTCACCCCATTGAGCTTCCTGTTATGTCGAATTTAGCCCAATATGAATTAGGTGGCATAAAGGAAGATGGAGGAATTTACTTGACATGTAGTTATTATAATTAGCGTAAAGTATTTTTTAATCGGTCTGTGAACAATCAGTAACTCTAATATCTCATTACTGTTTACGAATTTTTACTATATTACTTATTGCTTACAAATTATTACTTTATTACTAAAACGTGGCCGCTGACATTGAGGGATGAGCAACGGATTAGGGTTTTTGAAAATAATGTACTGTGTAGAATATTTGGACCAAAGAGATTGTTTATTTGACGTCCCATTATGCTACTAAGGCTAATCGGACGATGCTTCAGTGGGAATCCTAAATTTTGCCTATCCAATTATAATTAGTATTGGGATCTTTAAGAAATACCTGACATCGCACAGTCTCGGGACCTCCATTTTACGTCCTATCCGAGGGACGGCATAGCTAAGGATTTTTTGCTCCCTTTACAAAATCCTAGGGCCAACGCGAACCCACGACCGTTAGTATTGGGACCGAAGAGAGATGAACTAACCGGAGAATTTTGGCTCTTGAAACAACGCCAAACTGAGTGAACTGTATCCGGTAAATATAATTGATGTGATAGCAGCGAGACGAGAATAAAATGGGAAAGTAAAATTTCGAAACTTAGCAGTGAACGAATTCTGAGAAGATTAATAAGCGCGGGCCGGATGGGAAACGTCCGAGGGGTAGGCCGAGACGGAGGTGGGCGGATTGCGTTAAGGCAGATCTGTCGAAGTTGGGTCTGGATGGCGGTGGGTGGACAGATGTGTGCATGGAACTAGTTTTGTTGTTGGCATCGAACCTTCGGGTTCTTTAAGCCTTCATTTTTATTATTTTTTATATCTCATTACTGATAAGATATCTTCAGTTAGTTTAAATACCGTAATCACTAGACGCAAATGTCGTATTTTTTTATATTTATAGCAATACCGTTCAAAACTTTTATACATAATAATAATAATAATAATAATAATAATAACAAAATTATAAAAAAAAAAATCTGTTGCGTGCGCGCAACACACAAATTTCACATACCAACTTACTTAGATAAGAAATTGACGTGTTTTGCTAAATATCATTTCCCAAAGTCACACATTTTTCTACATTCATATCTTATTTTTGTTAATCGTTAAAGCCGTTTTTGAGTAAATAAAAAAAAAAAAAAACCGTGAAAATGATACAAAATTTATAAAGTAAAGTCCCCCCTCCGGTCGCTCAATTGTGATGAAATGTTGGTTATCACATGTTTGGCATATAAATACATCAAATACCAAGTTTGATCAAAATCGTTAAAACCGTTTTTGAGTAAATAAAAAAAACCCGTGAAAATGATACAAAATTTATTAAGTAAAGCCCCCCCCCCCCTTCGGTTGATCAATTTTAATGAAATGTTGGCTATCACATGTTTGGCATATACATACATCAAATACCCAGTTTGATCAAAACCTTGAAAGCCGTTTTTGAGTAAATAAAAAAAAAAAACCGTGAAAATGATACAAAATTTATTAAGTAAAGTCCCCCCTCCGGTTAATCAATTTTAATGAAATTTTAAGTCATGTTTCGGGCATATACATACATCAAATAACCAGTTTGATCAAAATCGTTAAAGCCGATTTGAGAGTAAATAAAAAAAACAATTGAAAATGTTACAAAATTTATTAAGTAAAGTCCCCCCTCCGGTTAATCAATTTTGATGAAATTTTTACAGTCATATTTCGGGCATATTAATACATCAAATACTCAGTTTAATCAAAATCGTTGCAGCCGTTTTTGAGAAAATCGAAAAAAACCTAAAAAGTTATTAAGTAAAGTACCCCCTCCCTTTAAGTAATTTTGATGAAATTTACGCTGTCACATCGCGGGCATATACCTACACTAAATACCCAATTTCAGGATCGCACGGTTTATAGTTTATGATCTAGTCTGTTCTTCACACACACACACACACACAAACCATTTCGCGGGATTTGGTCATTTCGATTCAGGAGACCCCAAAACGTGTATTTCCGTTGAAAACCGGAAGTCGAATATTTTCACGAACACAATACTTCGACTTACTGTATATTTCGTATATAGGTAAGTAAAAGTAATATATACAATTAAATTTTTTTTTTTTTTAACCATGTGTGCTTAAAGCTTTACAAATACATATATCCTAAATTTCATTACAATTCCTTACTTGGTTCTAAAATTTTACAGTATAATATTACGTTTACAGGGTGTACGTTTTCGCGAATAAGTTGCGTCGAGTTGCCGGTAGGTAACGTCCGAAACGATGCCGAGTGCAAAGGGTTAAACTAAAAAAAAATTAAAATATCAAATGGGTTCCCTGAAGAAATACTGTTTAGTTTTCGAAACCTACGAGTTTTAGTTTTTTTGTGTTAAATTAGTAAATAAGTTCACCTTTTTATTTTTTATTATTTTTTGACCGCCCATCTCAGACTTTGCTGGACTTTTCTCTTTGCCCTTCACGTGGAATACCTATTGCCTCCTTTGAACCAGAAGGGCGGAGGAAGAAGAATCTTCTTGTGTAAAGGGTTTCTGACTTGCTGGTCGAATTCAATTTTTTCTTTGTTGTGTTCTCCCCCTCCGGAGGCTTCCATTAAGCGGCTTCAAGAAGTCGAGGCACGTCCTGGAGTGCCTGGTAAGCTTTTGTTCCAGAGCTGGACGTTCCAGTATCTGCCTTCCTTCGTCGGGACAAGTTTTAATCTGTTCTAGGCTTCCCAGGAGGTGACGCGGGGCGACAGGCAAAGTCCACCAGCGTTACAAATTACTTTCCAAACTCCGGCTTCTATCAATTACACAACTTGTCGCAAACATCGCCCGGCTCTTACATACAAAAATATCTTACCACTCTATACTCAAACGAAAAAATATAAAGATAAAGGAAGCCTTATTTATTTGAAGATGTTTCACATTTTATTCTTTATCTTTGAAGATGGATAGTAAATATGTTTTATGTATACATCACCAGAAATGTTTTTCAATATTTTTTTGGGTGCTGAATTAGACTTTATAGAGGCTGGGTGAGCCCAAAGTGAGCCCATCTCGTCATCTTAGTCGACCTATGCCTGTGTAACAGAATAAAATATTACACGTAACGTTGTATGCATATTCCCCCTAACCTTCTTCTTATTTATTTATATTTCAACTAAATATTAAAATTTCTAATAAATTAGCAAAATTACCTTCCTTTTTCACCATAAATATTTATTTATAACATAACATGTTGACGTTTCGGGGCTGTTTCCCCATTCTCAAAACCTGTACATTAATTTTTATATCTATGAACATTTAATGATCCAATCAATAGTTTAATAATTTAGATAAAATGAATTAAATATAACTTACATAAATAATTTCTCAATCGCATGATTGATGGTCTTTTAATAAATATTGGGTTGTAAAAAAAGTTCGTTGTTTTTAAGAATATATTTTATTAAAAATTTCAGATACATGTAAATATTTTTAATTAATGATATATGACCCATTTTGATCTATAACTTGTTTCCATCTTTCAGGTAATTTTGTAATTCCGTCCTCCCAGAACCGTTCAGTTTTCTGCGCGGTGAACTCGTCTATGTGCTTTTTACAGTGCTCGAGCGAGTTATATTGTTTCTCGTTGAGGGAGTTTTGGAGAGACCGGAATAAGTGGCAATCTATTGGGGCAAGATGAATAGGATGGGTGGGTTATCACATCCCAGCCAAACTCCAACAATTTTTGCCGAGTCTGTAAAGGCACGTGAGGACGGGCGTTGTTGTGGTGAAAAACAATGCCTTTGCGATTAGATTTGAAACACTTGTTTTTGCGCTATCCCGGGTCATATAGTGAGGGTTATCGGTCACTAATTGTTGAATTTGTTCGTCATCAACAGTTGAAGGACGACCAGAGCGCTTGGCGTCTTCCAACTCAAAATTTCCGGTTCTGAACCGAGCAAACCACTTACGGACGGTGCTTTCCCCTACGGCGCACAGTGGTTGAAAATCGACTATTTTCGGAAAAAACCTTGTAAAACCCGATCTGTGAGCCGCAAAGAGGTAAAGTTGATATTATCGTAACCACGATTGAATTGCCTATAAAATGTATAGGTTCGAGCCCCGCTTAACCGGCTGTTCGGATTAACCGGCAGTGTAAGGAAAATATAAAAAAAATTATACATCAATTTTCGACTCGAAATCGGCTAGTTTAAACACTTTTGCTGTTTTATGCTAGTAATATCATTGATAGTACTTGCAATATAATTTTATTTCATAAAAACACTCAAGTTAGGTAAAAAAAAAAAAAAATCATACATAGGAACTATCAATTATTTTTGTCGTTATGTTTTAATTCTTAACTATTAAAGTATATCATATTAAAATATAAGATTGGGATCATCCGACTTTAATATAATTTTGATAGGAGATGGTGGGATTGACTGTTCAATGTAGGTTTGATAACAGAAACTCTATCTGTGAAAATTTAGTTCCCTTATTCACGCTAAATAATAGCTGAACCTTTTTTTTAATACCAATCTTCTAAAAACAAATGGATGCTTAAAAATTAAAAGTTCCGAAGCCTTTAAGTTATCGGAGGTCATGTCAATAAACTTATTATTAATAATTTCCAAATTCATTCTAAAATCACGGTAGGTGAAAAAGTTGAATTATTATCGACCTAACAACGATTCAGACTGACTTTATAAATGATGCTACAGACCTGGTAAGTAAGGCATAATGTTTTACTAAACGATTAGTAATATCCTAATTCGAAGCACAAGCTCCATAGCGAATAAACTGCACGAAATAGCTTAGGTATTTCAATAAAAAAAAAAATCCCACATGTACAGACGCAGGTGGACGCAGCTAGAATATGTTTTAATATTTCCTTGAATGCATCTTCTTCTTAAAAAAATGGATTTTAAAACTGCGCTCGGCTGCGCTAGAAAAATATGGATTACCAAAAAAAATGTTTGTCTTAATTTTATTGCATTTATTAGGGATTTTATTTCTGGGTTAAAACATAGACCAAATAGCACAATTTTTATGCTAGTGTAATATGTGAGATCGCTTTTCATGATTATGAAGGAAAATCGCTCTAAGAAATAAAAATGCGAGTTGTAAAAATTATTATAGTGCTATAAATTTTCCGTTGAAAAATAAACTTTTTCAATGATCGATTTTCAAAGGGTCCTAACTAGTTTAAAAATCAGAATATATCCGAATAAATTGATGGAATGTGTCAGGTAACTATTCTATTAATTAATATTGAAAAGAAAAAGAATATTCCAATACCTTCAAAAAATGGGTTTTTTCCGCCTTTCAACCACTGTGCGGCGTCATCTCCATACACGCTGCAAATTTTGTTGACCGTCTGTGCAGCGGATTTTCCTTTTCGGAAATAAAATAGCATTATATGGCGAAAATGAATTTTTTCCCCCTGCATTTTGGACTAACACAATACAATTGAGCAATAGAAGATCCCGGTTGAAACTGATGCATAAAAGAACCTTATCTAATCCCTTTTTAGGATATGTAAACATTATTGACCATGTAAACAGGATTAACAAACACAGAAAGGATTAAATTAAAATAATGAAAAACGCTACGAACTTTTTTTACAACCCAATATTACAATAAATATATCAATGTCATATGCTAAAATACACTGTTATACATTTTATATATGTCAGCTCATACCCGTCCATTTCTAATTGACTAAAGGCTGCTGGACTCTGTCCCCTATATTTTCACCCTGTTAATACTAAATCCCTTGCCCCCCAGCTGATTGTGATAATTGTGTTTTTTGTAATTATTACTTCACTATTGTTGAAAATCATTTTATTTTATTTTATATGTCCATGTAATGGGTTCCTAAATTTTTCGTATCTGTTTTATAATTGACTGTAATTTTATTGTTCTTTGTTATATGTATGGCCTCCAATAATTTTCTATTCTTTGTATTACTTTCTATGTCTAATATGTTGGTTTTTTAAAATTAAATTTGTGTTTTAGTTTGATACTATGGAATGCTAGTGCTGACGTGTTGATGATTTTTATATTTTTACAATTTGATATTTGTTGCTTTAACCTGGTCTTAAGTTTTTTTGAAGTTTCACCAATGTATATTTTTTCACAATCCATGCAATCAATTTTGTAAATAACATTTTCTTTTTCATAATTATCTATCCTATCTTTCATATTACTTAAATACTTATTAATTTTGTTACTACTTTATAATCACAATTTTATATCTTCCAGGTCCTATTCTTTTAGAGTATTTTTCATACTATCTGTTAATCCCGGGATGAATGACATTTTATAATATTGCTTATATTGATATCCACAATTCTTCTTATTTGAAATTGTATTTTTCCCATTGGCATCATTCATTGTTTTACTGAGGTTAATCGAGTTTTGATCATGATTATTGTTTCCATTAGTCATTACATTTTCAGTAAAAAATTGTGTAATCACTTGTTGTTTATTTTTATTTTTGTTTTTTCATTTTCTATTATTTTCTTGGATTTTTTATTTATCTTATGCTCCACTTATGTTTGTTTTTTATTGTTTATGCCATACCATAATTTATTAATGAATTTTATCTGACAAAAGGTTGCATATTCCTCCAAACCTTCTTCTTCTTCTTTATTTATATTTCAACTAAATATTAAAATTTCAATTCTATCCTTTTTTTTTTTGATGAGGTGTTATTTTTATTATTATGATTTTATTTAGTTTTTAATTATATAATATTAAATGTTTAATACTACGACTATAAATAAAACTTCGGAGCCATAAAACTACTTTTTATTCTCGATCGTTAAATTATTAAGTGTCATATCAGCCGGCAAGATAAACTATTTTTTCATAGTTATAAAACATAACTAACGTATTCTGAAATATAAATCTTTTATTATATTCTTTAATGTCAGCAGATATTGTAGGTATGATAATAAATCGTATATTAAAAATACTGTTTGAGGCGCGAAACTCAGAACTTCATCTTACCAACCTAAAGATGTTAGAAATCGACTTGTAATTGTATAAGCACCATGTAGCATCATTAAAAGAGAATCTCTATAATCTTAATCTTGTTTCCCAGTAACAACAATTTTTAATGGTTATTCCCTAAAAGCACACTATATGTGCAATGACACATATTGTACCGACGTTTCGACCCAAGAATCACGTCCTCATCAGGGCTGTCGAGTCCACTGTTATGAGCCAGTGGTCCACTTGGCAGCGTAGTTTATTTATCGTCATAAATTTATCCCCTAGCTCACAAAAACTGGGTATATAACATCTCTCCCAAACAAATCCCTTCCAACATCACCAATATTCTTGGTCTTGGTAAACAATTTTCAATGTCACACATATCTAACAATAAAACTATCATCCCACATCTCCTCACTGAGACACTCGTTCTATACCAGTAGACTCGACAGCTCCGATGAAGCATCGGCACAATATATGTTATTACACACATATTGTTGTTTTATTTGACCGCACCTCCCACCATTTTCATCAGACCTTATTGCAACAGTTAATTGTACTTTGATGTTCCACAAAAAACTTCCTCTTAAACCAAATATGAACCACAAAATTCCTAGAAAAATATTATAGACGTTTGTTTGATTCAAATCTCACTTTGAATCATATGGACATACCAAACATCTTAAACCCTTATTATATACAAGACAAATACCAAACATTTTCTTTTAGAGACCTTTTCCAGAAATAAACAATTTTATTTTTCTCAAAATTAACAAGCAATTCGAAGCAAATTAAGATCAACGAAAATATTATAAAATAAATTAGCTAACTTACGTTTGCATTGGTACATTCTAAAAAATTGTTATATTCCCAAAATTAAATAAAAAAATTAGAAAGAAGATTTAAATTATTACTTTCACTTACCTATATATGAAATATATAGTAAGTGGAAGTATTGCGATCGTGAAAAATTTCGACTTCCGGTTTTCAACGGAAATACACGTTTTGGGGTCCCCTGAGTCCAATTAACCAAGTCCCGCGAAATGGTCTGTGTGTGTGTGTGTGTGTCTGTGTGTGTGTGTGTGTGTGTGTGTGTGTGTGTGTGTGTGTGTGTGTGTGTGTGTGTGTGTGTGTGTGAACATACTAGCTCAAAAACTATAAACCGTGCGAACCTGAGATTGGGTATTTAGTGTATGTATATGCCCGCGATGTGACAGCAAAAATTTCATCAAAATTGCTCAAAGGGAGGGGGTACTTTGTTTAATAATTTTTTAAGTTTTTTTTCGATTTTCTCAAAAACGGCTCTAACGATTTTGAATTAACTGAGTATTTGATCTATTTATATGCCCGAGATATGACTGTAAAAATTTCATCAAAATTGATCAACCGGAGGGGGGACTTTACTTAATAAATTTTGTATCATTTTCAAGTGTTTTTTTTTATTTACTCAAAAACGGCTTTCCTGATTTTGATCAAACTGGGTATTTTACGTATGTATATGCCAAAGATGTGATAGCCAACATTTCATCAAAGTTGATCAACCGGAGGGGGGACTTTACTTAATAAATTTTGTATCATTTTCACGTGTCTTTTTTATTTACTCAAAAACGGTTTTCACGATTTTGATCAAATTGGGTATTTGATGTATGTATATGCCAAAGATGTGATAGCCAACATTTCATCAAAATTGATCAACCGGAGGGGGGACTTTACTTAATAAATGTTGTATCAATTTCACGTGTTTTTTTAATTTACTCAAAAACAGCTTTCACGATTTTGATCAAACTGGGTATTTATGTATGTATATGCCAAAGATGTGATAGCCAACATTTCATCAAGATTGATCAACCAAAGGGGACACTTTATTTCATAACTTTTTCTCTAATTTTTAGATGATCTCAAAAACGGCTTTAACGATTTTCTTCATATTCGTCATGTTTAATGAAAATTGAGTGTTATTTAATATCAGGTAAGCGTTATCATTATTAAAATGTTCTGAGGGGTTTATAGAGCAAATGAAAATAAAAATAAGAAATGAATGTGGAAATTATGTAACTTTGAGAAGTGGCACTAACAAAACGCATTAATTTCTTATCTAAATAAGTTGGTAAGTGAAAGTTGTGTGTTGCGCGCACGCACCAGATTTTTTACATCTGGGAACGAGTTGGCTTGTAATCGAGCGATTTGAATTTTAATCCAAATTGAATTCCGATTGGGTTTTATATGATGAATTTTCTGCCTATTAAAAGTTGATGAGCTCTTTGATTAAAATCTAATGAATTTTTAACTTTTTTACTTTCACTTACCTGTATATGAAATATACAGGGTGTTTCGGAATTGCACGGCACTATTTTAGGTACGTGTTCTCTAACACAAAATAAACAAAAAAGTTCATATTAACATGTATCTCAAACTCATTTATTAAACAGATATCAAAGGTTAAAGATTTATTATTACTATTTATTTATTATTATTACAACATTTAGAGTAAATGTTCAAAGGCGCCTCCGTTTTGTTGAATGCAACATTCAGCACGACGAATGCTTCTCTGGCTCTTCGTATAGCATCAGGATGGTGGTTGATAGTTACTGCGGCTTCCACGATCCGATTTCTTAGCTCTTCTTGCGTGTCAACTGCCGCAGAATAAACCATAGACTTCATCCAGCCCCACACAAAATAATCTAATGGCGTTAAATCCGGAGATCGTGGTGGCCATTTAACAGGTCCGTTTCGACCAACCCATCGGTCTCCATAAGTTGCATTTAAATAATCAGTGACACTATGAGAAAAGTGAGCTGGAGCACCGTCATGCATAAACCACAGCCTTTGCCTAATGCCTAGCGGAATATCTTCTAGAATATCATGCAGATTATTTTGCAAAAAATGCAAGTAAGGTATACCTGACAGCCTAGGTGGCAAAAAGAAGGGGCCGATGATTTTGTCCCTTAGAAGACCACACCAGACATTTAAAGAGAATGTATGTTGGTAATGTCCAACAGCAGTCGTATGAGGGTTTTCTTCGGCCCAAGTATGGGTATTTCGAAAATTAAGAATCCCGTTTCTTGTAAAGCAAGATTCATCAGTAACCAAAATGAAGTTCAGGAAGTTAGGATCTCGTGTGCATTGTCGAATTAACCACTGGGAGAATTTTCTGCGCTTGTTATAATCTTGTGGTAACAAATCTTGCCTATTCGATACGTGAAATGGATATAATTGTTGTTCGCGTAAAGTTCGCCATACGCTGGTAGAGGAAACATCGAAACGACGTGACAATCTTCTGGTACTAGTAGTAGGAGATAACTGAACAGCATCGAGTATTTCTTCTTCTATGTTTGCAGTTCGTCGAAATCATTGTCGACCGGCGTTCACTCGTATCGGTTTTAGCGTACCATTATCCCTAAGACGTCTTTCAATGGCCTCAAACGTTTTACGATTTGGTATTCTTCGGTTAGGAAATTTTTCACGATATCTTCGAACAGCAGCAGCACCGTTTGTATGTACCTCGCCATAAGTTAAAATCATGTCTGTTTGTTCATCAAAAGTGAATAAATTTGTGGTATCTCCCATGATAATCATAAATTGAACTGTGTCACAAGATTCACTCACACTAAAACACACAGAACTAGACAAACAGATGAGCAACTACTGTCATTGCTTATCGTTCATTTGTTTATCAGGTGATTAAAACCTTTTATTTAGTATTAAACACGTTAAACGTTGTACAGTCAGTCTTAATGCATTAAATAAATAATAAATCTTTAACCTTTGATTTCTGTTTAATAAATGAGTTTGAGATATATGTTAATATGAAGTTTTTAGTTTATTTTGTGTTAGAGAACACGTACCTAAAATAGTGCCGTGCAATTCCGAAACACCCTGTATAGTAAGTGGAAGTATTGCGATCGTGAAAAATTTCGACTTCCGGTTTTTAACGGAAAAACACGTTTTGGGGTCCCCTGAGTTCAAATAACCAGCCCCGCGAAATGGTCTGAGTGTGTGTGTGTGTGTGTGTGTGTGTGCGTGTGTGTGTGAAGAGACTAGCTCAAAAACTATAAACCGTGCGAACCTGAAATTGGGTATTTAGTGTATGTATATACCCGCGATGTGACAGCAAAAATTTCATCATAATTGGTCAAACGGAGGGGGTACTTTATTTAATATCTTTTTAAGTTTTTTCGATTTTCTCATAAATGGCTCTAACGATTTTGATTAAACTGAGTATTTGATCTATTTATATGCCCGAAATCTGACTGTAAAAATTGTATCAAAATTGATCAACCGGGGGGGGGGACTTTACTTAATAAATTTTGTATCATTTTCACGTGTTTTTTTTATTTACTCAAAAAAGCCTTTAACGATTTTGATCAAACTGGGTATTTGATGTATGTATATGCCAAAGATGTGAGAGCCAACATTTCATCAAAATTCGTCAAACGGAGGGGGCACTTTAGTTCATAATCGTTTTTCAATTTTTATCTTTTTTTCGATTATCTCAAAAACGGCTTCAACGATTGTTATAAAATTCGATATGTTAAATGAAAATTAGGTTGTCTTTAATATCTGGTAAGCTTTTTAATTATTCAAATGTTCTGAGGGGGCTATTTTGGGGGGTATGGGCCTTTTTTGTTTGTTTATTTTTTTGTTTCCTATAAAGTACCTTCTTTGTTTGTTTATATGGAAAAATTAACTGTCTCTCGTTACGCCTAAAAATAAGAAATTGCTAAATATGAGATATGATAAAAATAAAGAAAAATATTTAGTCAGCTCATAAAAAGTCCCCTGAGTCAAAATAACCAAGTCCCGCGAAATGGTCTGTGTGTGTGTGTGTGTGTGTGTGTGAACAGACTAGCTCAAAAACTATAAACCGTGCGAACCTGAAATTGGGTATTTAGAGTATGTATATGCCCGCGATGTGACAGCAAAAATTTCATCAAATTTTCTCAAAGGGAGGGGGTACTTTATTTAATAACTTTTAAGTTTTTTCGATTTTCTCAAAAACGGCTCTAACGATTTTGATTAAACTGATTATTTGATCTATTGATAGGCCCGAGATATGACTGTAAAAATTGTATCAAAATTGATCAACCGGAGGGGGAACTTTACTTAATAAATTTTGTATCATTTTCACGTGTTTTTTTTTATTTACTCAAAAAGGGTTTTAACGATTTTGATCAAACTTGGTATTTGATGTATTTATATGCCCGAGATATGACTGTAAAAACTTCATCAAAATTGATCCACAGGAGGGGGGACTTTACTTAATAAATGTTGTCCAATTTTTACCTTTTTGATAGATTATCTCAAAAACGGTTTTAACGATTTTGATCAAACTTGGTATTTGATGTATTTATATGCCTGAAATATGACTGTAAAAATTTCATTAAAATTGATCTATGGGAGGGAGGACTTTACTTAATAAATTTTGTATCATTTTCACGGTTTTTTACTTTCACTTACCTATATATGAAATATATAGTAAGTGGAAGTATTGCGATCGTGAAAAATTTCGACTTCCGGTTTTCAACGGAAATACACGTTTTGGGGACCCCTGAGTCCAATTAACCAAGTCCCGCAAAATGGTCTGTGTGTGTGTGTGTGTCTGTGTGTGTGTGTGTGTGTGTGTGTGAACAGACTAGCTCAAAAACTATAAACCGTGCGAACCTGAAATTAGGTATTTAGTGTATGTATATGCCCGCGATGTGACAGCAAAACTTTCATTGAAATTGCTCAAAGGGAGGGGGTACTTTATTTAATAACTTTTTAAGTTTTTTTCGATTTTCTCAAAAACGGCTCTAACGATTTTGAATTAACTGAGTATTTGATCTATTTATATTTCCGACATATGACTGTAAAAATTTCATCAAAATTGATCAACCGGAGGGGGGACTTTACTTAATAAATTTTGTATCATTTTCAAGTGTTTTTTTTTATTTACTCAAAAACGGCTTTAATGATTTAGATCAAACTGGGTATTTGATGTATGTATATGCCAAAGATGCGATAGCTAACATTACATCAAAATTGATCAATCGGATGGGGGACTTTACTTAATAAATTTTGTATCATCTTCACGTGTTTTTTTTTATTCGCTCTAAAACGGCTTTAACGATTTTCATCAAACTGGGTATTTGATGTATGTATTTGCCAAAGATGTAATAGCCAACATTTCATCAAAATTGGTCAAACGGAAGGGGCACTTTATTTAATAACTTTTTTTGCAATGTTTACCTTTTTTCGATTACCTCACAAACGGCTTTAATGATTTCCATCAAATTCGTCATGTTTAATGAAAATTAGATGTTCTTTAATATCAGGTAAGCTTTATCATTCTTAAAATGTTCTGAAGGAGCTTAAATGGTGTTGTGGCCTTTTTTGTTTGTTTGTTTCCTATAAAGTACCTTTGTTTCTGATTATATGGTGAAATTAACTGTCTCTCGTTACGCCTAAAAATAAGAAATGGCTAAATACGAGATATGACAAGAATAAAGAAAACATAAAGAGGAGAAAAAAGAAAAATATTCAGTCAACTCATAAAACTCGTTGACCCCACGCATGCGGAATACGCCTTTAATGACAGACCATTGTTCATAATTAAAGCCGTTCTGTTCATTTGAGAAGTAGAAATTAACAAAACGCATTAATTTCAAATCTAAGTAAGTTGGTAAGTGAAAGTTGTGTGTTGCGCGCACGCACCAGATTTTTTTTTTTTACTTTCACTTACCTATATATGAAATATATAGTAAGTGGAAGTATTGCGATCGTGAAAAGTTTCGACTTCCGGTTTTCAACGGAAATACACGTTTTGGGGTCCCCTGAGTCGAAATGACCAAGTCCCGCGAAATGGTCTGTGTTTGTGTGTGTGTGTGTGTGTGTGTGTGTGTGTGTGAACAGACTAGCTCAAAAACTATAAACCGTGCGAACCTGAAATTGGGTATTTAGTGTAAGTATATGCCCGCGATGTGACATCATAAATTTCATCAAAATTACTCAAAGGGAGGGGGTACTTTATTTAATAACTTTTTATGTTTTTTTCGATTTTCTCAAAAACGGCTCTAACGATTTTGATTAAACTCAGTATTTGATCTATTTATATGCCCGAGATATGACTGTAAAAATTTCATCAAAATTGATTAACCGGAGGAGGGACTTTACTTAATAAATTTTGTGTCATTTTCACGGTTTTTTTTTTTTTATTTACTCAAAAACGGCTTTAACGATTTTGATTAAACTGAGTATTTGATGTAATAATATGCCCGAGATATGACTGTAAAAATTTCATCAAAATTGATTAACCGGAGGGGGGACTTTACTTAATAAATGTTGTCTCATTATCACGTGTTTTTTTTATTTACTCAAAAACGGCTTTAACGATTTTGATCAAACTGGTTATTTGATGTATGTATATGCCCGAAACATGACTGTTAAAATTTCATTAAAATTGATTAACCGGAGGGGGGACTTTACTTAATAAATTTTGTATCATTTTCACGGTTTTTTTTTTTTATTTACCCAAAAACGGCTTTAACGATTTTGATTAAACTGAGTATTTGATGTAATAAT
This sequence comes from Aelia acuminata, assembly GCA_911387785.2. Lineage (NCBI taxonomy): Eukaryota > Metazoa > Arthropoda > Insecta > Hemiptera > Pentatomidae > Aelia > Aelia acuminata. The sequence continues at coordinate 22,191,113 of OU426984.1, read as the reverse complement.
ATGCCCGAGATATGACTGTAAAAATTTCATCAAAATTGATTAACCGGAGGGGGGACTTTACTTAATAAATGTTGTCTCATTATCACGTGTTTTTTTTATTTACTCAAAAACGGCTTTAACGATTTTGACAAAACTCAGTATTTGGTGTTGGTATATGCCCGCAATGTGACAGCACATATTTCATCAAAATTGGTCAAAGGGAGGGGGCACTTTATTTCATAACTTTTTTTCCGATTTTTACCTTTTTTTCGATTATCTCAAAAACGGTTTTAACGATTTTCATCAAATTCGCCATGTTTAATGAAAATTAGGTGTTCTTTAATATCAGGTACGAAATGAATGTGGAAAAATGTGTAACTTTGAGAAGTGGCATTAACACAACGCATTCATTTCTAATCTAATGTAAGTAAGTGGGTAAGTGAAAGTTGTGTGTTGCGCGCACGCACCAGATTTTTTTAATTTACTCAAAAACGGCTTTAACGATTAACAAAAATAAGATATGAATGTAGAAAAATGTGTGACTTTGGGAAATGATATTTAGCAAAACACGTCAATTTCTAATCTAAGTAAGTTGGTAAGTGAAAGTTGTGTGTTGCGCGCACGCACCAGATTTTTTTTATATCTGTGCAGGTTTTCGTATTTTGACGAATAATATTAGTCATAAAAATGGTCTCGTTAAAATTTAAAATCACAGGTTTCCGCTTAATAGAGAAACTGTTCAATAATATTTTTTTTTTTGTTTTAGATACAGATCATGTTGTTCTTTAGCCGCTGTTGATAAGAAACAATCATGTTGACTATATACAACAAATTAACAATCATGTTGATAATAAACAAAAATATTTTTATATCGAACATATGTATATACCTACAAGAGAATCCATTCACCATAATTGGGGTCAACCTATCTTGACCATATCCGATTAACCCACAGTAATTGTTCGTGACAGCGAATTGATCGATTAGTTTGTAAGTTCGCAAGTTCACGGTAGTTCCTATCATAAATTTAACTTAGATATATCCAGATTTGAGGCAGGCGTTTAATATAAATTTTATTACTATGTTAAATAAATATAATAATTATCCTAGAAATTAGCGTGGAGTGAAGATTTCAAGGATTTCACTCAATTTCCCATCAATCTATCTTTAAACTAATTTACTTACACTAACCTATGTATGGAATATGAAGCTAGGGAAAGTATTTTGATAGCGGAAAATTTCAATTTTTACTTTCACTTATCTACATTTGAAATATATAGTAAGGGAAAGTATTGCGATCGTGAAAAAAATTGACTTCCGGTTTTCTACGGAACTACACGTTTTGGGGTCCCCTGAATCCAAATAATCAAGTCCCGCAAAATGGTCTGTGTGTGTGTGTGTGTGTGTATGTGTGTGTGTGTGAGTGTGTGTGAACAGACTAGCTCAAAAACTATAAAACGTACGAACCTGAAAGTAGATATTTGGTATGTGCATATGACCGTGATGTGAAAATTTTATAAAAATTAGTCAAACGGAGGGGGTACTTTATTTGTATAACTGTTTACGTGTTTTTTCGATTTTCTCAATAACGGCTGTAACAAATTTGATAAAACTCTTATCCAATTCTATCTAACTATAAATTTGTATTTAAGAATACTAAAAATTAGTGTACTTTAAAGAGCAAATATAAACAAAAATAATTAAATGGATGTGGAAAAATGTGTGAATTTGATTTTTTTGATGAGTCCAGATTTTTTTTTCTCGATTTTTCATTGAATATACGCGTTTTGGGGTTCCCTGAATCTAAATAAGCAAGTCTGGCGAAATGGTCTGTGTATATGTGTGGACAGAATAGCTCAGAAACGATTTATCGTAGAAACTAAAATTAGGTATTTGACTATGTGCTCGTGATGTGACAGCAAATATTTCATCAACATGTATTAAACGTAGGGGGTGACTTTAACCCGACGGTTTAATTTTCTCTTAACGATTTCTAAAAAGCGGTTCAAACGATTTTTATTGAACTGGTCATGTTTAATCCTAATGAAGAATTCTTTAATATGAAGTTGGTTTTATCATCATATTAACGACCTGATATTTTTTTTAATATCCATAGTAACAAGAAATGGCTAAATATTAATGATGAAAGGATTTTAATGAGTTTTATGTTTAAATGGCAAATTTTCTATATCTCTTGAATTGATTGGATTACTACTTTTTTATGTAAATTAATTTGAATTTTGGCAACCCTGGTAATTTCCATGTTAGCTCTCCTTTTATATGGGAAGGTTTCAGTCTGTTTGTATCTTGATTGTAGAACGTTTGTAGCCCTGAAGATGCCTGAATAGGCGAAAATTTGGCTTATATCTCCACGATTAGCAAGCAGTGAGCTTTGAAAATAATACGAGACTTTGAGGCCTAACCTTCTATATCTATAATTCTAATAGCCTCTTACTACACACTTGTTTACTAAATACAAAGTATTTAAAATTAGAAATATAATATTTTGACATAGACAAATAAAACTGAAAATTCACACCATGCATGATCAGGATAGTAGTGAAATCTGGCATAGACTTTGAATATTTGCACACTGTATATTAATGTACACATATTCAAATATTTTCACTTAGCACCATATTCCATTGTATTCCTAATAATTTCGGACTTTAATGGCTCGTTGTGTGGTTAAATTTTCTCACTCGTTTTGAGTAAGTGGAGCTACATTCGATTCCATTTTATCGAAAGCTTCGGGACAACTAACGGCTACGACAAGTGATGAAGTGGTTTTTAAATTGCCTCGGAAGAATGCAGTTCGAAGCGTTGTCATGGAAACGATAACGTACCGCCACGGGCAGCCAATCCGATTATCCGGACGTGAACGGAGCCGCAGTTTTGGCGGGTAATTGCCCCGAAATAACGAACGACGCGGGAATGAGATAAATCCGCTAATTGCAATTGGTCGGTTGAGAGAGGGGTGGGGGGAGCAGAGGGGACCCGGTACCAAAGGGTAGTTGTCCCGCCGGCCCCAATTTAAATTAAAACCTTTTAGCCGGGGCTCGAAACCGAATCGAATTTCGGTCTTTCAATGGCCTCATCATCAGACCTCAATTCGGTACGCAAGAAAATTTAACTATTGTCAGCGAGTGTTTTATTCTTTTGTTCTAGTTTTAATTGGGTTGTTCGGATTGTAATAAATTGTCAATACCTCAACGTAATAAAATTTTTTAGCTCTAGGTTCGATTTTGGTCCAAATAAACTTATTTCTCACCAATCTTACTTAATTAAAGTTTTGGGATTCATTGCTGAGGATGTTTGATATATTGGAGATTACATGATCTCAATTTTTTTATACCGATCTATCATGTTTGGTAGCTATACCATACCAATTATCTTAATTTTAATTATTTCTCCTCTGCTGGTTTCTTTCAGTATAACATTTTCAATAGAGGGACACTAACAGACTACCTAGCAAAATTAAAAGAAACAGTAAAATAAAAATAACAAAATTTTATAATACTTATCAAACAGAAAACTTTATTTACCAACATATTATTTACTTATAATAATATAAACGCTCATTATAAAATAATAGCACACAAAATTATTTTAAATTTTATTAATAATCAGGCATGAATAATACCACATGATATAGTTCTGGTCACATATAACCGCACCGCAGCACAGGCGTGTATCGGATCTGATTCAATGACGAAGGATAGATAGTAAGTAACCGGTCACACATGTCCAACACCGGGTCAACCGACCCGTTACTATCTAGTCTTCGTATTTGAATCAGATCCGATACACTCCCGTGCTGCAGTGTGGTTATGTGTGGCCAGACCTTAATAGAAACCCTTAAGTTTTATTTTTGAACAGCGCAGCTAATTCTAAATGTAAAAAATAATCTGATGTTTTAATGTAAAGCTTTCCGGTTCATTCAAATGTTTCCATAAGAGTCAGTAAGTAAGTTACCCTTCTTTGTTTATTGGCATCACTTTACGCTACTATGGCTAATAGGACGATGGTACAGTGGGAGTCCTAAATTTGTTCAATACAAGTTTAATCAGGATTATTTGGGAATCTGACATAGCACAGACTCGGGACCTCTATTTTACGTCCTCTCCGAAGGACAGCATAGTCAAGGACTTTTTATTCTCTTAAAATACTCCTAGGGCAACCTGTCGGGCTTCGAACCCACTACCTTGTGTTTTATAGTTGGCTATGCTAACCACAACACCGCAGGTGACCACTCGTGAAAATCATTATTGAAGTCGGTATATGGCTTGTTCCAACATATATTCATAGATTAACCGTCATGTCCCCACTCTTTTGATTTTAAGTTTTACTAGTTGGTTTCCCCGTTGTTCGTCGCTCTTGTCGGAACGCTGGGCAAGTGCTTGTTGGACCATGGGCGTCAACAGTACCAAATTATTCGCGAGGGGGGGGAGTCAATATTCCCATAGATAAATTCGAATGGCACGATTTAAAATAATGACGCCTTAAAACTACTGCTGGTAAGTGGTTCAGTATAGATAGTTGCAAGGCTACATGTTGAAGGATGTGGGCCAAAATTCCTTGATTGAATTTTATCCAAGATCTCCTACTGATCCGGATCCTACTAATTCCATTGCATTCCACCAGCAAATAATTGATAAAACAATGCAGTTCAAGCTGGAATAAAAATTAAATAACTTATCAAATATAAAATATTTTTTAAAAAGCGGCGCGGCCCAAATTTGTGAAAATAAAGTATGAGATGAAGAAGTTGGGGATAATCGATTGAGTAAAACCATACTCTATTAATCGTGTTGGACAAAATCTTTAGTAACCATTCGAACGTTGAAAAATAGTTTGATATAATCGCATATTTACTTGATAAACGGAACTCCTTTTCCGTTATAATTTTTCTTAGCAAAGTTTTCTACAACACAGATATTGTTTTAATCTTATAATACATGGATATAAATTATTTTTCATACAGGGATAAAATTACAGTTTTCTGCTCCATTTGAAATATGAGCTTTGTTATATGATAAAATAGCAATTTATTGGGCAAATAACAGATTCTAGTGGCAGATAAGAAAAATATGGGCGGGCGGCGATAAGAAAACTTTTGCATATGGAATTAGTAAGCGGTTCGTTATTTTTTTTTTTCTTCGAGTTTTAATTGCTCCTTCGTGTTCAAGCGTTTCCTCCTCTTCAGCAATATCTGTTCATTTATCTTTTTTTCTGTACTCGTAATTCGGAAGTTTATTTCCAATGAAACCTGACATATCTCTCTTTTCAGTATTCCATCAAAAACCACACAGCTATAAGTCCATCTATATATTGATCTAATCTCGTTTACTTGTTATAAACACTGTAATATAAGCCAAAATTAATAAATTGGAGCGTACATTAGATTGACCTTTTGCTTAGCTATCACCGTGTAACGATAACCCCTTCAGACCTTAAAGTATTCGCCATGTTAAAGATTTATCTGGAGATAAGCGATTTGATTAAGATTTTCCTAGTTTGAACAAGCTCTCTCTCTGCCTTCCAACCAGTCGGTCTGATGTGGGAGGCTGAAGAAACGGAGTCTGAAGGGTTCCCAGTTGGTCCAGCGTTAATAGATCTTCTCCTGGAACTAGGTAAGGAAGGGCATTTTCTAGAATGTCTTCTTTCCGTTGGTCTAAAAGTCTTCAGATAACGCTTTCTAATTATCTTTAATTGATATTAGATATCTTTGAGATAAGGAGTTTTAAACTGGTGTTTTTATAGTTTTCTCCAAATGGCTGTATCTCGTATAATATCAAGATGTTCTTACTAACTGGAATTATCATTGATAACGAGTTGTTGCTTACTCAACGGCAAAGTGGAATACATATATTTTTTTTTCCGTCAGCCGTTTTCATCATCTATACAACTCATTACGAAATGCATGCAATAAAACCACATCTTTACTTAAATTAGTCAACTCTAGCGGAGGTTGCAAACTGTACCGCGGATGTTACGAGGAATCATGTGTGTATGTAATAAACTATTACATTTCCCTTAAATAATTCCTGTGTGGAATATACGGTTTGGTCATACTAATCCTTACAACTAGAGTTCTAGAAACTCATTTCACTCGCTAGAAAGTTGATTTTTTTCCATTATTTGCTGGGAACAAAGTTGTAGGGTGTGAGGTTTTGAACGTTTTTATGCTTTGCGTTGGAGAAGCAGATTTTCTCACCTTAAAAATATCTCACGCAATATGCACCTTTATGTTGTCATGGACTAATTAACAATTATGGATTAAAGACTTTATTTTTGATTAACGGAAATATTGTAAGGAATAAGAAAGTATAAAAATACTCTAAGAAATCCGAACTAAAACAATTTTCTTCAAGGGACATGTGTTGTCAGATGGAACGAAAACTAAGGTAGTCTGGCAGCTAGGTTTTGGAAGGCTATTTAAGAAAATTTGTAAGGTGTGAGAATAAACTGAGTGACATCTTCCATCCAGGTATTATCGAAAAGAGGATTACCCTGGAGACAAAAACAATGTTTTAAATAATAAATCCATTAAGTTAATGTAAAATAAAAATTCGAGATGTTCGAAACCTAGCCTGTGTGACAAGTGTTGGGGGTGAGAATTGACGTGGTATAATTTTTTGTTGTAAATATGTAATATGTCAATATTTAGTGGGTCCATAAAGAACCCAGATTATTTTATCTCTACTATATTTTTGTACTTTCTATGACAGACAGCTTTGGCACAGAATAACCCAATTTTTATATCGACCGACCTATTCTCCTATGTTTTGGTCTTTACAATTTCCAACGTAATGTACGTTTAAGAATAATTATTTATTTGATCCTATTGTCCCGACTTTGATTTTTTCAAGATCCTGGATTAAAGGCGGGGAAATTAAAACAATCTGATTGCGTTGGCCAATGAGTTCTTCTAAATTCGTTTCTGTCACTTTGGGGGGGGGGGCGGGCGAGAGAGAGAGAAGTAGAAATAGGGGGGCGTGGGGGTTTAATGGATTCTGACTGTGCCCAAAAATCCGCTGATCACACCCTTTTTCCTGGCACCTCGAGAAAGGAATATCTTTCGAGCTTTTAATTGGATCCGCCTCTTATTAAACTCATTAAGAGGATTCAGACAAAAAGGGGACAGACTTGACTGTGAGTGCTTAGAGTTTCATAAATGCCTTTAGATATAATAAAGCATCTTCCTTCCAACTTGGAGTATTAAAAGTTGTACTTAATTTGACTTGGGCCATTTATATAACTCTTTATATCAAATGGCACAACGGTTATTAAAGTATTTCTTCAAATCAACTGTAATTGATCTACCCTCTCTTTCTCACTCTCTCTATCTTTTCTCCAAAATTCAGCAAAATCGTTCAATGATTCATTGGATATTATTAAGCTTCAATTGCTTATAGAAATGAAATAAGGAAAAGAAAACTGATAACCTAAAGAAATGACAAGTATTTTATTAATCCATCTCAGGTTTCTCAAGACCTTCAGTCGGAAATATAAGGGCTCATTGCCAATGCACCTAGTTACTTTACGAACCTTACGTACTCCCAACAATTAACCAACTCATACACTTTAGAAACGTTTTCTCACTAACTTACACGGACATATAAATCTCCTTATACGATATATAAACCCCCCCAGAACATTTTTACAATGATATAAAACCTTTTCGATATTAAATAATTCTTGATAAAGTGGCCCCTCCGTTTGATCAATTTTGATGAAATTTCGGCTGTTGCCTCGGCTAATACATAAATCAAACACCCACTTTGATCACATTCGTTAAAACCGTTTTTGAGTAAATAAAAAAAAACACGTGAAAATGAGACAAAATTTAATAAGTAAAGTGCCCCCACCAATTGATCAATTTTGATGAAATTTTTACAGTCATATCTCGGGCATATACATACATCAAATACCGAGTCTAGTCAAAATCTTTACAGCCATTTTTGAGAAAATACGTAAAAGTGAGCAAAATTTATGAAAGAAAGTTCCTCCTCAGTTTGATCAATTTTGGTGACTTTTTTGCTGTCAAATCGCGGGCATATACATAAATCAAATACCCAATTTCAGGTTGGTACGGTTTACAGCTTTTGAGCTAGTCTGTTCACACACTAAGACCATTTCGCGGGACTTGGTTGTTTGGACTCAAGGTATCCCAAAACTCAGTCAAAGTTTTTCAAGATAGCAATACTTTCCCTTATATATTATATATATATATGTATATATATATATATATATATATATATATATATATATATATATATATATATATATATAGTAAGGGGGAAAGTACTGCTATCTTGAAAAACTTCGACCGAGTTTTGGGGTACCTTGAGTCCAAATATATATATATATATATATATATATATATATATATATAATATAATATAAAGGTAAGTGAAAGTATAAACTACTAAGTATTATTTCAAATCCTTTTATTTATAAGATCTTTTATATTAATTAATGATTTATATTAAATCATGACGTGATCCTTCAAAGCAATCCGCATTTAAAAAGACTAAAGTGGAATAAGATTTCAGTTAGCGGACACCTGCTCTCCGTCCTCTGGAAAAGTTTTCGCTCCTCTCGCTCTAACTCCAGCTGACAATCTTGAAAAAGAACTCCCTCATAAGCAGTGTTCTCTTTCAGCCCATGTCCCTGAATACAAACAACCCAACTTTTCCTCTGTAAGGTCAGGGAGGGGATGTGGGATGTTGAGTGCATATGGTAACCCTCCGGAAGGCTGAGCAAAGATAAAGCAAAGATTTATAAGTCTGGAGGTCTCTTCCACAGATGTTTCTAATGCTTTACCCAAAGGGTTGGTTGCTGAAGCACTCCTGTCAAAGCTACTTTTGCTATTCCCTATTCGTATGTGTACAAGTACACATTATAATTTCATCTCGCATTAAATTTGGAATATCAGTAATTTTTCACTAGAAAAAGAAGGCTTGGGGGTCAGAAAGCATTAATATAGATTTCATCTTGCTATAATTTCGGGTCTAGTGGAGTTATTTTGCGAGAGTTATTTTTTTTCATTAACTGTTATGTGTGTGCACGATATATCGTTCAAAATGAACAAACATATTTTACGATTTAAAATAGACCAGTTAATAAAAATTACACTTATAACGTGTAGGTTTGAAGAAATACAACCCTTTATCCTAATTAACTTTCTTTAATTCAATTTAAAGATTTTAATTTCTTTATTTATTTTAAATATAATTTCTTTTATAAACATTTTTGTATAGTCAAACACAGTCTTTTTCCACTAATGCATGCAAATTAAATTTTTTTTTCCTTGTTTTATGGTAAGTCGACCATTAAAGTCATTAACCTCCAACTCCTAAGTTACTTTTTTGACAATTTCGATTAATACTGGATATTGGATAGGATAATACTGAAACAATTTAGATTTATTCTTAATTAATGCTGGTTCGGTTGAACTAATAAGTTTTTAGAAGATATCTATTTATTTTTTAGAAAATATTGATATTAATATAAGAAGATATTAATATTGTTGTATTATTTTTAAATAAAAATTAATAATTTTTGTAGCCCTTCAAAATTCAACTAAATTTGATGTGATACAAGGATCGTTTCCTAGAGGTTCGTACATTTGTGGCTTAACCTGCCTTCCTCTCTTTTTTCTTGATAAATCAAGCCTCCATCCAACACATGATTTACACTGTTTCTCACCACCCCACGAGCATCACATATTGGGGGGCTCTCCTTTCATTAAATACCAAATGGTTTGAAACGCAAGTCAAAGCAATGATTTAGAGGTGTGTAATAGTCAATTTTTTCCCTTACGATAGGTTGATAGATAGCCAACGTCAGTGTCTTTATTACTCTGGAATCAGAAGCCCTGATGAAGATCATGCGATCCACATGCAGGTATCGAAACTTTGGATTAAAAAAAAAAAATAAAGGATCATACAGATATCTATATCAAGAGCTTAACTAACAAGGGGAGGCTACGGACGTGGGATCACCGATTACAATGAAACTTTTTTTCGAGTTTCTATATCCAAAAATATTAGATACGTGTCCGAGGGTTCTTGCCAATGGGCCTTCTGAGCCGAGAAAAAAAATTTCTTAGGAACGGAAATAGCCAAAAATGCATCAACAAAGTTGCCGCTGCTCAAAGCTCCTTCAACCAATTTCAATGAAATTTTCTGGCATGTCAGAGTATTGAAAAATATTAGACGCGTGTATAGGGGATTTGCGAAATTAGCCTCTGGAAGCCCAGAATAAATCATTCAATTTTGTGTTATATTAGCGCTCTCGGTAACGTTAAAAATCAATTCCATTACTTTGTAAATTGAATAAACTACGTTTTTTCAGCTTCTTACTTCAAAAAATAAATATTTATATTTAAAAACAAATTATTTTCAGTTTTTTTTTCTCTCTTTTTTTTTCTTTTTTCTATCTTCTAAATTTATATTTAAATATTATAAATATTTAACAGGAAATATTTTTCATAACAAAAAGGAGATTGTCACCAAAAATTTTTTTGTTGATTCCCCAAAAATATTTATGACCTTGTTTCACGATGTTCTTATCATAACAAAGATGACTAAAACAGTCGTCCAAATTTTGACCGTTCATATTTTTTAACAATGAAAAAAAAAGAAGATTTAATTAGTGACAGAGAAATGTCGATTAATCAAAATCCAAAAAAGATGCCCAAGAGATGCCAAATAAATCAAAAGAGAGATACTCCAATTAATATGTTTAAGAACAAACTTTTCGCAGCAGATACGTACGGGACGAATGCCAATGGGAGAGTGAAGTTATTTTCCACAAACCTGAGAGAAGGAATTACCTACCTAATCAGTTTTTGATGTTTATTTATATTACATGTCGTTGACCCTGTTTTTTGTATTTAGAAGTTCATACTGTGTTTATAACTGCAATCCCTTAATTAAATAAAAACAGTTGTCGTCTTCCTAAGATTTATTATTCTTAATTTTTAACAAACGTTTTCAATCATAAAATAATTCCTTAATTCTTTGGGCAAAGGAAAACAACAATGGAAATACTTTCAGATTCAAAATTCAAACTTTCGAATTCAATTTTTCGCAAAATTATCTTAAATATTTTTTTAATTAACTATGAAATTGTGCTTTTTACATAAAAACTGGAACATATTTCAAATAGTAATTTTTTTTTTTTTTGGTTGAAAATTTTTGTTCAATCTAAGCAAAAAATGCTTTTTCATGAAAAATATTTCCTGTTAAATATTTAAATACAAATATTTAGCTTTTGACGTAAAAGCTGAAAAACGTAATTTATTCAATTTACAAAGTAATGGAATTGATTTTTAATGTTACCCAGAGCACGAATACACCACAATATTAAATGATTTATTCTGGGCTTCCAGAGGCTAATTTCGCCAATCCCCTATACACGTGTCTAATATTTTTTAATACTCTGACATGCCTGAAAATTTCATTGAAATTGGTTGAAGGAGCTTTGAGCAGCGGCAACTTTGTTGATGCAATTTTTTGCTATTTTCGTTCCTAAGAAATTTTTTTTCTCGGCTCAGAAGGCCCATTGGCAAGAACCCTCGGACACGTATCTAATATTTTTGGATATAGAAACTTGAAAAAACGTTTCATTGTAATCGGTGACCCCACGTCCGTAGCCTCCCCTTGTAAGATCTGTTTCGGCCTCAATAAATAAATAAAAAATTATTATAATTTTTTTTTTTTTTAAATCATGAGAATGGAGAATCAAGTGTTGCAAACTCATATTTAATTTTTGAATAGAGGAAATGTCTAGCCAAAACAGTCCGGATACCTAATTGAACCGTGGAAATGAAAAGAAAAATAATCGGGTGCGTGCGCGCATCACACAACTTTCACTTACCAACTTACTTAGATTTGAAATTAATGCGTCTTTTTAATGCCACTTCTCAAAGTTACACATTATTCCACATTCATTTCTTATTTTTGTATTTATATTCTCTATAAAAAACAATTTTTTTTTTTTTATTATTAAATAAAAGTTTTTACTTGTGATACTTCGGCAATGCAAGCATAATACTCTAAGTCGTCTGATGTTATTATTCTCTATGTAGTTGTTGAAAACTTAATTTAGTTACCATGAAACAAATAATTTCCATTAAATGAATAGAACGGATTTAATTATGAACAATACGAGTACTCCGCATGCGTGGGCTCAACGTGTTTTACTAGTTGACGGAATATTTATCTTTTTTTCTCCTCTGTATTTTTACTTGATTTTTTTCACATTTTATATTTAGACATTTCTTATTTTTAGGCGTAACGAGAGACATTTAATTTCTCCATTTAAACAAAAACAAAGGTAGTTTAAAGGAAAACAAAAAAGGCCCCTTCCCCATTAAAGGCCTCTCAGAACATTTTAATAATGATAAAGCATACCTGATATTAAAGAATACCTAACTTTCACTAAACATGACGAATGTGTTCAAAATCGTTTGATCCGTTTTGGAGTAAATAAAAAAAACCCGTGAAAATGAGACAAAATTTATTAAGTAAAGTGCCCCCTCTGGTTGATCAATTTTGTTGAAATTTTTACAGCTATATCTCAGGCATATTAATAGATCAAATATTCAGTTTAATCAAAATCGTTAGAGCCGTTTTATAGAAAATTGAAAAAAAAAAGGTAAAAATTTATTAAATAAAATTTATTTATGAAATTTTTGCTGTCACATCGCGGGCTATACTTACACTAAATACCCATTTTCAGGTTCGCACGGTTTATAGTTTTTGAGCTAGTCTGCTCACACACACACACAGACCATTTTGCGGGACTTGGTTATTTGGACTCAGGGGACCCCAAAACGTGTATTTCCGTTGAAAACCGGAAGTCGAAATTTTTCACGATCGCAATACTTTCCTTACTATATATTTCATATATAGGTAAGTGAAAGTAAATAATTATATTTGCCAAATCAATTATTTAGAAATGGGTATGAGTAATGTTTTGTTGTTAGAAAGTAGTTCATTGAACGTTTGGAAGATAGCAAGGGTGTAACGGGGGTAAGATCTCGTCATACACTCCTCGTCAAAAAAAAAAAACGCAACATCCTAAAATTTATTAATTACATAGGTTTTTAATTGAAATAAAAAATATTATGTTGATGTTTCTAATTAGTCAAATACGTTTGAGGAGAAGAAACAATTTTAGTTGAATTCCAGCTCTTTTTCTTATCTCTAATCCCTTTGTTTATAAATAGCACTAATACCATAGTCATTATTTTCGACTTAGTGATGCCAAAAAAATAAATAGGGCTCAGTATCAGCGTCAATTTCATCAAGAAAGCATTACTTTAGAATTTCTTAGTCATTATGCCCCGTTTAGGTAGAGATGACACAATTAGGGCAGTCACGATGAACCAAGAAGACCGAAGCACGCGTTACATTGCTAATCGACTAGGGGTCCACTTTTCAACTGTCGCACGGGTCTTACAACAGGTCAGAGAGACAGGAGGATACACAAGAAAACCTGCTAGTGGACTGAGGGCACGAAGGCCTAAAGTTGGACCACTTCTCTCCAGAGAGCACCGAAGAGCCCGCCTTAGGTTTGCCCAGGAGCACCGAGATTGGACTGTCGATGACTGGAGACGAGTTCTTTTCACCGATGAGACCAGAGTGGTGCTTAACTCTCCCGACGGACGTAGAAGATTGTGGAAAAGGCCAGGTGAGCGATACAGCCAATGTTGTATAGTCAGAGGGGAGCCTTATGGTGGAGGCTCCGTGATGTTCTGGGGTGGCATCTCACGGGAAGCTCGCACGGGCTTCGATTCGCGGGGGCCCTTTGACTAAACAAAGATACGTGGTAGACATATGAGAAGACCATATTATGCCATACATGCCATTTATTGGTGAAAATGCATTGCTAATGCAAGACCACATGCTGCCCGTATTGTTAGGGTCTACCTACACGAAGCCAATATCGACCCATTGCCCTGGCCATCGAGGAGTCCCGACCTAAATTGCATCGAACATTTATGGACAGACTCAAAAGAAGTGTTCGAGCCAGGGAACCAGCACCATCCAACCTCAGAGAGCTTGAGGCTGCCGTTTTGGAAGAGTGGGAAAGACTACCTCAGGAGCCCGTCCAGGACTTAATTAGGAGCATGCCCAGGCGTATGGAGGGTGTCATTCGTGCAAGAGGTGGCAACACTTGGTTTTAGAGTAATTTAATTTAAAAAAGTTAAAATTTTGTTGTTTTTTTTTAGAAGTAATTTTTGTTTTGTAATTAAAGGAATTAAATCCTTTTTTTTTTTTAAATACAATAACTTTTCCGAAAATCTCTAATTAAGTAAAAACCCAGTGAAATAAATAAATTTTAGGGTGTTGTGTTTTTTTTTTTTTGACGAGATGTTCAGTTCAACCTAGTGGGTTAAGTCATTTGATTTCTAGTAAATTTTTCCAAGGCACTTAGACCTTTTGCATTTCCATGCTTCAATTGACTTTCCGGTTAATTAACGTCCGGATAATCAAGGTACGCCGAATAGGAAGTACTTATGCTATTTTTTCGTATGCGCAGAGAACATAGTGGTGCAGGTTATTTACAAGAGGCCCTTAGAGCCTCGGATATTGGAGTGGGGCAGAAGATCCGATGTGGGGAACTAATTGGCTAAAGGTAGCTCATTGCTCTGCCTCTGTTCGTTAGTGGCATTGAGCCCTGGCTTCGCTTGGATGATCCCCATCGTCATTATTCCTTTCCCTTCCATGAGGATACGTTTATGTATCCAAGCGCTCAATGAGCGATAAAGGTGCGCGCACGTTGTGGCTTTATGGGCCGGCATAATTAGCGATCGTACACCGGCCCGATGGACTATAAAGTATATGACCTTGAGCGGCCATAAAATTTTGACAGGGTCGTTTCACGCGGTTGACATACTAATGCTCTAGAAAATGATATACCTAATTATGAGTTTCCTTCATTTACCATGAATATAGGGGAATTTCGTTCTAAAGGATAAAGAAATGTCGTTATTTAACCTTGTCGTTTTTGAATAAGCAGGGGCACATAAGGGGGTGTAATTAGTAATATTCAGAAAACAACCGAAAATAAATTATAAAATGGCTACTGAAGTTTACCAATTTTTTTAATAGTAGAGCCCTACCAATATACCCCCTGGTCATCAACACCTTCTCCCTGAACATAATTTCTATAAACACCTTACAGCTAACTTGTGAAACACGCTAAGCCGAAAATTTGAGAGGTTTTAATTGTAATATTCTTTTTTTTTCTTTAAACAGACTTATAAGATAAAGACTTACAAGATAAAGTGACCATGAGCGGCCATGAAATTTTGACTGGCTCTTTTAATGCGGTTCACATACTAACGCTCTACAAATTGATATAATTATAATTTTACTTCCTTTCTGAAGATAGGGGAACTTTCTAAAGGATAAAAAAACGTCGGTACTTGTTTATTATTGGAACTCCACTTTTCCAAAAATAAATTAATTTATTTTTAACTAACATGGGGGCTCTTCGAACTCGACAGATGCAAACTCTATGAAGGTAAGGAGATAAATACATTGAAGAGAAACATACAACCCGTAAATGCGATACCTTCAACAGTACAATGAGGTCAAGAAATCATAATACCATTATGGTAATAACAATGATAATATTACTGTTAAACAATTAGACTATAAGATTCAATATTTCGTTTAAAATAAGCTTACTGTATCGTACCTTAACAAGAAGTGGTGTAATTAGTAATATACAGAAAAAAAATCGAAAATAATTTTTATTTTATTTTTATAACTTTAATGATTTTTATTTGCTTTGATTTTTGTCAACAATAAATAACTCAGAACTGGAAAGAATCGGCCGTATTACTTCGGATAAGCAACTCCAAGATGTCGGCCGGCGTGTATTCAAGGTATTCCGAACACGCCCCTCCTGATATCTACGATTCAGTTCGGGTTTACCGAGAGTTCACGAGCAGATGTAGTCGAGATAACCTTCCCGCCTCAATAATGGAAACAACAAAAATAATGTACAAATGAATATAATAATAATCTTTAATATAATTAAAGTACTACAATAGATATGAGTAGAAGTACTATTTCAATACATGAACATTTCCTGTGATGGTTGCTTAAAATTAAACATTTTATGGCTTCTTTAGCAATATTTAATGTTTTGTTATAATTTTATAATCTTTTGTTATATTTATATTATCCATAGAAAAAAGAACAAATTGTACATGATTTATTAGATTAAATAAAGGAAATAAAAGGTTTAAGAAATTGTATCCATTAAAATCATCTGAACTATAATTATCGACCAACTTTATTTTAATCCACTGATGATTAAGTATTAAGTCAAATGATTAAGTCAAATCAACACAAAAATATATTATTTTTAACCTCACTATTTCAGATTTTCTTGAAATTTGGTATTACTTGAATCTACTAGAACAATTGTGAAATATTAATGGGATATGTCTACCCGTTTTTGAATCATTGGTCTTCAAAGCCCTCAAAAATAGGTCCAGAAACAGAAAAAATCATGATTAAAAGTGGTTGCAGGTGTTTTCCAAATTGGACTAGGACTATGAGATTGGTGTTTTTTAAGAGCGCATTCCATGCCATTTCATATTATATACAACAATGTATAGGTTGGTACTAAATACATTTTCTTAAAACTAAATGTAAAATTTTAATTTAAATTTTCTCAAAAAGCGTATTTTTTAAAAAATTTATATTTTTTACTTTCACTTACCTATACATGAAATATATAGTAAGTGGAAGTATTGCGATCGTGAAAATTTTCGACTTCCGGTTTTCAACGGAAATACACGTTTTGGGGTCCCCTGAGTCAAAATAACCAAGTCCCGCGAAATGGTGTGTGTGTGTGTGTGTGTGTGTGTGTGTGTGTGTGTGTGTGTGTGTGTGTGTGTGTGTGTGTGTGTGTGTGTGTGTGTGTGTGTGTGTGTGAACAGACTAGCTCAAAAACTATAAACCGTGCGAACCTGAAATTGGGTATTTAGAGTATGTATAAGCCCGCGATGTGACAGCAAAAATTTCATCAAATTTGCTCAAAGGGAGGGGGTACTTTATTTAATAAGTTTTTTTTCGATTTTCTCAAAAACGGCTCTAACGATTTTGATTAAACTGAGTATTTGATCTATTTATATGCCTGAAATATGACTGTAAAAATTTCATCAAAATTGATTAACCGGAGGGGATAAAAAATTTTGTATCATTTTCACATGTTTTTTTTATTAACTCAAAAACGGTTTTAACGATTTTGATCAAACTTGGTATTTGATGTATTTATATGCCAAAGATGTGATAACCAACATTTCATCACAATTGATCAACCGGAGGGGAGACTTTACTTAATAAATTTTGTATCATTTTCACGTGTTTATTTTATTTACTCAAAAACGGTTTTAACGATTTTAATCAAACTTGGTATTAATTGTATTTATATGCCCGAGATACGACTGTAAAAATTTCATCAAAATTGATCAACAGGAGGGGGGACTTAACAAATGTTGTCCAATTTTTACCTTTTTGATCGATTATCTCAATAACGGCTTTAATGATTTTTATCAAATTCGTTATGTTTAATGAAAATTAGTTGTTATTTAATATCAGGTAAGCTTTATCATTTTAAGCTTTCACAATTGATCAACCCGAGGGGGGACTTTACTTAATAAATTTTGTATCATTTTCACGTGTTTTTTTATTCACTCAAAAACGGCTTTAACGATTAACAAAAATAAGATATGGATGTAGAAATATGCGTGACTTTGGAAAATGATATTTAGCAAAACACGTCAATTTCAAATCTAGGTAAGTTGGTAAGTGAAAGTTGTGTGTTGCGCGCACGCACCAGATTTTTAAAGTTAAGAATTGATTTCTCATGAAAAAGTTTGTCTACTTTACATGGTAAATTTAGAATTTAATATTCTCCTAAATAATTGTTGAGCAATTTTTTTCTATACTATAAAAATCAGGTACCATTTTGGTGGAATAGGTGTTATAAAAAATCAATTTATAACATTGCCTTAAACCGCTTCAATTTATTTATATTTTATTTTACCGCTTCATTTATATTTTATTTTTTATTCTTTGAAATTTTCCCAAAATTACTTGTTAGTTGAATATTGTATAACAGACTAGCTCAAAAACTATAAACCGTGCGAACCTGAGATTGGGTATTTAGTGTATGTATATGCCCGCGATGTGACAGCGAAAATTTCATCAAAATTGCTCAAAGGGAGGGGGTACTTTGTTTAATAACTTTTTAAGTTTTTTTCGATTTTCTCAAAAACGGCTCTAACGATTTTGATTAAACTGAGAATTTGATCTATTTATATGCCCGAGATATGACTGTAAAAATTTCATCAAAATTGATCAACCGGAGGGGGGACTTTACTTAAAAAAATTTGTATCATTTTCAAGTGTTTTTTTTGTTTACTCAAAAACGGTTTTCACGATTTTGATCAAACTGGGTGTTTAATGTAGGTGTATGCCAAAGATGTGATAGCCAACATTTCATCAAAATTGATCAACCGAAAGGGGGACTTTACTTAATAAATTTTGTATTATTTTCACGTGTTTTTTACTTTCACTTAATTATATATGAAATATATAGTAAGTGGAAGTATTGCGATCGTGAAAATTTTCGACTTCCGGTTTTCAACGGAAATACACGTTTTGGGATCCCCTGAGTCAAAATAACCAAGTCCCGCGAAATGGTGTGTGTGTGTGTGTGTGTGTGTGTGAACAGACTAGCTCAAAAACTATAAACCGTGCGAACCTGAAATTGGGTATTTAGAGTATGTATAAGCCCGCGATGTGACAGCAAAAATTTCATCAAATTTGCTCAAAGGGAGGGGGTACTTTATTTAATAAGTTTTTTTTTCGATTTTCTCAAAAACGGCTCTAACGATTTTGATTAAACTGAGTATTTGATCTATTTATATGCCTGAAATATGACTGTAAAAATTTCATCAAAATTGATTAACCGGAGGGGATAAAAAATTTTGTATCATTTTCACATGTTTTTTTTATTTACTCAAAAACGGTTTTAACGATTTTGATCAAACTTGGTATTTGATGTATTTATATGCCAAAGATGTGATAACCAACATTTCATCACAATTGATCAACCGGAGGGGAGACTTTACTTAATAAATTTTGTATCATTTTCACGTGTTTATTTTATTTACTCAAAAACGGTTTTAACGATTTTAATCAAACTTGGTATTAATTGTATTTATATGCCCGAGATACGACTGTAAAAATTTCATCAAAATTGATCAACAGGAGGGGGGACTTAACAAATGTTGTCCAATTTTTACCTTTTTGATCGATTATCTCAATAACGGCTTTAATGATTTTTATCAAATTCGTTATGTTTAATGAAAATTAGTTGTTATTTAATATCAGGTAAGCTTTATCATTTTAAGCTTTCACAATTGATCAACCCGAGGGGGGACTTTACTTAATAAATTTTGTATCATTTTCACGTGTTTTTTTATTCACTCAAAAACGGCTTTAACGATTAACAAAAATAAGATATGGATGTAGAAATATGCGTGACTTTGGAAAATGATATTTAGCAAAACACGTCAATTTCAAATCTAGGTAAGTTGGTAAGTGAAAGTTGTGTGTTGCGCGCACGCACCAGATTTTTTTAAAAATAGCTAGTATTATTTATATTCATACAGCAAAATATAAAAGTGGGATGAAAATTTCTTCATCTCTAAAAAAATTGAAAACAAGTAAAAAAAGTTCATAAATCTAGCATTTTATGATTAAAAATGGTTGCAGGTGTTTTCCGAATTGGACTAGGACTATGAGATTGGTGTTTTTTAAGAGCGCATTCCATGCCATTTCATATGATATACAGCAATGTATAGGTTGGTGCTAAAGAAATTTTCTTAAAACCAAGTTTAAAATTGTAATGTCAATTTTCTGTAAAAGGGGATTTATTTAAAACTTATATATTTAAAAAAAAATAGGTGATACTGGCTATACCTATAAATTCTTCTATATCATATGAAACGGTATGGAATGTGCTGTTAAACAACACCAATCTCATAGTCCTAGTCGAATTGGAAAACATCTGCAGCTATTTTTAATCATAAATGCTATATTAATGAAATTTTACCACTACTTTTTAATTTTTTTAGTAATGAAAAAATTTTCATCCCACATTTATATTTTGTTGCATGAATAGACATAATACTACCTATTTTTTAAAAATATATAAATTTTTTAAAAAATGCCCTTTTTGAGAAAATTAAAATTAAAATTTTACTTTTAGTTTCAAGAAAATTTCTTTTGTACCAACCTATACATTGTACGAGTATATCATCTACATAACATCTACAGCTATTTTTAATCATGATTTTTTCTGTTTGTGGACATATTTTTGGGGGCTTTAGAGACTAATAATTCAAAAACGGATAGACATATCTCAGTAATATTTCACAATTGTTCTAGTAGATACAAGTAGTACACATATTCCAAATTTCAAGAAAATTCGAAATGGTGTGGCTTAAGCCTGTGTTGAATTGGCGTGGAATTACACGTAAATAGAATTAATTTAATTAAAGAAATTTCAACTAGCAATGATCGCACTTCATTGGTTACGATATTGCCACTGCGCAAGGTTAATTTAATTAAATGTTTATATTATAATATTATTAAACCTTTATATTTTATATTGTTATTTTAAGAAAAATGTATTTAAATAACCAAAAAGCTCATATCGGATCTCGGGAACTCTCCGGTAAACCCGAACTGAATGGTGGATATCGAGTATGGCGTGATCGGAATACCTTGTTGCTTACTCACGCCGGCCGCCATCTTGGAGTTGCTTATCCGAAGTAATACCGAATCGGGTAAATACATTGGAGTGTAACGATCACTAACGAACAATTCAATATCGAAACGACCATATGTTCATATGATAACGATATAATGCTGTCGATGTTGTTTAATCGTTATACACATCACACATGGGAAGAAATAATTAAGATTAGATTAAATTGAATCAAGAAACCCGAGCCATATGATTTTCATTGAGTTTGAGTTGAACTATTTTCTAAATTTAAAAGGAATCATGAAAAATAACTGATAATCTATAAAAGACATTATCTTATGGCATCTTAAGATGAGTGCAGAAGGGTAATTAATTATTACACATAAGTTTTTATTTTTCTCTTGGCTTAATATTTTTTCTTTTTTGACTAAACCGGTTTTATGAAATACGAACAATTTAGACCTACAAGCTTTAGGTTAGTCTACACTTGCAGATTATTTCTTCTCAATCTCTTAAACAAACCCATTTCTATGTTGCAATTTCTATTTTCATGGCGGTATTATAAAGTTTTGGCAGTTCTACTACAAATTAATATCTCAACAACTATTATTTGTAAACATACCTCGCTTGAAAAGCGGACCTTACATGATCAATAATATTGTCAATATCAGTATTGTCAATATACTGTATAGAAACTGTCGTTTAGCGTAGAGGGCCCACCGTCAATATCGCTATCAATACTCAAATTTTCACCTTACACGATCAATATTATTGACTATACCATACTGTATTGTCAATAGTATTGATCGTGTAAGGTCCGCTAAAGAAACTGTCTTTGTATTGAAGTCTTATCAATTTATCGCCAATATTATTATTTATGCTAAGATGTTATAAATATAATTATCAATAATATAAATTAATAGCTGTTCTACTAAGCAATTAAAACTCATTGAAACTTAACAGACTTTGTATGTGCTTCAGTATCGTGCACTGTTTTTAACACCAACCAATCAATCACATGTAAAATCAAAAAAGTGGGGAAGAACGCACGCAGTCTGTTAGTTGTCAAAGTTTTTTTTTTTTTTTTTTCTTTTTTTATTGGAGCACGCTTTCAAATCCGTAAAGGTGCCTTTACATAGTGCGAAGCACACCCTCGAACAGGGCTGTACTGAACTTCTTTCGTCTAATCTAAATAAGACACGAAATAGAGCAGTAACTTTATCTCTTCGCCTGTATGTTCGGTGATAGCGCTGTTGTCACTTCTGAGTTAGTTTAGATAAGCTTCTAGACCTTGTTTTAGTATTTTTTCTGACGTTACTTTTATCCATGATAAGTTAGAGCAGAAGAACAGCCGCTAGTTCCAAATCAGCCCTCTAGAGAATATATATTAACATATTCTTCTTATCTAAGAATTTTATTCGAAAAAATGTTTTTCTTGACAGCCCTGTGGATTTCTGTCCAAAACCGAAACCGAAACCTCCTGCTGGAGATGCACCAAAGAAGCCACCGTGCAAGATAGTGCGGTAAGTTTTTTCAAATATTTTATTCAATATCTAATGAACATATTACTATTTATTATTTTTATATTGAATTAAAATAGCAAATGGAGTAAAGAAAATTTTGTTCATACTGACAAGGTTATTATTTCAAATTCTCAGTTCAATCAGTTTGCTATATCAATATGCAAGGGAAGATTTGTGGGCTATGTTTCAACTTAGGACTCAAAATATATCACCATTGGTTAATCACACAGTAAGATTCATTAACAAAGTATTAAAGAGACGAGTAAAAATATTCCGCAGTCATTTATCTCATACAACCATCTCTAACTATTCCCGAAAATGCCACTACAAATCATCTCTAACCATTCCGAACCATCTCTGTCCATAACCAACCAGGCAACCCCGTTCCATTTTTGTTCCAAATAGTCTCTGACCATTCCAAACTATCTATGGTCATCCCAAACCACCCGAAACCATTTTTGACCATTCCGAACCATTTCTAACCATTCTTAACCATTCCCAACTAGACCACAACAAACCATCTCTGACCATTCCTAACCATCTACCATTTCCGACGTAGCAAACCATCTCTGATCATCCCTAACTAGATCAACCGGAGACATTTTTAACCATTCCGAACCATTTCTGATCATCCCTAACTAGATCACCCCGAACCATTTCTGACCATTCCGAACCATTTCTAACCATTCTTAACCATTCCCAACTAGACCACAACAAACCATCTCTGACCATTCCTAACCATCTACCATTTCCGACGTAGCAAACCATCTCTGATCATCCCTAACTAGATCAACCGGAGACTTTTTTAACCATTCCGAACCATTTCTGATCATCCCTAACTAGATCACCCCGAACCATTTCTGACCATTCCGAACCATCTCTGATCATCCCCCTTGACTATCACTGCCCGACTTTGACACCATCCCGAAACGGACCCCAACCAAGCATTTCTGACCATTTCCAACATCTCTTACCGTTTCTGACCAATCTCTAACCTTGATGATACCAATGATGATGGTGATTCTAAGCAAAAAGAAATGCACACGCATTTATTTTATTTTATTTTTTATGATCACAAACCTACGGTATTCTACTTGTCACATTAAAAAGTTGGAAATAAAATTTCAAAACTCTGAAAATTTTAAATATTGGACCAAACATAATTAACAAAAATTTAAGTTTAAGGCTAATTTTATTTTAAAAAGAGTAACCTAGCCTGGATAGCTGCTTTTTAATGTCGGTTGAAGTTGAATTTTGTATTTCATAAGATGCACTAACCCCACTTCACCTTAAAACAGGTTTTACTGTGTCCATGTTAGTAAGTATAGTGTAACTTGAAACACAAAACATGTGATCGAAAAGAGTTCAAGACGTTTTGTTAGAACAGTTGGAGCAAACTGTTCTATTACATGTTCGTGACTGTTCGAGGATGTTCTAAGTTTGTCGGGAACCTTGTACATTGTTCTAATGCTGACTAAATATAAGGAGCGATGGTCTGGAGAGTTAGTCATGCTCTGAAGCTGGAACCATATTGTTACTTTTTGTAAACTTGTTAGTTATTTAAGTTTTTATTGTTTTTCAGACATTGTGAATTATTATTTTCGTTTAATAACACTTATTTAAATCCACAACAGTGTTACAATATTAATAAAAATCGTTGTTTGTTTTTTGATAATAAAAAAATTCATCTAATTTTTTTTACAGCCCAGATTTTTGCCCCCTTCCCCCAGAACCTGATCCGTGTGAACAAGGATTACTGTGAGTTTTTTATTCAATCATATAAATATATTATATATTGTAACTAGTGACGTAAAACTATCGAGACTATCGATAGCTTTTTAATTATCGATACTACTATCGAAAACATTGTTTTAAAGGATAAAGTGATAGCCTCTAAGCACCCATTTGCTATATAATTCATGGAAATGAAAAATATACAAAATGTAACAGTGTAATTTTATTTATGTTTTTACAAAAAAAAATGCTTATCTACTCTTTAATGAAAAAATATTAACTTCATTCGTATAATATATAAGGGTGGGAAATTGAATGATTTGCCCATCCATGCCTTCCAACTTGGTGGAATTATATATATCTAAAAACTGATTGACTTGAAAATTACTTGGTTAATTGCATAGAAACAAAATAACAGTTTTTGTAACAAATTTTTTTCGACCTCAATAAATCAATTACCTTAGAAATTTTTGTTAAAGCATGCACCTTACTACACGTTGCATGGTTACTTGAAGAGTTTTGATATAGCTTTCCTCTAAATTACGGTGTCTGTGACATATTGATAAAGTGTTTATTCTTTGCCTACGACTGAGCTAGAAACTGATAAGTAATTTCAAGATATAATGGAACACTTCCTCTATTCACAAAAATGTTCATCTTATTTTATAACAAATTCCAAATGAAAAATACTTCTACTCTACCCCCCTCCCCCCTCCGTTGGTAATTACCTCGGATTATCGATAGTATCGATAGTTTTATGTCCTATAGTATCGAAACTATCGATAGTGCAGACTATCGATGGTTTAACATCACTAATTGTAACGTTTATATTATGATATATTTTTAACTAAGGCAACATGTGGCCCATTGAATCAACTTTTTATTGTTTAATTTTTACCGAATTAATCATTAAATTTATTGTAGTGCGCAAACGATATAGAAATAATTTCTAATAGGCCCGGAGTCCTTTGCATCTGTCAGTTATATATTAAACAGCCATCACGATAAATATTTTTTTTTTCTTGTTTAAGGACAACTCGACCATTAAGGCCATTATCGGGGGTGGCGGGATGGCCGAGTGTGAATATATATATATGTGCCTTCAGTTAATATTTCATTAATAATTTTTTGAAAAAAAAAGAAGTCATTTCACGACAATACGACAAAGCCTCAATTTTCTTTCAGCTGGGACTATACCGCTGAACCACCATCAAAGGGTCCGCCACTGTTCCCAGAAGAAATATTAGCTTGGCAATGGAAGAGATGCATTAACGATTTATTTTGGAAGTTAGGTTTGTACCATCTTCATTTCAAACATTACGTATTTCGTAAATTACGCGAGATTTTATAAATATTTATATTTAAATTTATTTATCATTTCGATATGATTTATTGTTATAATTATTATTTTATCGTAACGTCATGATTTACCTTTTGCAGGTTGTGGTATTTTTCTCGGTTACCTTGGATCAAAGCTCATATTTCAAAGTATGTTTATTTATTATTCTTAATTTTTGTATGCATATAGTAGATATTACTACCGAAAACTTTGTTAAAGGGAAAATTGGTAATAGCATCTGCCTCTAATCACGTATGTGGTGTATAATTCAATGTAAAATTAAATGTTAGAGTAATTTCATTTAGATTTATAACAACAATTACGTATCTACATAGTGTAGATCTAGAGGTTAATCCACACACTCCAGGGTCGCTTTCTGTGTGTTCTTGTCTTGTACCTTACAAATGAACTTCGTCGACCAATGAGGATTCCGGACGTGAGGTTACTTAAAGAGGGTTGGTATTACCTTCCTCTTAATCCATTAGCCTTCACTTTTTGATAGTTTTGATTTTTGTATAGAACTTTTTTATAACAAAAACTACCTCTTATAATGGAATTATAAGTGGTTATAATGTTATATATAATAATTTTATATTATTATTACTATAATAAATTTATGATGGAACTCATCCTCCAATGACAGAAAGTACAATAAAAAAAGGCATTATAGCTCCTACCGTTCCAAATAAAAAATTCAACTATTCTACCCCCCCCCCCCCTCCCCCCGCTTCACTACCATTTACTATCGATAGTATCGATCGTTTTTGTCAAAAACTGTCGATAATATTATATCACTACTCTTTGCTGATCCGTTGACCAAGAAGCCAGTACTTCCTTTTAAACTAAGAAGAAAAAAAAAGAAATAAAAAGTTATTTAAAGAAACGTTTCTATTTGAGAGGATTTTATTGCTAATGAACAAGCTAAGGGTCTTCCTTAATTCCCTCCGTTCATTATGTGAACGCGATATGACAGGGAGAAGGGAAAAAGGGGGACAGACAACAAACTAAATAAGCAAAGAGGATATGCTTAATGCAACAATTAAATTCAATAAACAGCCATTAAATTTAATTAAAAGCAGTGAAATGTAATCTTGGGAAGGGACAACCGTAATTAAATTCTTCAGCGAACGACCATAGAGCGCGCCCCCCGCCCTGTTAATTTCCAGAGAGTTGGATGGGGGGGGGGGGGCAGATCCCGTACTCTTCCTAGATTGGTTAGGGCTAAACTAGGCGACCGTTACAATAAAATAATAATTACTAGAGCAATGAGAGGTAATTATTGCAATAATAAAAATGATAAAATAAGGAATCAAAATCGTAATATTTTGTTAGTTTAACGTCACTTTATGCCACTATAGCTATTCTGACGATGCTCAAGTAGGAGTCCTAAATTTTGCCCATCCAGTAATAATTAGGATAGGATAGAATAGAATAGAATAATGACGATAGGGATCTTTAACGAGTACCTAACATCGTACAGGCTGAGCACCTCCATTTTACGTCCTACCCTTACTCCCTTTAAAAACATTCTGAGTACTTACGTAGAGTCGCAGTAAAAACGAGGAGAGAGCGCGTAAGAAATGAAAGGATAAGAGCGGAGCTAAAAATTCCTGCATTGAAAACCATCCTAGAGAAACTACAGCTAAAATGGTGATGTTTGTCAAATGAGCGAGAACCGGACACTCAGAAAGGCGACGGAAGCTCAACCCACTGACAAGAGGCCACGCGGAAGGCCTAGTATTCTAACAGGTCATTCAAAAAGTCCTGTCGTTTTTCGTTTGTTCGTTGTTTATTTTGATTCTAGAGTGTTTGCTAATTAATTCCGTTCAATACAACTTTTATCCATGTAAACACAAATGTTTATACTTTATGAATAGGAGGCTAAGGAGGATTAATTTAATGCAGTCACCATCCAACTGTCTAGTTAAAATGATTCCAGTTGAAACTCGAATTCGGTCGATTTTGCTCTATGAGTTTAAACTTGGCTCAAAAGCTGCCGAAACTGCTAGAAAAATATGCTCCGTGTTTGGGGAAGATGTGCTGTCTGAGCGGAAGGCACAATTTTGGTTTTCAAAATTTCGTGGAGGCGACGAGACACTAGAAGACGAGGCACGCTCGGGTCGACCAACTGTAGTTGATAAGGAGGACGTTCGAAGAGTAGTAGAGTTGGATCCGCGTCAAAGTTGTTCAGAGATAGCCTCTCAACTTAATATCTCAGCCACCACTGCCTGGAATTACCTTAAAGAACTGGGAAAAGTGAAAAAACTGGATAAATGGATTCCTCATAAGCTTTCAGATGCCAATATGCTTGTTCGCTTGACAACTGCATCTTCGTTAACTTCCCGCTTGAATAGGCTGGGAAGTTTTGCCTCACCCACCATATTCCCCTGACCTGTCACCCACTGATTATCACCTATTCAGAGATCTCGACAACAATCTGAGACAGAAATGTTTTCAAGACCGTGACAACCTAATTCACGAACTGACCACTTATTTTTGCAGTAAAAATCAACAGTTTTTTAAGGAAGGAATTTGGGCTTTACCATCTCGTTGGGAGAAGGTTACCGACTGTAACGGTGAATATTTTGATGAATAAAGGTGATTATTTGAAAATATTTATTTATTTATCATTTCCCCCAAAAAAACGACAGGACTTTTTGAATGACCTGGTATATGAAGAATATATCCCGAGGATTGGAGGAAAAACTTTGCAGGAACTGAAGAGGCTTTGCTGGGACAGTCAAGCATGGCAGCTTCGAGCCCCGTCCACGCTAGTACTGACACAATTTCACGTCCATATTTTACGTCCTCACCGAGGACCTAAAAACCTTATTTGGTTTTATTATCTAGATAATGTAACGTGGAACAAAAAGAAACACACACACTCACACACACACACACACACACACACACACACACACACACACACACACACACACACACACACACACACACACATACACACACAAACACACACACACACACACACACACACACACACACACACACACACACACACACAAAAGATATGATTTTTAATCATAGAGGTCTTGACTTTTTGTTGGAACAAACTGTTCTAGTACATGTTTGTGACTGTTCTAGTAAATGTTCGTGACTTGTCGGGAAGGGTCGTTCCTATATGTTGATACTTTTGGTTACTTTTTTGATTATTTGAGTTTATATCGTTTGTATGGCATTGTAAAAATATTATTTTCTTCAATTAAAAATGATTTCAACCTACAATTGCGTTAAAATACTTGTCACGTTCCAAGTGTTTCAACCTTCATCTATAAAATAACTACGTGCTTTGTTGATTCGTTTGAGTGTTCTCATGAACTTATAAGGGAAGGATCTACTTTATAAGATTTACAAACACAAAAGATTGCCGCAAATATTATTATAACAGTTGTGTATGGATAGTGACATAACAAAACTGGCCTTGCCCACTTTATAATAAAATAAAAATTTTCAGAACAGCCGAAAAAACTGTTTCTAAAAACTGATAAGGCCTGGAGAGTTAAGCCTTGAGATCGATCACATGATTACGTTTGTGTTTTAAGTGTCGTTACACATTGATACTTTCTGTAACCTCGTTGATTAATTGAGTTTATATTTTTTGCGTGGCTTTGTCAATTGTTAATTTCCTTTAATAAAAATGTTTTAAACCCACAAAAGAGTTAAAATAACCTAGTTGGGCAAAATGTAGTTATAACTGGGAACTATAACTGCTATGATTTGATTGTATGTACTAGATTTGAGTACATACACAGTTGGTTTTTACAAGTTTTTACAACATACATACACAGTTGCTGGTAGCTCTTATTTAAATAATTTTAAATATTATATCAGAACTCTGTCACTGACGACATATAATTTCCATTCAGTTCTATTGAAATAAGAAAGAAAACTAAAAATGGTGAAAATGTTTTATTAATGCATATGTGAGGAAACTGAATAGAATATCAAGAACTAGAAAATTATTTTTAAATCATTACATGATTTCTAAAATGTAAATAAATTTTCTTTCTTGGTGTAAGCTGTGGTGTAGTGGTTAGCATAGCAACCTACAATACTAAAGGTCGAGGGTTCGCGTCCCGCGGTGGCCCTAGGGTTTTTTCTCTTCTTAACCTCTTAAGTTCCTGGAAAGTTTTCCCTTCAATCCTCTGGATATATTCTTCATATAGAATCCTAGGCCTTCCGCGTGGCCTCTTGCCAGTGGGTTGAGCTCAGAGTTGGGCAAATTGTAATCAGAATAATGATTCATGAATATAAATAATTGGTAATCATAAAACAAATGAAAAATGAATAACCATTATTCATAATCAGTACGGAGTATTTTTAATGAATACCATAAACACTCAATAATCATTAAAAATACTCCATACTGATTATGAATAATGGTTATTCATTTTTCATTTGTTTTATGATTACCAATTATTCATATTCATGAAGCATTATTCTGATTACAATTTGCCCAACTCTGGTTGAGCTTCCGTCGCCTTTCTGAGTGCCCGGTTCCCGCTCATTTGACAAACATGGCCTAACCATTTTAGCTCTCCTTTCTCTAGGATGGTTTTCAATGCAAGAATCTTTAGCTCCGCTATAATCCTGCGACTCTATGTAAGTACATAGGATATTTTTAAAGGGAGTAAAAATAGGACGTAAAATGGAGGTCCCCAGCCAGTGCGATGTCAGATATTCGTTAAAGATCCCTATCCTAATTATACCTGGATAGGAAAAATTAAGGACTCTAGGATCGTCCGATTTGCCTTAGTGACATAAAGTTACGTTAAAAAAATAAACAAACAAACTATTTCCTTCTAGGATGAAAAATGAAAATAAAATAAAAAGAAATTATATTCTTGACTTATTAAAAGTGCCACAGGTATTTTCTCTACATGTCCCATCCAAATAATTTTTCTGGCCTTTAGAAAGTGCACGATATATTGCGTCCTTATCCGAAAATTCTTTCAAAAATCCTCTGAGTCTGATGTTCCGCTACTTCAGGGTCCGTGTTTCGGTTCCACAGTTTGTGTACTTAGATGTGTAGTTAGATCAAGTATTTATATAGCTTGAGTTTTGTATAGCTCGTATAGCTTCGTGTATAGGTTGTATGGGCAGGAGTGTGGATTTAAAAAGTTTCAACATGCCTAAATACGCCCATAACTCTCTCTCTTATCTATGGACTAATCAGGTTTTCGCTACTACTTGTACTTCCAATATATGTTAAACCACCACTTTAAAAACGAACTCCTGAAAATGAAAATTATCCGGCTTTCTTCTTGAGTCCCAGGGCGATACTAACATGTACTCGGTCTTCGCTTCGTTAACAATCTTGTCCCTTATACTTAACACGTTCACGCCGGGACTGTAATTCATGCTCCTCGCCCATTGGAGGCTGAACTTAATGATTTTCGCTCTATCGGATAGGAGTTATTCAAGGGCATTATGCAGTATTCACGATCCAACAATAATAAAATGAACAATACAATCCTACCTCGTTATACGTCATCGTGGAAAGTTTTGTGATTGACTAAAGTGTCCGATTCGGCAGTCTAGTGCGGGCCACCGGTGGTACACCCCAGCGTGAACGTGAATCTAAGGTCTTCACTCCACCAGTCTGAACGTTCCATTTTAATTATTTTTACCAACAAAATCGTTTCCCTTTTATAGGTTGCGTAACCCAAGGAGGGTCTTGCAAACGCAATGAGGGTCTTTAGGTTACGTTGGGTCGCTTACGTAACTTCATTTTGAACGTCAATAGTAGACTATAACGTGGCAGCCTTCGCCTCAATGGGGACCGTTTTGCTAATTCAATTGGCCAACTTTGTTATGATTAGGTAATATCTTTAATGAAACTGGGTGAATTGATGTTTGATTGATTAGCATTGTTTATAATTAATCGATTTATTAATCTAAAACTGTGGTGAATTGTGTAAAATGTATACAAAATTCCTACTTTATTCTGTTTACATTTATGTTCTATATTTCCATGACGGGATTAGAAATCACTACGTATACTATCTACTATATCCATTGTGTATATTATTTATTTTTAAAAACAATTTGTTGGGTTGGAAAAAAAATCTGGTGCGATGCTCGCAACACACAACTTTCACTTACCAACTTAATTTGCTTAGAAATTGACGTGTTTTGTTGAATGCCATTTCTCAAAGTCACAAATTTTTCCACATTCATTAACTTATTTTCGTTTTTTAGAAAGTCAATGGGGGTTTCTCATGACTCAGGGGTGCTCCGTACCTCCACAGCTAACTAGAGTGCGAGGGCGAGGAGTTGGCGATAGTGGTGGTTCCTAGTGGGGTCGGAGAAAACCATTCCCCCCTCCCTAATCTATAGTCTTAACTAATAAAGATTTTTGGACTAATTACCTATGCGAGAGGTAACTAGTCACGAAAAAAAAAAAACCGTATTAATTTGGGTTTGAAAATTCGTGAGAACTAACTAGAGCTCGCATTGACAAAGTTAGTCGTGGTAGTCAGGGGAGGGGAGGGGGGCGAATTCCCACTTCGTACTAAATGCCTGTTCTTTTGTCAATCCAAGGCACCGATATGGCCAACTAAAAACGGACAATGCCTTGTTTGTAAATGAGCTTGATTTGGTCACATCATGTCAGCCTATCGACAACCCACCCAAGTATACAATAAGAACAAGCATATTGATTATTTCGAAAGACGGCTTGAGGTCGATGCAGAGGTAGATCGGATACACGTTATTTGCTTTTTTAAATAGTATTTCTAAACAGTTTTAAAGATATTTTGCATAGATAAATATTATGTGTCACTTAACAAGCGTGTGGTGATTATTGATCAAGTGTGAATTGCCTTTTTTTTTTAAATGTGTAATATAATTACTGAAGTGTGCTGGTGCGTTATCAATTCCCAGGAAGAAACCGACCAACCCCCATCGCTTCATTAAGTCAGCTTGCACCACGATCATTCAATTGTAACAAAACAGGTATAGTACGGTAAAAAGTACAGAAAGAAAAAATACCTTAACAGAAAACGAAGTAATAGATATTTTGAATGGAAAATGTTGGAAGGCGTTATTTTTGTATTTAAAGGAGTCTTTAAATTATAGGCAATTTCGAATTAACGAACTTAATATAAGAATTGAAATACGATTACACAAATTGGGACAAAAAGGTTATGGGATTATAGTTTTATGAAAGTATTATATTAATATTGAGTTTATTATAGTTTTGTTGTATTTTATAGATTACTAGCTGTATATCCCGGTTTCACCCGGGGAATTTCATTTTTCTAATAAACATGAACAAATTTAAAGTGAGATCATAACGATTTTTATAACAATAAAGAATATCAGCTGAAGATCGGCTGAAGTTATGCAATTTTAATATGGACAGGTGTTCGCACCTGGTATGAAAGAACTACTGGCGAAATTTGGAGAATTTAGGATAAACGGTATGGATTTCTATAAAGAACAAACAAACAAACAGAAATATTGGTCTGCAGTTTCAGCTTCTCGCAAATCGGCTTGCCTAAGCCTCTGTGGCGCAAGGCGTGCCTCGTATTCCAGGGCAGACTCAGTTTCCCGCGATTCTGTCTGTCTATGCCTCTGTTGTTCAATCCTATTTTGATGTTCGTCGAGAGTTTCAGCTGCTCTTATTTGACGTTGTTTTTTAACTTTTGAGCTCACTACTTCTATTGAAGCTCGCTTCTTAGGAGGCATTTATAAAAAATAAATTCACCATACATGTAAATAAACGTATGTATTGTAATGTTAAAAAAAAAAAAGCATAAAACATATGGTTTAAAAATCCCAGAACTCGACGCCAACCAAGGGACGGTCTTACCGGGCATTGTTGGCCTCTTCAAAATCTATAAAATGATTTTTTAGGCCGTTTTTTCGACTCAAACGGTCGATTTCGTAAAAAAAAACCATTGTAAAGCGAGATCATGACGAATTTTTTAACAATAAAGAATATACCAAGAGATTGGCTGAAGTTATGCAATTGTAATATGGACAGGTGTTCGCACCTGGTATAAAGAACCACTGAGCGAAATTTGGAGAATTGGAGGACAAACGGTACGGATTTCTATAAAGAACAAATAAACAAACAGAATTTCAACTTTATTTATATAGATTAAAATGTTGGCTTATGTTTTATATAAAAGGTAATTTTATTCGTTATCTGTTTATAATTTTATTAATACCAAAGGTTTGCTATTTTAGTTAGATAGACCAAAACAAACAAAAAAAAAAAAAAAAAAAGAGGAAAAGAATATTCTATTTAGTATTTTTGTCCATTAAGCTGATTCCCTGGCAGACGGTATATCCATGCCAGGATTGGGGTTTTGTATATAAAAAAAAAGTTAAAAAAAAAAAATATTGTAAATAAAGTACATATATCTATCTATCTATTGATTATTTCTTAGTGATTTTCGAAATAGGTACAGTATAATTTTATTGAGGATACTAACGAATTAAAGATTTTGAATAATTCTTATTCAAATAAATCTATATGTTTTTGATTTTCAGAAAAGAGGTGGCCGACTATCATCGGTGCCGGTATCGGGATGGGATGGGCCTCTGAAAATTGTGAGAGAGAACTTCGATCCTGCTTCAGTTCAGAAGTAAGCGATTAGTTTTCATCCATTGATTAGCAATAATAAGACTTGGGTGGCGGGATGGCCGAGTTGACAAAAGCGTTAAAAAATACGCATGGCAACATATGATTGGGAACCCGAAGATAGCAAGTCCAAAACCCAGAGTCAGGAGAGATGTACTAATACTCGGAATCATTCCCCCACACTCTCCTCTAGCCCGGGAAACCCCGTATAGCCTAAAATGCGAGGAAGGGGAGGAACAAAAAAAAAAGTAGCATAAAGGGACATTAAACAAATCAAACAAACGAACGAGCTTTTATCTATCTGGAACTAAATAGACAGGCAGTGGACAGCCTTGTTTAGATCTTTCACATTCACACTAGAGATATGGCTTACAAATCCCTATTCGTTTCAAGATATGTGCGTTGTCTTGGTTGTTGATGTATCCGTTGTTTCATGATTTCGTCTTCTAATTAGTACTAAGCTCTAGGTTGGTTAATAGTAGTCCTAGTTTAATGTATGTCGGATTGAAGTATGTCACATATAATTAATAGTCGCTTAGAAAACATAGTTTCCTTTTTACACAGTTAGACGAGGGATGTTATAAGCCGCAATGTCCGAGAGCGTTTCGGACTTCGAGCGTCCATAACCTCAAGTCGCGTCAAAACTTGAAAAATTTAAGAAAAAAAGACACTGGTTTGAATTTCGGCTTTGAGGGTTGAAATTTATTTCGTGGCGAGCCCACTGAATAAGTTTCGACCTCCTTACCCTGTTTAGAATAGCATAGACAACCATGTTTGAGTCCGTCTTCTCGATCCTGGACTTAGACTCTTTATTTTATTAGTTTTCAGGGGCAAAGTGAAGTGAAAACGCACTAACACGTTGCTCTCTTTTCACTATAAATAGTCAAATACCTGCAAATGTGAACTTATTTAATTTAATATGATAAATAAAGTTTTATATTTACTTCTCTATTGGCGGTAAATATGTAGTAGTAAAACTCCCAAAACAAAAACCATGGCTAACGTTGTTTTTCACGACTGCCAAACCGAATACAAACCAAATACCGGCCGAATACATCCCCAATATCCTAATCACGATAAAATTAGACCTGATCTCCCTTCCTTGTACAACGCAATTCAAAACTCATTACTCGAAGAGGCAAACACAATCACTAAAATAAATTCGCAATCCAGCAACCGATCAGGGTAGCTTTGTTTACTTTAACATGGTTGCTAAATGGAGGATTTTCATGGCATATTGGAATAGAATAGAATCTATTTATCTCCGGAGAACACCTCTTACAAAGGGAGTCTTTTTAAGTATTAATATAAATAAGTAAAGTATATGAAGGTTATGTTACTTATTTACATATATATATATATATATATATAATAGGGATAGAACAGGGAGTTTTTATATACCTATAAAAAAAAAATTAAAATTAAAGAGTATTAAAATGACATCGCTAGCTTGTGCTATGTGATTTTAATAAAGTTTTCTTTTCTTTTCTGTGATTTTAATAAACTTTCTTTTTTTTTTTTTTATGAATTGAATAAGAAATAATACAATCTGCCACACTATTAAGGGCATTGAGTATTAGTGATCCAGTTATTCCATAATAATGTATGGATTAGAATTAATTCAATATTCAGGAATACTTAACTTTACATATATTATCGCTTGTGTTTTTTTTTTTTTTTTTTTTTTTTGTCTATAAATAAGAAATAATACGATCTTCTACACTATTAAGTCACACAAGAAAGGGCCTTGAATATTAGTGAACCATAGCGATATTTATACATTATAAATATAATTTATGCATGATAATAGATTATACATTATAATTAAATTTATACATTATAGTTTATACATATATATATATATATATATATATATATATATAGTTATATATTTATACATTACAATTGTAATTTTTACATTTGTATATTTAGTTATACATCATTGCTATTGAGTATTAGTGATAAATTATTATGCAATAATGTATGGATTAGAATTAGTTTAAGAAAATGAAGATTCAGTAATATTTAACATTACATATAGGTATTATCGCTTGTGGGATATTTCTTTTTTATTTTTTTGTATTGAATAAGAAATAATACAATCTTACTAACTATTGACTCACGCAATAAAGGTTATTGTGTATCAGTGATTCAGTAATTGCATAATAATCTTTGAATTAGAATTTGTTTAATATTCAGGAATATTTAACATTGCACATATTATCACTTGTGAAAAAAGGTTAATCCCAAAAAATATTTATTTTACTTCAATATTAATATTACAATTTAAACATTTCTCAGAGCTGAATATAATGTGCGCCCATATTATCATTGATAAATATTTTATTATTGAAAAACGGAATTGGTTCCAAACAATTATATGAAAAAGTAAATATATGACCAGTGAGCTTCCAGCTTAAAACGTTAATGAAATATTCTATATTTATTTCTGATTAATTAATTTATTTCCTATGCCTGGTTTAGTAATTATTTATTTATGTATTGATATTTAGAACACCGATAATCGTTAAAAAATGTTTTGTCATGAATTTCCTTAAACTTTAATTCAGATATAGTCTCCTATGTATGTTGTTAATTCTGTAAGCATGAAAATAAATAAAATAGATTCAAGTTAAAGTTAGGATAGTGACTTAATTATCTCGTACGTCGGCAAGAAATGGTTACAACCCAAGGTATGTTAATATTAGAGTTCTGCATACCGTTGAAATCAGATTGACAAAACTTGCAATGCCCCTGGATATAGTCGCAATAGTATTAATAGTTCCCTTTGCTTAAGGCCCAATTTACCATATTCCTTTATAGACGGTATGATCGTGTTAACGCTGGTACAGGGCTAAATTTGAGTTACAGTTAGTACCAGTCGTACTAACTGCCCTTATGGTAGACTATTTGTAATCAAGACTATTTCCCCTAGTCTTAGTTTGTAGGTACATAGTAAAGTTGAGAATGCAGTGTGTTTTGAGTTACCACCTTCTTGCCAAAATGTTTTTTTATACTGGTTCATTCCATGTCTAATCAACACAGGTTTGAGGCTCACCATCTCAGATTTTCTTGAAATTTGGTATATGTGTACTACTTGTATCTACTAAAACAATTGTGAAATATTACTGAGATATGTCTACCCGTTTTTACTTTCACTTACATATATATGAAATATATAGTAAGTGGAAGTATTGCGATCGTGAAAAATTTCGACTTCGGGTTTTCAACGGAAATACACGTTTTGGGGTCCCCTGAGTCCAATTAACCAAGTCCCGCGAAATGGTCTGTGTGTGTGTGTGTGTGTCTGTGTCTGTGTTGAACAGACTTGCTCAAAAACTATAAACCGTGCGAACCTGAAATTGGGTATTTAGTGTAGGGGTGTGCCCGCGATGTGACGGCAAAAATTTCATCAAAATTCCTCAAAGGGAGGGGGTACTTTATTTAATAACTTTTTAAGGTTTTTTCGATTTTCTCAAAAACGGCTCTAACGATTTTGATTAAACTGAGTATTTGATCTATTTATATGCCTGAAATATGGCTGTAAAAATTTCATCAAAATTGATCAACCGGAGGGGAGACTTTACTTAATAAATTTTGTATCATTTTCACGTGTTTTTTTTATTTACTCAAAAACGGTTTTAACGATTTTGATCAAACTTGGTATTTGATGTATTTATATGCCCGAGATATGACTGTAAAAATTTCATCAAAATTGATCTACGGGAGGGGGGACTTTACTTAATAAATTTTGTATCATTTCCACGGTTTTTTTTAATTTACTCAAAAACGGCTTTAACGATTAACAAAAATAAGATATGAATGTAGAAAAATGTGTGACTTTGGGAAATGATATTTAGCAAAACACGTCGATTTCTAATCGAGGTAAGTTTGTAAGTGAAAGTTGTGTGATGCGCGCACGCACCAGATTTTTGAATTATAGGTCCAGGTCCTCAAAAATAGCTCCAGAAACAGAAAAAATAGCAGTAAATGTTTTCCAAACTAGACTAGGACTATAACATTGGTGTCGTTTTAAACAGTGCATTCCATGCCGTTTCATATATATGCAACAATGGTACTAAGAATTTTTCTTAAAACTAAATCTAAAATTTTAATTTCAATTTTCTCAAAAAAGGCATTTTTAAATTTTTTTGAAAAATAGGTAATATTATATCTATTTATACAACAAAATATAAAAGTGGGGATGAAAATTACTTCATTGATAAAAAAAAAAAATGAAAACTAGTGTAGTTAAAAATAGATGTAGATGTTTTCCAAATTTGACTAGGACAATGAGATTGGTGTCGTTTAACAACGCATTCCATGCCGTTTCATATGGTATACAACGATGTAAAGTGGTTGGCAGCACGACCTATTTAAAAAAAAATGTATATATATAATTTTCTAAAAAAAATATCTTTTTTGAGAAAATTGAAATTAAAATTTTAAACTTTGTTTTAAGAAAATTTCTTTAGTACCAACATATACATTGTTGTATATCATATGAAACGGCTTGGAATGCGATGTTAAACGAAGCCAATCTCATAGTCCTAGCCAAAATTGGAAAACATCGACAGCTATTTTTAATTATGATTTTTTCTGTTTCTGGACCAATTTTTGAGAGCTTTAGAGACCTATAATTCAAAAATGTAGACATATCTCAGTAATATTTCACAATTGTTCTAGTAGATGCAAGTAGTACACATGTACCAAATTTCAAGAAAATCTGAGATGGCGAGGTTCAAATTGATATATTTTTGTGTTGATTTGACGTGGGCCTACTGTCGTAATCAATTGGAATACTTTTTATTTTCACTTACCTATATATGAAATATATAGTAAGTGGAAGTATTGCGATCGTGAAAAATTTCGACTTCCGGTTTTCAACAGAAATACACGTTTTGGGACCCCCTTAGTCGAAATAACCAAGTCCCGCGAAATGGTCTGTGTGTGTGTATGTGAACAGATTAGCTCAAAACTATAAACCGTGGGAACCTGAAATTGGGTATTTAGTGTAGGTATATGCCCGCGATGTGACAGCAAAAATTTCATCAAAATTGCTCAAAGGGAGGGGGTACTTTATTTAATAACTTTTTACGTTTTTTTCGATTTTCTCAAAAACGGCTCTAACGATTTTGATTAAACTGAGTATTTGATCTATTAATATGCCTGAGATATAGCTGTAAAAATTTCAACAAAATTGATCAACCAGAGGGGGCACTTTACTTAATA
This sequence comes from Aelia acuminata, assembly GCA_911387785.2. Classification (NCBI taxonomy): domain Eukaryota; kingdom Metazoa; phylum Arthropoda; class Insecta; order Hemiptera; family Pentatomidae; genus Aelia; species Aelia acuminata. The sequence continues at coordinate 22,151,875 of OU426984.1, read as the reverse complement.
AATTAAGTCTCATTTTCACGTGTTTTTTTTTATTTACTCAAAAACGGATCAAACGATTTTGATCACATTCGTCATGTTTAATGAAAGTTAGGTATTCTTTAATATCAGGTAAGCTTTATCATTATTATAATGTTCTGAGGGGCCTTTAATGGGGAAGGGGCCGTTTTTGTTTTCCTTTAAAGTACCTTTGTTTTTGTTTAAATGGAGAAATTAACTGTCTCTCGTTACGCCTAAAAATAATAAATGTCTAAATTCGAAATATGAAAAAAATCAAGTAAACCTATAGAGGAGAAAAAAGGATAAATATTCCGTCAACTAGTAAAACACGATGAGCCCACGCATGCGGAGTACTCGTATTGTTCATAATTAAATCCGTTCTGTTCATTTAATGGTTATTAAATTATTATAATTAAATTGTATCATTTTCACATTTTCACGTGTTTTTTTTATTCACTCAACAACGGCTTTAACGATTTTGATCAAACTGGGTATATGATGCATGTATATGCCCGAGATACGACTGTAAAAATTTCATGAAAATTGATCAACCGGAGGGGGGGACTTTACTTAAAGAATTTTATCTAATGTTAACGTTTTTTTTTTTTTTTTCTCAAAAACGGCTTTGATGATTTTGATGAAACTGGGTATTTAATGCATGTATATGCCCGCGATGCGACAGCCGAAATTTCATCAATATTGGTGAAAAGGAGGGGGTACTTCATTTAATAAACTTTGTATCATTTTCACGGGTTTTTTATTTACTCAAAAACGGCTTTAACGATTAACAAAAATAAGACATGATTGTAGAAAAATGTGTGAATTTGGGAAATGATATTAGCAAAACACGTCAATTTCTAATTTAAGTAAGTTGGTAAGTAAAAGTTGTGTGTTGCGCGCACGCACCAGATTTTTTTTAAATGTTACAATGAGTACATTTAAGTGGCCTGACTTATACAAAACTGAAACAATTAGTTCGTTGGAGTTTTGTTTACTTTTGTTTGTTTTTTGGAAGTGTTGTATTTTTGTTTTTTTGGAATCCACACCTTTGTAATTCCATCTCTCTCTCTCTCTCTCTCTCTCTCTCTCTCTCTCTCTCTCTCTCTCTCTCTCTCTCTCTCTCTCTCTCTCCTCTCTCTCTCTCTCTCTCTCTCTCTCTCTCTCTCAACTAGTATGTAAATTCCGAATTTGCATGGAAATTTCCTTTGAGCATTAAAGGGAACGCTTATTGATTTTACAACTTGAACGCGCTGCGTGTGGAAAGAGTCGTATTCGGGTTTATTCTAGCTCTTGCTTGTATTATAATATTGTCTTCAAATAATTTATTCAAAACAATAGAATAAATTGTAAATTAAATCATTTCACAAGATTGATAAAAAAATCATTTCCGAAAAAAAAAAAAAATTGTATTAAAGAGGAAGTATAAGTCAAACCGTTGAGTCAAGAGGAATCCCTCTAATCTGGACGTGACTTGATTTGCAAATTTTTAACTTTTTTTATATTATTTAAACTCGTTCACGGTTTTTCGCTTGACTTGTATAAGAGCCCAGTGTTTCAACAATTATATTTTTATATAATTATAAATCATAAACTAATATTTTGTGTTACATCTTATTACATTAATTCCTACGTAAATGTTTTTTCTCTCTCAAGAAGGATAGTTGGGATGTGGAAATTTTACTAGCCCATACTAGTATATAGGAGCGGATATAGCATGAAATTGCGGGGGGGGGGGGAGGAGTCATGACATGGCTGACAGCACCATTTTTGTATGAGATTATTACCTCGTACTTAGGATTGCGATATAAACAACTTAAAGTGTTATGTTCAGGGCATTTTAACTACCTAATTGCATTATTCGTTTAAAAATTCAAAATATTAAAAAGCCAAAATATTCGCGAGGGTTCCTGACCCCGTGACCCCATGCTAGCAGATTATTAAGCCCTGAATTAATAATAATCACCTACGACGGCTAACTTAGTGAAGATGACGGTACTTAAAACTCTTGAAGTACCTACTATCCGGTGACTTGAAGAGGTCTTGATCGAGTTGATGTTCATCAAACTTAGCATTAATGATCTCATTGCTTAACTTAATCTTGCTAATTAATAAAATTGACGAAATATGTGTAAATATTTTACGTACATTACTGATTACGATTTTTTTTTTTTTTTTTTTTTTTTTTGAGAAATTTATGGCTGTCCTCTTTTATAATATTCAATATTGTAAATTATCATGGTCTTTGTAGACTTATTCTGGCGTTAAAATATTTTATTTTACATACTTAATTGCTCGGACTTTGAAAAAAAAAAAAAAAAATTGAAGCAGATAAAGTCATGAAATTTATTTTATTTTTTTTTCTACTTACATTATATTAAAAAATCTGGTGCGTTCGCGCAACACACAACTTTTACTTACCAACTAATTTAGATAAGAAATTGACGTGTTTTGTTAAATATCATTTCCCAAAGTCACACCTTTTTCTACATTCATATCTTATTTTTGTTAATCGTTAAAGCCGTTTTTGAGTAAATAAAAAAACCCGTGAAATCGTTACAAAATTTATTAAGTAAAGTCCCCCCATCGGTTGATCAATTTTGATGAATTGTTGGCTATCACATATTTGGCATACATACATCAAATACCCAGTTTGATCTAAATCATTAAAGCCGGTTTTGAGTAAATAAAAAAAACACATGAAAATGATACAAAATTTATTAAGTAAAGTCCCCCCTCCGGTTAATCAATTTTAATGAAATTTTAACAGTCATATCTCGGGCATATACATACATCAAATACCCAGTTTGATCAAAATCGTTAAAGCCGATTTAGAGTAAATTAAAAAAACACGTTCAAATGTTACAAAATTATTAAGTAAAGTCCCCCCTCCGGTTAATCAATTTTGATGAAATTTATGCTGTCACATCGCGGGCATATACCTACACTAAATACCCAATTTCAGGATCGCACGATTTATAGTTTTTAAACTAGTCTGTTCACACACACACACACACACACACACACACACACACACACACACACACACACACACACACACACACACACACACACACACACACACACACACACACACAGACACACACACACAGACCATTTCGCGGGACTTGGTCATTTCGACTCAGGGGACCCCAAAACGTGTATTTCCGTTGAAAACCGGAAGTCGAATTTTTTCACGATCGCAATACTTCCACTTACTATATATTTCATATATAGGTAAGTGAAAGTAAAAATGAATCTGATCTATCTAGAACTGGGCTACCCCCGTCCATTACATATGGTTTAGAATAGTTCTGGACGATTTTCCGAACGAACTGTTGGGACAAACTGTAAAACAGTTGGAACAAACTGTCATAGTACATGTTTGTAACTACGATGTTCGAATACCATCTACGGTGGCCTAGAACCCTCCCTGCAGTTCTTCCTCAGAATAAATATAAGGAGCGAGGACTGGAGAGTTAGTCTTGTTCTGAAGCTCAAGTCATATGGTTGGTTATTTCTATTTTACTTATGTTATAACGTTGAAATTTTTGTAACCTTCTTAATTGTTTGTTTCAATATTTGTGTTCTCATTATACGAGTATTATACTCGTATTATATGTGTGGTATTGAAAAATGTTTTCTTCATTGAATAAAAATTCTTTAACCCACAGAATCTTTACAGTATGAGATTTCCTAAACTAAAGATTTAAAATTGACGGTGAATATTTTAGGTTGGAAATAAATACGGTAAGACTAAATATCTGTCATCCGGTGTGAATAGGGTTGTCTTATTTTAGCCCAAAATGCTATCGTGAAAATAAACTGGCTACAAGAAAGCATAAAGGCTGTATCTTCGTAGTAAATAATTTTATAAGTCAGGCATTCATTTGAAATGAAGTCATAATAATTCGCGGTATTAATTGTTTTCATAATTTGTGTGGCATTGGAAATTGTTGTTTTCTTTGACTAAAAATAGTGAACACATATAACTGTTACAATATAATTATATTGTTCATTTTACACATATTTAAAAACAGTAAATACATATGTGATATTAATCATTTATTGTATAAATGGTTTGATTTAATTTTTTTTTCTTTTAAATGATAATTTATTTTCTAGTAACCCACTGAAAAAAAATGTTCAAGTAATTTTCATACTTAATCGTGGCCCTTGTCCAGGAATATATTTTCATATCTGTAAACCGCCATCTGATGAGGTTAGATATTTAGGTCTTAGGACTAAAACGTAAAGAACTAAACAAACGATACGGTCTTTTATCCAGACTACTTGACAGACGTTCAAAATTATCTTTAACAAATAAACTCACATTATACAAAGTCTTACTAACACGGATATGGACTTACGGGATAGAGTTGTTGGGCTCTGCAAAATCGACCTGCATCTAAAGAATACAGTCTTTTCAGTCTAAAGTTTTGCCAAGAATAGTTGATGCACCATTATATATTAGCAGCGATATAATACACAAAGACTTAGACATGCGAACATTTTCGGAAACAGCCAAAGAAAATTATAATAGCTTTCACCAAAGATACGATACGATCAATACGAACCTTCTGACGGAACACTTAAGATGCTCACTACTTCGACTACGCAGGCGGTGCCAAAGATACTTGCTGAGCTGGTTTGTTATTTCCGCAAGGAACGCTCATAGCGTATCAGTGCTCGTAGCGCTCGTAGCAGTCAGCATAATTTGCTCATTTCAATTAATGTGTAGATCGCAAATTTATAATTGTTAAATGTTTGTCATTTAATAAATAAATAATAACCCGCTCAATGTATGCATAACCTTTAGCTATAATTTAATTCATTATAACTATCATAAATTTATTTTAAGACTCACATTAACATTGTCAAAACACATTAACACTGCTAATAAACAATTTGAACAGAAATAATAGATAAGTTTCAAAGATAAAACTAACTGCAGTAATAATTTTATACATATTATAGTCCATAATCAGGTAATAATACTAACTTTTGCTTTTATTTTTTTTAATGTTCCGATTTTGTTTTTAGTGAAAAACTGGACTACTGCTGGAGCTGTAATAAAGCTGAAGCTGTAATAAAGTGTGATTTTTATCAACCTATATTCAATTTTATATTTATTCATTATTTTTTAGTTCACTATACGAGTGTCTACCGCTCCTAAACATAAAATTTAAGATACATAATGTAAGGACTTATGTAAAATAATAGAGAATTTAATTCGTCTATAGATTTCTCAAAATTTTAACTTTAAAAAATCAAATATAATTATTTGCTAGATTTCATTTAAAAAAAAAAAAGATATTTTGGATTATGTTTTTAATATATTATTCAACGAGTTTTAATCTATTTTAAAATTAAGTAATTAGTTTTACGAAGGATTTCATGGTACAAAACTTTTATATGTAACATTTTTCATCTCGAGCAGATGTTTTCGATTTGGTGGTGTTGGAACAATGGCGTGATTCATATTTTCGACAAAAAATGTTTAAAACTGCCCTATATTTTTTCGGTTTAGCAGTTAAGGAAAGCTTTAAAACGATGCCTGATTCATAAAATTTGATGAAGTATTAAGGAAGTTATGGCGTACCGACAAAAAAAAGGTTTTGAGAAATAATATACACTAGCTGACCCGTACGAACCATTCGCACTCTAACCTACCTAAATCCCACTTAACTTAAATGCACACCGTATATTCAGCATCGTTTCTTTTATCGGGGGACCGGGTGGAAAACAAAAGGAGCCATGAGTAACCTGTAATATAGAGAAGAGTTGAGGTTAGAAGGTGAAATACTTAAATCAAATATCTGACTTATATAGATGACAATTCTCAGCTTTTTTTAACGGTTGGGTCAATCCCCAATTTTACTGTTTTATAACATTTCCTCATTACTACAAGTATTTTGTTTTTATGTGAGAGGATACACGATCCTACGAGGAAAAGGGGGACTAATTTTATTCGCAGAGGGCCAAACAACCGAAGGAAACCAAGTTATATGTTCTCATAGAGAAAAAATTCCCTTGAAAGTTAGTGTACTAGTGTAAAGCAGAATTTGTTTAACCCTGGCACACTTACACCTCACAAGAAGACAAAACTCTCCTGGAAGACAAATGGAACGAGGAAGCTAAATACTAATCCATAATAGTATGTCATGTTGCTAACACACTGTACTGAAAATGTACAGTTACGTATGGTAACATGGTATGGTTAAAATGAAAATATATATATTTCTGAAAGGAAATAATATTAATAATGAAGGCTTTACGAACCCAAAGGTTCGAAGCTGACATTAAAACTCGCTCCCTGCACACCTGTATCCACCGACCGCCATCCAGACCCAAAAAATCGGCCTTAACGCAATCCTCTCACCTCCGTCTCGGCCTACTCCTCGGAAGTTTTTTATTCTCCTCGCTGCTGTCACGTCAATTATATTTTACGTGGTATAGTTCACTTAGTTCAGCGTCTAAATTCTTCGGTTAGATCATCCCTCTTCGGTCCAAATATTCTACGCAGTGCTTTATTTTCAAAAACCATAAGCCGTTGCTCATCCCTCATTGTCAGCGGCCACGTTTCGCATCCGTAAAGGACCATTGGAAGAATAATTGTTTCGTGAATCCTAATTTTTGAGTTTGGGTAAGTTAAGTTTTTAAGGTTCTATAAGAAAAAGTAATATAAAGGGAGTTGCTAAGAGGATTGGCTTACAATCAAATGCTAGAAGACACTTAAATGATCATATATCGTCATTAAGGAAGATTCGACCATAAAGGTCTAATTTAATGGCGTGATGACTAACTTGGCTAAAGGAGTGAGTGCTATTTATGAGCGGGGCCGTTGTATTTATGAAGGCAATAAAGGATGAAAAGACCGAATCTTAGCCAGACTTTGGCAATAACCTTGTTAAAGATATAGCCAAGAGGACTCGGCCGCTGGGTCTTGATAAATGGACTTAAGGTAGCAAAAGAAGTCCTTACATTCTCTTGTCCTTGGCTGATTTCAGACATTTATAAATAATTTCGATAAATCAACGCCAACCCCTCTTTCTTCCATTTCGAGGTAATGGTCGATACTTATTGAATCGAACTCGCTGAATCCATTGAAACTATTAACATAATCTCTCCTCTAAGGGTTCACGAGGTTTTAATATTAATAAAGTTCTAAGTCGAGTGTTGAAAATGAAAATGGACTTAGGACAGTCTGGCTCAGAGATTTATTGTGACTTTTATTGAAGGTTACAAATTTCATAATTTTTTTCTGTATTTTCATAAATTATTTTATAGCATTTAATGAAATTTATAACTGTATAAAATAATAAATCTAGGAAATGTGAATACAAAGATAAAAATAATGACATGAATAAACTTTTAGTTAAAGTATCCATCGGTAGATCTCTAATAATAATTATAAATTAGAAGGTCCCGAGGCAATTTTCTTTTCAGAGGCATCGATGGGTAGTTAGGAAATTAGGAGAAAGCTAGTATGGAAACAAGAGGATTGCGATGAGTAAGGAGCTTTTTGTGAAACGATTGGTTCTGGACTTGGCGATATATCCACATCGGCGATATATGAGACAGCCATGGTCTTCATGAATAGTTTTATCAGTGACAAAATAAGAAGCCGTAAGCATTTTTTTGTAGGATTTTGGATTGTAAGGATTGGATACGAGAGCAGTTTAATATAGCCCATTAGCTCGTTGATAAATTACAAAAAAAATAATCAATTTTGCAGCACACATCACAAAAACTTTTGCTCAAAAATCTGCTTTTAATAGTGATACATATTTCCATTTGTAAGGATGTAAAATTATAAACGTTATGACATTCATTTAAAACGTTTTATTGTTTCCTTCCTTCTAATATGTGGATAATTTTTCAGAAAAGAGCAAAAATTATAATTTTACATACATTACTTTTCAATTAATTACAAAAAAAAAAACCTGTTGCGTGCGCACAACACACAACTTTCACTTACCAACTTACTTAGATTAGAAATTGACGTGTTTTGCTAATAATCATTTCCCAAAGCACACATTTTTCTACATTCATATCTTATTTTTGTTAATCGTTAAAGCCGTTTTTGAGTAAAAAAAAACAAACTGAAAATGATACAAAATTTATTAAGTAAAGTCACCCCTCCCGTAGATCAATTTTGATGAAATTTTTACAGTCATATCTCGGGCATATAAATACATCAAATACCAAGTTTGATCAAAATCGTTTAAACCGTTTTTGAGTAAAAAAGAAAAAAACACGTGAAAATGATACAAAATTTATTAAGTAAAGTCCCCCCCCCGGATAATCAATTTTGATGAAATTTTTACAGTCATATTTCGGGCATATAATTCGATCAAATACTCAGTTTAATCAAAATCGTTAGAGCCTCTTTTGAGAAAATCGAAAAAAACTTAAAAAGCTATTAAATAAAGTATGCCCTCCCTTTGTGCAATTTTGATGAAATTTATGCTGTCACATCGCGGGCATATACATACACTAAATACCGAATTTCAGGTTCACAAGGCTTATAGTTTTTGAGCTAGTCTGTTCACACACACACACACACACACACACACACACACACACACACACACACACACACACACACACACACACACACACACACACACACACACACACACACATACACACACACTCACTCACTCACTCACTCACTCACTCACTCACTCACTCACTCACTCACTCACTCACTCACTCACTCACTCACTCACTCACTCACTCACTCACTCACTCACTCACTCACTCACTCACTCACTCACTCACTCACTCACTCACTCACTCACTCACTCACTCACTCACTCACTCACTCACTCACTCACTCACTCACTCACTCACTCACTCACTCACTCACTCACTCACTCACTCACTCACTCACTCACTCACTCACTCACTCACTCACTCACTCACACACACACACACACACTCACTCACTCACTCACTCACTCACTCACTCACTCACTCACACACACACACACACACACACACACACACACACACACACACACACACACACACACACACACACACACACACACACACACACACACACACACACACACACACAGAGACCATTTCGCGGGACTTGGTTATTTGGACTCAGGGGACCCCAAAACGTGTATTTCCGTTAAAAACCGGAAGTCGAAATTTTTCACGATCGCAATACTTCCACTTATTATATATTTCATATATAGGTAAGTGAAAGTAAAAATAAATAAAAAACCATATTAGCCCGCAAAAGAGAAGAAAAATAAGATTGTTACCTGGTTTAATTGTTATAAGGGAATTACTATAATATATAGGCTATTGATGCAACCTTTGAAAATACCTAGAGACGCAAAATCAAGTATAATAAAAATAAACAGAATAGATTATAAAATATCTAAAACTGAAAATACTAACATTGTTAGAACTGATATTGGAAGTCAAAGAGTCGATTGAGATTTTAGAATAAAATAAAGGCTTAACGAACCGACACCACCAATCACTCCCTACACACCTCCCTCCTGCTCCCCCCGTTCAAGTCGTCCAAAGCTTTGGGTTTCCCCATAATAATTCCACTCACCTTATAATATTTCTATCAGTCACTGAATTACTCTGGACTCGACAAAGTAAATATATAAATAAAATTTTTATTTTATCTACTTATACAATGTTCATATTTATTTTTACTATCTTTTATATAATGATTGGATTTAGATGGTATGCCATGTATTCATACCATCAGCTGGATTTTGTAACTTTTTATTGTTATTAATCTCATTTTCTGGCAATGATGCTTTACATGTTGCTTGTATATTTGTCTTAATTTTAGCCCTGATGAAGATCAACAAGTTGGATCGAAACGTAGACTCTTTAAACAAAAAACTTTTGGACTGAAAATCCTGATTATTACTATATATCCTATCTTAAAGAAAACAGTTCACCATTACACACCTCTAAAATTTTACATATATGTAGACTTGGGTGAAACGAATGACTTTGTCATATCAAATCTAGAAAGAGTGAAACACTTTAGATACCTTGGATCCATATTGGAAAGTAATGGCTGTACAGACTGTGAAGTGAATAAAAGAATAATCAGTGGCCGAAAAGTCATTGGTATGCTGAATTCTCTTCTCTGGAGGAGCAATATTCTTGGCAAAACCAAAAATTAATGTACAGACCACAGCAAAAAAAGACTTTTGACGGTAGAAATGGATTTCCGGAGGAGGTCGCCCAAGATTTCAAGGATATATACCATATAAAAAACAGCCAGATAAGAGAAAAAATTAACGTTAAAGAAAATATACTTGAAGCAATAGAAAAAAGAAAATTAAAATTGTATGGCCACGTGAAAAGAATGGGTTCGAATGGAATACCATAAATGATATTGGAATGAGAAGCAGAAGAAAGAAGTAAATGGGGAAGACCACTTTTACAGTGGGTAAATAAAGTGAAGTAAAGAACGGTCCTGGATGGCCGGGCATGGATTGAGGGAAGAGGAAACGGAAGACAGGAAGTGTGGAAGAAGAGTTTGGTTGAGGGACACTTCAAACATAAAGAAATCCTTAATAAATATATACTGAAGTATAATTAAAAAAAAAAGTGCCAAGATTGAAGTTTTAAAGGAATCGATAATCAATTATAAACTTGAAAAATTCAGTGGAGCAAACTGTCGTGGTGGTGGGTGCGGGGGGGGGGGGTTACTGTAGAGTCGGAAAATCCATTGGCGTTTTAGAGACCCTCGCCCCCCCCTCCCGTCAGCTGTGCTCGAACCCCGAGCCTATTGACAAGTTAATCAGTGACCCGCAAACAGGATTGGATAAAGGAGCAAAAAATAAAAACTCTGATTGGCTCAGTGACATGGTTCGCTACACAGGGCTACAGATGCTGTTGGGGATGGGATGGAAAAAAAAAAAAATCTTAACGATACAATGAAATTCGGTCTCATTGGATATTCCGGTCATGGCCTCTTATCAACTGATCAAAAGAAAAAAAAAATGTAACTTACTTTAAAACAATTTTCTTTATTTTATTATTTTTCTTTTAGACACGATTTTTGGTGGGATTTTATGTATAAGTTTGTAAGAAATGAAAATGTCCGATAAAATGGGTGAAAAAAGCCGAAGGTTCAATGCTCCGTAGCTCCAATCGCTGATTGGATCCATGGATAGCAATCGATTGGTGAAAATTTTGAAGTATCGATAGAGAGAGAGAAAAATAAGTTTTTAATTATTATCAAATTTTACAACATACATACGCACGAATTTACACATGATTTCGTATATATCGTCCTTAAAATCAACAATTTATATTTATTTGATCATTGTATTCTTCTATATAAATAAAGTTGAAATTCTGTTTGTTTGTTCTTTATAGAAATCCATACCGCTTGCCCTAAATTCTCCAAATTTCGCTCAGTGGTTCTTTAATACCAGGTGCGAACACCTGTCCATATTAAAATTGCATCTTCAGCTGACATTCTTTATTGTTATAAAAATCATAATTATCTCACTTTACAATGTTTTTTTTTACGAAATCGATCGTTTCTTTAGAAAAATGAAATTCCCCGTTTGAAACCTGGATATACAGCTAAAATCTTTGTATATAAAGATGAAATCCTGTTTGTTCTTTATAGAAATCCATACCATTCTCCAAATTTCGCTCAGTGGTTCTTTCATACCAGGTGCGAACACCTGTCCATATTAACATTGCATAACTTCAGCCGATCTCTGGGTATATTCTTTATTGTTATAATAATCGTTTTGATCTCGCTTTACATTGGTTTTTACAAAATCGACCGTTTGAGTCGATAAAAGTCTCACTTTATAGATTAAAAAAAAAAAAGAAATTCTCCGGGTGAAACCGGTATATACAGCAAGTTTAGAATTAATGCAAAAAAAAAAATATATATGGATGATTTTGAGTTTGATGGTAGGAAAAAATAAGAAAAAAACCTACAATAAAAATAAACTAAAAGTAAAAAGAATTAAATCAATGAAAATGAACAAAATAAACTTATTAAAGGAATATATAAATACATAAGCATGGAAGAAATACAGACATGAGAAATTATTAGTTTAATAATATATGATTGGTTCGTTTGTGTGTGTAGCGTTTGAGCCAGTTTTTGTTGTAGTTTCCTATTTCTTTTATTAATGTGTTTGTAGAGGCTGTTGTATTACTGCAATATTTGGAGCTATGTGAAAGGACAAAGTGTCCGATTGTGGGTAGATCTAGGAATTTGATCATGGAAGATATTTTCGTGTAACGGGGATAGTTGACAATGATTCCCATACAAAGGTTCCGTATTCTTTCGAGTTTTTTATAGTTAGGTTATTAATGAACGAACGAGGGATTTATAAATAATAAATTTGAGCGTCAAATAGTAAATACTATTTTTTGCCAGAAGTATCGATATCTCTTTTCCTATAACACTGTTATGTATCAAAATCTTCCTTTCAACAAAAATGTTCTTCCATTATGGTTTGAAGTGTGATGAACACCAATCCGAATTCTGGAAATCTTTATCAGGCACCATTTATTGTCATATTTGTGTTTTAAAACACAAAACACGGCTGGGATGTAAAGAAAAAACTACAGCTTTTGGCTTTAACCCCTCAAAAGTAAAATTCAAACAACGCTTAGGTTATTTTTTTTTTCTATTTGTAATTATTATTAAGCGTTTTAAATCTTTAAATTGAAGTAAAGGTTTGTAATAAGGCGTGTATTTGAACTCGGTTGCACTTAGTGAGTTGTCGTGTGTTTTATTTGTGTGACGGTGAAAACACTTTGAAATGCAAGTATTTATCCTGATTTTGCAACAATTGGAGGATATTAAAGCATGATACAGGTCATGCAGTTTGATTGTGCGCATTGTTGGGATAGAATCTATGTAATCGATGAACTATTTGTCGTGAAATTTACCTTCGTCATATTTTTTATTTTTTTTTTTTTTAAATGGTTTGGTTGATTATTTGTAGTTGATATAGGCTACATTTTAAAGGGTTCTCATATTTACTTTTGATCAAAATGGCAACTGTGTCGCTAAGTGTAATGTGCCGCTCGGGGGGACATTCTTGCTATGAATAAATATTTTCCATCGGAAAAATATGTTTTCATTTTGTAAAAATATATTTCACTGTTATTATAAAAATAATTGTATACATTTATCATATTAGTTTCATTTTTACCACAAACACCTTGTTTCATACCATAAAGTTATGTTTATTTAATCTAGGTGCACAAATTACCAGCACGACTGGAAATATTCTCAAAAGGTACCTAATAGAAAAACATTTTTAAAGACCTACTAGATTTAAGTACAGTAGGGTTCCGATTAACCGAGTCGATGGGGACCAAGGTTACCTCGGTTAATCGAAATAATCGGTCAAACGGAACCATACCAATACCAACTGAATACGTAGGTTATTTTTAAATAAAAAATACATATATGCTTAAAAACCTAATAAATACTTAATAATAATGCCCAATAACAATAATAATAACAGAAATTATGAAACTATTTTGTTTAAAAAGAAATCTTTTATTATAGGTTGTTTAAATGAACTCATATACATACACATACCCCCCCCCCCCCAGACTTGGCACCTCGGTTTATCAGGACGTCGGTTGACCGGACCTCGGTTAATCGGAACCCTACAGTAGTAGGTTTTTGTTGTTATTATTGACAATTTCTTTACCAAATACCAGATTTTGGTAAAGATATTTACCAGATTATGTTTTCTGTAAACTTTAACTTTCTGTAAAAGATTTATTGAACAGTTAAGCTTGAACAGTTGGGTTCGGTCTATAGTACTAATCTCAAAAACTACAATTTTGATTTCAAAAATTCTCTTTGCGTTCCATAAGCCGTATTATCATTTAGGATTATCCATAGGATCATCATTTATGGACAACACTGACCATGTATGCTCCCCGAATTGCAGAATAACTATTAATATCTATCAAAATAGATCATTATATTATTTTTCTGCATAGGTTTTTCAGTTTCTTCATGTGAGTGAACATACCTAAATTGTATGTTGTGTTATTTCTCTGCTTTAGTTTCACAGGATAGGTTCAAAGACTGCTTTTCTTCAATTTAAGACAAAATTTTGAAATTTCACTGTGACATCGTCCGATTAGCCATAGCAGCATAAAACAGCTTTAAACAAAGAAACAATCATCTACTTCAACTATGACGCTAAATCAAGCAAACTAACGTAGCAACAAGTAAATCAACGTATTGTAAACAAAAAGTAGAACAAGAATATCGATTGACAAGCAATTCTTTTATGGAAATTTTATACAAGATAAAATCATATTACTTTAAGCTCTGTAAATTAAAAAAAAATCTGAAAATTTACCTGTTACATTTATAAATGGAAAAAAAAAATTGAGGTGTTCGAATAACCTCTCAATATTTTTTCTAATGACCAGAGTTTCCAACTAATCCATTCTGCCACTGAACAATATCGATTTTTTTATTTTTTTTTTCAAGCTCAGCTTTCGTTTTAGTTGTCATCACCAAACACGATAGCAAAATTACTCCAATTTCGGAACGGTATGACGAACTTCGCGGCCCACAGTTCGGTTTAATCAACCCCTCTCGCCGTTCTGAAATTAAATCCGATTTTACAAATAACCTACCGGTTAATCCGATTGAGGCTTTTATTTTCATTAATTTTTTTTTTCTGGGGGGAGCGCTCCTGTTTTTGTTTTTCAGTTTTAAAAGGGTAATTATTATTTGCGCCCGTCCATTTAAATAAAGAAAACACATTAATTATTTTTTTTAATCCGTAATAATGCGTGTTACTGATTTATATGATTGAAAACGGTATATTAATGTTTTTTTATTCCAAATCGCTCACTGAACATTGTTTAAAACATCATTTAGCTGTCGTTTGATCATGTTATACCCTAAAAAAATTCACTGTTACTTGGTTTTATTATTCAGGGGTCGATAATACGAGAATAAAAGTTTAAATACTATTTTATTACTGTATATTAGGTGTTGGGTTTTTTTTTACTTGAACTTTTTCTAAATATTTTTAATTATTTTGAAACGTTTCACAGTGGCTTGCAACAGATCTTTTTTATATAGGTTCATTTGCCCATCATGGTGCAAAAAATACTTACGGTTGACCAATCTTGTTCAAACTTTGTATTATTTTTAATGCACTAATGAAGAGTTGTTTTATATAGGTTTCATGAAAATATGTAAGGGTAGGGGTGGGGGTAAGGGGAGGGGTGGGAGAATTTCTTACTATTATTATAATTTTTAGTTTATTTTATTTTAATTTTTAATTTAGGGAGAATTTGTGTTTATTAGTAGACTGTACAGTTGTTTTATATAGGTTCATACTTCATTTTATATTAACTTATCATGTAAAATGTTTAATTTATAACAAAAATAACTCTTTTAATGATCTTCAGAATTACTCATACTATGTAATCATTTAATAAGTCATCAAGAGAGCATTTGTATTAGGTACATTATATTTTTATAATTTAATAAACACGACATTTTAAAACACGAAAAGAAAACATGTGTGCACATTTACATAAGAATATAATAAGAATGTTCACTGTGAATAATTTGAAGTGTATACAAGAGTGGAATAAAAAGAACACGTTTTAAAATGCACATATTGAATTTCAATTATATAAGTTTAGAATTTAATATTATAAAGAAAAACTAAACACAGAACATTCCATTTCCCTGTAATTAGTGATTTATTAACTTACTCTACAGAAATTAGGACCACAAATATCAAATACTTTATCTCCAAAAACTCCCCTTTTCCTAATGTTGTGGTGTCGTGTGGGACATGAAAGTTTCATATGCTACACGACACCACAATTTCTTACCACAATAAGTTTCATTATGAAACTTATACAAATTGACACTCATATAATTTCTGTAACGTGTAGTGGCAAACACATGCAGAAATCATTTTGATGGCTGTATATAGTATATGGAATACACATTCAAGGTGACATAAGAAAAAATTGATAGAAATTAACTAGCGAATGATACAACCATTGGTCACCGGGCTGCAAAAAGGGCGCGGATGGAGATGCCAGAAACATACAACTTTGAAATGTTGTACATTCCACAAAGTTTATTCTATTTTTGTTTCAACTATATTTTCAAGGTCCAGCAATCGTATAAAAAAACAAGAAAAATTATTAGATCCAGAAAAAAAAGTTGGTTTTGGGATTTTTTTGCACCGTATGCTTGAATCGGAGCCACTGTGCATTTGTCCAAATATTTTTTTCTATTAAATTTCTCTATAAAACTTAATTATGAAACTTTCATATCTGAGAAGAGCGAAATAATAGTATTTGAATAATATTTATACTACTCCTATGTACGGAAGTCCTGTTTCTTTGTCAGCGGTCGTGAAACGAGGTGATTTAATTATGATCACGCTCAACCGCCGGGTTTTAGGCCCTTAATTTTTCAATTCAGGGTATCCACTCTATAGAGGCTGGGTTTGCCCCAGGAGGGTCTCTCGGCCCACTAGATGAACTGTGGCAGAATATCTTAAGATACCTTGCCAAGCCAGATTCGAACTACAATCTCCAGGGAGCTATTCGGCTTCCAAAAAAAAGTTAAGGTTGCTTTATTTCTTCATAAAGCATGAATTTATTTATTTATATGAATTTATTAATGAGGTGTATTGATAAACCTTGGAGTGATTTCCTATTGTACCAAGGTCTACTCTACTGTATTGTGACGTGATACGATATCATATGATGACGTCTGTTACGTTAAAAAGAGTTCTGGACTTTTAGTTGGAACAGTTACGTAACAGATAACCACAGAAGATGGGCCAAAAGCCCGAAACGTTGGGATAATAAAATACATGAAAATATAAAATAATAAAATACATTGGAAGAGATTCCTTCATTAAAATAAAAATCCAAACTGTTCCTCACTAAGGTGAAAGGTAGAGTCAAGTAGTTACATGATTGTATTAGTACCTGTTCTTACTAGAATGTTCGATTTCGGACTAAATATAAGAAGCAATCGACTAGGGAACTTGCTCTGTACATAGAAGCGTATGATTACTTTTTTGTCACTGTACTGTTACTACAAATAATGTATTGTTACTATAATTGTGGGAAGCTATGTCCCACAATGTTCGGACATAGCTTAAAATTATATTTGAATTGTCCTTTTTATAAGGGATGTGCCAAAATTTCATAGACTGCTATAGTACGAAAATTTTTAAAAATCGAAATAGTTATTTTCATAACTAGTTCCAAAAGTGGTTGTTTTCGGTGGGTGGTCGAGTTTAATGCGCGAGGCGTAGATTAGACCAAGCACCGAAAACACACTTTTGGTACGTGTTATGAACAATAATTTTCATCATACTGCTCATACTTGAGTAAATTAAAACACTTTTATATTTCATTAATAAATTACAGATACGATATAAGAAATTAAATTTACACGTTTAAAAAAAACAAAAAAAAAAACATCTGTTTATTAACCTATAATAGAAGAAAAGTACTTATATATTCACATTAATATTTATAGTACAATTCTTATTTTTCATTATACTAAAACTTTGGTATTGGTTAAAGTTTGGCATTGCCATTTGGTGGATATTCCATGGTGGATATGTTATTTTGCACTACTACTCATTAGAAACTAGCACAGTATAAATACAAGTAACCTCCTTCAAACACATGTTTATTAATATAAATCAGCTGCAGGTAAGGTTAGGGCACCAAAACGATTTTTCACCATACTACGATGTAATCATCTGTTTCACACACCTAATTTGCGGCCCGAAAGCTATACTTAGCCGCCCTAGGGCCGAAAATGAATATTTCGCCCTAGGGCCGCAAAATCAGCTGTTTATTATTTTAATTCATTCATTTCATTATATACATTACATAAGTTTGTTTTGCTCGCATTATTGTTTAGTTATTTAGTAATTATGGCTAATAATATATCAGAATCTATAAATAGAAGAGCAAAAGAATTCATAGCAGATTTGTTACCAGCAAAATCAAAAGATAGGTATGACGAAGAGTATACAAAGTTTTTGAACTGGTTAAAAATGGAAAATGTAAAACCTAAAAACTAACTTTTTTTAGCATTTTGAAATATATCAGTTGTGTTAAATGAAACAAACATGTGTTCATCTCTCTTTATTAACTTACATAATAACATAACGTAAAACAATCCATACATTAAACATTCATCATGTCCCCATAACCACAAGATAACCTTCTAACAAAGAGGTACACTTAACCAAAAGAAAATCTTGTTTTTGATTAATGTTATATCGTATAAATATTTATTGTAGTATGGTGAAAAATAGCGTTCGTGCCTCGGGCCAAAGTGCTTTTGCAGGCCCTCGAACTTTTCATGACCTCGACTACGTCTCGGACAAAAAATATCTCGGGCCGGCAAACGCCCACTTTCGGCCCTTGGTACAAAATATACTATTACAGGCCTAGGCCCGAAAAGTACTACTTTACGGACTCAAACCGTGCATTGAAAACACATGTTTTTGATGCAGTATGATGAAAATGTCATTTTTTATTTTCATTTTGCCTAAAAATAGGAAATGAACTATATTAAAACCATTTTTTTTTTCTTTTTTACGAGTGCAAGAAATGTCTGGAGTCGTTATAAAAATTTTCAAAGCAATATCTATAAAAATAAGGACACGGGGAGGGAAGAAACAATAATTTCCATTAGTCTTTTTATGTAAAGAAATCACCAAAAATAATTTATTGCGATTGTAGAGTTATCTTTTGTGTTGTATATTTAGGATAGGCTGATAGGGAATCAAATTCTTCACGTTATGAAAGTTAAAAAAATAAAATGAAGTTTTTTAGAATTTTAACGTGAAAACCGGGTAGATCTGAAGATTTGGCAACAGCGCACAAGATCTACTGCCATCTCGACGTGGAACGGACTATAGTAGTCATTTTTTGTAACATTGTTGAGAGGACCCGGGTTCGATTCCCGGCCGTGGTTGAATCTTTTCTCTTCTAATAGGATCTAAGCTATTAACCGATAGGAGTTCGACAATATCAAGGTCACATCACCTGTCAATAGGTCACATGAGCCACACTCCAGGGGTAATAACAAAGAATTCACATCAACCAACTCCTCAGCTATCATGCTCCTAAACTCCAGACTGGACATAACTGAATATTTCCCCTTTGATGATAGATCTGAATATTAAGGGAGCTCTTGGAAATCTTGCCCAAGCAGGATTAAGGCAAGGAGAATTAATTGTTGATGTTCTTCTTGGAAGGATCCTCTGAGCTTCTTGCGAATAATAATTTATTCAAAATACAATGAGGGGGGGGGGGTCAATATTTAACGGTTTCATCGTACTCCTACACTATTCCGTCCGATATTATCTTTCTTCTTATCTTATATATTCTTATCGGATATTCCTCGTCTCTACAGAGGTTTGTCTGAAACCGAGACGGTTGTTAAGTGAGTGTTCGACATCAGGAAAATTACTAAACTCAAAAGTAATTTATTGATGGAATGCATTAGGATGTAAAAATTTTGATGATATTGGATCAATAATATGGTAGGGGTATTATATTTCATTATTGTCTTTTTTTTTCGATTTATTTATTTATATATAAAATTCCACCAACAGGCAAATTGCCCAATTACAGGTGGTATGCAATATCAGATCTTAATATCAATTTCCTAAGAACTAAAACAACCAAAAATGAGAAAATAAAAAAAGAATAAAATTTAAATAAAAATCAGTTTAAAAAAAAGGGGAACAAAAAAGAGAAGGTCGTTAGCTCTGTTAATTTGATAATTATAATGAACATAATTTTTCGTGTTACAAGACAATTTATAATGTAAAGAGAAACAAAACACAAAACACGTGGTTTAGAACCTGTACTTCTAGACTTGTTGGAACAAACTGTCATAGTACATGTTTGTGACTACGATGTTCGAGTACCATCTACACTGGCCTCGAACCTTTCAGGCTGTTCTCCTGAAGACTAAATATAAGAAGCAATGGACTGGAGAGTTGGTCTTGTTCTGCAGCTCAAGTCAGATAGTTATTTTTGTGTTGAAATGAAATGAAAGTAGCCTTTATTTGTGCAATTAATATTTACAAAACAATAAAATAATTTTATACAATATACTATTTCTTTCTTACACAGGCCTTCCCTTTAGGGAGTAATAGTCAATACTTCCCTGGATGACTACTGGGACGCTACTGGGAAGCGGGGTTTGAGAATTCCGACCATTTTGTTTTCCAGACATCCCTGTCCGTAGCAGCTCTCCACCAGAGGGGGCCCATGATAGACTTGAACAGATCACTCCATCTCTTCATTTGTCTACCTCTTTTCCTCTTCTGGTTGGATGGCGTCCATTCCGTGACTATTTAGGACCACCTGTTGTCTTTACACCGTAGGAGATGTCCAGCCCATTTCCATTTTATTTTCCTTATTTGCGTGAGAGTGTCTTTAAGGCCTATTTCTGTCTTGAGCTTCACACGTCTTACCCTGTCCTTTCTCTTCACATTTGCAATACTTCTTTCGATGCTATTCTGCCATACCTGAATCTTATTTTCTTGGGCTTTTGTTAATGAACAAGTTTGGCAACCGTACGTCATCACTGGAAGAATGCAGCTATCAAAGACCTGCTTTTTTTGATCAATACCTATGCCTCCCTTCAGAATGTATTTAAGAGACAAAAACTTGTTCCATCCGAATGCGACTCTCCTCTGGATTTCTTTCGATGCTCTATCCGAAAAAGACACCAGTTGGCCCAAATAAAGATGTTCTTCTACATATTCCAAAGTATGATTGTTTATTTTCAATTCTTGTTTTTCCCTATTTGTCATTACTTTGGTTTTTTTGTAATTTGGATAAAGGCCAATTTTTTCACAGAGCCTTAAGAGTTCTATGAGCATCGTTTGAGCATTTTTTACTTTCACTTACCTATATATGAAATATATAGTAAGTGGAAGTATTGCGATCGTGAAAATTTTCGACTTCCGGTTTTCAACGGAAATACACGTTTTGGGGTCCCCTGAGTCAAAATAACCAAGTCCCACGAAATGGTCTGTGTGTGTGTCTGTGTGTCTGTGTGTCTGTGTGTCTGTGTGTCTGTGTGTGAACAGACTAGCTCAGAAACTATAAATCGTGCGATCCTGAAATTGGGTATTTAGTGTATGTATATGCCCGCGATGTGACAGCAAAAATTTCATCAAAATTGCTCAAAGGGAGGGGGTACTTTATTTAATAAATTTTTAAGTTTTTTTCGATTTTCTCAAAAACGGCTCTAACGATTTTGATTAAACTGAGTATTTGATCTATTTATATGCATGAAATATGACTGTAAAAATTTCATCAAAATTGATCAACCGGAGGGGGGACTTTACTTAATAAATTTTGTATCATTTTCACGCGTTTTTTTATTTACTCAACAACGGTTTTAACGATTTTGATCAAACTTGGTATTTGATGTATTTATATGCCAAAGATGTGATAACCAACATTTCATCACAATTGATCAACCGGAGGGGGGACTTTACTTAATAAATTTTGTATCATTTTCACGTGTTTTTTTTATTTATTCAAAAACGGTTTTAACGATTTTGATCAAACTTGGTATTTGATGGATATATATGCCGGAGATATGATTGTAAAAATTTCATCAAAATTGATCTACAGGAGGGGGGACTTTACTGACTAAATTTTGTATCATTTTCACGGTTTTTTTTTTATTTACTCAAAAACGGCTTTAACGATTAACAAAAATAAGATATGAATGTAGAAACATGTGTGACTTTGGGAAATGATATTTAGCAAAACTCGTCAATTTCTAATCTAGGTAAGTTGGTAAGTGAAAGTTGTGTGTTGCGCGCACGCACCAGATTTTTTGTGTTACAAAGCGATAATTTTTGTTTTCATTGTTTGTTTGGCATTGTAAGTTATTATTTTCGTTTAATAAATATTGTTTAACCCGCATAAGTGTTACAATAATTAAACCCAAGTTATACATTAGATAGTGCTAATACAAATTAATAATAATATTCATTATTTCAGTAATAATGGTCAATTAACTATTTATGTAATCACTAATTAATAAACTATGATTCTTAAAATCTCATTCGTATACAATAATTATTATACTATTATTTAAAGCTATTGTTTATTGGAAAAAAAATAAGACTTAGGTTATTGTTTATTCAATTTTGATAAATGTTTCCATAACTTCTTTTTAGTCATACTTAAGTCATAAGAAAAATCAAGATCTAAGTCATTGTTTAAAGTGTCCCATAACTTTGTGAGCCGTGTAATCGGACTCGAATAATCCGCTCTCTATCCACAGAGTTTTAGAACATATCGTGGTGTAACCTGCTTGCGACTCTTTTTACTCGATAATTGAGACGACTTAATGTCCATATCGCCACCTTTTACAAGCTTAGACAAATATATTAATTCAAGTATAATAGCAAAAAATTGTTATTATAATATTCTCAACGATGGCCGAATGAGGAAATAATGACATATCAGGAGGCATGAGGAGATAAAACACCCAGCAGCGCCCCCTTTCGGGTTTGATTCGATTAACATGGCTGTTTAAGAGAGAA
This sequence comes from Aelia acuminata, assembly GCA_911387785.2. Classification (NCBI taxonomy): domain Eukaryota; kingdom Metazoa; phylum Arthropoda; class Insecta; order Hemiptera; family Pentatomidae; genus Aelia; species Aelia acuminata. Next base: position 22,129,259 of record OU426984.1, on the reverse strand, counting down.
ATCCGTAGCCTTTTTAGTCTTCTAGTATCCTGGCGTGCGTCAGCCATATTCCTTATTATACTGTTATAATGCCGCTCAAATTAAAAAAGCAGAAAACAAATTTGTAAAGTGTCGTTATGTGCTGGCCGACTTTTGGTAGATGGAGGTCTGTACACAAAGATTTCTTTGTTTGTTTTAACGTCCCTTTATGCTACTGAGGCTAATACGACGATGCTGCATTTGTAGTCATAATTTTTTTATAAATATCTAGTTATAATTAAGATAAGGATTATTAACGAGTACCTGACATCATACAGGCTCGGGATCTACATTTCACGTCCTGTCCGAGGGACGGCAATGCCAAGGATTTTCTACTACCCTTAAAAAATCCTAGGGCCCCTAAGCGACGCGAATCCGCAACCTTTTGTATATTAAGTTTCTACGCTAACCACTACACCACTCCTATAAACATTCGTTAGCCACGTACCAAGGTTTTTTAATAATTCATATTATGTAAATTGAAATTATGAATTATTATTTTGTTTACATATTTTTATAAAAGTTTCGGGATTTTTGACCTCATGGGTTATTTTCACCCAGAATTAAAATATTTATAATCCTACAATTACAATACAATACATCTTTCTTTTTTTTTAATTTTTTCCAATGCATTGGGCTACTGACCCATCTTTACGGGATTTTGTGAAGTTACATTATTAAATATTCTACTCCACCTACTTTGTCAATTTATCTACCTACTCTATCCCATCAAACATTTGTCAATGATTAAAATTAATAAAATAAATTAAAAAATTCGGTGGTTGTGGAACTACTTCATTGTCACACACTATATACACTCTATCATTATCAGGTCTTCATCCCTATGGAACTCTATTCTCCGTTTATCCGTCACTCCAACACTCTCCCTACCTTTAAATACCGCCTGTTCAATCATCTCCTATCCATCCAGTTTTCCGAACAATTGTAAATAGTCTCTACGAATTCTCAATTTTAATTTTAAACGATATAGGGTAAACCGTTCAGTTATTGGCACCCTTAAGACTACATATCTGTGGTTAAATTAAAAAAAATACTTTTTATAAAGGGATCAAATAGAAACTCCCTATAGCTCCTCATTATCTATCTTCATAAAGACTCAAGAGGTTTTTTTGGGTTAAAAGGTCAATAGTTTTACAATATGGCAATATTTATTGCTAAAAGCGTCAAATCTAGTTATTGGCACCCTGTGGATTTAATTGTGAAATCTTCCCTATGGTTAGTTTGTTAAAGTCTTACTTCATAGATGAGTTAGAGGACCCTTAGACTCAGAAGGAAACATTAGACTTAGGTATATAAAATTAGGACTTGTTGTCCTAGTAAAATTAGGACTTGTTCACTTATTTTTTTAAGTTAAAGTTGGGGTGTCAATAACTGTATGGTTTACCCTATGCCTTAATTATTTATTATTTTTTTATTATTTACTTTATTATTTATCTTTTTTTCTTTCTTTTATTTTGATTTGCTTTAATTTTGTTTTACATACTACTCAAAGGCACTAAAATCTATTATATGTTTCTGTATAATTTTGTTCCTGAGGTAATAGTTTCCGGGACAATTAAAAAAAGAGTCATTATTATTATTATATTGAACAGTTTTTTTTTCTTCAGTTTTTACAGTGTTGTAGTTTTCCTTATATTACTTACAAACCCTCCATTTTTTCTTCCTTGTTTTCTTTTTTTTTTTTAAATTAGTGTGACTAATTATGGTATCATAATTTAAAAAGAAAAAAAAAGGCTATTTACCAAGAAGAGGGCGTCTCATAAAGATAAAAAAAAAAGTTGTAATGAAGGGGAAGGACTATTTCCATCCTGAGGGAGAACCTCATCAGGAGATAATGAAAATGACAGAGCCGGCGGAATTAGAAGACATTGTCGGCTCTATTGAAGGAATTATGAACAACAAAGCCCAGGCTACGGGCTCAGCTCCACAAGAAAGGCAAGAGATAATCCCCAACCCAGCAATATACGATATTGTGTTATCCGTTTCCAGAAGAGGTATACAGTGTGCCCACTTGATCTCAATAGGGGCACATTACCGAAGTATTACTCTCCTAAAAAAGCGTCTTTTAGACCGTATCTAATGCCTTCTATACTTGCCAGGATTGCTATGCCATGGAGTATTTTGTATAGCTTCGATTATCCGGATTAATGTAATAGAGTACTAACAAAAAAGAAAAATAATTTTTTTTTTCTGTTGCGCATTAAACCTTATGAGACCTTTGGCAACGCAGTATGGTTTTCTTACAGATATTTGTATGGAGGGGGCAGCCCAAACTCACGTTGCTGCATCCCATGTTGCTGCTCACAGTTCCAAAACCAATCCCATTGGAGCCAATTTGGCAGTGTCCTTCCTACACAGCGTCGGCTCTTTCGGGTTCAAGGACACTGAGAAGCTGGTTCGGGTCCAAGGATTATGGCAGCTCAGAGTCATCAGGCCGCGAGCACCTATATTCTTCCCCCGAAGCATACCACCCTTGTACCAAACCTCCGGGGAGCTACTGACATCCTGGAAAACACACAGCAGTTCTCGATTAGATACAAGGTTTATCACTCCTAAGCCTGGTAACAATTACTTATAAAACAACTTTTAATCCTTTAATGACAAATTTGTCAACAATAATATATTGCAGGATTAGGCTTTAATAATTTTTATTAGAAGAAAATAACACTTGACAAGGTCTGGTGATACGATAAAAACTCAAATAATTAACAAGGTTACAAAAAGTATCAACTTGTAACGACACAGTACCACAAAAATAACCATATAGTTTGATGTTCCGAGGAAGACTACGACTCCAGTTCAGCGACTCTATTTATATTGTGACTACTTCAAGACTAACTGTTTTTGATGTGGGGCTTCGTTAGTATTATGGCCGATGAGGAGGGCTTTAAAAATAATATTATAATTTAAAAAAAAAAACTACTATTGTTTATATCTATTCTATATCTATATCTATTCTATATAATTTAAACAATATCAATTTTAAATCTAAGCCATCTTTCATAATATCAATTATCGTAATACTTATTCACTAATTAATGCCCCATCTTACAAACATTACACATCTTAATAATTAAAATCAAATATCACCCTTACTAATTAATAATATAATATATCTTCGTCACCATTCTAAAGTAACGAATATTCATAGGTTTTTAGTTGCACATTCGTTATTTTAACATGGTGACGACGATATCATTATACTTATTAATATATCATGTAAAACATAACATAATAATTATATCATATAGATCACCACCATTTTTTTCTATAAATATATATGCATTCATATTTATATGGCATTACGTGAGAAAGTCTATGTGTGAGATAAATTAACCATTGAAGGTTAAGGAAATTTTAATATAACCTTTGAAATTCTATTACGTTAAAAACAAAATAAATTTCCTTATAAATGATTTGCTAAATTAAACCGAAGAGATTTAGCCTGTCTTTTTGAATTTCATCATAAACTTTGAATTGAATCTTAGTAAAAAGATAAATTAAGTGATTTATTGATAAATTTTAAGATCACGGGTCTATAAAGCATTCTTTCATTATCTTTTTCTTTTTTCCTTTTTGTTGAATTTATTTTTTTTTTATTTTTTTTTTTTTTATGAGAAGCTTTTTAGAACTTAATTTTCCTTCCTTCTCCCTCTTCTATATTCTTTTTAGTAGTTCAGGCTGCAAAGGATTTATTATTTCATGTAATAAATTTCAATCAGAATATTATCCTTGTAGAAGTAAAATGTTGTGAAATTGATTTTTAACCATAGCTTTATGTTCAGGGGAAGGAATTAATTTTCCAACATCAAACGCGTCTAGTAATTCCAGTACAAAGTTGTTTATCCTCTTCGAACTATAGTGAACGATACATTCTATGAAAACAACAAAACCAAACCCTACATCGTCAATCAATCTACGTCCCGTTTGTTCTACTAATAATCTCTAATGAATTTTCCAAATTTCCACATAACCTTCACTATCCTAAGTTTTATCAATCTCTAGACGTGTGCTTGTGTTTCAAGCGCTCTCACTCAGCTTCCACGCGCAGTTGATAGAGTAACCCTGTGATCTCCGGAACCTCTTTTTTCCCATCCTTTGTTAGTTATAGAGAAGTTTGTTTATTTAATTATAAAAACAAACTCACCTTCAATAAATAAAAAATATTACTTCAGATATTATTTTTGGGCCTTAAAAGTAAGAAAAATGCATATTAAATGAAAAAATTAAAGTAAATATGCCCCTCTTTTTATTGGTAAAGAAATCGAAGTGGAATTAATTACAGTGTTATTAATATTAATTTTTTTATAATGATATTAACAATTAAAACCTATATATTTTAATTCCTAGCTAGGTGCTTATGACCTTGTGGTTTTACGCATTTAAACTAAACAAATAATTACAATTCATTAAAATCTGATAAAACTGGAAAAAAAAAAATAAATCTCCTTTCTCTAACACTCCTCTCAAACATCCAAAACCTATCCATGACGTTACCTGATCCGAGTGGTTCAGTAAAACCTTTACTCTGGTGAAGGTATAAATATGCCTTCTATGTTTATTGCCCTTAGTTACTTTGTATTAACTATTGTAATTATAAAACAAAAAACAAAAGACTGAGGTTCATAAATTAAATATTATTAAAATTAAAATTTATTCTTGGAATAAGCTAAAGAAAAGAAATTACAAGTAAGTAAAAATGTTATGATAAAATGAAGAATAACTTATTGTATGTATAACTAAAGTTGAAATTGAAGTATATATAAATAAATAGAATTTGCTGATGGCTTAATGCTCTAAAAATTTAACATGAAAGATAAACTAAAAATCTTCAACTGGTATAGTAATGGCCTAGATATAGTAATTGTTGAAATGCAACAGAATAAAAAATAATTATTCGGCACTTGGGGCGAAAATAAAGCTCGATGTCACTGATGATAATGAGATGACTTCTTAGCAAAAGTCCTGGACTTTGCTAAAAAATAAACTGAAAAATGAGATCATCCAATTAAGAATAATACAGATCCCATATAACAACAATCATTTTAAATTAATCTACCTCAACGGGGAAACTAAAATGGAACCTTTGTTTTCCATTAAAGGTAAAAACTTTGGGCATATGTATCACGGATATAATATCACATGATGGGGCTGTGGAACATGTATCAGTGTTAATAAAAGTTGTTTTCATCCGTTGCATGGTTGTAAAAGTAAAACCAGAATCTCTAATTTACTGACAACTTTAGTAACTTGAGCCAGACATTTTTAAAGCTTAAATCTCTTATTTGAGAACCCAACTATTATAAATTTTCCTTTATCAACACTTAAACTACCTTGCTCCCTTTCTTGAAGAAATATTTCTTGATTAACATTAATTATCTGCTCCTGCTCATGGGTATCTAAGCTTTTCTGATTTTCTTCATCAATTTCTGGTTGGGATAGTATGGTTTCGTATACTTCCAGTGCTGCATCATTTTCAGGTATCTCCTTATTAATTGAATTTTTCTTAGGTTTCTTTTTGAATTCTATTTACAAAATTTATTTGCAATAACTATTTACAACATCTATAATTATTATAAGTTTATAATAAGTTGTATTATTTCATCCATTGAACTATTTAACTTTACGATATATTTTATTCCCTAATAAAATAAAATTGTTATAATTTCCGACTGTTACAATTGTTACTTAATTTAAAAAAATAAACAAAACAAGTTTATGTCAAATAAGGCTGAGACTATGCATGGATGTCAACTATAAACAAGCACGATGTCAACGTTACAAACAGAATATTCCACTAGTTGAAACGTTTGAACGGATAGTTGACACCCCTGTCGAACATTGGTTAGGATGGAGCTAGATCAGTGATTCCACTACCGATATTAAACCCAGATATTTTTCAAATCAAGCAAATTATTTTAAACTATCAGTTTCATCTGAGTAAAAAACATCAATAGTTGACATCGATGTCAACTATTGGAATTAAGGATTGATTTTGTTCTAATAGTTGACACCCACATTTAAGCCCTAAAACATTGTATAAATAAATCGAAAAGGATATCAAATGATTCCCATGAACTTAATGGATATCATGAAAGTAGTTAGTAAATAGTCGACATCGATGTCAACTATTGGAATTAAGGATTGATTTTGTTCTAATAGTTGACACCTACATTTAAGCCCTAAAACATTGTATAAATAAATCGAAAAGGATATCAAATGTTTCCCATGAACTTAATGGATATCATGAAAGTAGTTAAAAAATAATTGAACACAAATAAACCAACCAAAAAGCTTATTTATCTTGACTTCCACCTTAATGAAGCAGGGTAGCAGGAACCAAGTTTTCAGGCCACTAGAATATTTGCCTTTACAATCTCCCACAAATAAGCTTGAGTTTTCATCACACTAATGTCGATGGCAGCACATCTAACTAGTATAACTTAGCAAATTACTGCCAAATTTTGAACCAAAATAATCAACCCTGAATCTTATTATTCAAACTTTTTGTGCAAAATGTCAAGTATTGGAGCACTGTCAACTATTGGTACAGTTACCCTAATTGCATTAACTCGAAAAAAAAGGAATTGAAATGATTGTTGTAATCGTCCAAAATCTCTTCGATTAACATATCTCATGTCGAAAGGGACATTTTCAGAGTAGGAGCGAAGGAGACAAAGGAGGAAAATGGAAAAAGTTTTACACGCTAAGCTTTCTATTTTTTCTGTTTTTCCTTCAGGAAAAGCCATTTATTCTGACCCCTATATTGGGAACTGCTGAAACAATAAAAAAGGACAGAAAGGAGGAAGAAAAAAAAATAGGCCCTTTCTTGCCGCAAAATAAAAGGAAATGAACTGAAAGCATTATCTGCAAGAAAACAAGCTGAAATATGGCCAACGGTTGCAGCCCCTCCAGAATTGCCGAAATCTTTTTTTTTTTTTTTTTTAGTTGATTGTATTGGTATTTACTGTGTTTATAAAAGTTTTAGTGCATCATATTTTTGTATAAGAAAAGCCCCTTGATTATAAAATTAACTAACTCTTGAGTACAGATACAAATACAAAAAGCGAAAGTGTTCCTAGCGCGTTTTCATACCAAGACTTTATTCCATGAAGTATGATGTGAAACGATTGCATAGAACTAAGTATTCAGATGCTTAGCGCACTTTTTTCTACGTACATAGTTACGTTGTAAATTACTATTTAATATTTTAATACAATCCCTTTCCAATTTAAGGATTTAAAAACTGACTAGATATAGCTTATATTACATAGAAATAGTAGTAGAGGTGTAAAAATAATCAACTTTTATTCTTTATGATGTGGTTGATTCATAATCAGGATCTTCAGTTAATTTTTTTTTTTCAATTTGAAAAGCCAACGTTTCGATCCCACTTGTGGATCTTCATCAGAGCTAAAAGATTACAAGTACATGAGTATCTATGCTAGAAGATGACAATTTAATGAATACTTCTCAAAACTGATAATTATATAAAATATAGTAAGCATTATACATGAATATTTAAATAAGTAGTAAATATCAGATTTTATTTTATCTTGCTAACCAGCTACTTATATAAATATTCATGTATAATTCATACCATATTTTATATAATTATCAGTTTTGTAAAGTATTCGTTTAATGGTCATCTTCTACTGCAGATACTCTTATATTTGTTTTCTTTTAGCCCTGATGAAGATCACAAGTTGGATCAAAACATTGGCTTTTCGAAATAAAAAACAACTGAAAATTCTGCTTATGAATCAACCTATCAGAATTATTAATAATAGTATGTAATAGTTTATTAGTGTCCTCACATCTCAAGGGTTGGGTTCATTCAAGAGCTTAGTTGGACGTGGCACTGTAGCTCAGTTAATTAGAGCAATACAATGGTGATGCAGAGAATCGAAGATCAGTTATGGTCAGTCTTTTTGTATCAAATTAAATCATCCAATGAACTTTCTTTTGCATTCTCCGTTTTTCCTTATTTAACGTGTTCACGCCGGGACTGTTTAATGCTTTTCGCTCTATAGGGCGGGAGCTATTCCAGGGCATTATGCACTATTGGCAATCCAACAATAATAAAATAAATATTAAAAATACTATCCTACTAGTTATGTTTATAATACAGTATCAATTAAAATTCTTATTAAAAATAATAAATGTTTATACATTTATAAGTATATTCATATAAATATAAATAAATACAAATAAATGACCTGAACTCGAGAAACTATTTTCATGTCAGATAATTAAATATTAAAATTGTATAGAAACGAGAGCATGACATTCAGGTATTCTTTTCGGCAGTCAACGTGTTAAAGATCTAATTATTGGGCAGAGGTGGCATTCTAGCGTGAGGCGGTGAACATGTTAAACCAAAATAAGTCCCAAAAATCTTACGCAGTATCCCACAAATGACATGGTCTAAATCTGAAGCATCTCTCGGAGACGGGTGTAGGCGGAGATGCCTTAAAAGAGACGGCATTGAGACGCGCTCGTGCAGACCGCACAGGAACACATTCACACCGCTCGCCTCGCACATGAACAGAGGCGTCGAAATAGGGCCATCCTTCACCGGCGCAGACTGTCCGTACCCGCAAGTCGCCCCCCCTCCTTCCCAGAATATATAGTCTTATCCCTTCCTATATATTAACCTCTTTCAACTAGATCATATATCTTTTTCAACTCAGTCTCTCGCAACTCCGGTATATCTTTTTCCACTTGTCTTTAGGAGTTTCAAGTCTTCCTTCTTCTCCTAATACAGATAAATTACAACTTCAACATGATCCAAATGGCTAAATCTTTCAGAATTGCATCTTCGGTTTGTTTTGAATTTAAATCTACATAATACAGGCGACTCCGTTTTATTGGGACATAAAGGGAAAATTTGTTTTGTCCCAATTAGGCGTAGGGCCCATTAAAGCGGAGACCATAATCCATGTGTAAATGCAAATAAAAAATGCCTGTATACGCCTAACCACTGGGCTACCGTACATGTATGATGATTACTGTCATAATATAAACATTAATAGGTGCATTTAGGTGTACCTATTCTCGTCGTTTGATTTAATGGTTGGGTAAGAATAATATGATTAATTAAACTCTTAAATTGTATTTTTGTTAAATAGGTGTTTTAATATAAGAAATATACAAGACGAAACGAATTAAAATGCCTATAGGTGTACAATATAAATTATATTGGTAAAGACGAAATAAGAAATGAATCAGAACATGATTTTACGTCAATTTTTCTAACACCTATTGTAAACTACGATCAACATAATTAGCGCACTTCTTTACGCCTAAGGACTATCTTCATTTCCTTTTTGTGAAAAAAGCGATCTTTTTGATGCAGTTTCTTGCATATGGTTGAGAAACAGGCGTGGTTAGGTTAGGTTATGCGATTGACACCGGGTCTCTAAGTTTTCTACATTATGTTGCAGAAAGTTTTGGCCCATTTTGCCGATGTTTTGTCCCAATAAAGCAGTGCCATTTCACCTATATTTGATTACCTTTTATTAAAATTGACTCAATTAAGCGGTGATTCCAATTATCCGATGGCCCAATTAAACGTAGTCGATTGTAATGAAATACAACCATTTATAGCAGTAACGCTCCTGAAAACATCAGCAGTGGCAATTTTGAATGCTGGTTAAGATTAGATTTAATGGCATCGGACTCTTTGTTTTACTTAAATTCGTCTTTAACAGGTTTATTAAAATGATTTCGTTTTTTTATCAATTACTTATCAAAAAGCCGTTTACAATACATTTTCACATTTTACATCTTTCTTAAATATACATTTATACGAGCTAGCCAAGCTGAAAAATAGGCACTTACACATCCTTACTCCTCCAGACCTTATTAAGCTCCTCAAAACAGAAATAAATGATGCGTTTCAAACGATGTAGGATGAGAGCCATCTAAGGGAATTAAAAGTTATAAAGAAAGATGTAAACCCGTGGGGTACAGCCGTTCGAAAATACCTTTTCGAGAGGAGGTAGTGTTCACCCGGCTCACAGTGGTGCCGATAGGGACAAAACCCGGAAGGTGCTCCTACCCGAACTTCAGAGATATTTTTCGACACCTAAATACCTCTAGACCAATGATCCATACTAATTTTTCAGATTGATCTTCATTAAACCTTCAAAAACAAGGTAATTTTTGGCATCTCGTAGGAATGACACAAAAACAGATTGGATAAAGTCATTTTTCGAAAATATTTTACTTAGAGATCATGTAAAGGAGGTATTTAATCCTCGATTTCAAAGAAAAATAGTTTAGGGTGGATGGAAAAGAGAATCGGGTGATTTCTTGAGACGTCTTTTTCAATGTTAGCTCCGTTGACCTCCGTCTTCTGGTTGATATTAAATCAATGGAGAGGCATCAGTGAAGTTATTACAAAAGATTTCGGACCCGAAAACTTCCGAATTGTTGCATGAGATCACTTCATAGTTACGTATGCGTGAGTTGGAGGCCCGTTTGTTTATGTCTCCTAAATTTTAAGTGCAATGTTCTTAATAGTTCATACGCTTCTATTCGCTTCCCTCGGTGGCTCTAGGATTTTTTAAAGGGAGGAAATAATCCTTGGCCATGCTGTCCCTAGTATGGGACATAAAATGTCAAAATATACCTGGATAGGAAAAATTTTGGGCATCGTCTGTTTAGCCATTGTGGTATAAAATGAAAAATGGAAAAAAAGTACTATTTATTTTTTATTATCGCTACTCGTCTTATGTTTTATTTTCTAAAATGACACTCTCGTATATACAGTAAAAACTGAGTAAACTCATATTGTGCTGAATATAGATTGTTCCATGAATATCAATTGAGATATGTGAATAAATCATTATTCTTTTTATGATAACCATAAAGATTGGTTTGGTAATTTTTTATTTTGTTGGGGGGGGGGGGGATAACGGGGTTGTTTTGGTGAAGATAGCACCTTCCCCGTATAGACACAACTTCATTTACAACTCTAGCAACAATTTATATTTTATAGAGTCCCATCACATTATATATAAAGAGGTAAGTAAGCATGCTAAGCTACATCATAACAACTTTAACCGTGCCTAGAGGAGGGCCATAAATACGCTTTAGACCGCTTTCCAAAGCCGCAAGAGGAGCTTTTATATTGACCATTAGTTACTTAGTTTAAACTTTGCGCTTGACACAGGAAGCCCAATGAGACCTATTTACATCGAAACTTGTCGCATAAACCATTGTTGGGACCCTTCCTGACCTTATTAGCTCTGTTAAATGTACCCTACTCAGAGTGAATCAGTTATATATTACTTTAAAAGTCTAATTCGAAGGTGGATTCAGTGTATACATTTTTATGTATTTGTACAATTTTAAGAAAAATTAAATTTTTTTTTTTTTTTTAACTTTTAATCTTTATTCACACCTGTTAATTAATATAATAGTAACAACCAGTGAATTTGCTGACAATAAATTTATAATAATGGCATGAGAGGCATGAGGGGGAGCACTACCCAGCGGCATCTCCTCCTGGCTTGAATGTTACTAGGTTTGATCACTAGACGAGGAGGTCCCTCATCCAGCTCCTCTTTAGCCTTCTACGGGCGGTACCTGGCATGACTGTTGTGGCCATGTCATTAATGAGTGAGTTGGGGTGTCCTTGTAATTTGTCATGGAATCTTTTGTAGTGGGTTCGTATGTGTTCGTTGACAGTCGGTATGTGTAGGTCGGTGTGTAAAGTTATGTTGCTAACATACCATGGTGCTTTAGTGATTGTTCTGAATGTCTTTGCCTGAAAGATTTGTAGTTTGTTAATATGTGTCTTTTTTGCCGTCCCATATATTTGTGATGCATAGGTCCAAATAGGTTTCAGTAAGTAAGTGTAGGTGTTTAATTTCTGTCTTAGTTTTAGTTTTGAATGCTTTGAAAGAAGTGAGTAAAGAAGTTTTAATCTTTGGTTTAGAGTTTTTCTTTTTTTCTTAATATGTGGACCCCATGTCATCCTTCGATCAAATGTCAAACCAAGGTAGTGTACTGTGTCTGTCTGTGGTATCTGTGTATTGTCAAGGAAAACAGGAGGGCACGTTTCACGTCGAAGAGTAAAGGTTATGTGCTGTGATTTGTCGTGATTTAGTCGGATTTTCCAAAGTTTAAACCAGTCATGTAATTTTGTCAAATAATGTTGAAGGTTCTGTGATGCATGGGTTGGATTTTCGTGCCTTGTTAGGATTGCTGTGTCGTCAGCGTATGTTGCTGTTAAAATTTCAGGGCTGCAAGGAATGTCGTGTGTGTACGTAATGTAGAGTAATGGGGCGAGCACGGAACCTTGAGGTACTCCTGCTGCGATTGACCGTATAGAAGACATCTCTGAACCCTGCCTAACGGAGAAAAATCTGTCAGTAAGGAAGGATTGAAGAATAAGATAGTAGGTAGGTGGAAGTATTATCTTGAGTTTATAGAGAAGTCCCTGGTGCCACACTCTGTCGAACGCTTGAGCAACATCCAGAAATACACCAGTCGTATATAATTTCTGCTCTAGTGCCGTGGATATGTAGTCTGTGACTCTGTGTAGTTGATGTATAGTTGAGTGGTGTGTCCTGAATCCAAATTGATGGTCTGGTATTATATGCAAGTTTGTTAGTATGTCAATAAGTCTTTTGTACAATAGACTTTCGAAAATTTTAGAGCAGATTGGAAGTAAACTGATTGGTCGATATGATGAGGGCACGTTTTTGTCTTTGTTTGGCTTTTGAATCATAGTTATGTAAGAGTATTTCCATTGTAACGGGAATTTAGTAGTTCTCAGTATTGCATTGTAAATAGTCGTCAGAAACACTAGAGCTTTCCTGGGCATTTGCTGGAGCACTTCGGCGTTAATCAAGTCATGTCCAGGGGCTTTTCTTTTAGGTAACTTTTTGATATGTTCAGCGACCTGTGCTGGTGTGAAGGATGGAGGAGGTGGTGTAAGTTGAAGTGGTATGTCTAGAGTGTTATGTAGAAGGCTATAGTGTTCAGTATTTGTGAGTTCTAAGTGTGGTATAAAAACAGACGATAGGTAGTCAGCGAAGAGTTCTGATTTTTCTCCGTCAGCCACAGCCCATGAATCATCCTCCCTCCGGAGGGGTGCCGGCACCTCACGATGCTTAGTAAGTTTTTTGGTATGTCTCCACAAGCTCCCATCGTCAGTCGAAAGATTAGTAATATAGTTGTCATAAGTTGTTCGTTTAAATTTTAGAATCTGTCGTTTGAGGTCGTTATTGAGTCTATTGTAAACTTGTTTATCTGATGGAAGTCTGTCAGTCTGCCAAATTTTTCTAGCTCTTCTCTTTGCCCTTATCAGATCCCTTATGTATTGTGGATACATAGGAAGACTTTCTGTTTTTCTGGGCTTGGATACTGATGAAGACCTAGCTGCTTCTTGTATGTTCTTTGTAAAACATTCAACAGCATCTTCAAGTTCCTTTTCATTCCTGATAGAAAGAGGAACTGAGAGAGAGTTGTCCAAAAAACTTCTATATCCGTCCCAATCCATTCGTCCGTTTATTAGAGACGGCCTCTGTGTAGCTTGGCAGGGCTCATCTAGTAAGATTAAATGCACGAGGGAGTGATCAGAACAAAGATCTGAGCTAGTACTTATGGTATGTGGTTTTGCTCGGAGTCCTTTAGTAATGAAAAAGTCTAGTAAGTCTGGTGTTTTCCGTCTAGAAGTGGGCCAGTAGGTAGGTGAATGAGGTGATATGGTGTCTAATGAAAGCTCGTGAAGAACATACCTTAGGTTCCTTCCTCTGGGGGTAGACAGTCTTGAGCCCCAGAACTCATGTTTAGCATTAAAGTCACCTCCCGCAATGAAGCATCTACCTAGACTTTTAAGGAAGTCACTAAACATTGCAGACGACAAGACATACCTAGGAGGGCAGTAAACCGCAGCAAAAGTAATGTTTTGATGTTTAGTAAATAGTGATATTGCTGTAGCTTGGATGTGCGGTGTTATGGGTATTTGTATCAAGTTGTGTTTGAGTGTTGTTCTGATGAGTATGGCAGTGCCTCCGTGTGCAGTACCGTCCGGGTGGTCTGTCCGGTAGATTTTATAACCCTGAATGTAAAATATAGAATGTGGTGTCAAATGTGTTTCTGTCATGAGTGCTATGTCAATGCGTTTCTCGTGTAAATATATGTCCAATTCAGTCCTGTGTTGATTCAGTCCGTTTGCATTCCACAGTATAACAGACATGGAGCCCACAGTTGACTGATTAAGGGGCATATTGCTGGCTCAGGGCGAGGGTAGCTTGCGAGAGTTGTTGAAGTAGACCAAAGAGGGGCTGGATGAGGTTATTCAGTCCATTAATCAAATTTAATATCTGACCTGAGCCATTTTCAATTGGGGGAGCCGGGTGGATAAAATTCCCACTCATACCTGTAAATTCCTGTTGCGGTGGTGCTGGAGCTGGTCGCTGCCTCTGTTGTTGCAGTCTCGGGCCTGATTGAAGTGGCTGACGCTGTTGCGGCTGAGGTAGAACGGGAAACTCATCGAGGTTGGGTGGTGGTGGGGCCTGCACTTTCGGGGGCCTCTGAAGAATGTTGTGGATGCTGCGACGTTTCCTCAGCTCCTTCAGCGTTATGCAGCCCCTGTAATTAGCGGGATGTGGTCCATTGCAGTTAGCACATCTTGCCGCAGTTTCTCGGGTCTTGGTACATGACGAACTCTCGTGGGCCATACCGCATCTCACGCATTTCGGGGGGTGGTTGCAATATGCTTTCGTGTGCCCGTACTCTTGACATCGCACGCATTGAGGGATCATTCTTTTCTTACGTGGCTCTTCTATTTTCACCTGCGTATAGTATAAAGAATTGATTTCAAAGATTTTTTCGTTGAATGTTGCTTTTGACACGTCAACAAAGAAACATTGGGAGTGGAGTTTTGTAGCGTGAAATAACATTCACTACACTTGTAGCTTCATAGCCGTAGTTTGCTAGTTCTTGTTTGATGATTTCTAGGGGTGTAGCAAAGTGAAGGTTTTTTATGACCACTCGAGGGCTTTTATCTTCCTGGAGTTGGTACGTATGAAAGTCTGCACCTCCTTTTCTTAGACTGGTAACAAACTTTCGATACACGTCTGCATTTTCTGGATAGACACTAACCCCCCTCACAGATGTTTTCAGCCTGAAGCTGTTGGGGCCACCTTCATTTTGAAGGAAGGTTACTAGCGCTCTATAGTCTTTAACATCACTTCAGTGTATTGGCGGAGGTTTAGTGTTTAAAGGTGGCTTATTTGGTGGCTGGGAATCTTCTTTTAGGTTCGATAAAGGCGCGAAACTATTTTGTAAAACAATTGTATCACTAACCTTAGGATGCTTCCGAGGGTCTCTTTCCGATACCATTTGTCTTTTCCTACCTGAAACAACCTCCCAAGAGATTGTTTCGTGGCCCTTACCATCACTATTGTCTATTTCAATAGGTACACCACTAGAACCTTGCGGTTCATTCATTGTTTAAGCGGATGAACCCGCTTCACTAAAAGATTCACTTCCTCACTTCCTTCATTCGCACACTTGTTATACTTACTAATGCGAAGTGAAAGCAGTAAAAATAACTTAATTTTATCACTTAAAACATTAAATAAAACTTTTAAAACATATAGAGAAAATAAAGCACGTGCATAACCTTTTATCACCAACAGCTGTTTTTTGAAAAATTAAATTAAAAAAATAATTAAAATAATTACTACATATGGTATATATAGTAAATCTTTTTAAAACTTTTAGAGAATTAGAAAATACGAATAAAAATTATTTTAATTAATCCAATCTTCAATTGTGGCTGACCACCAATTTTAAATTATTTTTAAATAATTTATTTTTTTAAGAGAAAAGATTTGGCTCCGCCGGGAGTCGAACCCGGGTCTCCTGCGTTACATGCAAGGATGCTAACCGCTACACCACAGAGCTCGGCTCAAGGCAGAGCAAATCCTTCCTCTTCACTGATACCTACTCCCCCTATCTCACAAGTTTTGCGAGTAGTAGCGGGAGGTGGAAAATTTTGTCCAATTTACGATATTTATTGACTTAAGTCAATTTTTTAAATTATTTTAATTAATCCAATTAGGGATTTGATCTGCCTTGAGCCGAGCTCTGTGGTGTAGCGGTTAGCATCCTCGCATGTAACGCAGGAGACCCGGGTTCGACTCCCGGCGGAGCCAAATCTTTTCTCTTCAAAAAATAAATTATTTAAAAATAATTTAAAATTGGTGGTCAGCCACAATTGAAGATTGGATTAATTAAAATAATTTAAAAAATTGACTTAAGTCAATAAATATCATAAATTGGACAAAATTTGTCCACCTCCCGCTACTGCTCGCAAAACTTGTGAGTTAGGGGGAGAAGGTATCAGTGAAGAGGAAGGATTTGCTCTGCCTTGAGCCGAGCTCTGTGGTGTAGCGGTTAGCATCCTCGTATGTAACGCAGGAGACCCGGTTTCGACTCCCGGCGGAGCCAAATCTTTTCTCTTCGAAAAATAAATTATTTACGAATAAAAATTATAAGAATAAGGAGTTCCGCAGGGATCGATACTTACACCGTTACTCTACATCATATAAAGTCTTAATATACTTACCAATCTGAAATTTCGACTGCAACTTATGCTTAATATACAGCAATTTCAAAATTATACACATAATAATTTTACATCAATAAAATTATTTAAACTGGTATTGCAATATATAATTATATATTATAATAGTGTTCTTGAGGTCCAGTCACTAATAAACAACTATACTACGGCCACGTTCCGAGAATTAATATTATGTATACAATATAACACAATACAACAATATAATTATTGTTCTCATAATCATGCCTACAATGAACAAACAAATTGTATTACAATTATATGAGCTTCATAGTTAAAATTTACACTAAAGTTGACATTAATTCAAATAAGTAAAATACATGGGCTGCATGGCAATATGATAATATGTATGAATATACTTATAATGTTGCTGATAGGTATTATATAATACTATATAAACCACTAACTATATTACTCTAATATACAACGGCTAGTTCAGGACACTGTAGGGCATGATTATGAGAACAATATAGTCTCGTAGCGTTGGCATAATATAGTTGTTTATTATTGACTGAACCTCAAGAACTCGATTACATCGTGTATATATATATATATATATAGTACACAATGCAAAAAAACAAATTTTAGCCAAGGAAAAATAAAAGACTATTCTTTTAATGTTTTCTTTAAAAATTAACCCTTAATACTTGATAATTTTTTATTTCATAAACAAGGTTTTAAGACATTTATAAAAATTATTTATACATAATAAAAGAAGTCTGTGTACACTAATTATTTCAAAAAATCGCAAAATGCGGCAAACGCTGATACAGTAGGTCAGGAAGTCTAGCACTGATTCTTGGGCATGGCAGTCTGATATGAGGGGAGACCTCGATCAGGGCCAGTGCAGAGGAAAACAAAAAACACAGAAAACTTTTTGACTTATCTATTAGTTGTTTATATGATTAACTAATGCTTTATTTAATTAAAATTTTATTAATGTTAATTTCATTAATAACATTAATTATTCTTTTTTAAAGGACAGTTTTTTACTGAGGAAAGGTGTATTATTTTTAAGAAAGGTTCCCATAGTTTGCATGTAATTGAGGTTATTAATATCGATTTTACTTATATAAAATTATTATCAATGTTTATAATAACATTTATTATTCATTTTTGGAGGACAATTTTCCATATTTTTGCAACGGAAAGGGGTATTATTTTTAGGAAAGGTTCACATAAGACCTTATTATTTTTTTTTTTTCTTAATAAGAAAAAAAAATAATAATAATTAATAAGCCGGTTGATTGTGACCTTAATTACAGAGATTCCAAATGCCAGGAAATTCAATGTATGAATGTACATGTACGATGTAACTCGCACTTTACATAATTTCGATAATGTATTATCGCCATTCCTCAACTTCGCATATTATTCCACATTTATACACTTCAACATGTATACCTCCATAAGTTATAGAATTTTTTAATTGCTCAATTTAAACTTGAAAGTTCTCAGTACTTTTCGATTGATTATCGCTTATTTCTTTTCTAAGGGACCTAATTTACCTAATCGGCAGTCTGGTTTTTAACTGTTTTTTTTTTTTTTTAACTGCATTTTAATATTGCAATAAAACGTAAATATACCTGAATCGTAATGGAATATACTCTATATAAAAACCAGAAAACTGACTGAATATATTTTAAGTTGTGCCTATCGTAATCTCACAGTGCGATTTGGTTATATTTTCTCCAATTTTTTATAAAAGGCTTGGTTAGATCTAAAAATCATTTTTAATGATCTGTTTCTTGTAAATTGAAGATCTTCACATTTGGTCATGTTGTATATCACAACAGAGAGCATAAAAAGATTTCTCAGTACTTTCTTTTTTCAGGAAGGTAATATAACTGTTATAAGTAATAACTATTTTAAAAATGCACATTTTTTTTTCCATTTCAAATATAGAAAAAAAAGGAATTTTCAAAAAAATTTAATCTTTTTCTTTATTTTTATTTACTTGAACGCATGAAACAAATAACCTAAAATTTGCAGATATGTAAAGCCTTCTTGTTTCAATCGGACCCATTTATTAACCATCTTTATTAAGTTCACAAAATTGATTTCTCATGAAAACTTTTGTCTACTTTTAAGATGGTAAATTTAGAAGTTAATATTCTCCTAAATAATTTTCGAGCTATGTTTTTCTATACTATAAAAAGCATGTACTCTTTTCGTGAGTTAGGTTTTATAAAAAATCAATGTGTTTTATCTGCTTCAATTTATTTATCACCCATTTTTTTATTCCTTCACCTTTTCCCCAGATTACTGGTTAGTTGATTATAGTGATATATGGAATCAGTGTAGATGCCATCTTCTTTTACTTGAAAGAAAGAAAAAAAAACTTGTCAAATCACTCAGATTCAGTTTTCCTGAAGCTAATCTTCAAAGGGTTATTACTACTAATAAATTAAGTAGTATTCGAAATTTTACAACTGAAACTGATTAGGCTGTTGTGTTAGGTTGTAATGTAATATTGAATTATATTGTAATTATCAGGACGTCTAGCATGAGGGTATTATGCGGACATTTTTAACTTCGGAATGAAAATGAGGGTATTTCACTATATCACTATTTTTGAAAATACAAATAATCAAATGACTGAGACAGTAACGTTTTTGGAGGATCTTGATAATTTTCTTACTTGTTCCTAGTCCAGAATTGATAATAATCAACTGAATGCAGGAATTCATCCATTAATATTCATATCCTTACTTAAAATTCGGAATAATTTCGGAAAATGTCCTAAAAAGCCTGAATACCCTTGAGTCAGTAAATCAATAAATAAAGAAAAAACGGGCATTAAGTAAATCTTACTATTCTTAGTAAATACTTTTATTCTGTGGCAACTAGTCCCCTAAGAATAACAGAACATGGTTCAATCTATAGCCATTTGTCTGGTTAGTTTAAAAGAAAAGCAAAAATTTTAGGAATTAAGATATAAGTAAAGACAAAACACTGACCCAAAATATTGACAAACAAAACAAAACAAAAATTTGGATAACGAGAACAAAAAATTTGAATAGCTTTTGAGCTTGAAAACTATATTATATCAAGTGATTCATAGATAAATATTCCATGTTGGTTCTGTTGGTTCGCTACTTTCATATTTACAGAAGATTGGAGATTAAGGAGGTGGCGAAATAGTTGGATTTTAAAGGAGGTGAGGGATGAAGTTTCAAGGATGGAGACAGGTAAGGGATTCCAGAATGTGGCGGCGCGGATGATAAAGGATTTGGAAAAGAGGCAGTTCCGTAGAAAGGGATATACAGGAGAGATCTGGTGTTAAGAGAATGTATGGAGGAGCAGGGTTTGAACAAATTGAGGTTTCTTGGTTCTGAAGGTTTGGAAAAGATATACACCTCGGAAGTATTGCCTTCGAAAAACTGAGTAAAGGTTCAGCATACCAACTGGAGACGTGGGAGCGCCTGGGGACACCGAAGATAAACATTGTGTTATGTTCGCGTGTTTTTTTTATTTACTCAAAAACGGCTGTAATGATTTAGATCAGACTGAGTATTTGGTGTATGTATATGCCAGCGATGTGATACGCTGATAACTAAAATTTCACCAAAATTGGTCAAACAGAGGGGGTACTTTATTTAATAAACATTGTCATATCTTCGCGTGTTTTTTTTTATTTACTCAAAAACGGCTGTAATGATTTTGATCAGACTGAGTATCTGGTGTATGTATATGCCAGCGATGTATTATTGCTACGGTGCGGACATGTGTGGCCAGACCCTTAGTCTGTATAAAATGGGAAGAAAAAAATCCATGAGAATGAAAACCCGAATTGAGGAAGTTGTGAATTTTAATCCTATAATTAAAAGGAAGTTTTAGACTTGATTTGCAAAAACAACTAAATACAATTAATGCGTCTAATTATGGAAACTTCTGATGACAGCTCCTCCCCCTCTCCCGTTACCCTCTCATCCTCAGCGTCCCAGAGGGAATTCCATTATTCAGTTATTTGTTTTATTAATCCTATTCTAACTACATTATTTTTCTCCTTTTTTTTCTCTTCAGTTTCTCTGTATTCTAATTTAACTCAAATTGCATCCCCAAAAGGAAGAAGCTCCCGTAAGACGCCCTTTATTAAACCTAGCCATAACTGAAATGAATTTCTTGATTTGGGAAAGTTTCTTTGATATTGTCTTTTTTTGTGTGTGTTTTTAAAAATAACATCGTCCCTCTCTTACTGATATAATTAAAGTAGTTATTTAATATTTTAACATCCTTCATTTTTCATATAAATTGATTACATTTAATATTAGGTTTTAATAATTTTACTAAAGTAAATAAAATATAAAACTATAAAATGTCAAAGGTACAATTAGAACTGAAATTAATGATAACGTTACTAAACAGTTACTAGGAGTGAAGAACGGTGACACAAAGTAACTGTATTCCTCGCTTCCAGGTTAAGTTTCGCTCCCGAAATGGACTTCTTCAGTCGCGCCGCTCGAACATTCCCGATCTCTCCCCGAACTTTCTAGACCAACCTAATCATTTGTTTTAGTTGCGTCATAATATATCTTCATACCTATAAAAATCTTGGGTCCCGATTTTTATCGGTTGTAGTTTGTGGGAGGTAAAATAAGAAAATAGTCAACAAATTTTGATGAAGTTTTTCTTATTGTGCGTAGTTTTGTCCAACTTAAAATATAGGATAGTTTTTATCTCGATTGTTGGCCTCAATATTTCTTTTATTGCAAATTATACTCCAATTAAGTGTGATTATCTGTAAGTTCTATAAATTTCCAACATATAGCGGTGTAAGTTGATTTATTGACACAACACTTAATTTTCTTTCGATATTTAGGGTGAGTAAGCATCCAGTTTCCAAATCTATTTTTTCTGGCTTGGACTACGAAAATCCGTGTTTTTCCCATGGCCAACTATGTGTCACCTTTTTAATTTTGGGAAAACAGCGAATCTTTTTTTTTTTTTTTTTTTTTTTTTTTTTTTTTTTTTTTTTTTATTAGGACAGGTTAACCAAAATCATTGTGCACCTATTAGCACTACAATGAATATGAATTCTAATAATGAAAAAGAATGTAAATATTATGGAGGCATTTATAAAAAATAAACTCACCATACATGTAAATAAACGTATAGTAATGTTAAAAAAAGACAAAAAACATATGGTTTAAAAATCCCAGAACTGGACGCCTACCAAGGGACGGTCTTACTGGGCCTTGTTGGCCTCATCAAAATCTATAAAATGATTTTTTAGGCCGTTTTTTTCGACTCAAACGGTCGATTTCGTAAAAAAAACCCATTGTAAAGCGAGATCATGACGAATTTTTTAACAATAAAGAATATACCAAGAGATTGGCTGAAGATATGCAGTTTTAATATGGACAGGTGTTTGCACCTGGTATCAAAGAACCACTTAGCGAAATTTGGAGAATTTAGGACAAACGGTATGGATTTCTATAAAGAACAAATAAACAAACAAACAAACAGAATTTCAACTTCATTTATATAGATATGTTTGATTGTTATTATTTAGTTGAAACCTTGAAATAAAGCACCATGGTAAATGGAATGAAAGAAGTTATATGTGGCCAGTAGGTTGCAGCACATTACTGACTACCTGAAAAGTACAATGAATTGCCTAACTTGATTCTTTTTAAGTAGGGAAATTCAAAAACTGTAGAGAAGTAGGCTTGTCACAAAGCCACCCCATTAGTCACAATGTCACCCCGTTTTACGGTATATTTCCTACATTTTTATATTTTCAGTTAGGATCATGAATCGGTTTATTTTCTAGTCGAAATTATTTACGTTTTTAGACTTTAAAAAATAAATAAACAAAACATAAAGGGGAATGGTGCTTTAAAAGGGGTGTCGGATACAGGTGAAAAAAGGGGGGTGCCTTGGACAATTGAATCAGGTGGTAAGTTGGATAAATCGTGAGACAGCTAATCCAGGCTGAGTTATAAATAAAGGTAGGAGTTAGATCCAGGACGTTGTCGGTAATCCGTGGGCTATTCGTTATAGCCGGGGGAAGTTGGCTAAAACATGCACTTTTAAATCAACCCCACCCGTTTCCTGACATTCCTCGGTCTGCGTTCTCAATAACATCTTCAAGATTTTTTTTTTCTCCTCGTTTAAGGACAAGTCGACCATTAAGATCATTATCGTCCAAATCCTAAGTTATTTTGTTGACAATTTAGGTTATAAAGTGATCTAAGTAGGAAATTAGAAAGGGATTTGGGTTTTATTGGAGATTTTTAGTGATACAGAAATAATACTGGTTCCTAGTCATGTCATGATGTTAGAGAAATAATAATAGTCTGGCTGTTGGAGAAATTTGAAGTCTGGCTCTGGCCGGTGACTGAAGCACATCGAGTCTGTGATTAACTCGTATACCATTGGCTTTCTTTGATCAATTGGATTAAAAATTTACACACGTGTGAATCTAGGTCTGGCAGACTACTGTGTAAAGTATCAAAAAAATACATCGATGAATATAGCCAGGAGGCATATATTTTAAAACTTTTCTTTTTAATTTATTGATTTATAGCCACATGATTCAACACTAATATTTTTCGTTATTGTATTAATTTCATGTATTTATTATGGGCATACATGTCCTTTCTGATTTTCTCTTTTCTCAAATTTTATATAGTTTTAAATTTATTTATTTGTAATTACTCTTCATGAAATTCACTGATATAATTCTTTATGAATTTAAAATTATTCATATTTATTTGTGTTATTCAGTTTTTATATTTATTTATTTTATATTTTATATATATTTATTTATTTATTTATAGCATCTCAAATTCCGTTGTATGTATGTATGTATAAGTATATGTATATATATGTAGGTGTATATATATTTATATGTTTTTTTTTTTTGTTTTTTCTCTATAATGGATGTGTGGAATATAACTCTGTATTTACAAGAGAAATTTCAGTTTTGAGCAATTATGCCAAAAAAGAAAGTAGAAGTTGGTCAGACAGTTTAGGAGCCAGGAGGCATATAATTTAAAACTTTTCTTTTTAATTTATTGATTTATAGCCACATGATTCAACACTAATATTTTTCGTTATTGTATTAATTTCATGTATTTATTATGGGCATACATGTCCTTTCTGATTTTCTCTTTTCTCAAATTTTATATAGTTTTAAATTTATTTATTTGTAATTACTCTTCATGAAATTCACTGATATAATTCTTTATGAATTTAAAATTATTCATATTTATTTGTGTTATTCAGTTTTTATATTTATTTATTTTATATTTTATATATATTTATTTATTTATTTATAGCATCTCAAATTCCGTTGTATGTATGTATGTATAAGTATATGTATATATATGTAGGTGTATATATATTTATATGTTTTTTTTTTTTGTTTTTTCTCTATGATGGATGTGTGGAATATAACTCTGTATTTACAAGAGAAATTTCAGTTTTGAGCAATTATGCCAAAAAAGAAAGTAGAAGTTGGTCAGACAGTATGGGTTCTGAGAACTGGAGGTCCTGTTCAAGAAGCGGTAGTTGCCTCTGTGATGTCTGTGGCGGATGCGGCAGGCGTCGAGAAGGAATATGTTAAAGTGGAATGGCCTGACGCAGAGGGAGTAACATTGGGGAAGACTGTCCCAATTGATGACGTCAACATTTCCGCGGAGCATCACAGAGGCGGACGATAAAACACAGAACGAATCTCCACCAACAGAGGATAAGGTTTGCCCCATCTGTGGGCTTTCGTTTGGTTTTCGACCCATATTGCAAAGAAGCATCCCAGGGAGGCAAATAGCAATATTTTGAGGGGGATAATTAAAAATGTAACTGGACCAAAAAATGGAAAAAACAAAGATAAAAGAGGACATTGCTGACCACTGAGCTGCAATCACCACTGCCACATTCAAGGGCCTATTACAGAAAAATGCAATGGTTCTCGCGGATTTTGATAAGGCCGTAGGAATGTTCCTAGATTTTTTAAAGTCAATAAATTCAGAACTACCAGCCCCCCAGCACCCTGCTATTAGGTTTTACCGAATGAGGAAGAAGAAAAAAAAAGACATGGCTGATAAGGGTGCTGGAAAAGTTTCAAATCCGCAGAGGGCCAACAAGGCAGACAGGAGTCGTCGGCAGCAACATTATCAATATGAAGTTGCGCAATATAATTATTACAATAAAAGAAAGAATGTTGTGCAAAATATAATGAACGCCGACGCTCCTAAGCAATGTCCCCTACAACCAAAAGATGTTGAAAAACACTTCAAAGACCTCTTTGAGACCGAAAATCTCCGCAAACGTGTGGATTATGAAAAGGTTGCCCCGATGCCTAATCTAATGTCCATAGAAACCGAACAAGTTAGGAAAGCAATAAAATCTACATATATGGACACATCGCCGGGGCCCGATGGAATGTTAATCCGCAAGTTAAAATATTTCGAAGTAGCGAACATTATTAAAATTATTGCGGAGATAATGCTGAAGGTGGCCTACGTACCGGAACCACTTCGAAAAGGGCGTATAATCCTAATCTACAAAGGGAAAGGAGAAATAAACAATATCTCCTCGTGGAGGCCCATCACTATCTCTATTGTGCGCCGAATAATAGAAAAAATTCTGGACCATGAACTAAGGAAACAGATCACCTTCCATAGGAATCAAAGGGATTTCATAAAAGGACTCCCGGGAACGCACGTCAACTCGAGAATTATAGACGCGATCCTGAAAGATTCAAGGAAAGAAAGAGAGGAACGATTGCGCGGTAGTCTTTCTCGATGTTGTCGGTGCTTTTGACAATGTTGGGCACTCACATATAATTAGCACATTGAAAGCGAGGGGTGTGTCGCCGGATCTTAGGAATGAAATATCAGCTCTCCTAAGTACAAATGAAATTATAATTACATCGGTGCCCACACGACCAGCCAAATCAAGGTGTTGCGAGGAGTACCCCAAGGCGGCCCTTTTTCATCGTCACTCTTTAACCTAGCGATCGATCACTTATACCGCGACCTGTGTGGCGAATCATTTTCAAGAAAATTTGGATACAAGCAAAGTTGACCAAGACAGTGTGGTTCTTACAGGGTTCGCGGATGATCAGGCGGTTACAGCGCGTGACAAAGGGGCTGCAGAAAGAGTTATTGGCAGCGTTTAGAGGACCCTCGCGGAGATAGGTTAGGCGATAAACCCTGAGAAGAGTGTGGGCATAGTTCTAAACAAAGGAGAGCTGGAAGCCACAACGCTCTCCCTCTAGAATGGAGATAGCATCCAAACTTCATGACATGGTGAAGTTATCAAGTATTTTGGATGTACATTCTCGGGAGAGCTACGGTTTGGCGAGGATTCGGTGGCAAAATTAAATAAAAACCTTAATAAGCTCGTCACCTCTTGCTTGCTTAAGCCCGATCAGAAGCTCAACATTGTCAATCAATATTTGTTCCCGGGTCTAATTTACCCTCTCCAAACTGCGCCCCTAACAAAGCTGCGTCCTGAAATATTAGAAGGCATCGACACCATGATTCGAAGGAGTGTCAAGGCCATAATCGGGCTACCTGCGAACACCTCCACGGCGATGTTGTACGCTCCCAGGAGATACAGAGGATTAGGACTGATCCGCTGCCAATGGGAAACTCCTTTACAACACTGGTCCATTGTTCAGCGGCTGTCAAATATACCGGATTCCCTGTTTCACTCTATTTTCGATTACTCGGCTGAAATAGCTAAGTGTGTCTTTGCAAGCAAAGATTGGGTGTTGAGAAGGGGCACCGCAGTGTGAAAGCTCTACGACAGTCGCTACGCGAAAACTCGTTTGAGGAATGGGGCAACTGCAGGTGGCAAGGCATAGGAGTACGCCATTTTAAACCGAAAGCTAATAGACTTATGTATGAAAAGCAAGTACTTTCGGGATCTGAATGGTCTAATGCCTTAAAACTTAACATTAACTATGCACCCCTGCGAGGAGTCCCAGGTGTCAGCGGACAGGTCAGAGAAGTTGGGTCCCTCTGTCGCAAATGCGACAGAGAGTCTGAAACACCAGCACATGTGCTGGGGAAATGCCCCAACAACTCGCTCCTAATAACTCGCCGTCACCACAGAGTCAAGCACGAGATGATGAAGCTCCTTAAAGAAAGGGATTTTGCGTGCTATGAAGAGGTTTACTGCGTGGATACAGAGGGATCCACGAGATATGCTGATATAGTGGCGTTTTCTAAGACCGGAAAGTCAGCTATTGTTTTGGATCGCACTGTTAGGTACGAATCGAATGACCTCGACCAGGCCACCAAAATTGAAAGGGAAAAGAAGGAAATTTATGAAAATGTATCCCTTTCCTTAAAGAAAAGTTCCGTGAAGGCTTCGGCGAGAGAGACTTCAACGTGAGAGGCCTTTGGTTCGGAGCCCGCGGAACTATACCAAGTTCAACAAGGAGCTTCATGGAGGATCTTGGTCTCGACATCAAGGACGTAGCGAAGATAGCAGAATATATTGTTCTCGTCTCGCTGGGAATCATACACCACCACATCCATTCTTAGAATTTAAATAACAAATCGTTGAGGGGACATGTGTGTATGCATACGAGTATATATGTATATTGTTTATTTATATATTGATTAATTTAATTTATTTATATAATAATATATTTACCGCTAATCGCCTTTTATTTATATATTGTTCTTTTTATATATTGTTATTTTTGTTGTTGTTGTTTGTTTTATAATTTAAATCATTTTATCCCGTTTTATATAAAATTTTGAGCTGTTGTTGAGTATTGTTACTATTAGTTTTGCATTCTTAAAGAACCGCAGGAGGAATGATATTTTTGTAAACTCGAATTATCAGGTTTTAAGGAAGAAGGCGTGAGCTAAGTAATTTCGTTGATAGCTAGCATTTCTTACCTCTAATTCCCTCTCCAATTTCGAACAAACGTCAACCTCTCGGAAAAATAATGACCAATTTTAACTTTATTGAATGTATCAGTCATACGAATTTTTACTAACAAGGGGAGGGCACAGCTATGGGGTCGTCGATCTGGCCCATTTTTTTTCTGGTGATTCTACTTCGAAAAATAGTCGACACGTGTCCGAGCGTTCCGTCCAATGAGCCTTAGGTGCTGAGAAATAAAATAAAATACCTTGAAAATCCTTTATTTTTTATCTTGAGTTTGGAAAATGATATCGACATGATTCTTTCACTAATTAATTTATTTTAGAGAGTAGATTAAAGGAAAAATACAATCGTTAAAGAATTATTCGTGTTTCTTCAATTTAATTTAAAAAAAGCTTCAAATTTTCAAGTAAACTACCTTAATAAATTTTTTCACATAAAAAATAATAGTAGAATTGAGTTCAGCATCTCAAGAAACGCTGATGTCTTAAATATCATCCAAAACAAAAAATAATTTTTTTTTCCTGTGAGGAACAGCTTAAAAATGTTTCAGCAAAAGTGTATGTGTAGTTTCAAATTCTGCATCTCGTGTTGAGCTGATCCGATTTTTACGTTCTTGAGCTCGTTGCTTAGAAGAAAGCTTCCTTTTTCTAACCATATAAATAACTATTGTATTATCTCGGGAAGCTCTTGTATTTACTCTATGAATTTTATGAGAATCGGTAGAATTTTCTCCGAAATATGGTCGGATTTTTGGATGTTTAACGAAATTGTAAGGGTCTACGATGCGATGTTCTGGCCAATCAGTCGAGATCGCAACGATATTGTCTCGGTAGGAGAAGCCTCTATCAAGCCTTGCTAAGAGCATATCATAGCACACCTTGAATTCATTAGAAAGGTCTTGTTTACTTACCGAAGAAACGAGGGTCGTTGAGCCAGTGTCCATAATTTCAAAATCCATTTCCGTGAAAATCCAAATCGTTGCCAGAGAAAGAAAAAAGTCCAGGAAAGTCCAAAGAAAGCCAAATATCGATGAGCCGAGTAACAACAAAAAACAATACTAATAATTAAAAAAAAAATCCAAGAATGAATGAAAATAAATAGTCGATCACTTTGAGAGAGAGGTTTGTAAGAGATTTTAATAACAAATAACAATTAGGAAAGATCCACATCGTATCAGTTCTAAAATCCCCCACCTACCCTCAACAGTAAGTAAACAAAGAGTATAAGCGGACGAGTACAAAGTACATTTTTCTATTTCAGTTCGCACTTGTTTCATTATACCACCTTCACATTGGAAGTATATCCATAAGAAAAAAGTACTACTTGTTGATAGCGAGGGTATAGAAAAAACACATTGCATATAGATCATAGAGAAAAAGTAGTTTTAAATTTTTGTTCATTTAAAGTTCAAAATCATTTTTTGTAAGGCGAACGTGAAACAACCGGGATGAACCCATTTTCTCCTAGCCGATCAAGAAAAATAAAATAGGCTCCGTAAAATGAATTTACTAGTGATAAAAACATCGTGAAAAGGATGGAAATAATTACTTTTTAGAGTTATGTTCATGGAATATTCTGGCAAAGTACTGACATTAAAAAATCATTTAGTGCAAAACTGTTTTTGTTTCATAACAGTTTTCAGATTCGTTTTGAGGACAATCAAAAAAAACCTATGAGTAAATTTTGGGAAGATTGAAAAAAAAAAAAAATTAAAAGTTTCGCTAAGGCTAGACCCTTACAATTTCGTTAAACATTAAAAAATCCGACCATATTTCGAAAAAAATTCTACCTATTCTCATCAAATTTATAGGGCAAATAAAGGCTCTAGAGTTACACATTTTTACATAATCCAGATATTTTTACGTGTTCAGGAATCAACATAATATAAAGAAAAGTTTAAATTTAATTTTTATTTTGAGGACCATTTTTTACAATAGCTTCCCGAGATAATACAATAATTATTTATATAGTTAGAAAAAGGAAGCTTTCTTCTATGCAACGAGCTCAAGAACGTAAAAATCGGATCAGCTTAACACGAGATGCAGAATTTAAAACTACACACACACTTTTGCTGAAACATTTTTAAGCTGTTCACAGGAAAAAAAATTTATTTTTTGTTTTGGATGATTTTTAAGACATCAGCGTTTCTTGAGGTGCTGAACTCAATTCTGCTATTGTTTTTTATGTGAAAAAATTTATAAAGCTAGTTTACTTGAAAATTTGAAGCTTTTTTTAAATTAAATTGAAGAAATATGAATAATTCTTTAACGATTGTATTTTTTCTTTAATCTACTCTCTAAAATAAATTAATTATTGAAAGAATCATGTCGATATCATTTTTCAAACTCAAGATAAAAAATAAAGGATTTTCAAGGTATTTTATTTTATTTCTCGGCACCTAAGGCCCATTGGACGGAACGCTCGGACACGTGTCGACTATTTTTCGATGTAGAATCACCAGAAAAAAAATCTGGTGCGTGCGGGCAACACACAACTTTCACTTACCAACTTACTTAGATAAGAAATTGACGTGTTTTGTTAAATATCATTTCCCAAAGTCATAAATTTTTCTACATTCATATCTTATTTTTATTAATCGTTAAAGTCGTTTTTGAGTAAATAAAAAACCCCGTGAAAATGACACAAAATTTATTAAGTAAAGTCCCACCTTCGGTTGATCAATTTTGATGAAATGTTGGCTATCACATATTTGGCATATACATACATCAAATACCCAGTTTGGTCACAATCGTGAAAGCCGTTTTTGAGTAAATAAAAAAAACATATAAAAATGATACAAAATTTATTAAGTAAAGTGCCCCCTGCGATTGATCAATTTTGATGAAATTTTTACAGACATATCTCGGGCAGATAAATAGATCAAGTACTAAGTTTAATCAAAATCGTTAGAGCTACTTTTGAGAAAATCAAAAAAACACGTGAAAATGTTACAAAATTTATTAAGTAAAGTCCCCCCTCCGGTTAATCAATTTTGATGAAATTTTTACAGACATTTCTCGGGCAGATAAATAGATCAAGTACTAAGTTTAATCAAAATCGTTAAAGTCGATTTAGAGTAAATAAAAAAAACACGTGAAAATGTTACAAAATTTATTAAGTAAAGTCCCCCCTCCGGTTAATCAATTTTGATGAAATTTTCACAGTCATATCTCTGGCATATAATTAGATGAAATACTCAGTTTAATCAAAATCGTTAGAGCCGTTTTGGAGAAAATCGAAAAAAACCTAAAAAGTTATTAAGTAAAGTACCCCCTCCCTTTAAGTAATTTTGATGAAATTTATGCTGTCACATCGCGGGCATATACCTACACTAAATACCCAATTTCAGGATCGCACGGTTTATAGTTTTTGAGCTAATCTGTTCACATACACACACACACACACACACACACACACACACACACACACACACACACACACACACACACACACACACACACACACACACACACACACAGACCATTTCGCGGGACTTGGTCATTTCGACTCAGGGGACCCCAAAACGTGTATTTCCGTTGAAAACCGGAAGACGAATTTTTTCACGATCGCAATACTTCCACTTACTATATATTTCATATATAGGTAAGTGAAAGTAATAATGGGCCAGATCGACGACCCCATAGCTGTGCCCTCCCCTTGTAAGTTTACTAACTCTTTTGGTGTTTTCTCCAAATTGGGATCCTGTTATGCCTTCGAGTATGGCTCTAACTTAATTTTCAATTTTTTTACTTTCTAATAAACCTGTAAAAAACCTATTTATTGTAAAAATTACGAGGAATCGGCCTTGTTATTTGACTCATGAACAATCTTTGTTTCATACTTCGTGACATTCGGATATGGTGGTAAAAATTTAATGTTTAACCCTCCACCCCAAAACCTATGCATAAAACCATTT
Source organism: Aelia acuminata (assembly GCA_911387785.2). Taxonomy (NCBI): domain Eukaryota; kingdom Metazoa; phylum Arthropoda; class Insecta; order Hemiptera; family Pentatomidae; genus Aelia; species Aelia acuminata. Next base: position 22,097,835 of record OU426984.1, on the reverse strand, counting down.
ATGTGAAATAAATTCATTAGAAGTTTATCTAGATAATCAAAAACCATGAATGTGACAAAATTTGTTGAAATCGGATGCAGCGGTACAAAGTTAATAATTACGCCCCCCACCCCCCCCAAAAAAAAAAAAAAAACTGCAATGACACAATAGCATTATTTAACTGAAATAAATATGCTTGCTCTATATTTCGTTTCAGAGTGAGTGTCTAGTAAATCTTTTCTCTTTAAAAAAAAATTATTTAAAATAATTTAAAAACAAGGTGGTTATCCACAATAATGAGTACTTAAGATTTATTTTATTTTATTATTTAAAATACTAATGAAAATAATTTTTTTATTTTATTTTAGCATTTTAGAATTAAAATAAAAATACTTTTTTTTATTTGTATTTAAAATGATACCCAGGTCTGTATTTGATGGATCGTTATCATGATTCATTTAGTTTAAATTTCAATTTTAAACATAAACATTTCTCATTAATGTTTATATACGTATTTTTACTTAAGATGTACACATTTTTATTAAATTCCGAGGGGGGTGTGTCGGCCCCTTGATGATTTTGCGTGGAATTGCGCCTCAAAAAATGAAGTAAAGATTTCATTTTTCCCATAGTTCTAATCAGATGGTGAAGTTTTTAAACGCACAGATGATACGGTCCAAACGTGTTAGGGTTTGCATCGCGTCCGAATGATGGTTCGGTTATAAACATTATTATTTCATCCATAGACAAATAGAACTAGACGCTCTAAAGGAGAAGAGGGCTGTGGTGAGATAGAAGGAAGGTATCCGAACCGGGCCGTCCTAATTAAATTATTACATCTGCCTTGGTATGGAATTCATGCCGCACTGCGTTTCTCTTTGTATTCAAGCCCCACTTGTCAGTAACTCGCTAACTCTTTGCATATCCGATAGCCTCCCTTGTTTATAGCAATTACCTAGGCCATGTTTTTCCCTTCTTCTTTCTTTATCCTCTCTTTAATTTATTGCCTGAGACTTAAGTCGTTTGATCGGCTTCCCGAGATATATCTATACTTTTGGTTAACTTGAGTAAGGGTCGTATTCAACGTCAAGATTTGGAAAATGATCAAAGTAAATGAGACAAAAAGCTATTTTTAAGAAGTTCATAAATGGAATTAAGCATCTATCAAAACACAATGTATACGCTAAATAGGTTGCTAAGTGAAACTTGTGTGTTGCGCACCTAATTTTTTCATTATCTGAAGTGCAGGAAAAGTTTTTCGCTGGTCCCATATGTGACTACACCTCGGTAATTTTCGTTGAAATGGGAAGAAAAAATTTGAATAGTTTTTAGAATATCAAATAAATAAATAATTAATTAAATATGTTTTTGGTTTCCTTAGCTCATTATGCTAGTAATTAGTGACCGACCGAAGTTTCGGTTTCGGCCATTTTCGGCCGAAAAACCTGGTTTTGGTTAAAAATTGGCCGTATCTTCTGCCAAGCCGAAACTAGTTTTTTTATCTGACACCTTCGAAAAGGGAGTAACTTCGAGAAGAACACCCTTGGATTTAATAGCGCGAAGTGCCATCTGTTATTTTAGTTAATTAATCTTGTAATAGTAGTAGTAGGGGTTTTAGGACGATAAATTTCAAGATTATTACGCCCCCTTGTATTGTATTTCGATAAAACATATATATTTTAATTTATTTGTTATCTTTAATTGATCGAAAATACTAAGTTGTTGAAAACACTAAAATGTGATAGTGACTAACAGAGATATTGCCTCGTAAATCATACATCAAGTCTTAACATGTAATGCAAACATTCTTTTCATACATAATTCTTTACGTTGAGTGTAAAGAATAGTTTATATTCTTTACCTTGGGCGTTAAGTGTCTTTGTGCTTTTGATTATCTCCTTGTTAATAATGAAATTTCATTTAAGATTAACTCTAAATAAGAATATATATTCTAAATACATAAACTTAAATTAGCCGTTGGAGAGCTCCTACATGTTCACAGATTCATATCAAAATTTTAGGCAGTGACCTCGTTCTAAAAAGGTGGCTCAAGTTGCATCAAATGGTGATAGTAGGTTTTGTACTTCGTTTTTGTATGAGACTCAGTTGAAAAAACCTATTTTTCGACCTTCGCAGCCCCCTTCCCCCAATCTGATCACTAATAACATCTTATAAACATTTTTCCGTTTTGGCCACGAAGAAGCAGGTATTTGACCAAAAACTATTCCATTCATTTTTAAACTAAATTATATCCTCTGACAACAAAACTGACTCAATAGACTAAATAGCTTCTGAGATTGCAGATGCATTCAATAGGCAGTCATTTATTAGTGTAAAGATTTACTAAATTATTTATTATTTAGACATGATAATATGAATTTGAATTATTATCAGCCCGGTCTTTCAAGATTATTTCAACTTTTAGTGTTGTTCTACTAGTAAGGGTATGGTCTAACATCCCGCGGGGACCAGCCGTACTAGGAAGTTGGGGCCGGGATTCGATCCTATAACCTAACTAGTACACCTGTCTTACCTCTCTTCTATACCAAGCCAAAGTATTTTATGAATAATGAGCTAAATTAATGTTATTTTATTAGCTTTCATTGATATTATTGCTCAACTAGACACATTACATACGTAAATAATTTTCGGTTTCGGTTTCGGTTTCTGCTAAAATTTTGGTTTCGGTCGGACACTACTAGAAATGAATAAATGTAAGATTATTAGTAATTAATTATGTATGGTGCGTTTAATTTCATGGCATTTTGATTATCTCAGTAAACAAGGCCACAATCAACTGGTCAATTAATAATTATTTTTTATTAATTATAAGTAAAAACATATTAACAACCTCAATTTCATGCAAACTATGTGAACCTTTCTTAAAATTAATACCCCTTTCTTCTGCAAAAATACGGAAAATTCTCCTTCAAAAATGTATAATGAATGTTATTAATGAAATTAACATCGATCAAGTTTTATTTAAATAAAGCATTAGGTAATCATCTAAACAACTGCGAAAAGTTCTCTTTGTTTTTTTTCTCCTTTTCACTGAACCTGAACGAGACCATTTCCCTCATATCTGACTGCCAGGTCCAAGAATCAAGGCTAGCTATCCTGGCCTATTGTATCAGCGATTGCCAAATTATAAAACAACGACAAAAAATTTATTTTATGCAATTGCAAATATTTTCTGTAATATTAAATATACCAATTCAACATCTAACAGTAACATTCTTGTAAATCATCATTCCAGAAAAATATAAACTAATAAATTGTGAGACACTGTCCCTCTCAAGTCATACCAATTATAATAGGTTCATAACCCTTGTTAGAAAAATAAAAATCTGGTACATGCGCGCAACACACAACTTTCACTTACCAACTTACTTAGATTAGAAATTATTGCGTTTTTTAATTGCCACTTCTTAAATGAACAGAACGGCTTTAATAATGAACAATGACCTGTCATTAAAGGCGTACTCCGCATGAGTGGGCTCAACGAGTTTTATGAGTTGACGGAATATTTTTCTTTTTTTCTCCTCTTTATGTTTTCTTTATTTTTATCATATCTCATATTTAGCCATTTCTTATTTTTAGGCGTAACGAGAGACAGTTAATTTTTCCATATAAACAAAAACAAAGGGACTTTATAGGAAACAAAAAAACAAACAAATAGGCCCCTACCCCCCAAAAAAGCCCCCTCAGAATATATTAATAATGATAAGCTTACCTGATATTAAAGAACACCTAATTTTCATTAAACATGACGAATTTGATAAAAATCTTTTATGCCGTTTTGAGGTCATCCAAAAAAAGGTAAAAATTGGAAAAAATTAAGAAATAAAGTGTCCCCTCCGTTTGATAAATTTTGATGCAATGTTGGCTATCACATCTTTGGCATATACATACATCAAATACCAAGTTTGATCAAAATAGTTAAAACCGTTTTTGAGTAAATAAAAAAACACGTGAAAATGATACAAAATTTATTAAGTAAAGTTCCCCCTCCGGTTGATCAATTTATATGAACTTTTTAAAAACATCAAAAGTGACGCACAAACTAATTGGAACGAAGAACGGCAAAAATCTATTAAAGGACGACCTTTACACAAATATATCCCAAAAATCACACAACAAAATCATGAAAAATCATAAAGCACACATTACAAACTAACACAATTACTGACAACAGGGACAAACAAAATATTCTTTGAACCGGTTCCACCTCTGTAATACAAACACTTGTGACTGTGACGGACAAACTCCACAAACTTTCAAACATATCTTATACGACTATCACTTGCAATAACATAACTTTAAGTTTTGAGTTAGTTTTAAGACAGCTTTGATTATTACCATGGAAACCAATAATTTATGTTAAATAATGTGAATTAGAAATTATTATTTTCTCGATACTCAAATATTTCGTATCCACACTATACACATCTACCTTCCACTATATTATAAACGTAATATTATTATTTCTTAAATTCTTAGCTTTCCAACGGTATATTATACATATATACCACTACTAATATTATTAGATTGAAATTTTGTTTGTAAAATCATATATTTTATTCCTCTTTTATATGATGATTAAATTCTTTCCTATTTAATTTTAAGCCATTTCATGTAAATAGGAACAGTTATTTACTTGGAATAAAAAAATTAAAGTTACTTTAAAGGAAGATTTTTCCTTAGCCCTATCAGACATAATCGATAAAAACTACGTCATAGTAAAGAATGCTTCATTAGGATTAAACTTAATCGAAATCTTTTAAGCCGTTTTTTAGAAATCGTAAATAAAAAAATAGGCGGGGCCCGGTGTGGATGTGCGGTAAAGCGCCGTACTCCCATGCCGGAGCTGTGGGTTCGAGTCCCGCCCTGGGTGGTGCTTTTCTTTCGTAGGAGAAGTATCACCCAGTGCCATGGGTGATAGTATGGGCAGTATAGGGCTTCAGTAGAAGCCTTGAAGTCCCAAAAAAAAAAAAGAAATAGGCGTTCGGATCAAGTGCTACGTTTACGTGATTTATACGAAATGTTTGCTGCCACATGGGGTGCACATATATATATATACATCAAATGCCTAATTTTAGTTTCGTACGACAAATAGTTTCTAAGCTAGTCTGTTCATACACAAACACATACGCTCATTTTGCAGGACCTGGAGTAAATTTTTTTCATGATTTCCAATTTTTCCCAATACTTTCCCTTACTATATATGAAATATATAGGTAAATTAAAGTAATATATATATATATATATATATATATATATATATAAAACTAAAAAAAATTAAAGATCACTGCCATCTCTAAAAGGTAAGTAAGGTAGTCATTCTTTACCGTAAAATGTAAATATTAATAATTTAACCGTGAAGCTCATTCCTGTTTAATTGTATATCGAGTGAGTAAAGATGTATACTTACCCAATTAAATTCTAAAAAAAATATAATCATTCACTTGAAACATATTCCACCTAATTAAGTAAGTGAGTACACCTACTCGACTAACGAGAACACGTTAGGGATCACAAAAATTAATTTTTATTAAATATTCATAGTTTTATGTGCAATAGCCTAAAAAAAATATGTAAAAACGATAATAAAAGATCACTGAAATCTCAAGGAACATTTTATGTAACTAAAATAAAAAACATGAATATTATGAATTCGTAACACTCTGCGCGCGCACATAAGAATTCATGGTTGTTTGAGGTATAAAGCATTGGCCAGCAGGGATCATACTAACAGTTTTTTATACAATTGACCTGAAAACAAACCGGTAAGTAACTAAAGTCATAAATATAAAAGTCATATCTCCTCTGTATTGTGGTGCTCCATATTATAGTATATATTATTGATAGATATATAAAGTATATATTATTATAAAAGGGCAATATGTTGTATGATGAGAAATGATATATTATTGATTGGTAACTATATCTTAATATATATAAATAATATGTCGAATAACAAACACTTTGTTACAGCTACCAATGGTTAGCCCTAACAAAACATTCTTTAAGTGTCCTTAGCCAGAGTTTGCCTTGATCAGTCCTGCTTCAATCGACTACTTAAAGGCCAACCCACTCCATATACATCAGGCCTGTAGAAGTAACTTTTAATACTGCATTTTGCCTTACTCATACTTTCTGATCCATGTACATATACCACTGAATTCTTTTTTTTTTTTTTTTTGGTTATATTCCAATATTATTAAAATAAAAGTCGCACATATATTTAAACTCTGTTATGATAATAATTTTAAGAATATAACAGTATTAGCCAAACAGCATTAAACGAGAAATCTATTTTTTTTTCAAAAATAGGTGAGAATGAGAAGTTGGACAATAATTTTGCTAGTTGTGGTGGCGCTCGTTGGTCTCAGTCAGGGACATAGTGATCCTAATCCTGATCCTTATCCTGATCCACAAGTAAGTCAGAGTTAATAGTTTTTGTCAGCTCACTTTATTTATTTTACTATGTAAAACAATAACATGTAAATTTAAAATAAAAAATATGGGCTTCTTTATAAAAATATGGTGCTTTATTTAAAATAAAAATTCTAAATAAAGATATTAAATTTAATCCTTAAACTCTTCAAGATTTTATCGGTATTTACTCTTAGTTATTTCGTGGTTTAACACAACTTTATGTAGGATGCCATTATTTATTCATCATCATCATATTCAGATCCTCTTGTACCGCTTTCTAGTAATGTTGAGGTTGTCCCCTGTAGAGTCTGGACCAGGTAGACCTCTCCTGCACCATCTCTCTTCTGCTGCTCCAGTCCAGTCCCCGCTTCTGGAATGCCTCTCTGACCCACTGTTCCCAAGTTATCCTGGGTCTTCCTCTGGCCCTTCTTCTCTCCACCCGAGTCTCGTGGAGGACCTCCTAGCAATCCTATCTTCATGCATCCTGAGGAGGTGTCCAAACCATCTTAATTTGTGTTCTTCCTGGTTTGACATCTAGATTGGCTCGGATGGTGGAGTTTCTGATCTTGTCCCTCCTTGTTTTATTTTCCACTTTGCGGAGGTACCTCATTTCCATAGCCTGGATATGGCTCATGCTTTGATTTGAGGGTCCAGGATTCTGAGGAGTATGAAAGTATGTTGATTTGTACACTTACATCTTTGCTTTCTTGGAGACCTCTCTGTTCTGTTGAGGAAACCCTTCTGAACCGCCTGGAACATTCTCCCTGCTTCTCCCACTTGTTGCTCCAGTTCTTCCTCGATGTAGCCGCTTTCGTTGAGACGAGCCCCTAAGTATTTAAAACTCGTAACTTGCTCCCATCTCTCGCCGCTGACTCTCAACACTCTCATAACCCTGTGTGGCTTCCTTCCAATCCTCATGCACTTTGTTTTATCAGGGTTGATAACCTTGTTGATTGGTTAGATCTTCCTTGAGAATGTTGAGGTTTACCTGCAGATCGATGTCGTTAGCGGCTCTCAGCACCATGTCATCCGCAAATGCGAGCAGAGAGTACAGAGATACTTCTTCTCTGAACATTGTATCAGTTACACGAAATTTGTTATCAATTTGGACGTGGAACTGCCCCACATTAAGTAGGACCTAGTAATTTTACAACATTAGAGAAAAAAAATTATATCAATATGAAGCTGAAAATTGGTATTGAAGTATTATTAATGAGGAAAGTATTTATTCTGTGGAGCGATTGAGGTTTTTACGCAGATAATGCGTAAAAAATCATGTAGAAAATTCGTTTTCTAATTAAGGACAGTATGTTTTTCAATAATCATTATACTCTAAACATTATAGTGAAAAAGAAAGAAAAGAAATAGGCACTTGTAGAAAAAGCAGTTTCCTGTGAAGTTGTTAAATAGCGCTTAAGTAAACATCCGACATTTCATCTCGAATTCGACACTATAAAGGTAAATTGAGTGACAGTTGTGAATAGTCTGCATCGCAATAAATAAATAAATCTTAAAAAAAGATAAATTATTAATAGCTAAATTAATATGTACAATTATAAATTCATGTAAATAAAAATGGCTTTTATTTTCTCTATGGCTATTATTTTTTCAAAAATAATAAGACGTTAACAATTATTGCAGGATTCATCTGAAAATGGAGAACAATCAGTGGTCTCTGATGTAAGAGCTAAGCGTCAAATTTCACTTAATGTAAGCCCATTTTGATTAACTATTTTATTTATTTATTATCTACTTGATTAAATCAAATGTTAATAATTTTATTCTTTTTAACCATTTTGAATTCCTTCTTAAATCATTTTTGGATGTTATAGTTTGAATATATTAAAGAACATGATATATATACTAACACTTACAATAAAATGATCACGAACGAAATAATTTATGGTAATAATTATGGAATCAATAAAGTTTTTTTAATGAACCAAAATAATAATCTTTTCAAAATCAATTAAAACTAATAATTTTTTCTAAATTATGTAAAATAATAATTTTTATACACTATTGAAAATAATAATCTTTTTCTGAACTATTTTAAATAATTGGATCATTTCAGAATTATGGGTTATTTTCATCTCAATCTTTTTAATAACAAAGTATCCCTTTTCCACAATTCTTTCCTATAAAGTGCCACATTATGGTCCCTTAACAAGTCCTAAAAGCATGCACAAATTTTAGTGTATATTTTGGAAACTATTGGTATTCGAAAAATTTTGGTTTGTTGAGAATGAGAAAGAAATGTATTACCGAAAAGGGGAGTGCCCTGAAGGAAAAAATAATTTTTTCAATAATAAATCCATTCAGTTAGTGTAAAATTAAAATTCGAGATATTCGAAACCTAGCCACACGGTCCCGTCACACGGACTACTGTAGGGAGTGAGAACTGGCGTGGTTATCAATATTATACTGGACAACAAAATTTAACTTTTTGTCTGTTATATGAATTACAATGGCTGTTTCTTTTCAATTTTGAGGCTCTGATTGCAAAAAAGAAAAGTATTTTTGTGTCTGGGGCAAGGATTTTGTGTAATTTCAAATAAAAAGCTTTACCGTCATTTAAATCAAAATGTAGCCTTTGATGATTTTGCGGCTGGTACATCATACAAGGACCAACAATAGTCTGCCACCATATTTGGATTCCAATTTCCCTGGTATCTTTTTCCAGAGTGGATATTTTTTGAGGGAATCACTCATCGTCACTCCCAGCTCCAAGATTTTCAGGAAAGAAATCCAGATGCGAGTCAGGAAAATGTATTTTTAGGGACATATTACTCCCTAAAGCCTTATAATAATGTAGAAGATCAGAAACTAGCTCTTTGTAGTTTTCTGCTTTCTTATTTCCGAGAAATTCTTTTAAATCATTTTTATCAGAAATCCAAGCAGATTTCTCGGCTCCCTTCAAACATTCCTCAAAGTCTTGATGCTTCATTTGTCCCTTATTTTTTGGCCAACAAATACACCTTCTTTTATTTTTGCATCAATGACCTCACCTTGAAGTCATGACCTCCATCAAAATTTCATATAAAATCCCAACACCTAAACTATGCTCTAACATAATCTCCTGGCGGAACCTTGATTCATTAACCTATGAGAAACTAAAGGATTTTTTAAAAACTATGTTATTAGAAGATAAATGATTCGACCACGGCCGGGAATCGAACCCAGGTCCTCTGCATCTACGTCGCAGCACTCTTACCACTGAGCTAACCGTGAGTCCGTTCCGATCGTAATCGAATCTTTCTCTTCTGTGATCTCTCCCTCTAGGTCTCGCCACATTGTAGCGAAGTACCGGACGCGGATCGGAACGGACTCACGGTTAGCTCAGTGGTAAGAGCGCTGCGACGTAGATGCAGAGGACCTGGGTTCGATTCCCGGCCGTGGTCGAATCTTTTATCTTCTAATAAAATAATTTAAAAATTATAAATTAATTATCTAACGATAACTAATTACTACATAACAAGATACAATGTATATATTTGACGTATGTCAACTAGATCCCGTCTGTCTGGACAATTGTTCAGCCCCCGGTACTTCGCTACAATGTGGCGAGACCTGGAGGGAGGGATCACTGAATAGAAAGATTCGATCACGATCGGGACGGACTCACGGTTAGCTCAGTGGTAAGAGCGCTGCGACGTAGTTGCAGAGGACCTGGGTTCGATTTCCGGCCGTGGACGAATCTTTTATCTTCTAATAAAATAGTTTAAAAATTATAAATTAATTATCTAACGATAACTAATTACTACATAACAACATATGAAGGATTTTTTTTTCAGGTAAAAGACTATCCCCTCTACACTAAATCCAATCGCACAATATTGGACTAACAAGTAATTTGGGGAAAATGAGAAGGAATAAAAAATAAAATGAAAATGATGTATAAATAAATTGAAGCGGTTAAACGCAATGTTAAAAATTGATTTTTTATAACACCTATTTCACCAAAATGGTACCTGATTATTATAGTATAGAAAAACATTGCTCAACAATTATTTAAGAGAATATTAAATTCTAAATTTACCATCGTAAAGTAGACAAACTTTTTCATCAGAAATCAATTCTTAATTTTAAAAAGATGATTGATAAATGGGTCTTTGGGTCAGATTGAACATTAGGCTTTAAATTTCCGTAATTTTTAAATTATTTGTTTCATGCTTTCAAGTAAAGAGCAAGAAAAAGAATTACATTTTTACAAAATACGTTTTGTAAATATTTGAAATTGAAAAAGCATTGTGCATTTTTAAAATAATTTTTGAACTATTACTTACCTATTATCTTTTTATGCTCTCTGTTGTGATTTACTACATGACTAGAGCCTGGATGTGAAGATCTCTATTTTACAGGAAATATACCATGAAAAATGATTTTTAGATCTTAACAAGCCTTTTATTAAAAATCTGGTGCGATGCGCGCAACCCACAACTTTCAATTACGAACTTAGATTAGAAATCGACGTGTTTCGATAATATGTAAACGCTGTTCCTCAACTTCACACATTTTATCACATTTATATGCTTAAACAGGTTTATCTCTATAAGTTATAGAGTATTTGTATAGCAAAACCTGAAATTTCTCATTACTTTTCGATTTATTATTGCTTATTTCTTTATTTAAGGGACCTAATTTCATCAGTAGTCGAGTTTTTTTTACTGGTTGCTTGTTTTATATTACGAGTTGCTTTTAGTAAATATATCGTGTAGGTGAACTGAGAGGTGTATTTACGTCTCGTAAAGTTAGTCTCTTATGCCTTTCTGAAAATCAAGAACGATTACTGTTCCTCTAAAACCACTTTAAATTACCTTCAGGAATTTATTATAGAGCTAAAGTTTCTTAACTAAAACATAATTAATTAAATATTATCTTATACCATATTTTTTTGACCTTAAATACTTTAAATAATTTGGGAATCACGTATTTACTCTCTAAAATAAAATAAAAATTTTTATTGTTAAAAAAAAGTTTTTATTTTCATAATACGGGAAATTAAATATTGGCTGTCACATTGCGGGCATATATATTCATCAAATACACAAGACACACACACAGACCATTTCGCGGGACTTGGTTATTTGGACTCAGGTGACCCCAAAACGTGTATTTCCGCTGAAAACCAGAATTCGAAATTTTTCAAGATCTCAATACTTTCCCTTACTATATATTTCACTAGCATTTCCCGTCGCGGCTTTGTCCGCGATCCTTTAAAATGAATTCTGTGATCATTATCTTGGTATTGATTTAATATAATATGTTAACAAAATCAATTTAAAAAATCTGGTGCATGCGCGCAACACACAATTTTCACTTACCAACTTACTTAGATTAGATATTAATGTGTTTTGTTAATTACCACTTCTCAAAGTTATACATTTTTCAACATTAATTTCTTATTTTTGTTTTCATTTGCTCAAAAAAAACAAAAACAAAAAAAAACACTAATTTATTTTATTATTAAATAAAAGTTTTTACTTGTGATAATTCGGCAATGCAAGCATAATACTCCAAGTCGTCTGGTTTTATAATTTTTTCTGTACTTCTTGAATATTTCATTTAGTTCCAATGAAACAAATAATTTTAATTAAATGAACAGAACATCTTTAATTATAACGCATTGGTTTGTCGATGCATGTTATAATTATAATTATAATGCATTGCCAAAACGAAAATTGAATTTAACCAGTCTGTTTGATACTATTATACTATGCTCTTATCTGTTATGAAAAAATAGTCATTATTAAAAAATGTAAGAGGTAAAAATATTAAACTATGAAGAAGGATGAGCATTGTAACAAACTTTTCAAAGGGAAAATGAATTGGGTAGGACCCTAACGAGGTAATCGTAATATCTTGTAATTCATCGCCTACTGCCCTCCTCTATCCAACTTCAACTCCCCACAAATTACATTTTTCTCTTTTGTTGTTTCTCTGAAGAATCTTATTGTTCTCCCGCTTTTTACTTTAATGCCAAAAAATTTACTTAGGTTAGGTTTGACACAGCATGCTATAAATTATAAAGCAAGGAAAGGTCTTCATGAAGCCTTTGTCCGACGATTAAACATCGTTTTAGATATCAGAACCTTCACATTATGATCAGTATGTTGTACGTTGATGGTATATACAGCTCCCATAGGACACAATATTCGTACAAATACTTAATCCTAATGTGGAAGATACATATTCAAAAACGCAAAAGATAATCTTCGGATTTGGAGTGTTATAATGAACATTAATAATTATATTATATAAGTTAACTCATTAATAGTTTTATGTTATGTTACGAGTCAACCCTGGCTCCACTTTGCTGTGGCTTATAATATTTTTAATTATAATAATATAGGTAACTAGCTGTATATACCGGTTTCAACCGGAGAATTTCATTTTTTAATTCTATTAACTGAGACTTTTATCGACTCAAACTGTCGATCTCGTAAAAACCAATGTAAAGTGAGATAAAAACGATTTTTATAACAATAAAGAATATAACCAAAGAATGGCTGAAGTTATGCAATTTTAATATCGACAGGTGTTCTCACCTGGTCTGAAAGAACCACTGAGCGAATTCGGAGAATAAAGAATATCAGCTGAACTTATGCAATTTTAATATGGACAGGTGTTCGCACCTGGTTTGGAAGAACCACTGAGCGAAATTTGGAGAATAAAGAATATCAGCTGAAGATCGGCTGAAGTTATGCAATTTTAATATGGACAGGTGTTCGCACCTGGTATCAAAGAACCACTGAGCGAAATTTGGAGGATTTAGGACAAACGGTATGGATTTCTATAAAGAACAAATAAACAAACAAGCAGAATTTCATCTTTATTTATAAAGATTAAAATAATAATTTTGTTTCATAGAAATACGTAATTGTTTATGGATCTCATACGCTGTGCTATCCAACTTGTTTGGGCAGCACTGCCTATTTTGCTTTGTAAAATAGAGCATTTCTCTCTAGCGAAATAAAGAAATGTATCCCGGTGAAAATTACCCAAAAATTCAATTACGCATATTATCCTATTTTAAATTAATGCGGAGTAAGAGAGGATTAAAAATCTTCGCTGACGGTTTTTCATTCTTATATACTCACAATCTTATACAGTCTCACACATATTATGTATTAGTGAGACTAACATGGGATAGATAGAATTCAAGTTTTATTCTAACTAAATTACTCATATATTACTCATATATTAAATTTTATTGATGACTCCGGCTTATTCATTCTTAACTCTGGGGAACCAACTTTCCATAGTTCAAGTTATAAATCTTTTTCTGCTATTGATCTTTCCCTGTGTACTTCGACCCTGTATAGCGCAATTGACTGGAATGTCCTCCCAGATCTTTATGGGAGTGATCATTTCCCGATACTTATTAAAATCACTAACATGAACCCGACATATCGAACCAAAATGGATTTTAGATAAGGCGAATTGGCCCCTCTTCAGCTCCTTGGCCTCCCCACCTCTAACTCCTCCAAGTGAGCTGGGTTTGGAAGAGGGATGCGAATCAATAACGAATATAATAATAGAGGCAGCTAATGCATCAATCCCAACGACTAAAGGAATACCGAAGAGACCCCCTGTCCCGTGGTTTAACGACAGATGTGAGAAGGCACTTAAAAATCGTCGCAAGGCCTACAAAAAATTTCAAAGGTGTATGACAACCGAAAACTTTGTTGAATACAAAAAACACCGCGCTTTATGTAGGAGAATATTCAATCAACACAAAAAGGGATCGTGGAAAAAAATTTTAAGCTCCATTAGCGCCTCGACTCCTTCAGCTGAGGTTTGGAATAAGGTACAACAAACAAATAAAACCTCTTATACCCGATATACCCTCCTGGTTAACGGTCAACTCTCAGACGATCCTTTGTCCGTTTCAAATGAATTTGCCCATTTTTACTCCGAAATTTATAACTCTCACGACCAAAACTCGCTGATCGAATATGAAGAAGGGGAAACTTTTCGAACGAGTCCTACTCTTAGCATCTGTTCGGAAGCCGGTATTCCTCCCCTAATGTTTCGAAGACAAAAACTCGCGATAAACTATTTTTCTAAGCTATATTTACAATCTGGTCATCCGACATACAAATACATTTTCCAATCAAAATACTCTACGATCTTTCGACAAAAAACTAATTCTACCCCACCTCTAGCACAAAGATTTTCTTCAGATATTTCAAAACTCAAAGCAGTTACCATACCCAAACCCGAAATTCCACCTTGGACATTTCAACCACCGAAAACAAGTCTCTCACATGCCCACAAAGATAACACCACACCTTCTGAATATAAAGCAAAACTACATCGACTCATTGAAAATATTCCAGACCGCTTCTTGATCTATACAGATGGGTCCAAATCTGAACACTCTACTGCTTCCTCGTTTGTCACCAACCATTCAACCCATAAGTTTAAATTAAATAAATTATGCTCAATTTACACCGCCGAATTATTTGCAATAGCTTCAGCCCTAAAGTTCTGTATGTCTATACACGAAAAGAATATCATAATACTGTCTGATTCCTTAAGCGCATTAAAAAGTATTACCATTATGTATCCAAGACATCCGACAGTCATAAAAATACAATCATTTCTTTCTTCACTCGTAGACCAAGGTAATTTAGTATACTTTGTTTGGATCCCGAGCCATATGGGTATTGTGGGCAATGAGCTCGCCGATCGGGCCGCCAGAGATGCACTCACGATGCCTGGAAGAGGCTCCGTCGTCCTAACCCCGTCAGATCTTAGTAGACCACTAAAGAAGGAAATATCGGACAAATGGTAGTTAATTTGGGACGAAAGCCCTCCCAGCAAATTAAAACTAATAAAAAATTCAGTGAAACCGTGGTCTACATCCTGCCGCAGCAGCCGAAGAGATGAGGTCGCCCTGACCCGCTTACGAATCGGACATTCGGCGCTCACGCATTCCCACCTTTTCACTAAAGAACCACCCCCGAATTGTCAATTTTGCCAGTCTACTCTGTCGGTCAAGCATATTTTTGAACAATGCTCTCACTTTGTGCCGTTAATCAGAAAAATCGGGTTAGTCCCAATTTTGACAGCTTGTCTTGGTGATAACGAAGCCTCAGTAAAATTAATGTTGAGATTTCTAAAAGAGAACCGGCTGATTTCTAAATTATAAAGCTCTTTATAATCTTTTATAACTATTTTATTCTAATACATCATACTTATATTACTTTATCTTTAATTATTATTATTTATTTATTTATTTATTTATTTATTTTTCCATTACTTTACTTTTTGTTTGTTCATTTCTGTCTATTTCTTAAGTCTAGGAATAAATGTAATCTATAGGCGTTGATGACCTGAGGGTTTTACGCCTCTAAGCCATAACAAACAAACAAACTCATATATTACAGGTAAAAAAAAATATAGATATATATACTAGCAATTCCACATCAAATTTCTTAAGGTGCTCTTACACTGTATTAACTTCACCATCGAACTGCCTTTTAAAACATTGTTCGGCTAATCTAAATAAGACGAATTCGAACAGTTACATTACCTGTTCACCTGTGAATTCGGGGATAGCGCTAGTTTCGCTTTTGAGTTAGTTAAGATAAGCTTCTAGACCATATTTTAGCATTTATATAAAGTTGCTTTTAGCCATAATAGGTAAGAGCAAAACTCAAAACAGCCGCTAGTTCAATTCTGCTTACAAATTAATATCTCAACAATTATTATTTGTAAACATGTTCAGTAACAAATAAACTGTCTTTGTTTTGAAACTTTACCATCTTAAAACCAATATTATTGTTTATGCTAACCTCTTATAACCATAATTATCAATAATACAAAAAGTATAATATGTTCCAACAAGCATTTAAAACACATTGACACCTAACAGACTGTGTATGTACTTCTTCTCTTCGAACAATAAAACAGTATTGTGTACTGTTTCTAACCAATCACAATAGTGTGGAAGGACACACGTAGTCAGTTAGTTGTCTAAGTGTTAATAGTTTTTACTGGAGCACGCTTACAAATCTGTAACCGCATCGCTTACAAAACCGTTAGGGCCTATTCACACTATCCGCTCCACTCTCGCTCCGCTCCCGGTCCGCTCCCGGTCCACTCTCGCTCTACCCCATTCACACTAGCGCTCCGCTCCCGCTCCACTCCCGGTCCGCTCTCCTAATGTCTTACCATATTCACACTATATAATTTTACACCGTTCAATTTTGAAAGGTTTAAGCTATTAAAGCCATTAATAATCGAAGTTGTTTGTATTCGGATTTTAATTAATGATTAACTTTCAGTTATTTAAGTATTAATTTATTCTTCAATTTTACGGCCAAAAAAAAAATCAATTTTTCGTTTATAGAAATAGCTGGTAAGTGTACTTTTCTTGATGAAGAAGATAATATTATCAAAAAATATAATAAGAAGAATATATTGCAACACAATGATAATTAATAATAATAATTATAAATTAATGGTGAAGAAATAATTTAAATTTTTTTCGGAATGTATTCGAATACGCTTGAAAATTTCAAGTTGAAATCGGCAAATGCTACAAATTTACCGATTGTGTTCTCTTCTTTTCCTGATTAATATTTTAATTATTTTTTGCTTTAATATATTTTTTTGTTAATGATCTGACATTTTTCATAATATACTTCATTTTTATTCGTTTCAAATTAAACGTTATTTTATAATAGCAATGAGTATGTAGTCAATAAATAAATCGGTGACCATTTTTTAGGAGTACATTAATTCATAGCAAAATATATCTCAAACATAACATGAATTTTTCACGTCGAAAAACCATGCGTATTGTTGGTGATTTTTTTTTTATCATTTCAAGCGTATTCTAATACATTCGGAAAAAAAAATTAAATTATTTCTTCACCATTAATTAAATTAATTTATAATTATATATATATATATATATATATATATATATATATATATAAATTTTAAATTTGAACTTTTTTGGCCGTAAAATTGATGAATAAATAAATACTTTAATAACTGAAAGTTAATTATTAATTAAAATCCAAATACAGACGGCTTCGATTATTAATGGCTTCAATCGTGAACGGTGTAAAATTATATAATGTGAATATGAAAAGACTGTAGGAGAGTGGAGCGGGAGTGGAGCGAGAGTGGAGCGGGAGCGGAGCGAGGCCGAACCTGTGCCAATATTGTGATTAACCTCTCTCTATTCCTCTGTAGAATATTTTGCCAGTGAGACCGGACCTGGAGCGGAGCACTAGTGTGAATGGGGTAGAGCGAGAGCGGACCGGGAGTGGAGCGAGACCGGAGCGGTGCCGATAGTGGAATTCTCTGTATATTTCTCTTTAGAATATTTGAGCGGACCGGGAGTGGAGCGGAAGCGGAGCGATAGTGTGAATCCGCCCTTACTCTCGAATAGCCTGTCCCGAACTCTTTTCAGCTATCATAAATATTTTAGAATAGCTTCTAGACCTTCATCCAGCATTTTTCTGGCATTGCTTACATCTATAATTTTTTAGACCAAAAGACAGAACAGCCATCTTTGCTTTTGTATGAAAGCTGGACATTGTTGGTGCATAGGTGCGGTCAGACAACAATGTCCGCTCGACTTCACGTTTCAGTGTAAACAGCTGTTCGTAGTACTCCGCTTTCATCTATAATAAGTTAGACCAAAAGCCAGAACAGCCTGTTCGAACGAATTACCTGTTCGAGTGTGAGGTTCGCAAAGAATAGAATAGTTTTTATAACATAAACATTAATATTTGTAAGAAGAACATAAACATATTGCTTGGATATAATCTGTTAGCAGAGTTGCCAAGATAAAGTATAAACATATATATGTACATATACATGCAAGAAAAAACTAAATTAATCTTAGTAACATAATAACAAAATTATATAAAAGATACTTAAATTAGTATGAATCTATGAATTGTACATTAAATTAATAATTGAATTATTTAATTAACATCGCTCAGTAACGTAGAGTAGCCTCTACATATTTAAAAAGCGAACCCCAATCCTGACCATTTAGGTAATGGCCTACTTAAGTTCACTTTGAGTTAATATGGATTTTTCAAAATCTTTTATACTGTATGGTTTGTAAATAGGACATAATGCAATTACATGAGTTGTGTCTTCTACTTCCTTCCAATTACACACCGAACATAACTGACACAAGTCTGAATTGAAAGGCCTATAATTTAAATTTAACAGCTCACACCTAGCTTTTAATATTAACTTAACATTTTTAAAAGGTAACCCGTCAGAAAAATAATTAACATTATACTTCAATATGGGATACAAACCTTGGAATTGCCCATTTCTTGCCTTTGTTTCGGCCTCTTCTTTTTCACTATTTACAATAATATTCAATAATTTATTTAGTATCGGCTTCCAAGTACCCACACAGTTATTCCCATTTTTTACCTCTGCCGCGTATGAGTCACATAGTTTTTTTTTCCAAAATGCAAACCAGCAAATATTTTTATTAACGATTTCTGTCGCTAATAATTTTGGGAGTCTACTACTCAGCAAATTTAAAATGTTCAAAATATAATTGAAATGTAATTTTAGTGTGTATAGGAACATACTATTCATGTCCATTTCCAAATTAAAAATATTATTACCAAATTTAAAACTAAAATAAATATAATAAGTTCGCAAAGTGTAAAGGCACCTTAATGGTTTATTCATGTAGCAAATAAAAACATGGCATATGTAAGGATGTTGCTTTGTTTTAATCCCGTAAGAAACTTGAATTTTTGTGTCTAAAGTTATTGTTTTTATGACTTAATTGAATGACATGGACATCTTAATAGCATTTACTAAGTAGTTTCTTGTGTAGAAAGTAAATAGCAAAGTTTAAAACATACAAAATAATGAGCAAGTTCTACTTATCAGTCTGTCCATGTAGGGGATTCTATTTAAGTTAGTCCGACATATTGCAAACGCAGACCTTAGTAGCCAGGGGATTTATTGGAGGTTTATTATGGCTAGACTTATTGTAGTTGAAGTGTTGGTGGTGGTAGGGGAGAGTGCTCCACCAATAGGAGCCCGGGACTGCAAGGATCGACCCCTAATTGGTTCGTTTTTGAACGAAGAAAAAAGGTTCCCGATCCCCTCAAAGGGACGGAAACTCACAAAAACTTACGCTCTACCATTTCATCTTTTGTCGGCTGCTCTTCTACTTTGCTGGGCAGCACTGTTGGCAAACATACGATTTCTTAATTGCCTCAAAGATCTTAAATAAAAAAAAAGAAGTATTTATATTTATTTCTTGTTACCTTTTAATTTCGGTTTGTTGAAAGAAGTTAACTTATACAGGCTTAAATAATTTTTATTAATAGAAAATAATAATTCACAATTTCTGAAGAACAATAAAAACTGAAATAACTAAGAAGGTTACAAAAAGTATCAACTTGTAACGACACAGTAACACTAAATTAACCACATGAATCGAGCTTCAGAGCATGACCAACTCTACAGTCCATCGCTTCGTATATTTAGTCTGAATTAGATCAGTCAGATGTTATCAATTAGATAACATGTACTCAAACAGTTTGTTTCCACAACAAGTTTAGAACTCTTTTCAATTATGTTTTCTTTCTTTTTTCACGTTACGATATCTTAAATTTTCGAAAAAAATTGGAGGAATAATTGTGAACAAAGACACTTTTCCCTTTTCCCTGTTTGTAGTTACATTTTAAAATTGAGAATGCAGTTGAAACCTCACATGTGATTATCCAAAAAAAAAGAAAAAAGAATTTTATGAGTTATTACCATCTTATTGCTGACATAGGATATGAACATGTATGTGATAAGGGTCCTTATCATATACCTTATAATCTTAAATCTCAACCGGTCAAGGTCTTTAACATATATAAATATTTGGGAATTGTATTGTCTCCAAGTTTAACATTTACAGATCATTTCAATCAAACGGCTCGACATGCTTTACTTGGTCTGAACAGTGTTTGGAGTAACGTATTTCTAAATAAGCATATTACTCTTCCAGTAAAATATGAAATTTTCAAAACGGTTTGTAGAACGATTCTTACATACGGAAGTCAAGTTTGGGGTTATCAATATGTGGATAAAATAGAAAGTGTCCAGAAGACCTTCGTTAAGAAAATATTTAGACTGCCGAGAAATACTCCAAATTACATGATACATGTAGAGGCCAAAATTTCACCAATTCATGTTTTTACTTTTGAATTGCAATTCAAGTACATATTGAAGACTTTAGATCTAGATGGATGTCGTCTAACAAAATTAGTTGCGGAAGAAGTGATCAAAAGGAAATTATTGTGGTTTAGAGAATGGTTGAATTGGTCCAAGAAAGTTAAATGCAACTTTAACCCAGTTTTCACTTCTAATAAGCAGTTAAGGAAAGATTTAAAAACATTGAAATCTAGCCTTATTACATATCATGACACATGTTATAGAGAAAGAGCATTAAACGGCCAATATCATCTAATCTATAAACAATTATCTTTTAATATTGATTATATTCATTCTAACTTATCTATATCTGATAGTAGTATAATATTTAAAGTTAGAGGTGTACTTCTTAACTTGAAGTACCAACCAATTATTCAGGGGAAGAATTACAATTGTTCTATGTGCAACATGGGAGAGAAGTAAGATGTATTCCATTATTTAGGTAAATGTAAAATCTTAGAGGCGATGAGGAAAAAATATTTTGGAGCAGTCACCATGACCGAAGGTGAAATGGCCAAATATTTAAATGGTGAAAATTGGGCAGCACTAGTGGGTTACTTAAATGAAGCCTACATCTATCGTTCCTTTCTAATAAATTTTTTTAATTATTAATACTGTAACACTTATGTGGGTAACAAATATTTATTTAACTGAAATATACAGTTATCAAAATGCCAACGAATTATTACAACTTAAACAATTGAGCAGGTTACAAAATTGATAACTTTATCACACACAATCATATGACTTGAGCAACACAGTCAAGACACAGACTTCAACTGACTTGTTCAGTCTCTGCCCCTTATATATATCGTAAAATAGTGGGGCCTGGATCATTCTAGAACAATGTAGGCAGATCTACGTCTCTGTGGACTAGGCCGTAGAATGATCTAGACCCAAACAGTTTGTTCCAACCGCTTATTTTGTTCCAACGAGCGGCCCGGGAGGTTACGCCATATGTTTTTCTTTTTTTATTTGCTTATCGATTTAACGTTACACTGCCCCCTCCTTAGAGACATTCCTCCTGGATGTCTTCTTTTCCATGCTTCTGCTCCCTAGGTCAAACGAGAGGTCTCTTCCGTAATCCGCTGCACCTGTTCTTCTTCGTGGTTCCTTGCGTATGGCGCCAAGCGATTATAATGGACGATTATAGGCCTTCCTTTGGGATACTTGGAGACCCTGTAGATCACATCGTTGATGCGCTTCTTTATCACGTAGGGTCCCTCCCAGTTCTTCTGCAACTTTGGGCAGAATCCTCGCTTTCTTCTTGGGTTATAGAGCCAAACGAGGTCTCCTTCTTGGTACCCGCCCTGATCGGCTTTATTATCGTAGTGTCTCTTCATCCGGTCGCTGGCCAAACGAAGATTCTTGCGAACTAGCTCGTGCGTGTATTCTATTCTCTTCTGGAGTCCGGATAAATAGTCTTGCCCATATAGATCCACCCCAGGTTTGCTGCCAAAAATGAGGTCACAAGGTAACCTCATCTCTCGACCGAAGAGAACTCTCGTAGGTGTCTGTCCAGAGGATTCATTAACTGCAGAGCGGTAGGCCATGAGGAAATATGGGATCTGACGGTCCCAATCTCGTTGATGGTCAGAGGTTACCTTGGAAAGGTACTTTATAAGGGTTCGGTTCATCCGTTCTACCATTCCGTCAGACTGTGGATGGAGGGCCGTAGTCCTGGTCTTTCGAATCCCAAGCCTCTTGCAGACTTCCTGGAATAATGTGCTCTCGAAGTTCCTCCCCTGATCTGAATGCAGTTCAATTGGTACTCCGAAACGGGTGATGAACTCCTTCACCAAAACGTCGGCCAGGGTAGCAGCCTCTTGGTTGGGAACAGCATATGCTTCCACCCACTTGGAAAAACAGTCCACGATTACAAAAACGTACTTATTTCCAGCTTCACTTTCTGGGAATGGTCCTAATATGTCCATAGCTACCCTTTCGAAGGGGCTCCCCGCAATATACTGCTGCATCCGAGCACGGCGTTTGCGAGCTGGTCCGTTGCTTGCACAGCAGGTGTTACATTTACGGCACCAGTCCCTGACATCCTTAGAGCAGTTCACCCAGTAAAACCTTTCGCGTACTTTCTGGAGTGTTTTCGTCACACCAAGGTGTCCTCCTGACACTTCATTATGTAGCAGACGAAGTACCTCCGGCACGCAGGTCCTCGGTATCAGAAGCTGTTTCCTGGATAGGCTGCCGTCTACATTCTCCACAACCCTCTTGAGCAAGCCATTTTCTATTACAAGGGAGTTCCACTGTGCCCAGTACGCCTTCAAAATAGGTGAGAATGGTGCTACCTCTTGCCAAGTTGGGCGGCGATTGGCTAGTTTCCAGTCCCGTATCATTTTCAACTCAGGATCATTTTCTTGCCTATTCCGGATTGTGTCAGGTGTCCATTCTTCACTCACTACTCCAACGGCGCAAAGGTTGGCCTCCTTTTGTTCGATTCGGCTACAATGGAAACAATTAGGCGGGCATGGTCTTCTAGACAGGGCATCCGCATTGCGATGTCTTACACCTGATCTATGTTCAATTTCAAAGTCGTATTCCTGGAGTTTTTGTAGCCATCTGGCAACTTGGCCCTCAGGATTCCTGAAATTTAGCAGCCACTTCAAGCTTGCATGGTCAGTCCTCAACAAAAACCTCGTACCATACAAGTATTTATAAATATGGTCAACGGACTTAACAACAGCCAGGAGTTCCCGCCTGGTTACGCAATAATTACGCTCAGGTTTTGATAGCGTCTTGCTGAAGTATCCGATAACCCGTTCCTGGCCCTCCTGCAGTTGTGATAAAACTCCGCCAATGCCTTCTTCGCTGGCGTCTGTATCTAGGATGAATTTGCCTCCTGGAACTGGGTAGCCCAAGATTGGAGCCGAGGTCAACCGTTCCTTCAGGGCGTCAAACGCTTCTTGACACTCGTTGTTCCAGCTGAAAGCTTTACCCTCTTTAGTCAATCGGCTCAGAGGCTTCGCAATGTCTCCAAACTTCCTTACATACCGGCGGTAGTAGGAACAAAGGCCTAGGAAACTTCGAATCTGCTGCTTATTGACAGGGGTAGGCCATTGCTGGACTACCTGAATTTTTGCAGGGTCCACCGCAACTCCTTCTCCACTGACGATGTGTCCTGTGTCCACTGACGATGTTTGAAAAAGATGACACTTCTTCGCGTTCAACGTCAAATTGGCCGCTTTGAGCTTCTTGAAGACCTCTTCAAGATTTGACAGGTGTTCCTCAAACGTCCGGCCAACCACTATGACATCATCGAGGTACACGAGGCATATCTTCCAGGACAAACCTCTCAGAATGTTCTCCATCAGGCGTTAAAAGGTCGCAGGAGCGTTGCAGAGGCCGAACGGTAAAACCGTGAACTGCCATAGTCCTGACCCAGGGGTAAACGCAGTCTTTTCCTTGTCAGCAGGGTCCATCTCTACTTGCCAATATCCACTTTTTAGGTCCAGAGTTGAAAACAGTCTGGATCCTGCTAAAGCGTCAAGGGCGTCATCGATCCTCGGCAATGGGTAGCTGTCCTTCTTCGTCACATCGTTAAGCTTCCGGTAATCGACGCAGAAGCGGGTCGTTCCATCCTTCTTCTTTACGAGCACCACCGGAGAAGCCCATGGACTATTCGATGGCTCCACCACTCCGTCTCTCACCATCTCCTGAAGAGCATTTTCAGCCTCTTCCTTCTTGACTTGGGGGAGCCGCCGCGCAGCTTGACGAATAGGGCGTGCATCACCAGTATCGATTCTATGACGCACCACGCTTGTTCTACCTGGCTTTCCGGATTCCGAGCCAAAGACAGGGCGATAGCGATTCACAAGGTCCTTGACTTTCTCCTTTTCCTTTCTTGACAGCGACGGGTCTAGGCCTTCTAACATCCTTCGGAGATTTTCATTAGTTTGTTTCTTCTTAGTAGACTCCTGAAGTATCATGGAGGTTGCTGGCTCTAAACTTCCCACCTTAGTGCCCTTCTTGATAGCGACCGGGTAGTCGTTGATATTGCAAAGGGGTATAGGAACCTTATCCGAAGGTATTACGAGCGCCTTCCCAACAAGGATTCCTTTTCCCACCTCCTGGTCGTGGTTTCGTGGCTCAAATAAGACGGGATGTCTAGGCTGATCCGTGGGAGTTGAAGAGTCGAGACGAGCAGCTACGATAGTCTCACATCTTGCAGGAAGTTCCACGTCTTCACCTAAGGTGACTTCTAAGCTGGCCGATTCTCGATTATGCATAAAAAGTTCCTCCCCCCTGACATTTACGACTTGCCGTTTTAGGTCTATTTGGAAACCACATGCGTTCATTATGTCCATTCCAAGAATAACTTCTTCTTCTATATCAGCCACTAGTGCTGAATGCGAGACACAGTTTGAACCCAACTGTATCTTTACCTTTGTTTCTCCGAATACTTTGGCTACTTCTCCTGTAGCGGTCCTCAGTCGCCACCTGGAGGGCGACAGCCTTCTATCACCAACTACCTTCGGGCCGACGATGGTCTTCGTAGCACCGGTGTCTACTAACATGGCGTATCCCGTGCCGTTGACGATGCCATCCACATATAAACTACCGGTTCTGTGCCCCAGTGAGGCTACCACCACAAGGGGAGGGTCTTGAAGACGTTGTTGGGTCGATGTCGCCCTCCAGGAGTCGACCCGTTTTAGTTTCCCTGTGGCTTAGGCGCGTCAGAAGCGGTCCGCTTCTTGCAGGCGCTCCTAACGTGCCCGAGCTCCCCACAGCTCCAACACCGTACCGGTCTCCTTTTCCTGGACTCCAAAGCCTTCGCAACTTTCAGAACCGCGTCTTCAAAATTTTTACGGTTCTCCGACTCCTGCTGACACTCCTCTGTGTCGGTACTGTTCATGGCTCGGACACGTGCTTGACTACGAGAAGCCTCGGTAGCTGCTTCAAATTCCAATGCTGTGGATAGAGCTTCCACCAGCAATTTAGGACGAGCAAGCCGCACCGCCCTCTGGAGCTCCAAGTCTCGCAAGCCGTCAACGAAAGCTTGAACTGCCAAACACTCCAACAAACTTTCCGGGGCTGTTGGATAAGCCAGTCTTACCATTCGTGCGACGTCCGCCTCGAACTCTTGAATAGTCTCGACTGCTTTCTGCTTCCTGCTCTTCAGCTGGGACTGGTATACCTGTTCGAGGTGGGCGTGGCCAAAACGCATCTCCAGCCGGCTTACCAATAGGTCAAAATCATAAGGGTCGTTAGCGTTGAGGGTCTGGAGGACATCTATAGCGTCGCCTCTGAGTGCCACCGTAAGGGCAACTGCCTTATCTCTGGGAGACCACCCATTAGCACTGGCCGCAGCGTTGAATTGCTTAAGGTAATTCGACCAGGACGACTTACCATCAAACGTCGGTGGTTTTATCTTGGCTCGGCTCTCCATAACTGCGGGTTCACGTGCTTCTTCGTCTAATAATGGTGCGCAGAGCTGCTCCCTGACGACCGCCTGGACTCCTTTTTCCAACGCCTTTTTTAATCTCTCAACCTCCTCTTCGAACGCAGCAGTCCTCGCTTCTTGTTGGGCAAGCCTATCGTTCACGCTATTCATCTCACCCTTGAGCTTGTCATTCATTTCGCTAGACAAATTGGTCAGCTTTTCATCTATTTCCGCCGACAGGTTACTATTAAGGCTATTTATCTTATCATTAAATTCGGCAGACAAATTGGAATTAAGTCTGGTAAATTTTTCATTTAAACTATTTATTTCGACAGTTTGGCTGACCAATTTTTCATTTATTTCCCCAGACAGGCTGGTCAACTTTTCATTTATTTCGGCTGATAAACTTGAATTAATGCTGGATAACTTATCATTAAGCTCAACCGAATGGCTTGCTAATTTGTCATTTAATTCGCTTGATAAATTCGAAAATTTATCATTTAATCCATTTACGTCACCAGACAAATTGGTGAATTTATTATCTATTTCAGCCGACAAGTTAGAATTAAGGCTGGTTAATTTTTCATTCATTTCGGCAGTTTGGCTGACCAATTTTTCATTTAACTCATCAGACAGGTTAGTCAATTTATTATTTAGTTCGCCAGACATGCTTGCTAATTTACCATTTATTTCTGCCGATTGACTTGTTAATTTATCATTTATTTCAGCAGACAAATTATTTATAGCGGCTTTAAAAGAGCTATCCTCAAACTCTACAGTTTCAGGATCTACGCCCTGACTCGAGTAATACTCACGTAAGCGGGCCGACAAGATCGCTTTTTTCCCTGTAGTGTCTAAATCCAGCTCTTCTAATTCTCTCCGCAGCTCCGTAACTTTAAGTTCTCCAATTCGTTTACCTGGCATTTTTTTTTTTTTTTCTTTAACCCCACACCTGACACCAGTTGTAACACTTATGTGGGTAACAAATATTTATTTAACTGAAATATACAGTTATCAAAATGCCAACGAATTATTACAACTTAAACAATTGAGCAGGTTACAAAATTGATAACTTTATCACACACAATCATATGACTTGAGCAACACAGTCAAGACACAGACTTCAACTGACTTGTTCAGTCTCTGCCCCTTATATATATCGTAAAATAGTGGGGCCTGGATCATTCTAGAACAATGTAGGCAGATCTACGTCTCTGTGGACTAGGCCGTAGAATGATCTAGACCCAAACAGTTTGTTCCAACCGCTTATTTTGTTCCAACGAGCGGCCCGGGAGGTTACGCCATATGTTTTTCTTTTTTTATTTGCTTATCGATTTAACGTTACAATACATTATTTAAATGACTTAATAAGTGTTGAGCCATTGTTAAGCACTCCTGACAGACAGCCGTAGCTATGTCAATAATTACTTTTGAAATATAAAATTTTGTAATTTGTAGTTAGTATCAATAAAAGTATTTTCTATTCTATTCTACTCAATTCTAATCTTAAATCTTATATAAGCCCTATCCTTTTCATAGGGTCAATGCGTGCATGATTATTCAGCATTTGAACAGTCTCGATGTTCGCTTCAAGAAAAAGATAAAAAAAATTTCACTGCATCCTCTTCGGAAGAAGACTATTCCCTAATAGTAAAAAAAATTACTTCAGTCCTTAAAATATACTATAAACCAAAGGAAAAATAGATCATGATGAACAAAAACAAGTTACAGGCGCATTTGATGACAAACGTAGATTGCACAAAGTATCCGGAATTTGAGGGAAGGTTGCACCAACTACGTTAAGACACACAAGTACCCATTGCGGATGGGTTGATATTTATCTTTTACTAAATCCCGACCAGAATTATGCTGAATCCTGATTTTCCGTACTCATCAACAGTGATTCCCATCTGGTTTAAAATTTTTATTTCAGGTGTGACCTAGAGGAAAAATCCCTTTGCTGGCCATTATTAAATGCGACTAGACTTTTTCCAACTTATACGGCCCATCCATTTCCCACTTTGACGGTCCCTACCCTCCCCCACACCTCACTCCCTCCCCCCTCCTCACTCCCTCCCAACCCCATACTTCCCACTCCCCCTAGTCTGCCCCGTTCTAAAACACGTCTTTGGCAAAGACGTATCACTTCCCTGCCGAAGAAACTGCCCATTTCTTTAATGTGCCATACCATCCCACCCTCAATATCCTTTCCCAACGGGGAGCAATATTCGGAAAGTACGGAGTGGGGAATTTATTTTTTAAGAAACCCATTATTTCGAATTAATTTTGGAATTTATTTTTAAAAATGTTAGTTTCGAAAGCGATAAGAATATTTAAAAACAAAATTATATTATAACTTATTATGTGGGTTAAACAATTTTTATTGAACGAAAATAAGAATTTACAAAACCGCACGAAGTATAAAAAGATAAATATTTAAACAGGTTACAAAAATTATCGCTTTCTAACACAGAAATATCTATATGACTTGAGCTTCAGGACAAGACTAACTCTCCATCGCTCATTATATTCAGTCGTCAGAGGAAGGGCCTCGAAAGTTCTGGGCCAGCGTAGAAGGTACTCGAACTTCGTAGTCACAAACATTTACAATGACAGTTTGTTCGAACTGTTAGTTCGTTCCAACAATTTTGTTGTTTTTGTTGTATTTTGTTTCACGTTACCCTATGCATTAAATCTTAGTTGAAAATAAGGTCAGTTCCATATTTTAATCTCACTATTATTTAAAAAATAATTTTATTATTTTGTTTCTTCATTTGTGAATGTGAAAAAGAATACAATCCCTCGAACCTTGCCGTACCCGCGTACCATGATCAGCTATTTACACTGAAACGTGAAGTCGAGCGAACAAGTATATCTGACCGCACCTTAGCGTCTTAATACAATAATTTTCATTACAAAGAGGGCCGATTTGGAACTAGTGGCTCTTATGTCTGGTTTTTGCTTTAGCCTATTATGTATAAAAGCAACGTCTCTAAAATGCTAAAAGAAGGTCAAGAAGCTTATCTTAACTAACACTATAGTGACACTAGCCTTTTCGAGTTCTTATATTATTTATATTTGCCGAGCAGTGTTCGCGAAAGGCTGTTCTAGAGTGATGTTTCCACAGTGCAAAGGGCACAATTTAGGCCTACAATGGATGAACGCAGATGATGGCCCCGATTTTGACCAAACTGTTTGAGGTTTTTTTTGTTTGTTTGTTTAACGTCCCTTTATTCTCCTAAGACTAATCGGACGAGTCCTAAATTTTGCCAATCCAGGTATAGTTAGGATAGGGATCTTTAACGAGTACCTGAGACCTTTACATCGTACAGGCTCGGGACCTCCATTTTACGCCTTATCTGAGCGACG
The DNA here is from genome assembly GCA_911387785.2 of Aelia acuminata. Classification (NCBI taxonomy): domain Eukaryota; kingdom Metazoa; phylum Arthropoda; class Insecta; order Hemiptera; family Pentatomidae; genus Aelia; species Aelia acuminata. Next base: position 22,068,437 of record OU426984.1, on the reverse strand, counting down.
GCATAGATAAGGATTTTTTACTTCCGTTAAAAAATCCCAGGGCCACCGCGGGTCGCGAACCCACGTATTGTAGGTTGCCATGCTAATCACTATACCACAGGTGACCCCACTGTTTAAGGTGATTCGATCTATGTCCGATGGTTCATTTCTTTATTTGGAGATTATTATATTATATTATTATATTATATTATTATTATTGTATTATTGTATTATATTAATATTATTATATTATTGTATTATATTATTATTATATATATTACTAGCATACCCCATCGCGGCTTCGCCCGCGAGCCTTTAAAATCACTTGTGATCATTCTTGGTGTTTATTAAAAATTATATCTTAACTGATGTTAAGGAGATTTAGTAGAATCGGAGCTTCCGGGAGGTGGAATGTTGGAGGGGAAAGCTGCCGTCTCGGTAGAAGAGAGGGAGGCGCGCAATGGAGAGTTCACTAAAACGGACGAAACAAAAAATTGCTTACTCCTCATGAAAGCTTCATCTTTCGGCTTTAAAACATCGTTTCCGACGCCCCGTAAGAGCTTTCGAGCTAAACTCGTCGTATCAAGATCTTTAAAATGAATCCAAATTATAGGTGTCCGTTAGAGTTAAACGATAATTTCGTCATTTAAACCCCTTAGGGGTCACATTTTTGAAATTTCTTTCTTAGTGGTTACCTACATCGCGTTTAAGATCTTAATTCCGAACTTCAAGTTTCTATCATTAGTAGTTTTTGCTCTGCGTTGATTCTGTCAGTAAGGACAAAGCCTCTTATATATATATAGAGATTATATAATATTATTATTATTATAACACTTATGAGGGTTTAAATAATTTGTATTAAACGAAAATAATAATTCACAATGTCTGAAAAACAATAAAAATTCGAATAACTAATAAAGTTACAAAAAGTATCAACTTGTAACGATAAAGCAACACAAAAAGAACCATATGATTCCAGCTTTATAGACTAACAATCCAGTCTATAGCTCCTTGTATCTAGTCTGAATTATAGCATTAGTGCCTAGAAAGTTTCCGACAAGTGGATAAGATTCTCGAACAGTCGTGAGCATGTGCTAGAACAGTTTCTAACTTTTCCAACAAATATAGAACCTTTTCGATCATAGCTTTGTATTTCACGTTACAATACATACATCTTAAAGTTTTATCAAAACCCTACAAAACCAGGATTTGTCTACCTCCGTGTAAATATATTGTTTTTATTACATTTATTTTGAGGCCTCCTTATTCGTAATGGTCTATTATCTTTCTTATTGTTAATGTATTAATAAAAGGATTCAAACTAAAAAAAAAAAAAAAAAAAGGCACCTCTTGGAAATAATATATACTGATTCCATCTTCGCTGTCAAGCTGCTGTAAAGTGTGAAATTCGTTTATCTCTGCTGATAACTTTAAGAGGAAAGGCGATTAATAAATTTCAATAACTGAACTTCAATTAAGGGATATTAAAAAAAAAAGGGGGGCAAAAAAGAAGAAAAATCAGCTCCTGTAAAGATTAATTGAACGGGCGAAGGCCCATCTGGCGAACCTTGTCGGCTAATGATCGTTTTTCACTTTGCTAAGGGAAACTATTAAGTTTAGTTCAGCGTAAGAAAGGATGAAGCGGTCCTGGATGAATATGTATAACCCAGTCAGCTGCTAGCCCACTTATTAAAATCTTCTTATCCGACAATTTCGGGAACGACATTCACTGGCACGGGGGACCTCATAGCTGGCCTATATTAATTCCGGCAAAAACTAGAAATTAGCCGAAAAGCTGAAAGAAAAAGTATAATAAGTAACATAATAGTAGTAGAATTAGCAATTCAACAGCAAAAAATTATTGAGACAATTCAAATGGATAAATATTGTGAAAGTGAAGGAAGAAAAAAACTATCTACACTTCCCTGATTATGTGGGCTGAGTTCAAAACTGAAGTTGAGAAACGTTTTTTCCTGTCTTACTTTATTTATTGATTCTTTTTCTGATGAATAACAATACTGTAACGTGAAACAAAACACAAAACATATTGTTCTAGACTTGTTAGTTGTTGGAACGAACTAACAATTAGACCGACAGTATAATAGACACATTTGTGACAACCATGTTTGAGTACCATCTACGCTTAGCTAGAACCTTGTTGTTCTCCTTACGACTCAATCTAAGGAGCGATGGACTGGAGAGTTAGTCTTGTTCTGAAGCTCAAGTCACATGGTTATTTCTGTGTTACAAAGTAATAATTTTCTAAACTGTTTAATTTATTTGCGTTTCAATAATTGTTATCGTATTTTAAATTATTATTTTTCGTTGAATAAAAAGAAAGGACCAAAGATAAACTAATATTTAGGTCTGTTTCTTTATCATTTTACTATTGATGAAGCATATATATATATTTTTTTTTTTAATATTTTAAAAACCATACCGGAAAGGGTTTGAATCTGGGAGGGAATATAACCGTGCTTTCGATTTGCTTGGTGAGGACGCGGAATCCAGAGAACTAAATAAAAAGCCATTGATGAAAGCCGGTAAAGAACTTGGGCGGAAATAAATACGGTTAAGACAAAATATATGGTTAGCCGTTGAAGTGGTGACTATATTGATTATATTAATGTATAAGGGAATAATACGTTTGAACTCGTAGAGAACTTTAGATTTTTTAGGGGCGATGGTAACTAGAAAAAACGAAATAGATGAGGAAATTAGGGCTAGATTAAAAGTCGGAAATGTCTGCTACATTTCAGAAGCGAACTTGCATAGTTCGCGCCTTCTTTCCCGAAACTTAGATATTAGGATTTACAGAACTATTATTCTTCCAAAGGTCCTTTACGGGTGCGAAACGTGGCTGCTGACTTTGAGAGATGAGGAAAGACTTAGGGTTTTTGAATTTGGACCAAATCATATATTAATCTAATCTTAATCTGTGGGTGACCACCTTTTTTAAATTATTTTTAAATAATTTATTTTTTGAATTGAAAAGATTTGGCCCCGCCGGGAGTCGAACCCGAGTCTCCCGCGTGACATGCGCGGATGCTAACCACTGCACCACAGAGCTCGGCCCCAAGTAGAGCCAATCCTTCCTCTTCACTGATACATACTACCCGATTACGCAAGTTTTGCGAGTAACGGAATGTGGACAAGGTTTGTCCAATTTCTGGTATTTATTGACATACGTGAATTTTAAATTATTTTATATTAATCTAATCTTAATCTGTGGGTGACCAACTTTTTTTTTTTTTTTGCGCGATCGTGTAGTAGGTATCAGTGAAGAGAAAGGATTGGCTCTACTTGGGGCCGAGCTCTGTGGTGCAGTGGTTAGCATCCGCGCATGTCACGCGGGAGACCCGGGTTCGACTCCCGGCGGAGCCAAATCTTTTCTCTTCAAAAAATAAATTATTTAAAAACAAATCATATATAATTGACGTGATAGCAGCGAGACGAATAAAATGTGCTTGTAAAATTGCAAAAATTATTGTTGATAGATTAATAAGCGCGGTGCCGAATGGGAAACGTTCGAGGGATAGTCCGAGGCGGAGGTGGGAGGATTGCGGGAGGGCATATCTGTATCTGGGTGTGGTGGCGGTCGGTGGATAGAGGTGTGGTGTCGGTGTGGAACCTTCGGATTCGTTAAGCCTTCATTATTATTATTATTTTAAAAACCATAAACATGCACTAATTTACACTCAATCCAATAGTAAAACGACTGGAATGTTTTTTTTTTTTTTTTACTAGGTTTAAGGTAAAGGAGAAGTATTTTCAGAAAGCAGGAGAAAGTCACGTTTTTTAACCCGCCCCCCATGCCCCCACTCCTACCTCAGACGCCTGGTTTACGACCAAGGAGCTTAGATCGCGGTGGGAGAAATATGAGCTGGATGCAGGCTGATGGACCGCCAATATGAACCGACTTCTTCACTTTTCTTTACTTAGAGTTATGATTTATGGTCCAATGGGAAGCCTTTCGTCGGGCAAGAATTTCAACCCCTTCCCCTGCCAGGCATTTCGTTCCCCTTTCTTTATTCACTCACACGGGGAATGGATAGAGGCGCAGATAAAATTCTGTTTTCTCCTATATTTTTTCTTTTTATTTTTTTTACTTCTTCAAATAATGAAAATAGGTTTCGGAAAACAGTTGTGTGAATTTTGACATGGGACTACAAAATGAGTACAGAAGAGCGGGGATTACACTGGATATCGAACTTATAGAGACTTCCCACTGCTAGTCTCAACCCAGTCCCCACATCCTTCTCCGCCAGGGCCCTATCAATATCGGTCTTCTTAACCCTGTCAAATTATTTATTAACAAGTATAAACAAAAGGAATTTCTTATGCAGGAAACGATAAAACTGAATGCGTTTATGCATACTTCTTCTCTGAACATTGTATCAGTTACACGAAATTTGTTATCAATTTGGACGTGGAACTGCCCCACATTAAGTAGGACCTAGTAATTTTGCAACATTAAAGAAAAAAAAAATATATCAATATGAAGCTGGAAATTGGTATTGAAGTATTATTAATGAGGAAAGTATTTATTCTGTGGAGGGATTGAGGTTTTTACGCAGATAATGCCTAAAAAATCATGTAGAAAATTCGCTTTCTAATTAAGTACTGTATGTTTTTCAATAATCATTATACTCTAAACATTATAGTGAAAAATAAAGAAAAGAAACAGGTACTTGTAGAAAAAGCAGTTTCCTGTGAAGTTGTTAAATAGCGCTTAAGTAAACATCTAACATTTCATCTCAAAGGTAAATTGAGTGAAAGTTGTGAATAGTCTGCATTGCAATAAATAAATAAATCTTAAAAAAAGATAAATTATTAATAGCTAAATTAATATGTACAATTATAAATTCATGTAAATAAAAATGGCTAATAAAGCTAAAAGTTTTCATTTTTTCTAAAATAATAAGACGTTAACAATTATTGCAGGATTCATCTGAAAATGGAGAACAATTAGTGGTCTCTTATGTAAGAGCAAAGCGTCAAATTTCAGTTGATGTAAGCCCATTTTGATTAATTATTTTATTTATTTATTATCTACTTGATTAAATCAAATTTTAACAATTTTATTCTTTTTAACCATTTTGAATTTCTTCTTAAATGATTTTTGTATGTTATAGTTTGAATATATTAATGAACATATATATACTCACACTTACAATAAAATGATCACGAACGAAATAATTTATGGTAATAATTATGGAATCAATAAAGTTTTTTTAATGAACCAAAATAATAATCTTTTCAAAATCAATTAAAACAAATAACTTTTTTATAAATTATGTAAATTAATAATTTGTATACACTATTGAAAATAATAATCTTTTTCTGAACTATTTTAAATAATTGGGTCATTTCAGAATTATGGGTTATTTTCATCTCAATTTTTTTAATAACAAAGTATCCCTTTTCCACAATTCTTTCCTATAAAGTGCCACATTATGGTCCCTTAACAAGTCCTAAAAGCATGCACAAATTTTAGTGTATATTTTGGGAACTATTGGTATTCGAAAAATTTTAATTTGTTGAGAATGAGAAAGAAATGTATTATCGAAAAGAGGAGTGCCCTGAAGGAAAAAATAATTTTTTCAATAATAAATCTATTCAGTTAGTGTAAAATTTTTTGTCTGTTATATGAATTACAATGGCTGTTTCTTTCCAATTTTGAGGCTCTGATTGCAAATTAGAAAAGTATTTTTGTGTCTGGGGCAAGGATTTTGTGTAATTTCAAATAAAAAGCTTTACCGTCATTTAAATCAAAATGTAGCCTTTGATGATTTTTCGGCTGGTACATCATACAAGGACCAACAATAGTCTGCCACCATATTTGGATTCCAATTTCCCTGGTATCTTTTTCCAGAGTTGATATTTCTTGAGGGAATCGCTCATCGTGTTCATCACTCCCAGCTCCAAGATTTTCAGGAAAGAAATCCAGATGCGAGTCAGGAAAATGTATTTTTAGGGACATATTACACCCTAAAGCCTTATAATAATGTAGAAGATCAGAAACTAGCTCTTTGTAGTGTTCTGCTTTCTTATTTCCGAGAAATTCTTTTAAATCATTTTTAACAGAAATCCAAGCTGATTTCTCGGCTCCCTTCAAACATTCCTCAAAGTCTTGATGCTTCATTTGTCTCTTATTTTTTGGCCAACAAATACACCTTCTTTTATTTTTGCATCAATGACCTCACCTTGAAGTCATGACCTCATCAAAATTTCATATAAAATCCCAACACCTAAACTATCCTCTAACATAACCTCCTGGCGGAACCTTGATTCATTAACCTATGAGAAACTAAAGGATTTTTTAAAAACTATTTTATTAGAAGATAAAAGATTCGACCACGGCCGGGAATCGAACCCAGGTCCTCTGCATCTACGTCGCAGCGCTCTTACCACTGAGCTAACCGTGAGTCCGTTCCGATCGTGATTGAATCTTTCTCTTCTGTGATCCCTCCCTCCAGGTCTCGCCACATTGTAGCGAAGTAGAGTCCGCCACAGAAGAGATGAGCTGTGAGGGGTGGGGGGTTCGCGCAACCAGCTACCCCCACCATGACCCACTCCTTCACTTCCCCTCTCAGATAACGCAAAATCCAGCGTTACCTAGTCTAGAAATGAGAGCCGTGAGAGGGGAAGTGGAGAGTAGTGGGGGAGCTTCAAGCTACTGCGCAACCTCTTCCCTCTCTCTTCCATAGCTCATCTCTTCTGTGGCGGGCTCTACCGGACGCGGATCTGAACGGACTCACGGTTATCTCAGTGGTAAGAGCGCTGCGACGTAGATGCAGAGGACCTGGGTTCGATTCCCGGCCGTGGTCGAATCTTTTATCTTCTAATAAAATAGTTTAAAAATTATAAATTAATTATCTAACGATAACTAATTACTACATAACAACATACAATGTATATATTTGACGTATGTCAACTAGATCCCGTCTGTCTGGAAAATTGTTCAGCCCCCTGGTACTTCGCTACAATGTGGCGAGACCTGGAGGGAGGGATCACAGAAGAGAAAGATTCGATCACGATCGGAACGGACTCACGGTTAGCTTAGTGGAAAGAGCGCTGCGACGTTGATGCAGAGGACCTGGGTTCGATTCCCGGCCGTGGTCGAATCTTTTATCTTCTAATAAAATAGTTTAAAAATTATAAATTAATTATCTAACGATAACTAATTACTACATAACAACATACAATGTATATATTTGACGTATGTCAACTAGATCCCGTCTGTCTGGACAATTGTTCAGCCCCCTGGTACTTCGCTACAATGTGGCGAGACCTGGAGGGAGGGTTCACAGAAGAGAAAGATTCGATCACGATCGGAACGGACTCAAGGTTAGCTCAGTGGTAAGAGCGCTGCGATGTAGATGCAGAGGACCTGGGTTCGATTCCCGGCCGTGGTCGAATCTTTTATCTTCTAATAAAATGGTTTAAAAATTATAAATTAATATTCTAACGATAACTAATTACTATATAACAACATATAAAGGATTTTTTCTTTTTTTTCAGGTAAAAGACTATCCCCTCTACACCAAATCCAATCGCACAATACTCGACTAACAAGTAATTTGGGGAAAATGAGAAGGAATAAAAAATAAAATGAAAATGATGTATAAATAAATTGAAGCGGTTAAACGCAATGTTATAAATTGATTTTTTAAAACACCTATTTCACCAAAATGGTACCTGATTATTATAGTATAGAAAAAAATTGCTCAACAATTATTTAAGAGAATATTAAATTCTAAATTTACCATCGTAAAGTAGAAAAACTTTTTCATGAGAAATCAATTCTTAACTTTAAAAAGATGATTGATAAATGGGTCATTGGGTCCGATTGAACATTAGGCTTTAAATTTCCGTAATTTTTAAGTTATTTGTTTCATGCGTTCAAGTAAAGAGCAAGAAAAAGAATTACATTTTTACAAAATACGTTTTGTAAATATTTGAAATCGAAAAATATAATATAATTACTACTATTACTTACCTATTATCTTTTTATGCTCTCTGTTGTGATTTACTACATGACTAGAGCCTAGATGTGAAGATCTCTATTTTACAGGAAATATACCATGAAAAATGATTTTTAGATCTAACCAAGCCTTTTATTAAAAATCTGGTGCGATGCGCGCAACCCACAACTTTCAATTACGAACTTAGATTAGAAATCGACGTGTTTTGATAATATGTAAACGCTATTCCTCAACTTCACACATTTTTCCACATTTATATGCTTAAACATGTTTATCTCCATAAGTTACAGAGGATTTGTATTGCAAAACCTGAAAGTTCTCAGTACTTTTCGATTTATTATTGCTTATTTCTTTTTTTTTAAGGGACCTAATTTCACTAGTCGAGTTTTTTTTTCTGGTTGCTTGTTTTATATTACGAGTTGCTTTTAGTAAATATATCGTGTAGGTGAATTGAGAGAAGGTGTATTTACGTCTCGTAGAGACTCTTATGCCTTTCTGTAAATCGAGAACGATTACCGTTCCTCTAAAACCACTTTAAATTGCCTTCAGGAATTTATTATAGAGCTAAAGTTTCTTAACTGAAACATAATTAATTAAATATTTTCTTATACCATATTTTTTCAGACCTTAAATACTTTAAATAATTTGAGCATCACGTATTTACTCTCTAAAATAAAATAAAAATTTTTATTGTTAATTAAAAGTTTTTGTTTTCATAATATGGGAAATTAAATATTGGCTGTCACATTGCGGGCATATGTATTCATCAAATACCCAGTTTAATCAAAATAGTTAGAGCCGTTTTGAAAAAAAACAAAATAAAAACATAAAAATGAGACAATATTTATTAAATAAAGTGCCCCCTTCGTTTGAACAATTTTGGTGTCTGTGGATTAATGAAATCATTACAGCCGTTTTTGAGTAAAAAAAAACACGCGAACATAAGACAATATTTATTAAATAAAGTACCTCTTCAATTTTTATGATTTTTTTGCCTTCAATCGCGGGCATATTCACACACCAAATACCCAATTTCAGGTTCGTAAGGTTTATAGTTTTTGAGCTAGTCTGTTAACACAAGACACACCCAGACCATTTCGCGGGACTTGGTTATTTGGACTTGGTTAGGTGACCCCAAAACGTGTATTTCCGCTGAAAACCAGAATTCGAAATTTTTCACGATCTCAATACTTTCTCTTACTATATATTTCACTAGCATTCCCAGTCGCGGCTTTGCCCGCGATCCTTTAAAATCAATTCTGTGATTATTATTTTGGCTTGGCCATGTAGAGAGAATGCCGGAAAACCGGATACCAAGAAAACTATTATACGAGAGACCAGGAGGAAAGCGGTTAAGAGGAAAACCCATCCGGAGGTGGCTGGAGGACGTGGGGGCAGACTTGCGGCAGACTGGAGTGAGGAGATGGAGAGCGGAGGCGGCAGACGGAGGAAGTTGGATGAGGATTCTTTCGGAGGCCAAAGTCCTTCATGGGCTGTAGCGTCAATGGATAGATAGATAGATCATTATCTTGGTATTGATTTAATATAATATGTTAACAAAATCAATTTAAAAAAACGAAGTGAGCGAAGGGGAGAGGGATCGGAGCTTCCTGTAGGTGGAATGTTGGAGGGGGAAGCTGCCGGCTCGGTAGAAGAGAGGGAGACGCGTAATGGAGAGAGTTCACTAAAACCGCCGAAATAACAAATTTCTTACTTGTCGTGAACGCTTCATTTTTCGGCTTTAAAACGTGGTTGTAGACGCCCCGTAGGGGCTTTCGAGTTAAACTCGTCGTATCAAGATCTTTAAAATGAGTCCAAATTAGATATTTTTTCTCGAATTGCAAAAATAGGTGTAAGTCGGAGTTGAACGACAATTTCGCCATTTAAACCCTTTAGGGGTTACATTTTTGAAATTCCTTTCTAAGTGGTTACCTACATCGCGTTTAAAATCTTTAAAAATTCCGAACTTCAAGTTTCTATCATTAGTAGTTTTTGCTCTGCGTTGATTCTGTCAGTCAGGACAAAGCCTCTTATATATATGTAGAAGTAAGTGAAAGTAAAAATTGGAGAAATATAACCATATGGCTCTGTGAGATTACCATGAGCACAACTCACAAAATACGATTTTTCAGAAACCGCAGTCAAAGTTTTTTTTTTTTTACATTGCATTTTAAATAAAATATATTCCATTATCTTTCAGTTATATTTATGTTTTATTGCATCTATTAATCATCTATTGAATGAAAATTTTATTTTGTTTCAGTCAGAAGCCGAGCAAAACGTAAAAATTGAATTTAACCAGTCTGTTTGATACTATACCATGCTCTTATCTGTTATGATAAAAATAGTCATTATTACAAAATGTAAGAGGTAAAAATAATAAACTATGAAGAAGGATGAGCATTGTAACAAAGTTTTCAAAAGGAAAATGAATTGGGTCGGACCCTAACGAGGTAATCGTAATATCTTGTAATTCATCGCCTACTGCCCTCCTACATCCAACTTCAACTCCCCACAAATTACATTTTTCTCTTTTGTTGTTTCTCTGAAGAATCTTATTGTTCTCCCGCTTTTTACTTCAATGCCAAAAAATTTACTTAGGTTAGGTTTGACACAGCATGCTATAAATTATAAAGCAAAGAAAGGTCTTCATGAAGCCTTTGTCCGACAATTAAACATCGTTTTAGATATCAGAACCTTCAAATAAGGCTCAGTATGTTTACGTTGATGGTATATACAGCTCCCATAGGACACAATATTCGTACAAATACTTAATCCTAATGTGGAAGGTACATATTCAAAAACGCAAATATAATCTTCGGATTTGGAGTGTTATAATGAACATTAATAATTATATTATATTAGTTAACTCATTAATAATTTTATGTTATGTTACTAGTCAACCTTGGCTCCACTTTGCAGTGGCTTATAATATTTTTAATTATAATAATATAGGTAACTACCTATATATCCCGGTTACACTCGAAAAATTTCATTTTTTAATTCTATAAAATCTATAAAGTGAGACTTTTATCGACTCAAACGGTCGATTTCGTAAAAACCAATGTTAAGTGAGATCAAAACGATTTTTATAACAATAAAGAATATACCCAGAGATTGGCTGAAGTTATGCAATTTTAATATCGACAGGTGTTCGCACCTGGTCTGAAAGAACCACTGAGCGAAATTTGGAGAATTTAGGACAAACAGTATGGAATTCTATAAAGAACAAACAGAATTTCATCTTTATATTCATAGATTGTAGTCGTATTCCCGGAATATACAGCTAGCTACAATTTATTAATTTCTTTTCTTGATACTCCAATATTTCGTTTCAGCGAGTTTCTACCATATTATAAACCGAATAGTATTATTTTTTTAAATTCTAAGCTTTCCATCCAATGATATATCATACTAGCTGTATATCCCGGTTTCACTCGGAGAATTTCATTTTTTTAAATCTATAAAATCTATAAAGTGGGGTCATCTGTGGTGTTGTGGTTAGCATGGCAACCTACAATACTAAAGATCGCGGGTTCAATTCCAGCGGTGGCCCTAGGATTTTTTAATGGGAGTAAAAAATCCTTAGCTATGCCGTCCCTCGGATAGGACGTAAAATGGAGGTCCCGAGCCTGTACGATGTCAGGTACTCGTTAAAGATCCCTACCCTAATTATACCTGGTTAGGCAAAATTTAGGACTCCCACTGTAGCATCGTCCGATTAGCCTAAGCAGCATAAAAATGGACGTTGAACAAACAAACAAAATCTATAAAGTGAGACTTTTATCGACTCAAACGGTCGATTTCGTAAAAACCAATGTTAAGTGAGATCAAAACGATTTTTATAACAATAAAGAATATACCCAGAGATCGGCTGAAGTTATGCAAGTTTAATATGGACAAGTGTTCGCACCTGGTCTGAAAGAACCACTGAGCGAATTCGGAGAATAAAGAATATCAGCTGAACTTATGCAATTTTAATATGGACAGGTGTTCGCACCTGGTCTAAAAAGAACCACTGAGCGAAATTTGGAGAATATAGAATATCAGCTGAAGATCGGCTGAAGTTATGCAATTTTAATATGGACAGGTGTTCGCACCTGGTATCAAAGAACCACTGAGCGAAATTCGGAGGATTTAGAACAAACGTTATGGATTTCTATAAAGAACAAATAAACAAACAAGCAGAATTTCATCTTTATTTATATAGATTATAATAATATTTTTGTTTCATAGAAATACGTAATTGTTTATGGATCTCATACGCTGTGCTATCCAACGAGTTTGGGCAGCACTGCCTATTTTGCTTTGTAAAATAAAGCATTTCTCTCTAGCGAAATAAACAAATGTATCCCGGTGAAAATTACCCAAAAATTCAATTACGCATATTATCCTATTTTAAACATATGCTGAGTACGAGAGGATTAAAAATCTTCGCTGACGGTTTTTCAATCTTATATACTCACAATCTTAGCATGTATTTACTCATAGCTGTATTTATATCGTAGCCTGTAATTACTCATATATTACAGGTACAAAAAAATATAGATATATATATACTAGCAATTCTACATCAAATTTCTTAAGGTGATCTTACACTGTACGAACTTCACCATCGAACTGCCTTTTGAAACAGTGTTCGGCTAATCTAAATAAGACGAATTCGAACAGTTACATTACCTGTTCACCTGTGAATTCGGGGATAGCGCTAGTTTCGCTTTTGAGTTAGTTAAGATAAGCTTCTAGACCATATTTTAGCATTTTTATAAAATTGCTTTTAGCCATAAAAGGTAAGAGCAAAACTCAAAACAGCCGCTAGTTCAATTCTGCTTACAAATTAATATCTCAGCAATTATTATTTGTAAACATGTTCAGTAACAAATAAACTGTCTTTGCTTTGAATCTTTACCAACTTAAAACAAATATTATTGTTTATGCTAACCTCTTATAACCATAATTATCAATAATACAAAGCATAATATGTTCCAACAAGCATTTAAAACACATTGACACCTAACAGACTGTGTATGTACAATACTTCCCCCCCCCCCCCCCCCCGCTCTTTTCGAGCAATAAAACAGTATTGTGTACTGTTTCTAACCAATCACAATAGTGTGGAAGGACACACGTAGTCTGTTAGTTGCCTAAGTGTTATTAGTTTTTATTGGAACACACTTACAAATCCGTGACCTCATAGCTTACAAAACCGAACAGGTAGATATGTTCGGGGATAGCGCTAGTATCGCTTTTGGGTTAGTTAAGATAAGCTTCTAGACCTTCTTTCAGCATTTTTCTGACATTGCTAATATCTATAATTATTTAGAGCAAAAACCAGAACTTCTGTTTCTGGTCAACAGCCATCTTTGCTGTTGTGTGAAAATTGCTATATATCGGTGCATAGGTGCGGTCAGACATCATTGTCCGCTCGACTTCACGTTTTAGTGTAAACAGCTGTTCGTAGTCCTCCGCTTTCATCCATAATAAGTTAGACCAAAAGCCAGAACAGCCGCTAGTTCCAAGTCAGCCGTCTTTTAATGAAAATTATTGCATTAAGATGCATAGGTGCAGTCTGACATTGTTCCCCCGACCTCCTGTTTAAGTGTGAAAAGCTGTTCGTTGTACGTCGGTACGGCAAGGTTCTACGGATTACCTGTTCGAGTGTGAGGTTCGCAAAGAATAGAATAGAATAGATTGTTTATTTAAGTTTTTATAACATACACATTAGGGGAGAGCGGGGTTGGTTGGCAACAGTTTTCACTTTTTTGATATTTGAGTCGTTCCTGTTAATAGGCGGGCGCAAGCGACGGTGCTGCTTCTGCGACGATGCTACAGGAACTAGAGAAACGAGGATAAAAGCCGGGCCATTACCTGGGATTCATAGGGTTTTTTGGCGTTTTTAATTTATTTTTCCATAATTAAAACCCGATTGAGCAAAAAATTATTTGAAAAATATCTAATAGGTATTGCTCGGTCCCTCAGTGTTCAATTAGAAAATCAAAAGACGTGTCATTCCCTTTTATTTCCAAAAAATAAAAAGCTTCTTAAAGAGTGGATTGTAAAATTAAGAATAGATAAGCCTGTTTCGAAACATATGACGATATGTAGTCTTTATTTTAAAGAAAGAGACTATATTTATCCAGGTAAATATTAGTATTTGACATTTTATTATTCCAAAATGCTAGTTTTATGGAAATAACATTGAGACCATAGTGTCATAGATTTGTTTTTCTTTTTTAATTTTCCCCATTTTTCTATTACATCCATTGTCCTTAATTGTTCCATGTTTTCAATGCTCAGCCTGAAAGTTTTGACAAATAAATAAATAATATGACAAAGAATCTAAGCTGTCATAACAATGATTGTGTGAATAGGTAATTAATGTTATTACTAACCGAAAAACGTCGAGTAAAGTTACAATGATGTGTTTGCATTTACCAGAACTACCAGCTTTACACGTACAATGACAAGAAAATTGCTTATTATTATTAATAAATTTGATTTCCACTTTTATTTGATGGGGCAGTCCTTTAGGATTGCTAGTTTAAAGGCACGAGGCTCGTAAAATAACTGTTTTTTTATTTTTAGATATTATTCCACATGTAATTATGTGGTTTGCATCAAGGATAGCCTGCCCATCAATTAATGGTCTTTTAAAATCACCAATTATCTCCATCACATCAACTATGTCTAACACCGTTCTTTCCGACATTTTGCAAAACTACTACCGCACCCTATATTCGATTGCGCCCGCCTATATAATCCCATTAGGGCAGATACCATTGTAAACTTCAAGTATTAGAGTACTTCAAGTATTTTTTTCTACACATAATATTTAATACTAAGATGATAGAAAATTGAAGAATTCGTCAATCCAGAGTATGCCAATTAACCTCCTATGTGGGGCAGGTTGGCCTAGAAGGTGGAGTTGTTTAGCCACCTCATTCAAGTACTGCCTGACACATATTATCGTTACTAAAAGCTGCAATATAATGGTATAATAATTTGGAATCGGTTTTTAACAGCTTTTTAGGGAAAATAGAATGACAATAGAAGAAGATAGAAGTTTAGACTGTCGTCACTTTCTGCATAGAAAATATCGCTCTCATCCTCCTCGCTGGAACTAAAGACATTTGGTAGTTTCACCTTTTTTTATGTTTACCTTGCTTTTGTGAATTGCTACTGCGCCAAAAAAAAAGTTGAAGAGAGCCAGCTAACCCCATAGGAGAGATCATATGAAAGATGGCTGGACAGGACAGGGGAGAACAATAAAAAAAGAAACTGGTTAGTCGAAAGGTTAGGTTTTTCAAAGGAGTTTGGGGCTATGTGAACAGAATCGGAGTCAAATATTTTTCCATGCCTTTGCACCAAAGTTACTGAAAATATAAAAATTTACTTACATGTTGTAAAATCAATCAATGAAGCGCACTCTTCTCTACACTGTTAGCATCAGATTGAAAACTCAGGAAAAGACTCTCGAGGTCGAGCGGGTCACATGGTACAATGGTGGGGCCTTCACAACAGGTGTGACGGAAATTATAAGCCAATGGCCAACCTACCCCCTATGCCAACCAACCCCGCTCTCCCCTAATATTTATAAGAAGAAAATAAACATATTGCTTGGATATAATCTGTTAGCGGAGTTGCCAAGATAAAATATAAACATATATATGTACATATACATGCAAGAAAAAACTAAATTAATCTTAGTAACATAATAACAATTAGTATGAATCTATGAATTTTACATTAAATTAATAATTGAATTATTTAATTAACATCGCTCAGTAACGTAGAGTAGCCTCTACATATTTAAAAAGCGAACCCCAATCCTGACCATTTAGGTAGCTACTTAAGTTCACTTTGTGTTAATATGGATTTTTTAAAATATTTTATACGGTATGGTTTGTAAATAGGACATACGGCAATTACATGAGTTGTATCTTCTACTTCTTTCTAATTACACACCGGACATAACTGACACAAGTCTGAATTGAAAGGCCTATAATTTAAATTTAACAGCTCACACACAGCTTTTAATATTAATTTAACATTTCTAAAAGGTAACTCGACAGAAAAATAATTAACATTATACTTTAATATGGGATACAACCCGTGGAATTCTTTGCCTTTGTTTCGGCCTCTTATTTTTCTCTATTTACAATAATATTAAATAATTTATTTAGTATCGGCTTCCAAGTATCCACAGAGTTATTCCCATTTTTTACCTCTGCCCCGTATGAGTCACATAGTTTTTTTCCAAAATGCAAACCAGTAAATATTTTTATTAATGATTTATGTCGCTAATAATTTTGGGAGTCTACTACTCAGCAAATTTAAAATTTTCAAAATATAATTGAAATGTAATTTTAGTGTGTATAGGAACATACTATTCATGTCCATTTCCGAATTAAAAATATTATTACCAAATTTAAAACCAAAATAAATATAATAAGTTCGCAAAGTGTAAAGGTTGCCTTCATGGTTTATTCCTGTAGCAGATAAAAAAATGGCATATCTAAGGATATTACTTTGTTTTAATCCCGCAAGAAACTTGAATTTTTGTGTCTAAAGTTATTGTTTTTGTGACTTAATTGAATGACATGGACATCTTAATAACATTTACTAAGTATTTTCTTGTGTAGAAAGTAAATAGCAAGGTTTGCGACATACAAAATAGTGAGCGGGTTCTACTTATCAGTCTGCTCATGTAGGGGATTCTATTAAGGTTGGGCTTATTGCAAACGCAGACCTTAGTAGCCAGGGGATTTATTGGAGGTTTATTATGGCTAGACTTATTGTAGTTGAAGTGTTGGCGGTGGTAGGGGAGAGTGCTCCACCAATAGGAGCCCGGGACTGCAAGGATCGACCCCTAATTGGTTCGTTTTTGAACGAAGAAAAAAGGGTCCCGATCCCCTCAAAGGGACGGAAACTCACAAAAGCTTACGCTCTACCATTTCATCTTTTGTCGGCTGCTCTTCTACTTTGCTGGGCAGAACTGTTGGCAAACATACGATTTCTTAATTGCCTCAAAGATCTTATATATATATATAAAAAAAAAAGAAGTATATATATTTATTTCTTGTTACCTTTTAATTTCGGTTTGTTGAAAGAAGTTAACTTATACAGGCTTAAATAATTTTTATTAATAGAAAATAATAATTCACAATGTCTGAAGAACAATAAAAACTGAAATAACTAAGAAGGTTACAAAAAGTATCAACTTGTAACGACACAGTAACACTAAATTAACCACATGAATCGAGCTTCAGAGCTAGGCTAACTCTCCAGTCCATCGCTCCCTATATTTAGTCTGAATTAGATCAGTCAGATGTTATCAATTAGATAACATGTACTCAAACAGTTTGTTCCCACAACAAGTTTAGAACTCTTTTCAATTATGTTTTCTTTCTTTTTTCACGTTACAATAACTTAAATTTTCGAAAAAATTTGGAGGACTAATTGTGATCAAAGACACTTTTCCCTTTTCCCTGTTTGTAGTTACATTTTAAAATTGAGAATGCAGTTGAAACCTCACATGTGATTATCCAAAAAAAAAAGAAGAATTTTATGAGTTATTACCATCTTATTGCTGACATAGGATATGAACATGTATGCGATAAGGGTCCTTATCATATACCTTATAATCTTAAATCTCAACCGGGCAAGGTCGTTAACAGATATAAATATTTGGGAATTGTATTGTCTCCAAGTTTAACATTTACAGATCATTTCAATCAAACGGCTCGACATGCTTTACTTGGTCTGAACAGTGTTTGGAGTAACGTATTTCTAAATAAGCATATTACTCTTCCAGTAAAATGTGAAATTTTCAAAACGGTTTGTAGATCGATTCTTACATACGGAAGTCAAGTTTGGGGTTATCAATATGCGGATAAAATAGAAAGTGTCCAGAGGACCTTCGTTGAGAAAATATTTAGACTGCCGAGAAATACTCCAAATTACATGATACATATAGAGGCCAAAATTTCACCAATTCATGTTTTTACTTTTGAATTACAATTCAAATACATATTGAAGACTTTAGATCTAGATGGATGTCGTCTAACAAAATTAGTTGCGAAAGAAGTGATGAAAAGGAAATTATTGTGGTTTAGAGAATGGTTGAATTGGTCCAAGAAAGTAGGGGTTACATATCATGACACATGTTATAGAGAAAGAGCATTAAACGGCCAATATCATCTAATCTATAAACAATTATCTTTTAATATTGATTATATTCATTCTAACTTATCTATATCTGATATTAGTATAATATTTAAAGTTAGAGGTGTACTTCTTAACTTGAATTACCAACCAATTATTCAGGGGAAGAATTACAATTGTTCTATGTGCAACATGGGAGAGAAGTAAGATGTATTCCATTATTTAGGTAAATGTAAAATCTTAGAGGCGATGAGGAAAAAATATTTTGGAGCAGTTACCATGACCGAAGGTGAAATGCTCAAATATTTAAATGGTGAAAATCGGGCAGCACTAGTGGGTTACTTAAAGGAAGCCTACATCTATCGTTCCTTTCTAATCAAAAATTTTAATTATTAATACATTATTTAAATAACTTAATAAGTGTTGAGCCATTGTTAAGCACTCCTGACAGACAGCCGTAGCTATGTCAGTAATTACTTTTGAAATATAAAATTTTGTAATTTGTAATTAGTATCAATAAAAGTATTTTCTATTCCATTCTATTCTATTCTAATCTTAAATCTTATATAAGCCCTATCCTTTTCATAGGGTCAATGCGTGCATGATTATTCAGCATTTGAACAGTCTCGATGTTCGCTTCAAGAAAAAGATTAAAAAATTTCACAGCATCCTCTTCGGAAGAAGACTATTCCCTAATAGTTAAAAAAAAAATACTACAGTCCTTAAGATATACTATAAACCAAAGGAAAAATAGATCATAATGAACAAAGACTGGCGCATTTGATGACAAACGTAGATTGCACAAAGTATCCGGAATTTGAGGGAAGGTTGCACCAACTATGTTAAGATACACAAGTACCCATTGCGGATGGGTTGATATTTATTTTTTACTAAATTCCGACCAGAATTATGCTGAATCCTGATTTTCCGTAAAAAAAAATACTTCAGTCCTTAAAATATACTATAAACCAAAGGAAAAATAGATCATAATGAACAAAGACAAGTTACAGGCGCATTTGATGACAAACGTAGATTGCACATTGCAAGTATCCGGAATTTGAGGGAAGGTTGCACCAACTACGTTAAGACACACAAGTACCCATTGCGGATGGGTTGATATTTATTTTTATTATATTATATATTTATAATTATTATTATATTATATATTTATTATTATTATATTTATTATTCTGACCAGAATTATGCTGAATCCTGATTTTCCGTACTCATCAACAGTGATTCCCATCTGGTTTAAAAATTTTATTTCAGATGTGACCTAGAGGAAAAATCCCTTTGCTGGCCATTATTAAATGCGACTAGACTTTTTCCAACTTATACGACCCATCCATTTCCCACTTTGACGGTCCCTCCCCCCCACCACCTCCCTCCCCCCTCCTCACTCCCTCCCAACCCCATACTTCCCCCTCCCCCTAGTCTGCCCCGTTCTAAAACACGTCTTTGGCAAAGACGTATCACTTCCCTGCCGAAGAAACTGCCCATTTCTTTAATGTGCCATACCATCCCACCCTCAATATCCTTTCCCAACGGGGAGCAATATTCGGAAAGTACGGAGTGGGGAATTTATTTTTTAAGAAACCCATTATTTTGAATTAACTTTGGATTTTATTTTTAAAAATTTTACGATTCGAAAGCCATAAGAATATTTGAAAAACAAATTATATTGTAACACTTATGTTTGTTAAACAATTTTTATTGCACCAAAATAACAGTTTTCTATACCACACGAATTATAAAAACACAAAACAGGTTACAAAAATCATGATTTTGTAACACAGAAATAACCATATGACTTGAGCTTCAGAACAAGACATACTCTCCATCGCTACTTATATTCAGTCGTCAGAGGACGGGCCTCGAAAGTTCTGGGCCAGCGTAGAAGGTACTCGAACATCGTAGTCACAAAAATTTACTATGACAGTTTGTTCCAGCAATTAGTTCGTTCCAACAACAAGTTTAGAGCTATTATAAACTATATGTTTTGTATTTTGTTTCAACTTACACTCTGCATTAAATCTCAGTTGAAAATACGGTCAGTTCCGTATTTTAATCTCACTATTATTTAAAAAATCTGGTGCGTGCGCGCAACACACAACTTTCACTTACCAACTTACTTAGATTAGAAATTAATGCGTTTTGTTAATTGCCACATCTCAGAACGGCTTTAATTATGAACAATGGTCTGTCATTAAATGCGTACTCCGCATGCGTGGGCTCAACGAGTTTTATGAGTTGACTGAATATTTTTCTTTTTTTTCTCCTCTTTATGTTTTCTTTATTTTTATCATATCTCATATTTATCCATTTCTTATTTTTAGGCGTAACGAGAGACAGATAATTTCTCCATATAAACAAAAACAAAGGTACTTTATAGGAAACAATAGAACAAACAAACAAAAAAGGCCCCTATCCCATATTAGCCCCCTCAGAACATTTTAATAATGCTAAAGCTTACCTGATATTAAAGAACATAGGAATATAAAATTTCATTAAAAATGGCGAATTTGATAAAAATCGATAAAGCTGTTTTTGAGATTATCGAATAACAAGTAAAAATTGGAAAAAAATTATGAAATAAAGTGCCCTCTCCGTTTGACCAATTTTGATGAAATGTTGGCTATCACCTCTTTGGCATATACATACATCAAATACCCAGTTTGATCAAAATCGTTAAAACCGTTTTTGAGTAATTAAAAGAAACACGTGAAAATGATGAAAATTTATTAAGTAAAGTCCCCCCTCCGGTTCGTCAATTTTGATGAAATGTTGGCTATCACATCTTTGGCATATACATACATCAAATACCCAGTTTGATCAAAATCGTTAAAACCGTTTTTGAGTAAATAAAAGAAACACGTGAAAATTATACAAAATTCATAAAGTAAAGTCCCCCCTCCGGTTGATCAATTTTGATGGAATTTTTACAGTCACATAAATATGACTGGGCATATAAACAGATCAAATGCTCAGTTTTATCAAAATCGTTAGAGCCGTTTTTGAGAAAATCGAAACAACCTAAAAAGTCATTAAATAAAGTACCCCCTCCCTTTGAGCAATTTTGATGAAATATTCGCTGTCACATCGCGGGCATATGCATACACTAAATTCCCAATTTCAGGTTCGCACTGTTTATAGTTCGAGCTAGTCTGTTCACACACACACACAAACACAGACCATTTCGCGGGACTTGGTTATTTCGACTCAGTGGACCCCAAAACGTGTATTTCTGTTGAAAACAGGAATTCAAAATTTTTCACGATCGCAATACTTCCACTTACTATATATTTCATATATAGGTAAGTGAAAGTAAAAAGTTTAAAGTAAATTATTTTATTATTTTGTTTCTTCATTTCGCAAAATGTGAAAAAGAATACAACCCCTCGAACCTTGCCGTATCCGCGTACCACGAACAGCTATTTACACTGAAACGTGAAGTCGAGCGAACAAGTATATCTGACCGCACCTATGCACCTTAATACAATAATTTTCATTACAAAGAGGGCCGATTTGGAACTAGTGGCTCTTATGTCTGGTTTTTGCTTTAGCCTATTATGTATAAAAGCAACGTCTCTAAAATGCTAAAAGAAGGTCAAGAAGCTTATCTTAACTAACACAAAAGCGACACTAGCCTTTTCGAGTTCGTATCTTATTTATATTTGCCGAGCAGTGTTCGCGAAAGGCTGTTCTAGAGTGATGTTTGTGTGTGGTGCAAAGGGCACAATTTAGGCCTACAATGGATGAACGCAGATGATGGCCCCGATTTTGACCAAACTGTTTGAGGTTTTGTTTGTTTGTTTGTTTAACGTCCCTTTATGATCCTAAGGCTAATCAGACGAGTCCTAAATTTTGCCAATCCAGGTTTAGTTAGGATAGGGTTCTTTAACGAGTACCTGAGATCTTTACATCGTACAGGCTCGGGACCTCCATTTCACGCCGTATCTGAGGGACGGCATGGACAAGGATTTTTTACTCCCATTAAAAAATCCTAGGGCCACCCCTGGGCGCGAACCTGCGGCCTTTAGTATTGTAAGTTACCATGCTAACCACTATACCGCAGGTGACCCCACTGTTTAAGGTGATTCGATCTATGTCCGATGGTTCATTTCTTTATTTGGAGATTATTATATTATATTATATTATTATTATATAGATATTATTAATATTATTATATTATTGTATTATGTTATTATTATATAGATTACTAGCATTCCCCGTCGCGGCTTCGCCCGCGAGCCTTTAAAATCACTTCTGTGATCATTCTTGGTATTTATTAAATATAATATCTTAACTGATGTTAAGGAGATTTAGTAGAATCGGAGCTTCCGGGAGGTGGAATGCTGGAGGGGAAAGCTGCCGTCTCGGTAGAAGAGAGGGAGTCGCGCAATGGAGAGTTCACTAAAACAGACGAAACAAAAAATTGCTTACTCCTCATGAAAGCTTAATTTTTTGGCTTTAAAACATCGTTGTCGTCGCCCCGTAAGAGCTTTCGAGCTAAACTCGTCGTATCAAGATCTTTAAAATGAATCCAAATTATAGGTGTCCGTTAGAGTTAAACGACAATTTCGCCATTTAAACCTCTTAGGGATCACATTTTTGAAATTTCTTTCTTAGTGGTTACCTACATCGTGTTTAAAATCTAAATTCCGAACTTTTTTTAGCTGATTTTAATTGGTCTTTCCGTGTTGCATTGCTGTACCTGACACGTCGCCTTTTAACTTGCTTCTTCTCAGAAAGCTGCGGTAGTAGAGCTTCACACACGTCAAAATGGCCATTACATAGCCTACCAGTAAAACGTAGTATTTTCGTGGGATTACAATTATTGCCAAATACCGCATAAAGCTCATCATTGCGATTCCACAAATCCGGCATGGGTTGAATGCTGAGACATATGAGTGTATTAACTACCGAAATCAGAATAATTGTTACCGTAATCATTTTGAGTAAAATTTGTCCCAATTTGGATGGCATGTTGTACTTCAATTTCCCGAAAATGACAACATTTTTCTTGAGAATTCTCGATAATACATGATAGAGATCGAAATAAACACGAACCATCCCCAATCATGGGAATCACAGATTGCATAATTTTATTACCACTAATATTTAAATAATCAGTAGCCATATTTTATGTGAATGTCTATTTTAATAATATTGTAACGTTAAATCGATATTCAAATAAAAAACATATGGTTTAATATCTCAACAATAGATTTCCGTTAGAGCTAAACGACAATTTCGCCATTTAAGCCCCTTAGGGGTTACATTTTTGAAATTCCTTTCTTAGTGGTTACCTACATCGCGTTTAAAATCTAAATTCCGAACTTCAAGTTTCTATCATTAGTAGTTTTTGCTCTGCGTTGATTCTGTCAGTCAGGACAAAGCCTCTTATATATAGAGAGATTATATTATATTATTATTATTATAACACTTATGAGGGTTTAAATAATTTGTATTAAACGAAAATAATAATTCACGATGTCTGAAAAACAATAGCAACTCAAATAATTGATAAAGTTACAAAAAGTATCAACTTGTAACGATAAAGCAACACAAAAATAACCATATGATTCCAGCTTTATAGACTAACAATCCAGTCTATAGCTCCTTGTATCTAGTCTGAATTATAGCATTAGTGCCTAGAAGGTTCCCGACAAGTGGATAAGATTCTCAAACAGTCGTGAGCATGTGCTAGAACAGTTTCTAACTTTTCCAACAAATATAGAACCTTTTCGATCATAGCTTTGTGTTTCACGTTACAATACATACATCTTAAAGTTTTATCAAAACCCTACAAAACCAGGATTTATCTACCTCCGTGTAAATATTTTGCTTTTATTAAATTTATTTTGAGGCCTCCTTATTCGTAATGGTCTATTATCTTTCTTATTGTTAATGTATTAATAAAAGTATTCAAACTAAAAAAAAAAAAAAAAAGGCACCTCTTGGAAATAATATATACTGATTCCATCTTCGCTGTCAAGCTGCAGTAAAGTGTGAAATTCGTTTATCTCTGCTGATAACTTTAAGAGGAAAGGCGATTAATAAATTTCAATAACTGAACTTCAATTAAGGGATATTAAAAAAAAAAGGGGGGCAAAAAAGAAGAAAAATCAGCTCCTGTAAAGATTAATTGAACGGGCGAAGGCCCATCTGGCGAACCTTGTCGGCTAATGATCGTTTTTCACTTTGCTAAGGGAAACTATTAAGTTTAGTTCAGCGTAAGAAAGGATGAAGCGGTCCTGGATGAATATGTATAACCCAGTCAGCTGCCAGCCCACTTATTAAAATCTTCTTATCCGACAATTTCGGGAACGACATTCACTGGCACGGGGGACCTCATAGCTGGCCTATATTAATTCCGGCAAAAACTAGAAATTAGCCGAAAAGCTGAAAGAAAAAGTATAATATGCAACATAATAGTAGTAGACTTAGCTATTCAACAGCAAAAAATTATTGAGACAATTCAAATGGATAAATATTATAGAAAGTGAAGGAAGAAAAAACTATCTACACTTCCCTGATTATGTGGGCTGAGTTCAAAACTGAAGTTGAGAAACGTTTTTTCCTGTTCTTACTTTGTTTATTGATTCTTTTTCTGACGAATAACAATACTGTAACGTGAAAAAAAACACAAAACATATTGTTCTAGACTTGTTAGTTGTTGGAACGAACTAACAATTAGACGGACAGTATAATAGACACATTTGTGACAACGATGTTTGAGTACCATCTACGCTTACCTAGAACCTTGTTGTTCTCCTTACGACTCAATCTAAGGATCGATGGACTGGAGAGTTAGTCTTGTTCTGAAGCTCAAGTCACAAGGTTATTTCTGTGTTACAAAGTGATAATTTTCTAAACTGTTTAATTTATTTGTGTTTCAATAATTTGTATCGTATTTTAAATTATTATTTTTTGTTGAATAAAAAGAAAGGACCAAAGATAAACTAATATTTAGGTCTGTTTCTTTATCATTTTACTATTGATGAAGCATATATATATATATTTTTTAATACTTTAAAAACCATACCGGAAAGGGTTTGAATCTGGGAGGGAATATACCCGTGCTTTCGATTTGCTTGGGGAGGACGCGGAAACCGCAGAACTAAATAAAAAGCCATTGATGAAAGTCGGTAAAGAACTTGGGCGGAAATAAATACGGATAAGACAAAATATTTGGTTAGCCGTTGAAGTGGTGACTATTTTGCTTATATTAATGTATAAGGGAATAATACGTTTGAACTCGTAGAGAACTTTAGATTTTTTAGGGGCGATGGTAACTAGAAAAAACGAAATAGATGAGGAAATTAGGGCTAGATTAAAAGTCGGAAATGTCTGCTAGTTTTCATAAGCGAACTTGCATAATTCGCGCCTTCTTTCCCGAAACTTAGATATTAGGATTTACAGAACTATTATTCTTCCAAAGGTCCTTTACGGGTGCGAAACGTGGCTGCTGACTTTGAGAGATGAGGAAAGACTTAGGGTTTTTGAATTTGGACCAAATCATATATATTAATCTAATCTTAATCTGTGGATGACCACCTTTTTTAAATAATTTATTTTTTGAAGAGAAAATATATGGCTCCGCCGGGAGTCGAACCCGGGTCTCCCGCGTGACATGCGCGGATGCTAACCACTGCACCACAGAGCTCGGCCCCAAGTAGAGCCAATCCTTACTCTTCACTGATACATACTACCCAATTACGCAAGTTTTGCGAGTAACGGGAGGTGGACAAGGTTTGTCCAATTTCTGGTATTTATTGACATACGTGAATTTTAAATTATTTTATATTAATCTAATCTTAATCTGTGGGTGACCGACTTTTTTTTTTTTTTTTTTTTTTTTTTTTGCGCGATCGGGTCGTAGGTATCAGCGAAGAGGAAGGATTGGCTCTACTTGGGGCCGAGCTCTGTGGTGCAGTGGTTAGCATCCGCGCATGTCATGCGGGAGACCCGGGTTCGACTCCCGTCGGAGCCAAATCTTTTCTCTTCAAAAAATAAATTATTTAAAAACAAATCATATATAATTGACGTGATAGCAGCGAGACGAATAAAATGTGCTTGTAAAATTGCAAAAATTATAGTTGAAAGATTAATAAGACTGGTGCCGAATGGGAAACGTTCGAGGGATAGTCCGAGGCGGAGGTGGGAGGATTGCGGGAGGGCATATCTGTATCTGGGTGTGGATGGCGGTCGGTGGATAGAGGTGTGCTGTCGGTGTGGAACCTTCGGATTCGTTAAGCCTTCATTATTATTATTATTTTAAAAACCATAAACATGCCCTAATTTACACTCAATCCAATAGTAAAACGACTGGAATGTTTTTTTTTTTTTTTACTAGGTTTAAGATAAAGGAGAAGTATTTTCAGAAAGCAGGAGAAAGTCACGTTTTTTAACCCGCCCCCCATACCCCCACTCCTACCTCAGACGCCTGGTTTACGACCAAGGAGCTTAGATCGCGGTGGGAGAAATATGAGCTGGATGCAGGCTGATGGACCGCCAATATGAACCGACTTCTTCACTTTTCTTTACTTAGAGTTATGATTTATGGTCCAATGGGAAGCCTTTCGTCGAGCAAGAATTTCAACCCCTTACCCTGCCAGGCATTTCGTTCCCCCTTCTTTATTCACTCACACGGGGAATGGATAGAGGCGCAGATAAAATTCTGTTTTCTCCTACTTTTTTTCTTTTTATTTTTTTTACTTCTTCAAATAATGAAAATAGGTTTCGAAAGACAGTTGTGTGAATTTTGACATGGGACGACAAAATGAGTACAGAAGAGCGGGGATTACACTGGACATTGGCTGTTTTTTTTTTAGAAGTTGGTGCTCTGATTGCAAATTCGAAAAGCATTTTTGTCTCAGGGGCAAAGATTTGTGAAATTTCAAAATAATAAAATAAGATAGTTAAAACCAGCAATTTTCTTTAATCAGCTTTCTTACCTTAATTTAAATGAAAATGAAGCCTTTGATGATTTCCTGCTGTATTTTGCGGCTGGTACATCTCTTTTCAAAGACCTAAGACTACTAACTAACTAAACCGGCTCACAGATGTAGACTGATGAGAGGAGTACAGAGGGAACTCATATCATGACCTCTGCCTGGGCGCCGTTGTTTTGACTGAGCATGTTGAAACTTGTTGGTTAAAGATGCTTTAAGAGTTCGGACGACTTATTTATCACCTCAATTAAATCCAATATTATCGTTTATTTGTGATGAGCCTTATTTAGCACAAATAAATAGACACGTAAATAGCTATGAAATATCACTCTTTATTTTTTACAAAATTAAAAATTACAAAAAATCTGAGCCCTATAGACAACTTTGATGGTCATCTTCGCAATTACCGTAGCAAAAACCATATGAAACAACCAAATTTACACATTTAACAAAAATACCTAATGTTGACTAGTGTTATCAGAAATAATCTTGTGATGAAACACATCAAAAATGCGGATGAACGAAATTTACTAAAATTTATGAATGTAGGTATATGTAAATACGGTTTTCACTATCATATTCTCCACATCATAGGATTAACGGCTATACAAGTATTTTCCGGTCGAAGAGTTAGTGGGATAGACAGTAAAAACCCGGCGCTGGGATTTAGAACCTTAAGGCCCGATGCACACGGAAGACACTTTTCTGCGATGTGGACTATAAGCCAGGTCAGGGGTACCTGGAGTATAATGGTAAATCCGGTCGGTCCATTATACTCCGCCCCTGACCTGGCTTATAGTCCGGATCGTAGAAAAGTGTCGTCCGTGTGCACCGGGCCTAAGGGTGCTTACTATAAGTTGATTATTGGGACCACAGGCGTCACCGCCGGGGGGGGGGGCAGAGGAGGAGCCCCCTCCCATATTTTGACAAGAGGGACCGTCCCCCCTAATGTAAAAAATTAAATTAATAAAATACGATTTTACTAATATATCCCAGTTTTACCAATCAATTTAATAAAATCTAAATATAAAATATTAGTTAATTACAGCATACTCTGTTAATTGATTATACCAAATTTCTCCATCTGATACATTATTTTCACAAATTGGCGCCGTGTCGCTTTTTTATTGCAGCTTGAACTGTTCTGATTTATGAATTCTTCAACAAAGATGGGTATCCGTTTCTTGTAATTTCCAAATCAAGCAGCTTGATCCTACTTTCCCTCAACTCGTCGAAGCTTATAGATCTTGATTGAAAGCAATGAAATTAGTAGGCTCGGGTTGAGAAGGATAACTTAGATAAAATTCAACCAAGAAATTTTGGCCCACATCCTCAATATGAATCCTTATTAACTGACAGTATTATAAATGGGACATAAATTGAAAAGTTTTATGAGAAAGTAAATATCGTTGACATATATCGTTGTAAGAGGAATTAAATGTCCAAACTGAGGGGTTATTATTTCGACTTTTAGCCTGTCTAATTTCGATCTACCTGATATAGGAGAATGTTAATCGCCCCCCCCCCCAATGATTTGGTGCTGGTGACGCCTATGATTGGGACCACCTATGGAATAGTGGCTACCATGACAACTTTCTATAACCTAGGTCACAGGTTCGCACCTCGGCAGGTGCCCGTAGGCCAACAACTTGTTACCAAATTTGGGCTGCCTCCACCAATCAGCCCAATCCAGGAAGACATCCATCTAGTTTCCAACTTTAAGAAGTATTTTTTCATCATGTTCCACAGCTCCATCCAGCTCACGGTTTGTCTCCTAACTTTCTGTATACCGTGGATTCCACCTCTGATGATCCTGAGAATCCGACCGTCCTCCATTCTTGCCAAATAACTTGCTCTTCTAAGTCGCCCTTGCATAATTGTCACAACATCTGAGGTCTTAAACAGGTGAGGTCCTAGATGTCACATTATCGATATTGTCCACTTTTACTGTTCCGAAAATCTTCCTTAGTTTGTCCACTCGAATTTAAGAGCCTTTTCTTGCCTGCGTCTGTTAGAGTTCAGGAATCGGAGCCGTACGTGAGTACTTGATCTACGTTTTGATGTAGATAAGAAACATCGTTTGCTTTGACAGAAACCTGCTATTAAGTTGCTTTTTGAGATATAATAGCACCTGCTAGCAGAATAAGGTGCTGCCAAGCGGTTAGTTAGTTGGTTTGTTTGGTACGGGCGATCAACTGCTTGGTCATTGCAACCCTTTCTCTGCTCTATGACATTTTTTATGATATTATAGCAATATGTTCTATATTACTTTTGTAATATTAACAATTAATTAATATGTACTATTTAAAGTTTATATTTATATTTATTATTAAATTTTTGAAATGTGAAAACCTCTTTTAAGAGTGAAAATGCACATCTTCCTTTGATATTTTTATAATTGTGAATTCATTACAAATTTCACAACGTTTCGAGGCCTAATTGTCCCATCTTCTGGTGTACTCCTCACTAATTTTAATTAACAATATTTTAGTTAAAAATAATGCATCGTTTTTTTTTAAATCTGGTCAATAGTTAAATTTGTCTATTACACTTCTCTCTTAGGCTACCTCACTGTTACTATCTACTGTCACTATCAGTAGCCTAAGAGAGAAATGTAATTGACAAATTTGACTATTGACGAGATTTAAAAAAATTGATGTATTGTTTTTAACTAAAATATTGTTAAATAAAATTTGTAAGGAGTACACCTGAGGATGGGGCAATTAGGCCTGGAAACGTTGTGAAAGTTGTAATGAATTGACAAATATGCATACATCAAAGAAAGATGTGAATTTTCACTATTTTACGAAATTGGAATAATATAGATCGTCTTCCAGTTAGTAAAAAACTATCAAAAACACTTTTAAGAGTTTGATCAGACTATCTACAGTTTGGGAGAATCCTTTAATGTCTCCTTTAAATGTAAGTGCTACGTGGAATGTTCAGTTTTGTGAATTCGCTTTCGTATCTCCTGCAATCTCCTATAATATGTTTAATCGTAAGATGGGTTTTGCAGGTTTCATATTCTGACTGGCGTTCCTTAGTAATGAGGTGAACATGGATGAGGTTGGTATGACCTATCCGAAGCCTTACCAGTGCTACCTCTTCTCTTCGGTTCCCTCTTAGGGAGCTATTCCATTCTCTCGTTGTAGGATTAATAAATTTGAGCTTATTAGAGAGAAGGACTTCAGACATCGATCCCAGTAGATCCATCACGCGAAAGGTAACACATGAGTATAGAACCGTGGACGGGATGGGGGTCGTGTACCCCTAAATTTCGAGTTAAATCCGCCTTTGACTTGTATAAATTTTTATTCTATATTTAGTATATAGGTTTTCAAAGATGGAATGGTATCACTCTTTAAATGTTTATATTTTTTCTTTTTCTCTTTCTATTATATAAAGCTTGAAACTGCTGACTGCGAGCTTAATTAGTTATATTTATTTTTATATTCCAAGTGCTCATACTTCAAGGGTCCTCATCCTTTTTTTTTTTTTTCTTTTTAAGATAATATTTTCTCTGATTCATGGAGATTTATATTCTGTGGAGTGTTACTCCCTCAACCCCACAGACCATTTTTATATTATTTAAATTTTGTTTATCCAAAGGAAAAGGTAAGCCGGAATATGTTTGTTTATTATTGCCAGTATAAATATTGACTCGTGCAGAAGTGGTGGATGGAGAGGGGGTGGTAGGGGGGTTAGGGAGGTTGTTTGAATAGCAAAAAGCATTTTATATCTTGAGCAAACTGGAGGTCATCGGACGTGTTTGCGAAAGGCTTCAAGGCTGAAAACTTGAGGACAGCCCACTTCTGAGACCCTCCACACTCTGAGTTATTTTGCCGAATCGAGAACGATTTATTTTCAAAGAGAAAAAAAAATATTTTTATATTAAAATATCTAAGCAGGAGGTCGATACGACTGAGGCAAACGGTCTGCAAAGGTGCCTGTGCGAACAGCACTCTCGAAAAGCCTCTCCCGAACACTGTCCGGCTAATCTAAATGTAATCTTGGTGCCAAAAAAAATCTAAATAAGACACGAACTTGAAGAGATACTTTGTCTGAACGGCCGCTTGTTCGGGAATAGCGCTAGTATCATTTTTGAGTTAGTCAATTTAAGCTTCTAGACCTTATTTTAGCATCTTTCTGACATTGCTTATTAAATATAATTATTTAGAGCAAAAGCCAGAACACCCATCAGTGTAGATGTGTGTGCAAAGGCACCTTAACTATACATATCCTGTTGTCGGTGCATTTTTGTGATAATTCTTCTTCATTAGTCTGTTCCCACGTATAAGCTCTTTATCCAATTTGCTTTTGTTGGCCCCCTACCAGCAGTTGACTGAATCAATCAATCCATGTGTTTGCAATGCAGCATCAATTTTTGTATTTTTTAAAATCTTATTATTTAAAATTAACAAATACTACAATATCCTTCAAATTTATTTTTCTCGAATTTCTCATTTATTTGAAAATTTTTTAAAGCTCGACAGATTTGTTTCTAACATAACCATTGTTTGGGTTAATCTTACAAATGTTTCATGAAGAAAAATAATAGCATTTTTGATAGTTTCCATGTTAATTGTTTCCAATTAATGTTAATTGTTAGTCCATGTTAAACAGGAAGTTATTTGTAAATTATCAATTGTTGAAGTTGTTCAAAGGCATGATTATAAGGTATTTCAGTTTCCATAAGCATCAACAACTGTTTAACTCCTGCCATACTTTGTTGTGGCTTACTGTAATATTAACTTTTAGGGAAGTAAATTAATGTTTCCGGTGAAATTTACCCAAAAACAACGTTACTCATTATAGTTCTTTATTTACTGTGCAATAGGAAAGGATTATAAATTTGAAATTTTTAAATTTTATATATAAAGGTAGTTGCACTGCTATACTGAACAGGTAGAAACATAGTGCATTCCATGTAAGAGTACATTTTTTCGATTGTCGATACTAACGAATATAACGGTAGAAAAACATTTGATCGAAGATAAAAATAGTCTGTGATGCTGTGAATAATTGTCCAGTCTATAACAAAAAAAGTATATATGGCTGTTATTTACCTAAGCATTAATGTTAAATAAAAGTTTTAGATTTACCCATCGGCCAGTTTTCGAGTTTTGATATAACATACAAACGGCCCTTGTATTTTTACATATAAGACCAACTCGGTCTTTACCGGTGGTAGGTTATAAAGAACATATTTAGATTACAGTAAAATCCGTCAGTACCCTTCATTGTCTTAATTCGCCTTTAATTATATCACTTGTTGCATATTCATATATTTGAGTAAGACTTTATGTATTCAGGTTTTTTTTTTTTTTAAATGAAGGAATATCTTGCATATTTTCTATAATTTCTTTATTCACTCAATGTTTCTGGCATCTGGCCTATCTTGGAGGGGTATCTGTATAATAAATTATAACTGTATTATAAAACTGCTTCACACGATCAATCAATGTGTTTGGAATGCAGCATCAATATTTGTATTTTTTAAAACTCTTATTATTTTAAATATACAAATACTACAATATCTTAATTTATTTGAAAAAATCTTAATTTATTTGAAAAAATCTAAAGCTTGACAGATTTGTTTGTAACATAACCATTGTTTGGGCTAATCTTACAAATGTTTCTTGAAGAAAAATAATAGCATTTTCTTCTTCTTTGCATAATCTGAAGAGTTTAATTTAATTTATAGTCTCATTTACTTACATCAACAATAGCACTTACCTATGAACTGACCAATTCTTAATAATTGCCAAATGATTAATCAGTTACTGAAAAATAACCTTCGTGACAATAGACGTTATTAAAAAGTAATTGGTGGTCATAAAGTAAAAAATATTCCCATTTTTATATATAAGAACGATGTCATGTATAAAAATGAGGCCATAATTGATTAATTTGATTAATGAACATAAAATTATTTCCTTTTTTTAAACATGAAATATATTAATCACATTATACTGTCAAAAGGCATTAATGTGGTTTGATGGTTCGATATGGTTGACTGCTAATTTAATTTTAGTTTCTCAATAAATTGGAATATTCGAGGCAGACGATTGATTTGGTTTGATGTGGTTTCTCTTTATAAGCTTCATAACTTATTATGAGAAATCCCAACCCTTCCTCAGCTATTTATTAATTTGTTATATATTATGTATTATATAATATATTGTATTAAACTTTAATCGATTCGCTACATGAGTAGCGTGATAAGTAAAGTGATTTCCGCAACGTTTTACGATTTTTGTGATTTATATGGCATTTATTTCGATATATTTAGTTTATTAATAAATCTATTGAAGATATTATTTTCCTGAGATATGAGGATAATATGAGTAGATCCATCGTTATGTTTTTGAAGAATGTCTAAAATGCGGATTGTTTAACGAAGTCTGTAAGCGAGTATAACTACAAATAAAATTATTTTTTTCCCTAATGTTTTTTCATCTAATTATATTATAATTCTTTTTTTTATCTCATGGGTGAAGTTTCGGACCCTTTGTCCATTTAAAATACTTTAACGAGAAACGAAACATATGGTTTATAATAGTTCTAGACTTGTTTTTTGGAACGAAATAACAGTTGGAACAAACTGTCATAGTACATGTTTGTAACTATGATGTTCGAGTACCATCTAAGCTAGCCTACAACCTTCGAGGCTGTTCATCTTACGATTAAATAAAAGGAGCGATGGAATGGAGAATTAGTCTTGTTCTGAGGCTCAAGTCATATGGTTACTTTTATGTTACTGTTTCGTTCCAAGTTGATAACTTTTGTAACCTTTTTGATAATTTAAGTTTAATTTGTTTGTGTGGGACAATTTTTGTAACCTGTTTAATTACTTGTGTTTCAATAATTTGTGTGACAATGTAAATCCTTATTTTTTTATTTTTTTTTTTTTATAAAAAAGGTTTAACCCCTATAAGTGTTCCAATATCTATAATTTATTGTATTTTATTTTGATACGATGTAACGCATACATTTGACATTTCTTTATGTATTTTCTCTTGTTGGTTATCTATTTTTTTCTCATTTAGCCTTAAAGATGACCTGAAATTCTGATCAAAACGTAGGCACAATTAAATATGTTTTTTCAAGTATTGTTTTTTTCGGACCTACCAAGTTCATCACAAGGTACTATAAAAATTTTAAAAAATTTAGAAAAATTCAAAAAAGTGTAATCAAATAAAAATGAATGCCATGAAAAATCGTTTTTTATTACTTAATTTGCTTTTGTTTTAGTTTTCTAAAGGTAAATGAGGTATTTTAGTTTTCATGTTTATAAACAGGAAGTTAATTGTAAATTATCAATTGTTGAAGTTGTTCAAAGGCATGATTATAAGGTATTTCAGTTTCCATAAACATCAACAACTGGTTAACTCCGGCCATACTTTGTTGTGGCTTACTGTAATATTAACTTTTAGGGAAGTAAATTAATGTTTCCGGTGAAATTCATCCAAGAACAACGTTACTCATTATAGTTCTTTATTTACTGTGCAATAGGAAAGGATTATAAATTGAAAATTTTTAAATTTTATATATAAAGGTAGTTGCACTGCTATACTGAACAGGAAGAAACATAGTGTATTCCATATAACGGTACCTTTTTTCGATTGTCAGTACTAACGAATATAATGGAAGAAAAACATTTGATCGAAAATAAAATAGTCTGTGATGCTGTGAATAATTGTCCAGCCATTAACAAAAAAAGTAGAAATAGTTGTTACGAATATTTAACTAAGCAGTAACGTTATACAAAAGTTTTAGATTTATCCATCGGCTAATTTTCGAGTTTGATATAACAAACAAACGGCCATGGTATTTTTACATATAAGACTAACTCGGTCTTTACCGGTGGTAGTTTTTTTTTTTTTTTTTTTTTTCTTTTTTTTTTTTTTTTTCTTATAAGGCATTAACCACGAGGGTCATTATAGCCTTCTATTACAGCATAGGAATTATAAAACGGCGACGTGATAGCTTAATTATAATTTATCGTGCAGATTGATGTGTTTTATGAAATCTAGGACATTATTGACTGTAATTGTGTTATTTTTTAAAATGTATGAAGATGTTCTGGGAAGGTCGAACAGTAGTCTTGAAGAATCTTAGGTATGACATTCAGTTAGTATGTGTTTGACTGTAAGGGGAGTTCCGCAGGCCCGACATTCAGGCGGTGAATCGTGAGACATTAGATATCCGTGGGTAAGTTGGGTATGTCCAATACGGAGCCGTGTAAGGGTCACCTCATCTCTTCTTCTACCACGAAACGACGAGACCCAGGGAGAAACGTCGTGTTTTACTTCTCTTAATTTATTGTCCCTAACTTTCAGCCACTTTTCATTCCAATTTAATTTAACTTTATTCCGAATTAAGGAAATATAATCATCCACGGGAACCTTTCAATATGGTATGCCATCGTTGATCGCTCTTTTCGCAGCCTGGTGGTAGGTTATATAGAACATATAGAAATAACAGTACGATCCGTCAGTTTAATACGTAAGTACCTATCATGGTCTTAATTCTCCTTTAATTATATCACTTGTTGTATATTCGCATATACGAGTAAGATTTTATGTATTCAGGTTTTTTTAAAATGAAGGAATATCTTGCATATTTTCTGTAATTTATTCACTCAACGTTTCTGGCACCGGGCCCATCCTCAAGGGGTATCTGTACTATAAAACTGCTTGAATTAGTAGATATTACAAAAAATTATGATATTATAATAATGTAACACTTATGTGGGTAACAAATATTTATTCAACAAAAATATACAATTATCAACGCCAACGAATTAATACAACTCAAATATCCGCGCAGTTTATAGCAAATAACTTTATACCACGCACATCATATGGCTTGAGCTTCACAGTCAAGACAAACACTAAGTTACCTGGCTAGTCTAGAAGGTTCGAGGTCATCCTGGGAGGTACCAGGTCTCCGTCGAAAAGATCTAGATCTCCGACTGATAGTTCGTTCCAACAAAAGGTTTGGTATTTTAAACCATAAGTTTTTTTATTTTTTATTTGATTGTCTATTCAACGTTGCAATAGTAAGTTTTTAATATTATTTTATATTACTTAATGTAATTACCTGTAGTTCATCTTCAAGTTCCACAACCATCAGTTTGTCGAGAAACATTTTGTGTATGATACACGTCCTTGTTTAAATAATAATTATTAGCATTTAACATCATCTTCTGTATTGTGGATATGTTTCCTTTGTCATACATTTCTGTATTTTCTATTTGGACTTTGTGCTATTCATGCTATGATCTACTCTTTCCCGTATATTTATTTATTTCTTATGAAATAAATGTCTGTATGTTTTTTAAATATTTTATGATGTGGGCGTGATGGTTGTTTAAGTGTTGTGTATCTGTTTTATAATTTATAGTTTATCTATAAGTTTTGTAATGAATATTGCCCATTCTATTTTTCTATTTTTAGTAAAATGGACTATATTGAGAATTGTTCTGTTTCCTAGACCAAAGATATGGTTACTTTTTTATGCTGACTTCTGATATGGCTGTTGCTTTTGTGTGATATACATTTTTACAGTTGTTTTTATGTTGTGTTATTCGGGTTTTTAACTTTATGGAAGTCTCACCGATGTAAAATTTATTACAATTATTGCATTATTTTTCGGAAATAACAATACGTTTGGAGTCTTTTTTACTTTACCGACACTAGTTACTTATTCTAAAAGAGTGATTTATCTTCATATTAAATTAGAACAGATGATTAAAGTAATGTATTTAAAAAAAAAGATTCAAATGTAAAAGAAAATGTTTACGGGGTTGCGGGTTCGAATCCCGCCCAAGCCCGCTCGATTCTGTTCGGTGACGGCCTCACTGAACACATTCAGCGGCTTGCCATGGATTAGAAGAGGCTGGTTACTCGTAGATAACTCGTCCCGATTAGCCCTCGTGGCATAAAGCTGACGTAAAAAAACACAAAAAAAAAAAAAACGATTTTAATATACTGCATCTGCAACTTCTAAAACTGCATTTGAATGCTGGAGATCTTCTTTGGTGAAAAGCAAGCTTCATAAAGTATCATCCTCTTCTGCATTTCCGTGTTTCTTCCGATCAAAGAACACGACTCAGTTGTACCAGATTCATTAATAACAAAAAAAAAAAAAAAAACTTGTTCTTAAAACCTAGGAGGTATTAGGTAAGTATTTTTTTTTCTCTTAAAATACACGTATGTTATTGAATAACGTTAAATAAATCACTAATATTCTCAAAAAGTAACTGGTGTGAGTAAAGTAAAAACGACCCTACGTTTGTCTAGACTATCTATTTTATCTTTGATGTTTGTCATATGGTTTGGTAATTGTTATGCATTCATAATTTTAGATAGACATTAATTATAGTTTGTGTTAAATTAAACAACGAGTTACTGTTACTGAGTTACTGTGCTCATGTTTATGAAAACTATTCGAAGTCCCGCACAAGGCAGTGGAGATTGAGTGCGTGCATGCTTACACCGATGCACGGAGGAACCTCTCATGATTTTAATTACAACTGCGCCTTTAGTTCTACTCCGAAGCACGCTAGCGAAATTGAATCCGCTGGGTTCCGTGTAACTTAAAACATCTGGTCGATTTTGTTAAAGCTAAACCCCACCCTATCGTAACATAGAAAAGTTTCCCCATTTACTGTCAACATCCCACCCTGAAAAATTCTCAACTTTTGATAATTGAAAACTGGCGAGGTTTATTAATTTGCGATGAGTGAGCATTCTCCACACAGAAAAAAGAAAGAAAATATAAACGTCCTTAACCTTCCGTTACTCGCGGTCGCCAGTGAGGTAGGTGCACCAGAAAACTAAACTTTCTGTGATTGAGAGAAGATGCACTCACTGTCAAAATGTTAGACACACCTATTGAAATTAAGAAAAGTTTTCATGTATTCTGTATTTTTGATTGATATTATTTTTTTAAGCACAATTGAAATGGGGATAAACTTCTCAGACGTTGAGGAATATTAAAATCCAATATCAGTAAATATTGGCACTTTGGACGCGTCAAAATTATAGACACACTTTGAAAGAAAAGAAAGAAAGTATTTTTATTATGGGACATCTTGTCCCCTAAAATAACAACATATGTATATATCCAGAGTCCTTTGTCTGGCTAGCTTAGAACAAAGTTGGTATAGAAATTGAAGAACTAAAATAAAATAAAACCAAGCCTCATAAATAAAACAATCAGCAAAAAAGAGATAAGAATATAAGTTGACTGGTTTCCAACCATTTGAACGTAAAGCAATAAAAGAGAAACAAAATTTTATATCCACAAACACAGATAAGTATTACAAATTATAACAGATTTCATTATTTTACATAGTTATGGTAGTTTGAAGATTAAGGAGATGGAGAAATAATTGGGTTTTAAAAGAAGTGAGGGTTGAATATTTACGGATGGAAACGGGTAAGGAGGCACTACGGATGATAAATGAATTTGTAAAGGAGGCATTTCGGTAGGAAGGGATGTATAGGTTTAAGGTTTGGGATCTGGTATTTAGAGAATGTATGGAGGAACAGGGTGTAAATAAATTCAGGATATACGGAGGCTTCTTAATTCTGAACGTTCGGAAGAGATATACACCAAGGAATTATTGCCGCCGAAAAACTGGATAGAGCCACTTCAATTCAGTATAGCAGCTTCAGACGTGGGTACACCGAAGATGAATCTAATGAAGCAATTCATCAGCCTCTTCAACCTCGTCTCGTGTAAGCCAGGCAGTCCCCCGTATACAAGGCAACCATAATCGAAATGAGGAAATATAAGGGAGGAAACAAGGAGCTGACGGGTTTTAGAGGACGTGCAATCACGGGATCTGTTTGAGGATAGCGAAGGATTTTCTAGTGATTTGGGAAATATGGTTACTCCACGACAAGTGCTGGTCAAAGATCACTCCAAGACTTCTGACATAGGGATGGAAATGGATAGGTTGGCCTTTGAGGTAGAGGAAGGGGTAATAAGGAAGGGAATTAATGAGATACTTGGAGCCAATCAGGATGGCCTTGGTTTTTTCTCCGTTTAGTCTCAGTTCATTGTTTTCTGTCCAGGCTTTTATGCTATCTATGTCTTCCTGTAATTTTTGGATTGCCTCTAGCATCTCGGTAGGACGGAAGGATAGGTAAATTTGGAGGTCACACTTGTTGTTTTTACTAATTTCTTTTATCCTCTAAGTTTAAATCGTTAAAATACCATTTCTACTTTATTGCAGCGCTGAATTAATTTCAAACTAGGCCTAAAACGAATGCGAGTGATGGGAAAAAATAAGTGTTCCTCTGAAGAACAGCGCCGTTTGATTTTTTCACTCCACAAGGTAATACAAAGGACAGTTATGTTAGTAGGTAATTAGATTTAGATGTAACTAACATTTATGAGAGTATAATTGTTAATATTTCTCTAAACCCACCCTACTGGACAATTAGGTAAAGAGGCTACTTGGTAAGAAGTTATTGCAGCTGTTGGTTAAGGTGAGTGCCTTATAACACAAAAGTTCTGGGATCGAATCCGGATAATTAAAAGTCTTTTTTTTTTATATATGTATATATATATATATATATATATATATTTATTTTTTTTCTTCTTCCTTGTAAATTATTAATTTCCTTAGAATTAATAATTGACATTTCCGTCACAAATATTTCGTTTTAATATAATTATTAATGTATCATTCGTAAAAAAAAAAGGTAGGTTGTTCATTTTAATTTTTTTTTTTCTTACTATTTTTCATTTCCATACCTCTATATTATATATATATATATATATGAGGCTTTGTCCTGACTGACAGAATCAACGCAGAGCAAAAACTACTAATGGTAGAAACTTGAAGTTCGGAATTTAGATTTTAAACGCGATGTAGGTAACCACTAAGAAAGGAATTTCAAAAATGTAACCCCTAAAGGGCTTAAATGGCGAAATTGTCGTTTAACTCTAACGGAAATCTATTGTTGAGATTTTAAACCATATGTTTTTTATTTGAATATCGATTTAACGTTACAATATTATTAAAATTGACATTCACATAAAATATGGCTACTGATTATTTAAATATTAGTGGTAATCAAATAATGCCCACTGTGATTCCCATGATTGGGGATGGTGCGTGTTTATTTCGATCTCTTCTCCATATATATAAGAGGCTTTGTCCTGAATTATAGAATCAATGTAGAGCAAAAACTACTAATGATAGAAACTTGAAGTTCGGAATTTAGGTTTTAAACGCGATGTAGGTAACCACTAAGAAAGGAATTTCAAAAATGTAACCCCTAAGGGGTTTAAATGGCGATATTGTCGTTTAACTCTAACGGACACCTATTTTTGCACTTCGAGAAAAAATATCTAATTTGGACTAATTTTAAAGATCTTGATCTACGAGGCGTCGAAAACGATGTTTTAAAGCTGAAAAATGAAGCGTTCATGACGAGTAAGTTGTTTCGGCAGTTTTAGTGGATTCTCTCCACTGCGCGCCTCCCTCTCTTCTACCGAGCCGGCAGCTTCCCCCTCCAACCTTCCACCTACCGGAAGCTCCGATTCTACTAAATCTCCTTAACATCAGTTAAGATATTATATTAAATCAAGATAAGACTAAGATAATGATCACAGAATTGATTTTAGAGGCTCGCGGGCAAAGCCGCGACGGGGAATGCTAGTATTAATATATTCCATTTCATATTAATAAAGTTTCATTTTCATTTCTGAAAAATTATAATTTAATTTTTAATAGAAGTTAAAAATTAATGAATCAAATTTTATTATATGTTTTATTTTCAGCCTGAGATTTCGCTATTTTTCTCAAGCCTTGTCTTACAATACATCAAGTTTTTTATTTTATTATTATAAATAGCGTGGCATCCAAATAAATTAGATTGTTTTTTTTTTTGTTTTTTTCCTGCTGCTGGTAATTTTTAGTCTGTGACACTTATCATGATAATTTTGTTTATTGGCCAAATTATAGTAATATTGGTCTTGATTTCCTATATCTATACTTTGTTTTGGCTGGTTGGGGTTTTGCTTTTTTTTTTTTTTTCTTGGGAATCCCCTTCACGAGCCGCATTGCCCACACGTTAACCTGCAACACACCCTTCTCCACTGAACTTACAGGCAACTCTTCGTTATTAGGAATTCTTCGGGATTTCTACGTAACAAAGGACGGGATATGTTGTAGGGAAATAGCCCGTCGAATCCCACCCCTCCCTCTTGCTGTCCTCCTGTCTATCTCTCCTCCTCTAATCAATACTATTATAGAACTTTTCAGGTGAACATGGAAGCTTTACACGTGTAATTCACCTCTCAGGTGAGCCACGATCATTTATGTATGTGTTTGATTTGTTAAGTGTGACAGGGACAAATACCCAGGTAATGTTCTAAAATTAAAAATAGAAGGTTTTTCCTGCGGTGACTGGCCAAAAGTCTAATTCACAACCACACCAATCAGAGGGGCACTTCGACTGCTCAACCCATTTTGGGATAATTACGATTGGGATGAAAGAATTTTTTTTTTTGAGAAATTCGAGATGTAAATATTCTTATTTACTTCACATTAGATAGTAATTATATTATTCTGTCTGTTCGTTTTGATGAATTCGAAATGCGAATTTTACCTTTTCTGCTTTGCCATATGTTTTTAATTTTATTTAACGTCACTTTACGCCACTAAGGCTAATCGGAAGATGATACAGTGGGAGTCCTAAATTTTTCCTATCAGGTATAATTAGGATAAGGATCTTTAACGAGTACCTGACATCGTGCAGACTTGGGACGTCCATTTTACGTTCTACCCGATAGACTGCATAGCCAAAGATTTTTCTCCCCCAATAAAAAAGGCACGCGAACCCGCGACATTTAGTATTGTAGACTGCTATGCTAGTCACTACACCACAGTTGATCCCTTTGCTATATTTTTATTTGGGTGATAGAAGAATTATATCATATGACATCAACATCTATCAATCAATAAATATAGTTCGTAATTAGTTACCTAGTCAGCAGACCATATAGTAGGTCCATTTATGTTTTTAAATATACTGGTTCTGTTTTGGTTTTATAAGGCTTGAAAGAAAATTATGTGTATTGTGGAATTAATATTTTTTTTTTTATTGTGTAAATATATATATTTATTTATAATTTTTTATAAATATTTTATATAAACATGAATATAAAATTGATTTAAAAAATTTAATATATGTTTCAAATATATAAACATTGATAACTTTTTTAGTGGATTTACTCTTACATGATTGGGTTTTGAAGTTTTACTCAAGTATATATACACCATTATTAAATGGAATATCATTAGTTATGTTACTTCCAAGCATTGACCCTTTTGGGTACGCAGGCTGGTTTCTTCGGGTCAAATTTGAAACCAGGCGGGCAGAAGAATTTTTCGGCCCTTCCGTTGATGCAGAGGTGATAGGCGTGTAGGTCATCGAAGTCCGGGACCATCACCATGTTCTGTTCCCCGCTGCAAGAGTAGGATGCACTTTTTCCATGGACCACGAGGAACAAGAAGCTGATGACCAACAGCGCGACTCTGAAAACTAAAAATTATTTCTTCAGTTTCCAGGTTGAATGTGTTCAATATTATCTTAATTGGATCTTGTATTTCAGAAAATCGTCAAATGAACTTTTGCAAACTTTCGGAAAACACAAAATGTCTACCTTCAATATGACTATAAATTTTTGCATTGAAATAATTAACATTGTTTCCAAGCATCCCCTCAATACAGTTAATGCATGTATTAGTTCAAATTGCTAAGTATTTTTTAGTTGTTCTCCATGCTGATTTGCACCTGCGCAGTGGCGCATTTAGCAGACGTGGTCACATTTGTTTTTGGCAATGATTTTCTTGAAATCTTTAAGAAATATGAGTATATTTCTACTACAGCCTACGTGGAGGCTGACCAGGTAGCAGGGAGGAGGCAAGAGAATGGATGAGTCGGTTAGGGTGATGAAGTGAAAAAGTGAAATAGCTATTAGTCTTGTACGTAAGATTTCACTGTTGGTATAATCATGTCATTGTACAGAGTTTGTTATGAAATAAACCGGGGTGCACTAGTGATTATTCTAAGAATTTTAAATGAGAAGTCTCTATTTTGTTAATGTAGACGTGTTTTGCGGATCCCCAATGTTCTGCTCCGTATGTCGAAAGAGGTCTTGAAATGGTAGTGTAAATCAGTCGTTTGTTTCTTAAATTGATGGACTATAGTACAGGAGATATTAAAGTTGCTTGTTTTGTTGGTGTTCTCATTGTTTTTTTTTTGTTTTTTCGTATGTATTTTTATGTATTGTTCCAAGTGAGTAATTTGTCCAAATACAGTCTGAGGTATCCTTCGAAAT
The DNA here is from genome assembly GCA_911387785.2 of Aelia acuminata. Taxonomy (NCBI): domain Eukaryota; kingdom Metazoa; phylum Arthropoda; class Insecta; order Hemiptera; family Pentatomidae; genus Aelia; species Aelia acuminata. Next base: position 22,024,978 of record OU426984.1, on the reverse strand, counting down.
TTTTTGTAGGTAATGGGTTGTTGTTAATATCTACAGGTGGACTTTAGTAAAGAAAAACTGGCGTGGCTTGATTTAGTGGCGTTATTTGATTCCAATTTTTCTACTACCCACTTTTCGAGGATCATAAAGATGGATTTGAGGTGAAGGGTGAAGGATGAGGTATTGTTCTTTTTTTTCGTAGGACTAAAAGGACTCTTTTTTACTTTCATATACCTATATATACATATATATATATATATATATATATATATATATTCCGGTTTTCAAAACACGTTTTCGGGTCCCCAGAGTTGAAATAACGACATACCGCGAAATGGTATTAGCTCAAACGGTAAACCGTACGAACCTGAAATTGAGTATTTGATATATGTACCTATATGCCCGTTCGGATTATAACAAAGTATTTTATATATTTTAATTTCTTCAGTTAATATGTTTTTCATAAAATTTGAGCAATGACTATGGATAGAGTTGGTTCCTTCAGGTAAAAAAAAGGCTCCTGGAACTACTATATGAATAACCTTTTTTTGCCTTTTTCCCATTTCGTATAGAAATGTAGTACAACTTCGCTTATCCGGACTAACTAGGAACAAGGGTCAACCAGAAAGACACGTAATAATAATAAAACAAACCCTTACATAAGCCAATCTTAATTGATTATAATTTAATAAAAAAATTGGGCCGGGGATAGCCGAGAGTGTTGGAGCGCGACCCGCTTTAGCACGCTCAAGCCGAACAGTGGCGGTTCGAATCCGCCCTGGGACGGTTGACTTATATTTCGTGGAGGCCCCATGGAATAAATCTCAACCGTCTCATTGGTTACACCTCTAGAGTAACCCCCACGTATGCCACACATGGCCAGGTAGGGGTACCGAACAAAAAAAATTAAATAAAAAAAGTTTATATCAAAATCATATAAGTATTCAAAAATATATACCACATGTAAAAAAAAAAAAAAAAAAAAAAACTCCATTTCATTTCAATCACTTGGTCCAAATCAAGAGAAGTCAGGTAAACGAATTATTAATTGCCCGGTTTCGTCGATATTATATTAAAATATAAATGAGAATATCATATATCAATTATAATGAAATTATAATTACAGGCTTTATTCTTTACATTATAATTTTAATTGCTATCAGAGTTGCATGATATATTCGAATATTAAATTTAATAGAATTTAAATCTAAAAAAGTTCTACAAATTAAATCTGCAAATGGTAGGTTTTTTTGTAATCCTAATTGTAAGGAGGCATCTAAGTGCATCTAAGTGCCTCAAGACAATTTCTAAAAAAATCCAAAACCTAATGAACGTAAAGAATAAATGAAATTTTAATTTAACTTTTAAATGTAAATACGGTTTTTTTTTTTAATTAATGTTTATAATATTCCTGATATATTTCGTATTTATTCTTTAGAGCAAACAATATATAATATGAGGATTAAAAGACGACCAGTTATTTAGTCTCAACAAATTATATTTATTTTATAACAGCATAAGTTTCGGCCATCCTTTATGCTGAATGCATTGATAATTTATATTGTTCCATAACTCGTCATTAAAATTAGGTATTTATCCCCAATGTCCCTCATATACATTATAATTGTTTAAAAATATAAAATAAAATAATTGACTGTCCCTACCCCAGTAAATATCCGACTTAACAATACCACAAAAAAAATAATAAAATAAAAATTAATTAATGGCTTTTTTTTACTCCATTTGTATATCTGCACCTGTCAACAACATTTCGACAATCAGCAGATTTGATGGCCATTCTAATAGACTTACAATGTCATTGTTAGGCATCGGGAAGGATGCCACCCAGAAATAATTCTTCCCTGGTTTGCTTCAGTTATTCAGGTGTGTTAAGGAAGGAGATCTCTCATCCAACGCCTTTTTGATCTCCTCCTAACATCTGTAGCCATATAACTGTCTGTGTTGGTTAGAGTGAAAACGTTTCTAAAGAGTGTTTATGTGGTGGTCGAGTGTTTGCATGTGAAAGTCAGTATATAAGGTTTGATTAATCACTTACCTAGGTGCATTAGAAATGAGTCGTAATATTATGTAATATTTTATGACTATATCTGTGAACAGCGTGTTTAAGTAAGTATGTGTAGGGTAAACCGTATTTGTACAGTTATTGACACCCTTAAGACTAAATTTCCGTGGTGAAATTAAAAAAAATACTTTTTTTGAAGGGATCAAATTGAAACTTCCTGTAGCTCCACTTTATCTATCCTTATAAAGAATCAAGAGGTTTTTTTGGGTCAAAAGTTCAATAGTTTTACCATGTGACAATATTTATTGTAAAAAGTCCAAAAACTAGTTACTGACACGCTGTGGATTTAATTGTGAAATCTTCCCTATGGTTAGTTTGTTAAAGTCTTACTTCATAGATGACTTCGAGGACCCTTCAAACATTAGATTCAAGTATATCTTGAAATAAAATTAGATCTTGTTTACTTATTTCTTTAAGTTAAATTTGGGGTGTCAATAACTGTACTGAGTGCCAATAACTGTCTGGTTTACCCTACGTATTTTTTTTTTTTTTTTGATTTAGAAAAAAGTGGGTAAAGTAGCTTTAGTCGTTTGTTAATAGTTTTTCTTTTCATTTTAACTTGAAGGCCCCATGTCATCATTCTATCGAGGGTTAGTCCGAGGTACTGTACTGTGCCTGTTTGGGGAATTTAGACGTTTTCGATATAAATTGGAGGGAAAGTATTTTTCCCGAGAGTAAAAGTTAAATGTTTTGATTTCTCGCGATTAAGTCTAATTTTCCAGAATTTTCACCAGTCATTTAATTTATGCGAGTGGTTTTGTAAGTTTTCTGAAGCATGAGACTTAATTAGGTTAAAATGCATTATTAATTGCTCAATGGAACAAAGAAACCTTAATAATAAGTAATTATGAGGATGCGGTTGAGCGGAAACACGGTTTGCATTGTACTGTTGCAACTATTAGTTAGCATAACTTAGTGTTGAATATTCAGAGGAAAAGGGACAAAGTTTAATAAACTAATAAACAACTTGGTGCTTCTCTCTCTCAGCTAAGTTGAATTTGATTGGTCGAAAATGGAGAGGAAATTTTAGGCTTTGTGAGAAAACTTGCTTAGATTGCGAATGCTAGCGAAATGCTAGATCATCTGTTCTTAAAAAGAATACAAAACTCATCTACATTTTTCTTTTTAATTAACCGAAGTAATAAACTTGGTATTGTAATAACAAACTTTGTGAATCATCATTTTTCGTAAGCAAAAATTGAAGGGTTTGCTGCAAAAAGGACGTTGCTCCAATTTTGCCAGTTTTTGGGAAACCAAAAAAAACGTTCAAAACATTAAAATTTTAATTTTTGTAAAAATATTGTTGTTGCTTACTTTCAATTGTGATATTTACATATTCAAACAGTATTTTCATTGAAAAAATATCACCCAGATGACGGCGGTACGTGGATGATTCTTGGAGCTACCTCTTTCTTGCCAAAAAAAATGAATATGAAGAAACGAGGAATTTGTTATGTTTCGGAAAAATAAATACAATGTATTATTATTAAGTGCCTTTTATTAAAAGAAAACTGAAAATAGAGTACTGTAATATTATTGGTTTTATAAACAAAAAACAACATATTTTCTTAACTGTTTCAATCGTCACATTCTCCATCTGTAACGTCTGGGTCATCTTGGGTGTCTTGCTGTAGTCGATGGTAAAACCACTTATCAATTTGGGGGATATATTTGTGGGCAAGGTCCATCACATGTTTATATTTCAGCCAGTGTGGTACCAGCAGCCTTGAGTGGTAGGTAGTTTGTTTGCGTATGCTTCTTGAAGGTTGTTCAACATTATGGGGATGCTGTTTTGGATGTTGAACATTCGTACTGTTTTGTTACACAATATTCCAACACTTTCACTTGCTAAGAGTTTCCTGCATTGATTACGGATGTTTGATAAGTGAAAACCCTAAATTTTTTTTATCAAAAATTTTTCCCCATTTGCTGCCATTAGATATGATGTAAGGGGTTTTCAGGAAGAACCCTTTTATTCGGTCAACGAAGTTAAACAGTGGTGAATGGTAACCTCCCTGTAAAGAAAACACGCCATTCATTTAAGGGGAACAAAGAGGTAGCTCCAGGAGCTACCGCTTTCTTGCAACAAACTAACATGACATGCAGCTCCATTTCTCGATCAACTCTGGTAATAACGATTGGAGCTAAATCCTTCTTGTACCAAACAAAGAGGTTTTTTTTTTTTGACAAGATAGTGTTTGTAACTCAAAACAGCCATAGGATGGAGCTACATCCTTTTTGCAGCAAACCCTTCAATTATTAACTCGCATAAATGTTACAATATCAATGAATTGTTTAAATCTAAAAAAAATATATAAATATTAAAAAAAAAAAGAATGACAGTTAGTTAATATTTTTATTGTTTATTTATTTTTCGTTGGTTGCCTAACTGCCAACGTCTCATATCATATATCACAGATATATTATGATATATGTTTTATTTTATTTATATATATTATTAACGAAAATTGGAATTTAATTTGTTATTTCGACTATGGTATTACAAGAAATTTATGTTTAAGTTTAAAATTGAATTTTGTGAAATAGGTGTGTCTTAAGGTATAGCGCTTTTGAATTACAATATTTTTCACTTTGTCTTTTATATTATTCAAATATAAGAAAGCATAATTTAAAAAAATAAAAATAGGAAATTTAAAAATTAAACATTTATTAAATTGATTTGGCGCTTATTTCAATATGGCTTTATACCGACCAAATAATCTGAATAATTGTATTTATAATTTTTATATATTGAAAATGACCTCATTTTAAAATCGAACACACATTGTTTTAAATTCACGGAACGATCTAATAATATCTGTTGCAAATTTCTGAAGATAACCTCGTTTTTTTGTAGGTCACTTTTATTTTACGTAATCAATAAGAACATGCAAACCAAATATTTGCCGTGATAGTGTTCCAGGAAGTTCCAATATTGATTCTTTATCATCTTGATCATAGTTTCAATAATTAACTATTTCATCATAGTTATCTATAGAACACAACACAAATAAATACGTGATTCTGTGAACATAACTTCAATAAATTTAATCTAATTAAGTAATATAGAGAGATTGAAGTAATACAATGATTAGGGAAGAATTTAAAAATAAATACTGCCAATTCAATTATTATAGAATCCGTACAAAACCAACTTTTTTTAAAATTCATAACAACTGAGATAAAAATCTGGTGCATGCGCGCAACACACAACTTTCACTTACCAACTTACTTAGATTAGAAATTGATGTGTTTTATTAAATGCCACTTTTCAAAGTCACACATTTTTCCACACTCATTTTATTTTTCCTTTTTATTTGCTCTATAAAAAACAATATTTTTTTTAATTATTAAATAAAAGTTTTTACTTGTGATTATTCGGCAATGCAAGCATAATACTCCAAGTCGTCTGATTTTATAATTCTCTATGTAGTTTTTGAAAACTTCATTAGTTGCCATGAAGCAAATGATTTCTATTAAATGAACTGAAAGGCTTCAATTGTGAACAATGGTCTGTCATTGTAATCCGCATGCGTGGCCTCAACGTGTGTTGTGAGTTGACGGAATATTTTTTTTTCTCCGGTATATGTTTACTTGATTTTTTTCAAATTTCATATTTAAATCTTTCTTATTTTTAGGAGAAACGAGAGATAGATAATTTCTCCATATACTTCATAGGAAAACAAAAAAGCCCCCCCCCCCCCCCCTCAGAACATTTTAATAGTGATAAAATTTACCTTATATCAAAAAAGACTTGTTACTGTGCCAGTGTGGTTAGCTAGACTACACTGTCGGTCCCAAGGCCGGATAAAACAGGAGGGTTAGGGGAGGGGCTGACAACACAACCTCTGTAAAAAGTTTCACCGTTACTCAAGCTCAAGAACAATGCCTCGGAAATCGGACTGACAGGCGGAAACGACACGGCACAACGGAAAAGGCTTTTAGATTCGGAACATGGAATGTGAGGACCCTCCTGCACGATATCTCGTGCAGGAGCTCTCCAGGAGTTAACCAATGAACTAGGCAGGATGAGAGTAGACATAGCAGCTATACAGGAAATTAGGTGGAAGGGAAGTGGGAACACACAAATAGGAATTATGTCATCTTTTACAGTGGAAGGACGGATAAATGTGTCTTTGGGACAGCTTTTGTAGTACCTTTACGACTCAAATCAGCCGTCATAGATTTTCAGCCAATTAATGAGGGACTATGTAATTAAGGCTAAGAGGAAAGAAATGCAATGTGACCCTCATAAATGTCCATGTGAGAGGACATCGAAGATATTCTGGAGAAATTAAAAAGTAATAAGGCTCCTGGTCCAGACAGAATACAGGCAGAATTTCTAAAGGTGGGAAGTAATTCATTGGCCAGTGAGAGACATAGTCTAATATCACGCATATGGCAAGCAGAGAGGAGCATATGCCAAAAGAGTGGTCAGAAGCAACAGTCGTTCCACTCTATAAGAACAAAGGGGACACGACAAATTGCAAGAACTATAGAGGTATAAGCCTGTTAAACACATCATACAAGATTTTTCTATAGCTCTCTATAACCGCCTTCTGCCGTATGTTGAGCTCAAGTTGGGAGATTACCAAGGGGGTTTCAGGCCCAATAGATCAACAATCGACCAAATTTTCTCTCTGCGACAGATGTGCGAAAAAATGAAGGAGTACCGAAATGCTATGTGGCTACTGTTCATTGACTATAAGTCAGCATACAATTCAGTGGTGAAAAATGAACTGTTCCAGGCCATGAAGGAAATGGATATCCCGTCAAAAATTATTAGGCTAGCAATGTGTACGGATCGATACTAGCAGTACCGTCAAAGTCAATGGCAAGCTTACCACCTCATTTCAGGTAATATAGGTATAAGGTAAACATAGGGGTCTCAGACAGGGTGATTCTCTGGCACCGCTACTATTTAACATCGCACTGCAAACTATAGTAGGAACAGCCTCTCTGGATAAGGGCGGTAATATCTTCTATAAAGAGGCCCAATTATTAGCGTATGCGGATGATGTGATAGCTGGAAGATCTCTCCGTAATGTTAAGGAAGCGTTTGGGAAACTAGAAAGGGAAACCAGGAGATTTGGTCTTGAAATTAATGAGGAGAAGACCAAAATTATGGTATTGAGGAAAAAGGAACCCTTGCGCCCCCAGACGTGTTACGCAATTGGAAACTACACTTTCCAATGTGTCACCAGCTCCAAGTATCTCGGTGCACAGGTTAATGTAGCATTGAAGGAGGAAGAGGAGATACAGGCACGCATTGTCTCAGCTAGTAAAGCTTTTTTCTCCATAGCTCACCTTATGAGAAGCCGACTGATTAGCCGCACAATCAAGCTAAGGCTGTTGTGAGAACAGTCACTACATATGCAAGTGAGACATGGGTACTAAAGAAGACAACAGACAGTAGGATCGACACCTTTGAACGCAAAATATTGAGGCGTATTCTAGGACCTGTAAAATACCGACTTAGAAAAAATAGAGAAGTATATTCCCTCTACGGCGACATGAAGCTGTCGGACTATGTTAGAATACAACGCCTAAAGTGGTTGGGTCACCTCCAAAGAATGTATGATAGCAGAACCGTCAAGGTGTTGTATCAGGGCTACACAGAGAGCTCGAGGGAGACCACTAAGCAGATGGAGGGACAGTTCGGGCCGGGATAGCCGAGCGTGTAGGAGCGCGACCCGTTGTTGCACGCTCGAGCCGAACGGCGGCGGTTCGAATCCGCCCTGGGAGGGTTAACTTTTATTTCGTGGAGGCCCCACGGAATAAATCTCAACCCTCCCACCATGGTTAGAATAGGTTGGTTACACCTGTAGAGTAACCCCCCGTATGCCACACATGGCCAGGTAGGGGTACCGAACAAAAAAAAAAAAAAAAAAAAAATATGGAGGGACAGTGTCTCAGATGACCTCCGACATTTTAAAGTGTCTCTAAGACTTGCTGCAGACCGACAGGAGTGGGCAAGGGAGATTGAGCAGGCCAGGGACCGCCTAGTGCGTCTGTCGTGCCTATGAAGAAGAAAAGAAGACTTGATTTTCATTAAACATGACGAATTTAATCAAAATCATTAAAGCCGTTTTTGAGATAATCGAAAAAAATGTAAAAATTGGAAAAAGTTATGAAATAAGTGCCCCCTGCGTTTGACTAATTTTTCACATCGTGAGCATATTCATACAATCTAATCAAAATAATTACAGCCGTTTTTGAGTAAATAAAAAAACACGTGAACATAAGAGATAAAGTTTATTAAATAAAGTACCCCCTCTGTTTCACCAATTATGATGAAATTTCGGCTGTCGCATCGCGGGCATATACATAAATCAAATACCCAGTTTGATCAAAATCGTTAAAGCCGTTTTTGAGTAAATAAAAAAAACACGTGAAAGTGAGACAAAATTTATTAAGTAAAGTACCCCCTCCAAATAATCAATTTTGATGAAATTTTGACTGTCATATCGCGGGCACATACATAAATCAAATATCAATTTTAATCAATATCGTTAGATCGTTTTTGAGAAAATCGAAAAAAAAAAACCGTATAAATTAGACAAAAATCTTTAAATAAAGTACCCCCTCTGTTTGACTAATTTTGATGAAATTTTTGCTGTCACATCGCGGGCATATTCATATACCAAATATCCAATTTCAGGATAACCCAAATACGAGTTATAGTTTTTGAGCTAGCCAGTTCACACACACACAGACCATTTCGCGGGACTTGGTCATTTGGCCTCTGGGAACCCCAAAACGTGTATTTCCGTTGAAAACCGGAATTCTACATTTTTCTCGATCGCAATACTTTCCCTTAACATATATTTCATAGATAGGTAAGTGAAAGTAAAAATAAAATACATATTTGTGCTAACTAAAACCAATATGGACGTACTCTGCGAACATATATGCTACAATCTAAAAGATCCACTCACAATAAAAAATGTTACTATTAAAATATATAGAAGGATGATTAAAAAAATAAGTAATTAAAAAAAAATTAATAAAGTGGTTTAGACCTTATTTCACTATGGTTTTATACCGACCAAATGTAGTTCGGATAATCTGGAGATCCGTAAAAATCTGGGTTTTACTTTTTATCAACAAGTATTTCATAGGAAAAAAATAAAATGAGAAAATCGATTTCAAAAACTTTGCAATTTCTCGAGAACATTGCTGTATTTTACTATAGAAATGAACAGAGATCATAAGGACGGAGGAATATTATTCAAATTCTCTTTATTTATCTTACAATAAAAAATGTTAAGACTTTTTACAAAAGTTGCCATGCTGACTTACTAGGTTAGAGATATAATAGATAGAGTATAAAATAGAGATATAACAGCTGCCCTTAAAATGGAGATTTAAAAGGCGTTGGATGAGAGATCTCTATCGTAACTATCAGTTTTACTAACACAAGGCAGTCAACAGGTATTTCCAATTTCCAGCCTTCGTCATACGTGACATGATTATTTGATTAGCTTTTGGCGTCTTCCATCTTTTATATCACAACGGAATGGTACATGAAATTAATAATATATATATATTAATAAATTTTAATAAATTTCTTAGTACACTATTGTCTAAATAATCAAAATCAAATTCCCATTTTCGTATCAAAAACAAGAATCTTAATTTGAAGTTTTGGTTGTAATCAGTCAAGGAACAAAAAATTAAATTAATTTGAAATACAATCAAACAATTTTTTTTTTGTAGTTCTGTTTTATTGACCAAAGTCTAAATATTGGTTATATTATTTTAACGTTTATAAACTATCAAATAATTCATTCATATTTTCATGAGCAGTATCAGACTAGTTACTAAAAATACATATATTAATAGGCATAGAAGTTACTTGTAATAAAAAAAAAGTTGATTATTCATGTATTTCTTTTAAAATAAATTCCTGACCTTATATTCTTATAAATTAAAAATATCCTTAAAAAGTAAAAAAAAAAATAATTGCTGATTTTTAAATTTTTTTTGACAATCCAAATATGATTCTTTGTTATTTTTTGTTGTTGATTTCCATTGGGGAAAATATTCTGCGTAGTGATTTATTTATTTTAAACCAGTATATTCCTGTATTCCCAGAATGTCATCAAACAGAAAAAATAACGATGCAAAAGAACTCGGATTTCGCTGATATTAAACACGAAAAATGAACGTAACAAGTAGATTAAACTGTTATATCAACATCTAATTACGTTATAAAAAAAGAGAAATGATTTTGAAGCTATTAAGCTGAAAGAATCATCTTTTTTTTTATGACAGTATAAAACAGTTTATTACATCAAATAAGTCCTTAATGACGAGTTGGAATTTATTAATCAGTTTTCATTTAAGGTGTAAAACCTACCATCGTTTTATTTTACCCCCTTTTCTTTTCCTGTTAAACCAATCTTTTAATGTTTCAAAATAATAAGTTTTTTTTTTTTTTTTTATATAGGGGAGAGTGGGTAACTGTGAGATGCAGTTAACTGTGAGACAGTCAGCTCATAGAACAATTGCAAGGACCCAGTTAGTGTAAGGTTTGTTGTAGTGTAGAATGTTAGTCAAATAAGCTTTTCCAGAAAAGAAACCAACACTATCATAGGTCGAAATCAGGATTTTTTTAGTGCCCTAAAAATAAAAATGTACTTTTATCGATAAGTAATAAATGTATTACCTGATATCGATAAGTATTGAGGCACATTGGTGTTACAATGTTTTCACGAAATATCATCGGAATCTGACTTTTTCCAAAAGCTAATTTTTCTTGGGTGAATAGTAATCCTAAACATTAAAAAATTTGAAAATGAAACTAAACGCAAACACTCGTAGTATGAAAAGGCAACATAATCAGAAAATTTAAGATATTTAGTGACAACGTTCGATCCAATTGGTGGAATACCGTATCGGGAAATGTACCCCCATTTGGGTACAATGTGACATACCTCTGAACCTGTTTGACAAAGCTGATGTCGGACATTCAATGCATACATCAGTTTCCGGTCTCTGACATTCAGCAGTCGATAATATGCGCTACCATCCATCTAAATATTACAACAATCGATCATTATCATGTTGGTATGATTAGCTGGCCAATTTACATGAACACTCCATTTATTTTAATGATTTAAAGTAGTCTATTTATTTGTATTTACATGTATATAAAAAAATCATAAAATTTTTCAAAAATGATATTTTTGAATTGAAAGATTAACACTGGTCACCTATGGATATAAATAACACGTATAAATATTTTTATAAAATAATTATGAATGAAATAATTTAAAATATATCGTATGATATGGGTCATGGTATACCAAAGACCTTAGGGTGAGACAAATTCTAAAAATGTCGACAAAGGTGTTCAATGGGAACTTATTAACAAGATAAAATATGAATAAAATAATATATTAATATATAAAATACTATATAAGAAAAAGCATAATTTTGTATGCAAAAAAAATAAGCATTAAGCAATAAGTATCCTTAATGCTCCATATTTTGTAGCTTAAATTATCTTTAAAATGACGTTTCATATGTCTCAATGTAACCAAATACGGATGCTGATCCTTTGACAAATCCTTTGACAACTCCCTACAAACTTGTATCCATCTTAGGCTCATCCTCAATTCCTGATAATCCATCGGGGCTTCTGAAAATAAGATGGCATCGGTATCTTCTATTTTAGAATTATCATTAAATATCTACCGATAGATAGTTTCTCTACTAGTCTATTCATGTTTTTTTTTTCTTTCTCTTAACATATATTATATGTATTCTTTTTTAATACAGTTCTAATTAAAAGAATAATAATAAACGCAATTAAGATAATACAAAATATTTATTTATTTACATTTTAGCCTCTACCCGTAAGGGTCATTGGCTTTAATTTTTCCTGTTTATATTTTATTATAATAATTTGTTTCTTTTAAGAATTTGAATAACTTAAGGGCCGAAGACTCTTCATCTCCCAGTATTTCTTTAACAGTTTTCGGCAGCTTTACCTTTTTCCGTGCATCATTATGTTGTACACAATCTAGTAACAAGTGTTTTGTACTCTGAGTTGTGTTGTTGCACATTTGGCAGGTGGGTGCTTCAAGACCTTTGAGTAGGTATGTATGTGTGAATGCGCAGTGCCCTATCCGCATTCTGCACAATACTACTTCTTCTCTTCTCGATCTTCTATTGGTTGTGACCCATTTGCTGCAATCTTGTTTTATTTCCGCTAGGTTCGATGGTTTACTCATCCAATTTTCTTCCCAATTTTTTTTCATACTTTTTTTTAACTGGTGGATCCAATCCTCGTGGGTGATACTGTTTATTGGGATTATGTTGGGGTTTTCTCCTTTTCTTGCCAAACTTGCTGCTTGGTCTGCTCTCTCGTTCCCTGTTATCCCGGAGTGAGATGGAACCCAGACCAGTATTATGATTTTTTTACTATTTCTAAGTTCCCACAGCGTATTTACAATTTCCGTTATTATTGAGTTAGTGGGGGCTAGGTTATTGATAGCTGACAGTACGCTCCTTGAATCTGTTACAACCACCCAGTTTGACTTTCTCGACTCTTTGATCCAATGAAGGGCCTTCATGACAGCTACTGCTTCTCCAGTGAATGTAGAGCTCTCTCCTGGTAACTTGAATAAAAGCTGTTCTTTTGGAGTGTACACAGCACAGCCCACGCTGTCCTGCAGTTTGGAAGCGTCTGTGAATATAGCCTCAAAGTTATTGTATTTTTCTAGTAAGGCTAAAAAATATTTTTGTATTTCTAATGGGCTTTCTTTCGAGAATTTCGCCATCGATAAATCTATCAAATGTCTCTCTTTCTTCCATATCGGAACTTTCAGATTGGGGGTGGGTTTAATACTATTTAGGTCCATGTTAAACCGTTGTAAGGATGTTAGTATCTTTTTTTTTAACGCGCTATTCTGAACATTTACAAGTCCAGCCATTTCATACTCCTCTCCAAACAATTTTGATGTTAATGGGTGCTGAACCATTGTTTTCAGTTTAGACACGTATTTAAGCAGCAGGTATTCTCGCCTCATAGTCAAGGATGGTTCTCCCGACTCAGCATAAATACTTTCAACTGGAGAAGTTCTAAATGCTCCAGTACAAATTCTGATGGCTGCATTGTGGAGAGTATCTAACATCCTTAAAGCCATTTTGTTTCCTGTGCCATATATCCGAGCCCCATAATCTATTTTGCATCGTATTACGCAGTGATATACTTTCACGAGAGTGTCTCTATCAGCTCCCCAGCTTGTATGCGAGATGCACTTTATTAGCCCTAATCTTTGGGTACATTCTTCCCTTAATTGTTTTATGTGAGGGATCCAAGTCAAACGTCTGTCCAATGTCATCCCCAAGTATATATTTTTTTCAACATAATCGATATTTGAGCCATCTAGGGTAATTTCTGGGTTCTGTTGGCAGTTCCGTTTCCGACAAAAATGCATACACTTCGTTTTTGTCGATGATATTTTAAAACCCACTTCCTTTGCCCATTTTGCTGTTTGATTTATAGCATCCTGTAGTCTCCACTGCACGTACGCTAGGGACTTGCCTCTACACAAGATGACTATATCGTCAGCAAATAAGATACACTTAACAGGATTCTGGATAGTTGATGTGATTCCGTTAATTGCCACGAGGAACAATGTTGCACTCAGCGGAGATCCTTGTGGAGTACCATTTTCCATGCAATATTCGGAAGAGAAGGTGTTTCCTACTCGTACACAGAATTTTCTTTTAGTCAGAAACTCCTTCAGGTAAGTCAACATCTTTTTTCCAGTCCCCAATGACTCTAATATCTCCAAAACACGCCCCCTCACCATTCTGTCATAGGCTTTTTCGAGATCTAAAAATACCGCTAGTAAATGTTCTTTATGTGAAAAGGCCTCTTCGACTTCCAGGCTTAAGGAAAATAAAGAATCATTTGTCGAGCGATGAGACCTGAAACCGAACTGATGAGGAGAGAGAGCTTGTTTACTTTCTAGTGCATGGATAAGCCTTTTGTTTACCATCTTTTCTAGTGTCTTGGAAATGGAGGAGATCAATGATATGGGTCTGAAATCTTTTAGTTGGTAGCTCTTTTCCTTCTTCGGGATCGGAACAATGACTGATTTTTTCCAATTCGGAGGAAATTCTCCGTTACACCAGATTTCGTTGAATAATCGTAAAAGGAATGATTTTCCTCTTTCAGGTAGTTTTTTTAGAAATTCACCTGATACACCATCTAGTCCAGGGGCTGATCTTCCACTGCATCTCTCTAAGGCTGCTCGTAGTTCTTCGATTTTGAACTGTTCATCGTATTCTTCTAGTTCATTTTTAATGGACATTTTCTCCTGTCGCGATTGTGAGGCATCTTTCCGGTTGTGTATAAAATTCGAAGAAGAGACTTCCTTAAAGTGTTTCGCTAAAGATTCAGTAATTGTTTGAGGATCTGTAATAATATCTTGTTCAACCTTTAACCCAGGAATCGTTTGTTTCTTTCTTATTCCTCTTATGAGGCGTATTTTATGCCATATTTCATTCACCGGAGTTTCGTTGTTTATTGACGATATAAACTCTCTCCAAGACTTTTTTTTGCTATCCTTTATTACTCTATTAGCAATAGATCTTAATCTTTTGAATTCTATTGCATCTTGGGTAGACCTAGTCTTTCTGAATTTATTTAATGCTTTTTTCTTGGCTTTTATAGCATCGCTACAACGTTCAGACCACCATGGAACACCCTGGCGTTTCGGATTGTTTTTAGCAATCGGAACTGTTTCCATAGCTATCTTCAGAACTAGCTTACTTAAAAACTCAGCTTTTTCATTTGAATTACGGAAATTTGGTACTGCTTCCAATTCTTCGTTAATTCTTTTTTCATATTTTTCCCAGTCAGCCTTCTCGAACTTCCATTTTATACCAGATGGTATTTCGTTTACTGTTCCTGCTGTGCATATAACAATTGGGAAGTGATCGCTCCCGTACAAGTGGCTTTTTGTGCTCCAGCTTTGGATTTTTGGAGCGTACCTTACATCGCTGAAACTTAAATCGATTGCTGAAAAACAGTTGTTTTTTGAACTGAAATGGGTGCTTTCGCCTGTGTTCAATAGTACTGTAGAGGAGTTATCTTCGAGAAATCGCATAATGTTTCTACCTCTATGATTCAGGTCGGGAAGGGGAGAACCCCATAAAGTATTGTGGGCGTTAAAGTCCCCTAACAGGAGATAAGGTCTCGGTAGCTGAATGATAATGCTCTCGATGTCTTCGCTAGAAAAATTCTGTGAAGGTGGTATGTATATATTGCATATAGTTAATGGCTCATTGAGATGTAGCTTGATTGCCAATGCTTCGAATTGTGACTGTAGCTGTAGCTCTTCGCTGTGGATATTTTCAGAAACAATTGTTGCAACTCCTCCCCATGTTTTTCCAGTATTTCTATCTTTTCTATAAATTATATAATTTTTGAGTTTCACGATTTGTTTTTCATTAAAATGTGATTCTTGAAGACAGCAGCAAGTCGGGTTTTCTTCTGATAGCAGTTTGGTTAAATATTCTAAATGACGGAAGTATCCGTTACAATTCCACTGTATTAGTTTTACCATTGGGAATGTTTTCTTTTTCAAGTGTGTTTTCGCTTGTAGTGGCTGTATTTTGTACGTTTGTGTTGGGCGTAATTTCGTTTAATTTGCTTCCTTCCAATACTTTCAAAATTTTGGTACTCCATACTTTGATGCTTCTATTGGTTACCATTCCCTTTATATCTGTTAGCATTTTATGGAGACCCTCTTTATCTTTAGTGAACTGGTCAATTATGTTTAATGCGTTTTGGGATGTTTTTTCTATCTTTATTGTTTCGTAGAGCAAGCAGATTTCATTAAATGAGAGGGGGTAGTTATTTTTTAATATTGTAGCTCGGATAGGATCGAGGATATTTTCTGTGGTAGTTTTTAATATTTGTGGTTTATTTGATTTTACTTCCTTGGTTTCTTCATTTTTTTTAGCAATTGATATTTTATTAACCGACGTTTTAAGAATTTTTTGCTTTTCTGTAGAAGGGGTTTTTGGTTTTACGGGTTTCAGAGGAGTAATTGGGCAACCGTTATTTTTTACGGGATTGCAGCAAGCAGCGTCGTTTATTATTTCCACGCTGTAGCTTACGGTAGGATTTGTATTGTTTAAAGGTTGCAGCTCTGTATTCTTGAGGGTTTGAGGTTCTTTATCGTTTAGAGGGGGTTGTTCAGCAGCGATATTTTCATCAGTTGCTTGAGTGTTTCCATCGTTTTTTAATGTCTCCGGGGATATTGTAGCATTATTGTTTTGGTTTGGCTTTAAGGGTTGTAATACTTCTTCGTCAGTAGCGTCTGATTCTGGACAGTTTGCGGCGTAGTGTCCTGGTTTTCTGCAAATGTAGCAGATGAGGATGTCTTCCGCGAAGAAAAGACGATGTGGGACGCCTTCATTATCGACTAAAACTGAGGTTTTTAAAAGTCCTATGTCATCTGGGTTTATGAAAACCTGTCTTTTGAAACTAAGTATATGACTAGTTTTAGGACTTTGGTAGCCTGCCTTTAAAAACGACATGTTAGAGACTAATCGGATTCCTAATTTGCTTAGTTCGTTTTCTATAACATTATTTGGAATGCTGGGGCAGGCATTTGATATAATTATGCGTTTAGCCGGGTTTATTAAGCGACGGATAGGGATTACGTGTTCGTCTATAATTATGGATTGGTGTTCTGATAGAAGTTTATCTACTTGCTCCTTGCTAGATAGATGTATACAAAAACGGTTGTTTGAAATTCGTGATGCAAATTTAATGGTGTAGGGTTCAACGAGATCTGCGATTTTTTCTACGTACTGTTTTTGCTTTATGCCTTTAATTGTTTGAAGAACTATTGCGAATTGCCGGTTAGATGGTTTTATATTAGTCATTACCTGGGCATATGTTGATTGGCTTTGTTGTTTGTTATCAATAAGGTTAGGCAAGGTTATCTTAGTATTTACTTGATCTGTTGCTCCATATGTTACACTTTTTGTTTCTACTGTTGAGGCTCTGTTACTTTCTGCAAGTTGTACTCCCCTCTCTCCTACCATTTTTTCCGAGATGCGTCTGGCCAACGCACCCTCGGATCTACTCTACCGGACTGGTTCCTGTGAAAGAGACTTTGCTAAGGCGGTCCTCTCCGGTCAATGTCTTCGCTAATATTCTACCCCCTATACTCCAGTATAAGGATAAATGAAGTTTTATCCAGAGAAACAATTTTTAAACTTTTTGTAAAAGTACGATTTCAGCTGGATCTTTCATAATACAAAATAATCAAGGTTAGAAAAAATAATTTTTAAAAAAGAGAAAAAAATTAGTTGATAAATGTTTATTTAATTTTTAAAATATTTAATTTACCGATGCATCAAACAAGATATAAAAAAAAATAAAAATGGAATACATTATAAAACTCTGTGGTTCTATAGCTCTGTGTCTAATATAGGTATATAAAAATAAAAATGACATTGATGTTATTTTTTGTTTTTTTTAAATAACCATTATGTTTGTCTCATTTACTTTTGCTAAAGATTTATCCAGATGAACGGAACTTCATAAAAAGACAAAGAAATACCCCAAACATAAAATAAATAACCTTTTTTTTTTGGATACTTTTATCATTCTACCAAAAATGAAAAAAAAAAAAAAAAAAATAAGATTGAATAATTCACTTACCAGACATTGTATAGATGCGTGTTTATTCCTGCAATGGCTTGTTGATACTGAAATACAAACGCCCCCAAGTCGATAAGAATTATCTTCCGACGATAATGACTTGTAAACAAATTTTATAGAATTATTTTTGTAATTTACTTCTACATCTAATGACTATTATAGATATTTAATGATTTATTTGGGATGCCGCATAAAATCTCAATTGCCGATAATGCAATTAATATTATCCGTTAGGGAGAATGCTTATTAACTTAAAAAAGTTATTTCATGGGCTTTTATTATTTAAGTAAAAATTTTAATTATTTCCTTTCTATGTTTTGTTTGTATTTACATCGCTTAATGGTTTCTCAATTAGTGAACTCTTTAATACTTAATACTCTCAACATTTCCCCCCAAATTCTCCAAAAAAAGCAAAAAAAGAAAGGATGTAAAATTAAAAAAAAAAAAAAAAAATCAGTACATGCTTATGAAGCGATGTTCTTTAAAATATTTGTTATTTGTTCTATATGTTGATGATATTTTATAATATTTTTCTGTTGATATTTTCATGTTATAATATCATAATAATTTTTTTATAATATATATATCGATTATTATTCGATATATGTTTAATATTAAATACAGATGATTCTCGCAGCTCAGATATTTTCTTTCATCGTTCATATTATATATAACTAGCTGCAAAATCCCAGTTTCACATGGGGAATTTTATTTTTCTCATCTTTCTTGAGTAGTTTCAGCTGCTCTTATTTGACGTTGTTTTTTAGCTTTTGAGCTCACTACTCCTATTGAAGCTCACCAGCTGGAAAAGGACCCATCGTTCAGCCTTACCGGGCCTTGTTGGCCTATTCAAAATCTAAAAAATGAGACTTTCTTCGACTTAAACGGTCGATTTCATAAAAAAACCAATGTAAAGCGAGATCATAAAGATATTCATAACAATAAAGAATATACCCAAAGATTGGCTGAAGCTAAGCTATTTTAATATGGACAGGTGTTAGCAACTGGTAAGAAAGAACCACCAAGCGAAATTTTGAGAATTTAGGACAAACGGTATGGATTTCTATAAATAAACAAACGAACATTATTTATATAGATTAATTCAATTATTTCTCTTTAATGATGGCATGCAATTTGTAATTATAATTTTTAAATATTTTTTATAAGAAGAAAATAGATTGGTCTTGGTCTAAAAATTCTAAGAAGGTGGGAAAGAGATCAGTGAAGAGATAGGATTCACTTGACCGGGTTGTGTGGCTGGTAGCTCCAATGGAAATCATCACCTTACTGGTGATTAGGAAGTCCGAGGTCAAATCCCGGTCGAGGCCAACCTTTACTCTTTTTTTAAAAAAGTGTTTAAAAATAATCTATATAAATAAAGATGAAATTCTGATTGTTTGTTTGTTCTTTATATAAATCCATACCGTTTGTCCTAAATTTTCCAAATTTCGCTCAGTGGTTCTTTCATAACAGGTGCGAACACCTGTCCATATTAAAATTGCATAACTTCAGCCAATCTCTGAGTGTATTCTTTATTTTTATAAAAATCGTTTTGCTCTCGCTTTCTATTGGTTTTTACGAAATCGACCGCGTGAGTCGATAAAAGTCTAACTTAATAGATTTTATAGATTTATAAAATGAAATTATCCGGGTGAAACAGGTAAATATAGCTAGTATATATTATAAATTAATATATATATATGGTATTATAAAATAATATATATAATGTAAAAAAAACTAGATAGTTGACTTACAGCATCTCAAAACATCGAAGAGGGAGTTTGTGAAGAGGAAGTGGAGCAAGGAAAGCCCATTATTTAAGTGTAATAGCTGACTCAATTAGCAATCGATTATCATTTAAAGCTCAGTTATTTTGAAATGTGGAGTTCGTCAAAGCAATCTAGAGAGTGCTCGATAGTGTAAGATACATTCCTGGAAACGGTTTGAGTAGGTATCCGGAACGAACTCCAACGCAAAGGAAGCTCAAAGTTAAGTGTATTTAGTTGGAAATTGTAGAACTATCGTCCACGTTGATTTAATTGCGATCTTGGCTGCTCTTATGCCTCGCCGAGTCTTAAGATTCTCTCGCTAAATGTTTAAAAACTGCCAATAGAAAACCTCTGTAGAATTCAAATCTCTTGACCTAACATCTTGATAATATTTTTGGGTCTTTTCTATTTAGGCAACCTGTCACTTTGTTATGATAACGGTTGTTTAAATAATAACAAAGGTTACATCATTAGATAGACAGTACATAAATCATGTGTTTTTCAATGAAAAACACATGATTTATGTACAATCTAACTTATTAATAAGAAATATTGCAAAAAATAAAAGGTTGTTCTGGAGGCCAATAGGCTTTCATTTTCTGGAAAATTTCTATGAATTAATCCTTCCCTTCGTTACGACGCCTCCATACATACTCACACAAATAGGAGTCAAGCATGCTTCTTCGAGTTCCATTTTCTTTTTTATCCATAAACAGTATGGCTTTATCGGCTGAAACCCTGCAGTTTTCGAACCATGTACCTTTATATACACATCTGGATTGGTTACATCACTGTCTTCGGCATATCCAAATCGGAACGCGTTTCTTACGGTAAATTATTATCATGCAGTGTCTTTCTCTGCATTTCATTTTTCCATGTAGAACACCGATTCTTTGTAAAAATTGTATAGCTATTTTATTTGACTTCAAAACTGAATATAATTCAAACAGATTCATTTTTAAAATACAGAGCACAGATTAACTTTACAGATTAACTTTACTAATTGAAGCTGTATTAGTAAAGATATTTTTTAATAACATTAATATATTTATATGTGTTGTTTATATTAGACCAAATACTAGTGTACAGACCTATAAAGAGTTTTATTCACGGCTCGAAAACTCACTTGGTACTGTTTCAAATAATACGCTTATATTTGGTGATTTTAATATACCGACATTGCTAAATTCAAATACTAGAAATGATGCAAGAGTTAATGAACTAATGAGTTTTTTATCTATGCACGGTCTTAAGTCTATAAACCACATAAAAAATGCAATGAATCCTACTTTAGATTTAGTGTTGTCCAATATAGATTCCTTAAATAGCAATAATTGTGTAAATGTTTGTAGGGTATATATGGGCGATGAATTGGTAGCGGAGGATTTACACCATCCAGCAATAATAATTAATGTAATTTTACGTAGAGATCAAGAAAGGCTTTTATATCCTCGGACATCATCTTTTAATTTCAATAAAGCCAATAAAGATATTCTCAGACATCAACTCAGTAAGCTGGATTGGGGTGAAATGTTTTCTACTGCTGATATCAATGTTGCTATTGATTTATTCTATAATAATTTATACAATGTCTTTTTGAATTCAGTCCCGAAAAGAAAGATAAAATCTCGTCTTTACCCATGTTGGTTTGACAAAGATATAATTAAAATGATAAAAATAAAGGAGTTTCACAGATTGCGTAGATCTAATAATAGTTGGCATGAGAATCAGTATCGATTCTTCAGAAATGTAGTTAATAAATTAATTAAGAAGAAGTACAATGATTATATTAATAAATGTCAAAACTCTATAAAAACTGATCCTAAAACATTTTGGAATTTTTTGTCTGCTAAAAAAAAAAGGTTTAAAAAATTTATCTGTAATGAAGTATAAAGGTAGGGAATTGATTGGAGGAAATCAAATAGTTTCAGGATTTGCAGAGCATTTTAAGTCGGTTTATTCTACAAACAGATCAGGATACGATATCAAAACAGTTTTGAAAAATGGGAATGATTTTATAGCATTAACCCCAGTTTCTCTAGAAGAAATAAATGAAAGTATAAACAATTTAAATAATTCTAAATCAGAAGGGCCAGATGGAATTCCAGTATCATTAATAAAAGAAAACCAAGATTTGCTTGTTATCCCTATTACATATTTAATTAATTTGTCAGTAAGAACAATGACTTTTCCCACATTGTGGAAAAGTGCAAGCATTACTCCTATCTTTAAGACGGGAGATGCATCAGATGTTGTTAATTACAGACCTATTTCAATTTTGTCATCGTTTTCAAAAAATTTTGAAAAGATTCTATTTAATAGAATTATGGTATATGTTAGGAAATATATTATAACTCAACAGTATGGATTTCTCCCGAGAAGATCAACCATAACTAATTTAGTTTCTTTTGCGGACTATTTATCACAATATCTTGGTAGTGGTAGTCAGGTAGATGTTATTTACACCGATTTTGAGAAAGCTTTCGATAAAGTCGATCATGGGATTTTACTTATAAAATTATATAACTTGGGGCTCTCAATTGACTACGTTACATTACTTGCTTCATACTTAAAAGATAGAACGCAGTGTGTAAAGTTTAATGGATTTGTCTCGCAAAAATATGTCGTTCCTTCAGGTGTTCCGCAGGGTAGTAACCTTGGACCGCTTTTATTCCTAATTTTCATCAATGATGTAAATGGGGTGTTTGAGAGGTGTAAGTTTCTACTCTTTGCCGACGATCTCAAGCTGTTCAGATTCATTAATAAAATTGGTGATATAAAGGATATTGAATGCGATTTAAGGAATTTAGTAAAGTGGTGCAACAACAATGCTCTACAATTAAATGTAAATAAGTGTTGTGTTATGACTTATTCTAGAAAAAAGGTGATATTGCAAAATGAATATAAAATTAATGGTGTTGCATTGAATAGACTGACTGAAACACGTGATTTAGGAGTATTATTCGATCAAGGCTTAACATTCTCCGGCCATTTGTCACAGGTCTACTTTAAGTGCTCTTCATTGTTGGGATTTTTAAAAAGGAATTGTGGAGATTTTTCTGATCCCGCAACTCTTGTTTTGCTGTTTAATGCTATAGTAAGACCGCACATTGAGTATGGATCTCTAATTTGGTATCCTTACACCAAAAAAGGAGTTAAAAAGTTAGAAAGAGTCCAAAAAATATTTTTAAAGTTTATGTATTTCACGTTTTTCAAAGTATATCCGAATAGGAGAACTAAGTATGAACATTTAATGAAAATATTTAATATACCTCATAAGCTTAAGGATAGATGTTCAATACTTGAATTATTACATTTATTTGAGCTTGTAAAAGGTGACATAGACGATATATGGACATTAGGACGTCTAAACTTTAGAGTAAAAAGAGTCGGAAGCAGATTAGACCATGACTTCTATAACTCGATGGATAGTCCGGGGTACTTGAGCCCAATTACACGACTCACAAAGTTATGGGACACTTCAAACAAGGATTTAGACCTGGATTTCTCTTATAGTTTAGGTAGGGTTAAAAACAAGTTATGGAAACACTTTTTAATCTTGAACGTATAATAAGTTCAATCTTATTTTTAGTAAATATTTGTATGGAATTATAATTTATTAGAAAGGTTAAATGCATTTATTTGCAAACGACTAATGTAAATAAGTATTATTACGTGTAAGTATTAAATGTATAATTTGGGATCAATTATATATGATTAATATTATAATGATGAATAGTGATGAAGGAGACACATCATGAGTAAATTGTTTTTGCTGAAACACAAAAAAAAATATGTTCATTTAGAAAATATCAGAGCTAGTGACATTTTATTTTTATTTTATTTTTAGTTCTTTGTGTTATTTTATTTTGTTTATTATTATTATTAATTTTATTAATTAATCTAATCTTAATTTGTGGCTGACCACCATTTTTAAATTATTTTTAAATAATTTATTTTTTGAAGAGAAAAGATTTGGCTCCGCCGGGAGTCGAACCCAGGTCTCCTGCGTTACATGCGAGGATGCTAACCGCTACACCACAGAGCTCGGCTCAAGGCAGAGCAAATCCTTCCTCTTCACTGATACCTACTCCCCCTATCTCACAAGTTTTGCGAGTAGTAGCGGGAGGTGGACAAATTTTGTCCGATTCAGTGAAGAGGAAGGATTTGCTCTGCCTTGAGCCGAGCTCTGTGGTGTAGCGGTTAGCATCCTCGCATGTAACGCAGGAGACCCGGGTTCGACTCCCGGCGGAGCCAAATCTTTTCTCTTCAAAAAATAAATTATTTAAAAATTATTAATTTTATTATTATTTTTATTATTATTTTATTTTATTTTATTTTATTATTATTTTAGTTCTAAGGAAATTTGTAATTTGCTTTAATATTGTTTACCACCTGTAATTGGACAATTTGTCTGTTGGTGGAATTTTATATGTATAAATAAATAAATAAATAAATTAACTTTATACACCAACTCACACTGCGATAATAACCTTTAGAGAATTTCAAATATGAAATCATACGATTTTATATGATGTAGATAAATCACTGTTTAAATTCATAAAATAACCGTTATCATAACTTAGTAACGGGTTGCCTTAAATGAAAAAGATCCATATTTTTCACACTATTGTGTTGTTTAAATAATTTTATTCGAAGAAAATAAAAATTTACAATGCTACACAAATAATACTACACTACTACTATAATTTACTTATACTACACAAATAATATAAATTCAAATAATCTAGAAGGTTACTAAAAGTATAAACTTGTAACGACGAAGTAACACAAAAGTAACCACATGATTCTCCAGTCCCATCGCTCCTCATAATTAGTTCCCGACAAGCGAAGAACATACTCTTTTAGATTTAGATGTTGAGTGCATGTTAGGGTTTAACTAATATTATAATAAAAAGATACTTTAAAGGTTCAAAATTTCTTTCAAAAACTTTAACCGTGTAAAAATAAAAATATAATCACCAAACAGGTTTTTATACCTAATACTGTGTGCATGTGTCTTATTGTCGCGGGTTCCCGTTCCGGTGTGGCCCTAGGATCTTTTAAAAGAAGTAAAAATCCTTGGCTATGCCTTTCCTCGGATAGGACGTAAAATGGAAATCCCAATCCTCTACGATGTCAGGTACTCGTTAAAGATCCATATCCTAACTATACCTGGATAGGCAAAATTTAGGATTCCTACTGTAACATCGTCCGATTAGCATTAGTGGCATAAAGAGACGTTTAACAAACAAAATATTTTGATGAAAACTTAAAGTGTGTGTTCAAGAATCTTATGGGAATGCAATAATGACCCTAATTTGCGAATCGCCCTATATAATGAAAAAAAAAAAAAAAATTAGGACCCACTGTATTACAGCGTAAAGTGAATTTTAGTAAAAAGACAATGTTGTTTTTTAATTCGGGAAAACAAGCATACAACATATTTTTTTTTTAAATCTATTTTTCGGGATATAAATACTATAGGTATTTGAATTGTAATCACACTTACATTTTCTGTAAGATATGAAAATTATATTGAAGTATAAAACGTACATTAAGCAATGTTAGCAGTCTTTAGAGAGCTTGAAAATACACAGAATCTATTAAAAGGTCGCACTAAAATGGAATAAATGAAGAATTAAACGTATAAAAGAATTTTGAGTGCTGTTTTCCTGAAATAAAAGACTAATAACATTAATTAACAACCATCCAAAGAAGCACAATAAGATAAAAAAGAAGAAAAATATATATATTTTTTAAATTAATTAATTTTTATTTATGTCACATGTTTTAAATTTGCTATCTGCAAAAATATTTTTTTGCAATGAGCAAATCTGTGATCTACACGTATGTGTGATACATACATTGGCGTTGGTTATACCAATAAGTCCCTAGGCCATCGACTCAACAATCGTCGGGGTGGATTGTGTGGATTTGTGGTGGATTTAAGTGTTTCTGCTAGTGGGTTCGTGTTGAAAGTTAGTCTTTGATGGAAGTTATTGTAGTATAGTGTGGCTGTATCGATTACTGTTTGGATGTTAAGGTCCTTGTGTATTAAGTCATTAGTCACGTAGAACGGTGCATCTACTATCCTCATTAACACTTTCGATTGAAAGGATTGGATCCTTTGGATATTTGAGGGCTTTGCAGTGCCCCATAACTCTATCCCGTATGTCCAAATGGGTCTAATGAGCATGTTGTATATTGTAAGTCTGTTGGTTAGGGATAATTTAGAGCGTCTGTCAAGTAATCTTGATAATAGTCCATATCATTTGTTTAGTTGCTTTCTGATTAGTGTGATATGGGTTTTCCATGTCAGTCTTTTGTCCAGGTGAAGTCCCAAGTATCGTACTTCCTGGGAAGTAGGAATGGGAACATCATTGAAATATACCTGTGGACACAGCCCCTGATTAAGAGTAAAAACTATAAATACACTTTTTAATTCGTTCATTTTTATTCTCCATCTTTTTGCCCATGCAGAAATATCATCTAAATGATTTTGGAACACGCATCGTATGGGTTTTTGTGGGATGTGAGGAATGCTGTGTCGTCTGTAAATGTAGCTAGTAAAGTGTGTTCGTGTTTGGGTAAGTCTGCTGTATAGACATTGAAAAGGAAGGGACCAAGTACGCTGCCCTGTGGAACTCCTGCTCTAATACGTTTTATGCTTGATAATTGGTCGCGTACTTTTACAGTAAAATGTCTCTCTGTAAGATAAGAAAGTAATATTAGGTAGTAGGTAGGAGGGAGCGAAATTCTGAGCTTGGAAAGCAATCCTTCGTGCCATACCTTATCAAAGGCTTGACTAACATCTAGAAAAACACCTGGACAATAATGTTTCGATTCTAACGCGTTGGAAATGTAGTCCACCAAACGATGACATTGCTGTATGGTGGAATGATTTTTTCTAAATATTAAAACCTAATAAACCTCCAGATTCCCTAAATTCCTATCGTCCTATTAGTCTCCTTCCCTCCTTCTCCAAATTATTTGAAAAAATTCTTCTTAATCGTCTAAATTCCATTGAAATAATTAACGCTATTCCAAATCATCAGTTTGGTTTTAGAAAAATATATAAAAAGATAATTGCTGGTTTATTATTAATTACGCTAATTGCTTAAATAACCAATTACATATTATTCAAAATATTTCTCTGATATCGCTTATACATTGAATGATAAATAAAGCATTGAATGATAAGAAACAGTCCAGGATTTTTTGATATGATCCTAGAACGTTAAAAAACAAACAAACAACTAATCAATCGGTAATTAAAACAAATAATCAAATTTTTATACCTAACATTGTTGTCAAGTCTTTATCTAAATATCTTTTCGTTTCTTTTTGTTTTAATATTAATAATTTACCCTCAATTATAGTCTCACTTTTTTATTTTATGTCAGACGTTAAGTAATTTAAGCGATTTTTTTTTCTTTTTTAGAGTTCTACAAATGGGTACAGCCGACTTTGACTTTCTGACTGTGATCTCATTTGCTCGATGTATTTGTTGTAAATACAGTTGTAAATTTCAATGAATAAATAAATAAAAAAAAGCCATTTTTCATGATTAAATTTCCTAGGGCCATAAGACTGTTACAAAAGTGGACATAACATTTGTTAAAGCACTACATAATGCTAGCGATTCGAGTTAGGCAATAAGCTGTGGAGCATCCGAATATTTTCCGAATATATCCGAATATCAAAACTTGAACTCACCCGTTCATGGCGACGCTGTCACACCCACATTTTTCTTTCCGGGAACCCAAAAACCTCCAGGCACATTTGAAAAATGAGAATAATTTGGGTCGTCACTCCGAGAGGAGGTGAAGGGGGCAGAGACGGATGCGCCCCCCCCCCCCCCCCCTTAGACAAATTCTCGCCTGAAAAATAGATAACTCAATTGAAGACAGACAAGTTAAGATCCTCCGGTGACACCTCAGTGCTTCTTAATAAAGTTTCCCCCTTCTAGAGAAATCCACGGGCATATTTCTCATATCACTGTCGTGTGTGGCGGGGACAGATTGAGCAAGTTTAGCACTTCGGAAGACCTCATTAGCTCCAATGGCAACTTTCTCTGCCAGGAAGTGAACTGCTTAATCTATACACACACAAGACTTTAACTTTATCCGTCTTACGAAACCTCAAAACTTTATTCGCTCATATCAGCTACTTAAGATGTTTTCAATGTTGAAATATCAGCTTCATGAGCATAAGTAGGCCCTATTAAAATTTATATACGAAAAGCTTCTTTCAAAATGCTACATCGATAAAATCCTTTTATTTCTAGACCCCCCCTCCGCCAAGCGGCTAGGTCATGGATTAACTATGACTATCTTTTCACATGAAGAGGTGAGATGCAAAACTCGTTCGTTCCACATGAACACGTTTTTCGGGAAACTCAAAAAACTTACCACGTCTAGTAGAGTGGCCATATAAAAATAATATAAAAACTAAATAAAATAAAATAAAACCAAATAAAAACTACTCAACCGATCATTATAAAATTTGGCCCATTGTGTTTAGTTTTGTCCAACTTAAAAGATAGGATATAGTTTTTATCTCGATTATTGGACTCAATATTTCTTTAATTACAAATTAAATGTTTATTATACTACAATTGAGTATGATTATGTGTAAGTTCTATAAATTTCCAACAGATGGCGGTGTAAGTTGATTTATCGACACAACACTTCACTTTCTTTCCATATTTTGGGAGGTTAAGCATCCAGGAGCCGGGTTTTTCAATCCGGGTTTTTCCCATGGGCAATTATGTGTCGCCTTTTCACGCGTGCGGAAAAGATCGACTCTATTTTAGCAAAAGACGGGTTAATCAAAATCATTATGCACCTAATAGCACTACAATAAACTGAAATTGTGAATTCTAATAATAAAAAAATGTACATTATCATTGTAAAAAGTTATAAATTAACGTAAAACATTTATTTTTTATCTTTTGATGAGTGACACTGTAAGAACATGCAGCATTGTTTGAGGTTGCTAGCTTTTCACAATCTGTTTCAGGTAGAACCTACTGACCTACTGACATGAGATAGTCATCATGTGTTATATTCTGAATTTAATTAATATGTATTATGGCAAAAGAATGGTTCGATACATTTTTGCTGTCTTTTGTGATGCACTAAACCCTATTCCAATTATATTCTTTATTAGTTCCAATCCTTCTAAATTCTTAAATATTTTTTTTTTTTTTTTTTTTTTTTTTTTTTTTTTTTTTTTTTAAATGGCACCAACCACGAGGGTCATCATTGCCTCTAAATTCTTAGTTGGTTTTTAAATTAGCTGAAACGTTTTATCTTCATCATTGAATTTTGATTTGACTGAATTATTTATTTATTTAATTACATTTTTAGGTGCCACATACAACATCATAGGCTAGAGGCACCAAATTCTATTCAATTTATTAATACATAAGGACTAGGGTAATTGGTAATTTCATAGAGATTTTTAAATATTGATTTCTTTTACAAATTTAAATAAGTTCTTTGAACATTCTGGCTCCAGCATATCCCTTGATGTGGTGTGTATTTTTCGCTGCTTCCAGTCCGGGGCAGTCTTCTAAGGTGTGGAGGTGGAGGTTTATCTTCGAAGAGATGCCCGTGGGTTAGCCTGGTGTGCCCAATTCTCAGGCGAGTTACTATAGTCTGCTCTCGCCGGCTTCCGAATATTTCTGGGAGAGGGCGGCTATCTCTAAACAGCTTCTTTATTCTATTAGTAGCCGGAACCGATGTCCAAAACTGGCCCCAGGCTTCTTTATATTGATTGAAGATAGCTGTGTGGAAGTCATATACTTAGCGCAATTTTAACGTTGGGAACATGGATTTGACTGAATTAAAAAGAATAGAACATAACTAATTGTAGCTACTGAGCCACAGCAACGCGCGGCTCCATGTAATTAATGATTTCATACGTAATTAGTGGTAAAAGTATAATTTTTTTCTAAAATGGTCGAGCTACCAAAATTTTTTTTTCTGGTCCATTTCAAATGGATTGACCCAATATTATTGCCACATATTAATATTTTTTTATTTCTGTTTTTAATTATTGTATTAGGTTCTACACATTCTTTTGAATGTCAAAGATGGTTTATTTTGTTGAAAGGTTAACAGTTTAAATTGTCATTACGATTTTTCAATCTTGAAAACTTGAAATGTGCACATTTCAGAAATGTAAAACTAAAAAATTCAGACTAGATTATTTATTACAATAATTTTATTTTATTTATTACAATAACTTTTGAAATGAAAATATAAAGAAAAGGGGGCTAGTAATGTTTTTTTTAACCTTTAACCCCGTAGGGTCCCACATTTTTCGAAAAATAGGGTTCCTGAAGAGCAATAATTTTTAAAATTCATTTTTGACATATAAAGGAGACGCCAAAAAGTGATATTAATTTTACTATTGGGACGAAATGGGTTAAATTTAAAAAAAATCGAATTTTGTAGTGTACCATCTGTATATTTTATACTGAGCCACAGCAACGCTTCGCCGGGACTGCTTGTTTCTATATAATAAGCGCCTTTATTAAATAATATTTTAGGTATTGTATTCATTTTTTCTTCCGAGTTTGACCTTGTACTAGGTTTTACAAACGCCAAGGTTTCTCCCATCATGCTGTGTGCTTCTTCAGGGCTAATAGAAGAATGAGAGTTATACACTCGTAACACTCAAATCAACTAAAAAGATGAAAAAATAAGCAAAATGTTATGAAATAAATATTAATATATCACTATTATCACTATTATACCACCACTGTTCCTAAGTAAAAATTCCATCAAATTCTATCTAACTGTCAAAAACCTTGGTGTAAACTTTGACCAAATTCTTTTCTGGAAAAACCATCTCCCGTCGCACTATTTTAACCCTGAAGCAACTGAACCATCTCCGTATCCTGTTCCCTTTTGAAACAGGCAGACTTCTGGTCACCTCCTTGATATTTCCCCACTTCGACTATTGTTGCACAGTGTACATTGGCGGATCCAGGGGGGGGGGGGCTGTGGGGGCTGCAGCCCCTCCCTTTGGAAAATGTTTCGTCATTTAAAGATGGAATTTGACTTTCCTTAATGTAAAGAAGCAGCTTAAAGAACAAATAATCCCATGGAAGTCCTCTAGGAGTAAGCGCAGAGAGGAAGTAATTTTGACGCGTCTTCGCATTGGTCATACGCGCTTGACACATGGACACCTAATGGCACGCGAAGACCCTACCGACTGTCAGGCTTGTGGATGTCCGCTGACAGTAAAGCATGTTTTGACGGAATGCAGGGCCTACGAAGAATACAGAGCACTTTTAGATATACCAAACGATCTATACAGTATACTGCAAGACATCGTAACAGACAAACTGTACGACTTTCTAAAATTAACAGAATTATATCATAAGATATAAACTGAAAATTAGAATAAATGGCGACGATGACCCTAGTGGTTGACGCCTTAATAACAAAAAAAAAGAAAAAAAAAAAAAAAGAACAAATAATGTGCAGAACAAGTAGAATTCTAGTTGTGGGAAAGGAACATAACGGTAAAAAAGCTGATGAGTAGATCCAAATGAAGGGCTGTGTGGCTGCAGCCCCCCCCCCCTTCAGGACTGCAGCCCCCCCCCCTTTACGATCGGCTGGATCCGCCCATGACAGTGTATGGGGGTATCTCAGGGGATCTCGAAGCAAAACTAAAACGTTTAATTAATTGTTTTATCCGATTTATTTGGGATTCCAAGAGACGTCTCCATATCGCCTTTTTACGGAAAGTTAAATTGGTTACATCCTACCTATCGCCGAAAGTATTTCCTAGCCTCCTTCTTTTTCCAAGTTAGTTGTTCCCATCGTCCCTCATATATCTCTGAACTTCTTCACCTCAAATCCTCTATCCCTTCCCGCAATACCCTCTCTAGGTCTTCAGATCTATATGCAATGGCCCACCGAACGTCAGCCCACCGAAGGTCCTCATCCCTATGGAATTCTATTCCTCCTTTCATCCGTAATTTAAATACCCGCTCCACCATTAAATCCCGCCTGTATCATCACTTCATAGCCATCCAGTGTCCTTAAAAAGTAAATTGACGTTTCCTATTATAATTTTTCTTTTAAACCGTTGGAAGCTCTTATTTCATTTTTATTTTATAATTTTTTCTTTTGTTTTGTTTTTTTAGAATATATAATTATTACTTCACCTACCTGTAAATAAATATGTAAATATGTATATTTTATAAGATGTGTGCAAGACCTATTGTGTATTTTTTTAAACTAGAGGTTCCCTAATTATTTGTATCAATTCAATTTGTTTATTTAAACTTCAAGGCTCTAAAGCTCTCTCTGTATTGTATTCAAATTTGTTCTTAAGAGACACGTCTCAGAACAAATAAATAAATAATTTATCATTATTATTCTACCACCCTTTCAATAATTATCCTCTTGCTAATTTTTTAAAAGTAAATTAGCAGTATTTTTAAATATAAGACTCTTATGAATATTACGAATAGGATGACGTAAGGAAGATTATACAGAAAAATAACAGAGTTAAAGAAAGAGAACTCCGTGGGTGTGTGGAGGAAGCATGTGTTACCATCCCGGGCTCGGAATAAAATAGAAAACTTATCGTGGGCAACATCTTGCATGCATAAAGAGACAGAGACAGGGTATCGTAACAACCTGCCTTGGATGGAGGGGAGGAGGTCCCTACGTTTTCTCAAATATAAGATTATAAAATTTACAAGCTAAAAAAAAAAAAAAAAAAAAGAAAGAAAAAGGTATATAAAGATGGCTGATTGCTTCGGAAGATATCCCGGGTCACTTGGGAACATCTGTATACTCCAAGAAGATCCTCTTGTTCATAAAAGCTAACGTTCCTCCCCGTGGAAAGAGGTACCACTCCACACTACTCCTGAGCCTAATGCTACTTCGCCATTTTGCATAAACTCCTTCCCTTAAGAGGGCTCCGTGAGTAAACAAAGAAATGGTTATAGTCCCTCAGGGTAGAGTCGACATAACGCCGAATTTGCCTGAGCCAGTTTTAGCCCCTTAAGTCTGTAGGAAGGAGTTAAATTTTCATTACTTGACAGAATAAATTTTTATTTCAGTTTCTTGTCCATTCGTTTTTTATGTGTATTTCTTCTATCGGAAATAAAAGAATCAAATAAAATAAAATGTTTATTGTCCCACTAAGAGATAGATAAAAGATAAGTTTTATTAAATCTATAAATTTCCTCTATGTTACCAATGAACTTAAGTTTTTATGCATTTTAATTAAAAAAAAAAAAAAATGTATACTTAATGAGGTTACTCAGTGTGCTGTAGGTGAATTGTTTTGTGGATGTCATTATTCACTACGCACGTTTTAACAATATATTAAAGTATATTAATGCTAGATGGGGTTCATCTGTGGTGTTGTGGTTAGCATAGCCGACTACAGAAGTTCGCGCTTTCGTAGCAGTAAACTGAATAGCCTCCGAAAATAATTAAATATAACCCCAATCCTCTAACCTAATTAAAATTTACTTAATTTGTATAGCATTTAAAATTAATAAACATGATCTCTTACTAGCCAATTTTTATTTAAGCCTGGGCAACTGTCCCGTTCAAAGTCAACTTGAGAACTCCGCCAAGGACGGTCCCAAGCCCGTCTGAAAAAGGAGGAGGGAGAGGAGTAACACCTCTTTAAAAAACCCGGGTTCAGCTGGCTCCGGCTGATAGCCCCCGGTGAGGGCCCCTGCCTAGGGTCACAGGTGAAAACAGGCCAATGGTCTTGAGGGCGGAAGAGAATCGTGTATTCCAAC
The DNA here is from genome assembly GCA_911387785.2 of Aelia acuminata. Taxonomy (NCBI): domain Eukaryota; kingdom Metazoa; phylum Arthropoda; class Insecta; order Hemiptera; family Pentatomidae; genus Aelia; species Aelia acuminata. The sequence goes on along the minus strand of OU426984.1, from coordinate 21,991,652 downwards.
GGCCAAAAGAGCAGAAGAGCCAGACCCCCGCTGTCTTGTGGGTAGGAGAACGGACTCCAAAGACCAAAGGGAATAAACCCTGAACACAAAAAATAAGCCGAAGCCGGAGATGTGCGACCGAAAGGTGCAAATAGTCCTGGCAATGACCAGAAAACGGCACATCACGCTTTTAACTTCCTAAATATGGCTGAATTTGGACATGAGATGAATGATGGAGGTGCTTCACTTGTGGATTCCCACCGGGCAAGTAGAGCATCTGGCCCTACTCGGAGGGGCCACCTTAGAGCGACTGGTGGTGCCAAAAAAAAAAGATATCCTAAAACCACATTAAATGAGACCCATAACTCTGAAAAACCCCTTCACATTCTTCAATGGAATGCTGAAGGAATAATGAACAAAAAAATAGCCTTGATAAAGAGACTTTATGATGAAAAAATAGACATCGCTTGCATCCAGGAAACACATCTTAATAACAACCTGCGCTTTAGCATAAGAGGATACCAGGTGTTCCGCCGGGACAGAGAGGGGCGAAATAAAGGAGGTGTTATGATCTTGATAAAGAACTCACTCCCAGCAATAGAACTCCCCTTGGAACTGAACAACACAGCAGAAATAATGAGAGTTAGCCTAAAAATCGGAGAAGATAAGCTACTGCTGTACAACTATTACTGTCCCAACGACAAAGACCTCTCCCTCGACATAATGGACATCCCTGAACAAAGTTGTATTGTTGTCGGGGATTTTAATGCCCACTCACCTTCATGGGGGTATAAAACAATGGATGCTAGGGGGGATGAACTAGAGGTCTGGCAAGCAAATAATTTGTTACAGATATTGAATGAACCAAATGACCCACCTACCTTTTATTCCAGAACCTGGATGTCTACAACCTCTCCCGACCTAGTCTTCGCTACCAATGACTTAGCTGCAAATATGATTAGGACGGTAGACAAGCAACTAGGTGGTAGTGATCATCGTCCCATCATAATAACCGTTGATCTCCATCCCAATGTGCAAAAAGCAAGCACACTCCCCAGATGGAACTATAAAAAAGCCAACTGGGCCAAGTATAAAGTATTAACCGATAAATATGTGTCCCAAATAACACTATCTAAGAAAAAAATTAATAACTCGGCCCAAGCTTTTACAAAAGCACTAATGAAGGCTGCAAAAGAAAGTATACCAAGGGGAGCAAGGAGAAATTACAAACCCTATTGGACGGAGGAAATTGGACGGTTGGAGGAGGAACTGAGCAGGGCAAGGGTTCGTGCAGAGAACGACCCCTCTACTGAGAATAACATACGAATGAAGGATGCAGCAGCTAAACTAAAATTCGCTGTAGGAACATCCAAAAAAAGGACGTGGCGAGAAAAAACAGAAGAATTAAATATGGATAAAGAAGGAAAAAAACTGTGGAAACTATCCAGAGTTCTAGCAGAGGATGTAAACAAATATGATCCCATAACAATAGTCCATGAAGAACAACCCTATGGTGGTAAAACAGCAGCAAACCTCATAGTGGATCACATAAGTTGCCAGAGCAATACAGAAACAAAAAAGCAAAGGAGGAAGGTTATTCAAAAAAAGTTGAACCTACACATAAGGGATGCAAAGAAGAAGACACACGAACTGGATTCCCCATTTACAACGCTGGAACTTGAAGAAGCTTTATCCTCCCTCAAACCAAAAAGCTCGCCAGGTACTGACGGCATCACCAATGAGCTTTTGCTTAACATAGGGGATAAGGCAAAGAAAAGGCTCTTAAAACTCTTTAATAACAGTTGGAAAAGTGGAACATTTCCACAATGCTGGAAGGAAGCAGCCTTAATCCCTATAAAAAAAGCTGGAAAGCCGAAAGGGGATGTGAATAGCTATAGACCAATCAGCCTACTAAGCTGCTTTGGGAAACTTATGGAAAAGCTGGTAAACAACAGACTAATTTGGTATCTGGAATCGAAGAAAATGCTTATACCAGAACAAGCAGGTTTCAGAAAATACAGAAGCACAGAGGATCAAGTAGCTCACATTACCCAAGACATTGAGGATGGATTCCAAAAGGGGGAGCACACAATTGCAATATGGGTAGACCTTGAAAAAGCATTTGATAAAGTTTGGAAAGAAGGTCTACTATATAAAGTTGCAGAAAGCGGAATAGGAGGGCGGATGTTGATCTGGCTGAGGAACTATCTCCACAATAGAAAAGCCCGAGTGCACATAAACGGTCAGAGAAGTCGCTGCAGGGAATGTAAAAATGGAGTTCCACAGGGAGGTGTTCTGTCCCCTACCCTTTTTATCATCTTCATAAATGATATTATTCAGGACCTACCTGTCGGTGTAAAAGCCTCACTATATGCAGACGACATAGCTATGTGGAGCAGATCTAATTTAATTGGCTCTATAAGGTATCGGCTGCAAGAAGCACTGAATAATCTCCACAGATGGACTGAGGAATGGGGCATGAAGATGAACAAGCAAAAAACAACATTCACAGTTTTCAGTCTTTCTCCCAATATACCGCAGGAAATAAATCTCAGAGTGGGGGAAGACATACTAGCAAAAGATGATACCCCAACCTATCTTGGGATTAAATTAGACCCACGACTAACATGGAAGAGGCAGATTGAAAAATGTGCTGAAAAGGGTATAAAAAGGTCCTGCCTACTAAAAAAAATCACTGGCTCTAATTGGGGAGCAGACGAAAAAACGCTCAAAACTCTGTACACAGGTTATGTTAGACCAGTACTAGAATATGGTATTACAAGCTGGGGTACTGCTGCACCAACAAACCTTAAAAAAATTAACTGTGTACAAAATCACAGCCTTCGAATAATCACAGGCGCAATGAAGTCAACTCCTATCAACACAATGGAAACCATCACTGGTTTACAAAGCATAGAGGACAGGAGAGACTTAAAATATCTTAATTTAAATTCGAAGGCTACATGCATGACGGACCACCCTCTCAAAGAAAGAGCCAAGCAAGGTTATTCCTCGCGACTAAAGAGGCAAAGTCCTATCCACAGAACAAAGAGTCTGCTGACAGAATTGGGAATGAGAAATGTGGAAGCTGCATGTGTAGATTTAGCAAACGTTCTGCCCCCTTGGAGTAAAACATCACGCCCTGATATTGTCAGCATTATACCAGAAATAGACAACAAGGAGGATATGCTAATCCATGAGTTGAGAGCCACCAGCCTGAAACACATTAATACCCACTATCCAAGCTATGAATGGACAAGAATATATACGGATGGCTCAGCTACTGAAGCAATCAAGGATGGTGGTGCTGGGATATATATTGAATTTCCGGATGGCAGTACCACTGAAATGTCGATCCCTACAGGTCACATCTCAACTAATTATCGGGCTGAGCAAGAAGCTATAGTGGGCGCCGTGCGGATAATCCTTGCTCTACCAAACCAGCAGAACAAAAAAATAGTGATCCTGACGGATGCCGCATCAGTCCTGGGAGCTCTAAAATCAAATTGGGATAAAAAATGCTTTGAATTGGCATCTGAGCTAGAGAAGCTCAACCAAATCAGCAATAAATTGGTTCTGCAATGGATTCCCGCACACTGTGGTATCAGGGGTAATGAAAGAGCGGATGAATTGGCAAAGGCTGGAACACTTAAACAGCAAATAGATGCTTGTCTCTCATTGGACGAGGTAAAAACAATAAACAGAGCCCTGATAAGACAAAGATGGAACACCAGGCATCCTAAAAACAACCCCCAGGACCCCTACCACAAACTAAATAGAAATGAACAAGTTATGGTATTCAGACTTAGGACTAACCACAACAGACTGAATGCTCATCTCTACAAGAAGTTTAAAATAGGTAATAGTCCTATGTGTACCTGTGGTGGGGGTGAACAAACAGCTGAGCATGTGCTTCAAGACTGTGTCCTTTTCGATGAGGCTAGGAGGAGGATTTGGCCAGAACCGAGATCGATGGAAGCAAAGCTCTACGGGACCCTGGAGGACCTCAGGAGGACTGCCGACTTTCTTCACTTATTACCAAAGGAAGTGACCATTTGATGGGAAGAACGAGGAAGAAGAAGAAGAAGAAGAAGTCAACTTTTTGGTTGTCATTTCTTTCATTTTCACAATTGAGAGGTAGGGGAGAGCGGGGTTGGTTGGCAACAGTTTTCACTTTTTTGATTGTTGGGTCGTTCCTGTTAATATAATCCCAATGGGGCTGATACCACTGTAAACTCCAAGTATTAGAGTACTTCAAGTATTTTTTTCACAACATAATATTTAATACTAAGATCATAGAAAATTGAAAAATTCATCAATCCAGAGTATGCCAATAAACCCTCTATGTGGGGCAGGTTGGCCTAGAAGGTAGGGTTGTTTAGCCATCTCATTCAAGTACTAACTGACACATATTATTGTTATTAAAAGCTGCATTATAATGGTATAATAATTTTAAATCGGTTTTTAACAGCTTTTAAGGGAAAATAAAATGACAATAGAAGAAGATAGAAGTTTAGACTGTAGTCACTTTTTGCATAAGAAAAATTGCTCTCATCTTTCGCGCTGGAACTAAAGACAATTGGTAGTTTCACCTTTGATTATGTTTACCTTGCTTTTGTGAATTGCTACTGAGCCAAAAAAAAAATTTGAAGAGAGCCAACTAACCCCACACGAGAGATCATATGAAAGATGACTGCCGGGACAGGGGAGAACAATCAAACAAGAACCAGGTCAGTCGAAAGGTTAGGTTTTTCAAAGGAGTTTGGGGCTATGTGAACGGAATCGGAGTCAAACATTTTTCCATGCCTTTAAACCAACATTACTGAAAATATAAAAATTTACTTACATGTTGTAAAATCAATCAATGAAGCACACTCTTATCTACACTGTTAGCATCGGATTGAAAACTCTGGACAAGACTCCCGAGGTCGAGCGGGTCACATGGTACAATGGTGGGGCCTTCACAACAAGTGTGACGGGAATTATAAGCCAATGGCCAACCTACCCCCTATGCCAACCAACCCCGCTCTTCCCTACTGGTATAAAAAGCTGTTTATTTCATGATTTCAACGATATCCGTCAATCTCATTCGACAGATAACAGTAAAAAGTTTTCGAAGCATTCTCACAAACATTAAAAATAGGAGTTACCTGTGGTATAATGCCTAGTATAGCAGCCTATGACACTAAAGGGAGTAAAAATCCTTGGCTATGCCGTCCTTCGTACTGAGCGTAAAACTGTTATCGCTGGCCTGTACGATGTGAGGTACTCGTTAAAGATCCCAATCCTACTTATACCTGGATAGGCAAAATTAAGGACTCACCCTGTAACATCATCCGATTAGCCTTAGTGGCGTAAAGGGAGGTTTAACAAACAAAATTTTTGAATGAAAATTTGGAGTGTGTGTTCAAGAATCTTATGGGAATGCAACAATGACCCTTATTTGCGAATCGCCATATCTTAATTATAACTACATGGAAAAAAAAAATTAGTACTCCCACTGTATTACAGCGTAAAGTGTCTTTTAGTAAAAAGAAAATGTTGTTTTTTAATTCGGGAAAACAAGCATACAACATATTTTTTTTTTAAATCTATATTTTGAGATATAAATAATATAGGTATTTGAATTGTAATCACACTTACATTTTCTGTAAGATATGAAGATTATATTATATTAAAGTATAAAACGTACATTAAGCGATGTTAACAGTTTTTAGAGAGCTTGAAAATACACAAGATCTCCTAAAACGTCGCAATAAAATGGAATAAATGAAGAAGTAAACGTTTAAAAGAATTTGGAGTGCTTTTTTTCCTGAAATAAAAATCAAGTAACATTAATTAAGAACCATCCAAAGAAGCATAATGAGATAAAAAAAAGAAGAAAAATAGTACTGTCTGTTATTAACACCTCGTGTTCACACTAAAGTTTGTTCCAACTCGACACTCGGGCGTTGAAACAACTTGTTGTAACGGACAAAATTTTATTTTATTTTCACAATACAATTTCATATGGTTTGTTAGTACAATACAAATAAAAATTACGGTAGATTCTCAAATTAGGATTATTATTAAAAGTATATGATGTATGATGCTATTGATAAGGTTCTTGAATGACACGTCACTTTATGCAACTAAGGTTAATCGATGCTACGGTGTGAATCTTAAATTTTGCCTATCCAGTTATAATTAAGGTAGGGATCTTTAAAGAGTACTGACTCAGGTCCTCCATTTTACATCTTATGTCATAGCCAAGGATTTTTCACTCCCTTTAAAAAATAAACCCGCGACCTTTAGTATTGTAGACTGCTATGCTAACCACTACACCACAGGTGATCCCACATAACTGGTAAAATGAAGGTTATAAAAAAAGCTAAGGACTTAACGGATTATAAATTCAATAAATATGTTTGGTAGTGAAGTTGAATGTAATAATTACTGTGTCCATCCCAAATCATGCTTTTAGCATTTTAAAAGTTTCCTATACATTCAATACAAATCTCTCCAGTAATTACACCATTAAAGCAATTAATTAATTTTTTATTATCCACTACTTTACCTCAATAATCGACCTATCCAGTCTACTTTAAGAAATCTAGGTGGTATCTATGATCTGCACCTCTCCTGGAACAATCGTATGTATATCCCAGATCGCTAGGAATTCCATAATCTATACTGAATCAACTCCGAAGATTCCATGACTCTGTTCCTCTCATCGTATCCTCCCTTGTTTCTCCCAGTTGTGTTCTGAAGGCTATACAATAGGCAAGAGATGGGACTAAAAATCTAGACAGGTCTAGATCGCTCGAGTATGGGACCAGGAATTTTCGAGATGTTCCCAACACTATAAGTGAGCAAGCGATAGGTGAAAAGAGTCCACAGTTATATTTGAGTGACTGTTCTGTCACTGTTAAATACACTTAACTGTTCCATTTCAAGTGATGTTATTTGAGTTCTCACTGTGTTTAAAATTTTTGTAATTTTAGGTAAATTAAATTATTCAAACCCTGTGTTTCACCAAATTACATTATTATTTTAATATGTTATGATAATAATATATACGATAATATTTGTAACTAAATTAGTTACAAGGGTACAAACAGTAACCCGCAGTGACTCAGAAGGAATCAAATATAATCAATCATTCCGACGACTGTTACTGCTCCTGGCAATTGTATATTTTTTTTTAATGTATCAGAAGTAATCATCTGTTTTTATTCCATGTCAAAATACTGTTATTTTTAAAAGAGGTGAATCCATTTTATTAAGGATACTCCATTTGAACAGCGGAACGAGTGTTTTTTTGAGGTCTCAGTTACTTTTGAGTTACTGTTCTGGATTTGGATTCTACTGGCACGAATGCAATCTTGGCACGCTCACGATCGAGGCAGATCCTGAGTTTGTAGAGTTTGAAGAGAGCTCTTTGAAGGCTGCCATTTAGTTGACCTGACTGACGAAATGGATGCAAACGTGACAACATTGCCTTGTGATGTGAATGGTTCAAATGACATGTTGACCGACCTGCCTGTTGAATTAGATGGCGCGAATGATTACAAATTTGCTCAACAAGTTGATAAAAATCGAATTTATTTTCATTTTTTTTTTTTTATCATACTCGGGCTTTTCGACCACCTGGGTCATTTTCGCCCTGCAAATACAGAATTTACAATATTAAAATAAAAATAAAAATAAAAATACAATTACAATTTAGAAAAATCAGTTATATTTTCTAAAATATATTGTTCTGTTTAAGGAACAGTATTAAGTTTCTTAGAGATGTTTGTTCCATTTGGAGGTTTTTTTCCAAGTTTTCTTTTAAAAGATGTTTTCGGGAAGTCTCGTACGCGTAACATTCCGTTAGTATGTGGACACTGTGAGTGGAACCCCGCAGGCAGTACATTGAGGAGGAGATTGCTTGCACATCAGGTGCTCGTAGCCTGTTGAGTACAGTTTCTTCTTTTCTGGTCATGAGGATACTTTGGTTCTTACGGCAAACATACGGTCCTACGATTCTTAACTTGTCTGTTGTTTCATTCCATATGCCTTGCCAAGCCAGCCATGATTTTTTTTTAATTAAACATACGACGATTTCATTTCTAATGATGGTAAATGGTTTATGTGACCGAAGTGGTTGGGCATGCGGTCCAATAAAACAATACTATATTTAATAATATATTTGTCCACAATATATATTAATTTAGAGGTATGAAATAGTCAACTTTTTACTTTCAATTACCTATATATGAAATATATAGTAAGTGGAAGTATTGCGATCGTGAAAAATTTCGACTTCCGGTTTTCAACGGAAATACACGTTTTGGGACCCCCTGGGTCGAAATAACCAAGTCCCGCGAAATGGTCTGTGTGTGTGAACAGACTAGCTAAAAAACTATAAACCGTGGGAAGCTGAAATTGGGTATTTAGTGTAGGTATATGCCCGCGATGTGACAGCAAAAATTTCATCAAAATTGCTCAAAGGGAGGGGGTACTTTATTTAATAACTTCTTACGTTTTTTTCGATTTTCTCGAAAATGGCTCTAACGATTTTGATTAGACTGAGTATATGATCTATTTATATGTCCGAGATATGACTGTAAAAATTTCATCAAAATTGTTTAACCGGAGGGGGGACTTTACTTAACAAATTTTGTATCATTTTCACGTGTTTTTTACTTACTAAAAAACGGCTTAAACGATTTTGATCAAACTGGGTATATGATGTATGTATATGCCCCAGATACGACTGTAAAAATTTCATCAAAATTGATTAACCGGAGGGGGGACTTTACTTAATAAATTTTGTACCAATTTCACGTGTACATATTTTTTATTTACTCAAAAACGGCTTTAACGATTTTGAAGAAACTGGGTATTTGATGTCTGTATATATCAAATATGTAAAAGCCAACATTTCATCAAAATTGGTCTAACTGAGGGGGCACTTTATTTCTTGACTTTTTTCCAATTTTTACTTTTTTTTCGATTATCTCAAAAACGGCTTTAACGATTTTTATTAAATTCGTATGTTTAATGAAAATTAGATTTTCTTTAATATCAGGTAAGCTTTATCATTATTAAAGTGTTCTGAGGGGGCTTTTTTGGGGGGGAGTGGGCCTTTTTTGTTTGTTTGTTTCTTTCTTATAAAGTACCTTTGTTTTTGTTTACATGGAGAAATTAACTGTCTCTCCTAACGCCTAAAAATAAGAAATGGCTAAATATGAGATGTGATAAAAATAAAGAAAACATAAAGAGGAAAATAAAAGAAAAATATTCAGTCAACTTATAAAACTCGTTGAGCCCAAGCATGCGGAGTACTCCTTTAATGACAGACCATTGTTCATAATTAAAGCCGTTAACAAAACGCTTTATTTCTAATCTAAGTAAGTTGGTAAGTGAAAGTTGTGTGTTGCGAGCACGCACCAGATTTTTTTCTTTCCAATAGATTAATAAATTCACGATTTTCAGTTTGATCTTTTTTTTATTTAGGAAAGCCGACGTTTCGATACCTACATGTGGATCTTTATCAGGGCTTCTGAGTCCAGAGTAAGACAGAGACCCCATGTATTACTGTCTCTGTATTACTCTGGACTCAGAAGCTCTGATGAAGATCCACATGTAGGGGTCGAAACGTTGGCTTTCCTAAACAAAAAAAGATCAAACTAAAAATCATGATAATTTATCACCCTATAAATATATGTTAATACGCATGTAATGTTGTTTTATTAGAACGCATCCCCAGCTATTTCTATCACATTCTTAGACTTATTTTAATTTTATTTCGATAATAGTCCATGTCATTTCTGAACAGCTTCCCTAGATATATCATTTATTTCAATACGAATAAAATGTTGACTAAGTATAAATAAATTGCGTCAGTATACTCGTACTTCTAACTTTCCTTATGTGAATTCCCAGTTTTCTTTTTGATGAGCTAGCGTTGGTTGGTAAATTTAGAGCATGTATGCGTTTTGTTTATTAAAAAAAGTTGGCTGAAAGTGTAACGAGATGAGACTTTGGAGTAGAGGCGGCAACTTGATAAGTTGACCCAACTTAATTATGGTTAGTAATTAAAAGTTACAGGAAGGTGAAGTTGGATTGTAGTTTGCTGACACTCCTGGCCTCAGCAGTTCGTCTCGTCAAGCCTTCCCGGCAACACGCTCTTTAACAAGAAATTCGTGAATATTTAACTACTTATAAATTATTATTGCGCTATAAACAAACAAATATATATATATTTATTTTATTTTTATTTATTTCCTTCTTATAGTAGCCCTGTAAGAAGGGAGTTTATTTTCAACAAGTGCCATACATACATGTACATTACTTGCGCTTTAAATTGTAAAATACAAATATTGTAATGAAATTTCAGATAACAAAGGGGTCACCTGTGGTGTGGTGGTTAGCATAGAAACTTACAATACTAAATGTCGCGGGTTCGTGTAGCGAGGTGGCCATAGGATTATTGAATGGGAGTAAAAAATACTTGTCTATGCCGTCCCTCGGATAGGACACACACATAGGACTGTAGCATCGTCCGATTATCCTTAGAGGCATAAAGTGACGTTAAGACAAACAAACAATCAAGAATAACTAAACAATAGTATACAAAAACTACAAAATATGTAAAGTTACAAAATATAACGTTACAAAATATATAAAGTTATAGAATATACAACCTACAAAATAACGTTGAAAAAAAAAACAGGATAATATCTTACAAAATAACATTTAAAAAGAGGAAAATTACTCATACAATAACGTTGAAAAAACCGGATATATCTTAAAATAACATTAAAAAAGAGGAAAATTACTAACTATTGAAAGACAGGATGATAAAATATAAATCTTAAAATAGCATTCTGAGCTATCTTTCATCGCAGTTAAAGCTTATCGATAATAAGAATTTATGTTTCCCATTTTCTCATACATTTCTTATGCGAATAATTTTAATGCTAAATTATGTTTACGATTTAATTTCTCTTCCTCGACAGGCCAATTCTTGTTCTTCTGTGTTACTTCGTCTCTTAGTAATTGTCATTGATATATATATATATATATATATATATATATATATATATATATATATATATATATGTAAATAAAGAATAATCACTTTGATGATACCACACAAAATTCGATTTTTTTTTTTTTTAATTTTACCCATTTCGTCCCAATAGTAAAAATATCACTTTTTGGCGTCTCCTTTATATGTCAAAAATGAATTTTAAAAATTATTGCTCTATTTTTCGAAAACTTTCGAGAAAAAAAAATACTAGCCCACTTTTTTATTTATTATAGTTTCAAAGGTTATTGTAATAAATAAATAAAAAATATTGTGATAAATAATCTAGTCTTTTTTTTTTAATTTTACATTTCTGAAATGTGCGCATTTCAAGTTTTCAAGATTTAAAAATCGTAACAATTTAAACTGTTATCTTTTTAACAATTTAAACCATCTTTGACATTCAAGAAATATTAAGAACCTAATAAAATAATTTAAAAAAGAAATAAAAAAAATCTCATTAAAACATTCTGAAAAAATACTAATATATTACAATAATATCGGGTCAATCCATTTAAATGGACCAGAAAAAAATAATTTGTTAGCTCGACCATTTAAAAAAAGAAGTTATAATTTTACCACTAATTACCTATGGGATCATTAATTACATGGAGCATCACGTTGCGAATGAAGGGTTAAAGTTTTTATTTGTTACATCTCATATTTGACTATAGTAAGTATTAATGATCCATTTTATTATTTAGCATATAAATATCCATCCATATTTAGCACTTATTTGATTATTTCAGCAGGGGCGAGATTAAATATAAATAAAAGGAAAAGGAACTAGTAAAGTATATAATTGGATTGTGGTTTAGTTCAATAACAATAGACAGCAATATTAATTAAATTCAGAATATAACACATGATGATATGAGATATCATATCAGGAGGTTCTGAAACACAAACATAAAACTTAAAAAAAATATGAATGAGATAGATAACGTTAATTTACAAGTTTATAATAATAATTTACATTTTTTTTATTATAATTCACAATTTCTATTTATTGCAGTGCTAATAGGTGCGCAATGATTCTGGTTAACCTGTCTTTTGCTAAAACAATTAGATTCAATCATTTCCCCCTAATTATGGAAAGTAAATGAATTCTTGTGTCTAAATCAACATACACCGCCATCTATTGGAAATTTATAGAACTTACAAATAATCACACTCATTTGTAGCATATTAAGCACTTAATTTGCTATAAAAGGAATATTGAGGCCAATAAACGAGATAAAGAAAAAATGATAATTTAAATTTCAAATTTATTGGAATATGAATAACCGTGTCAAGAAATTTACTAACAGATTTCAAACTCTAAGATATGGGATTTTATAGACTGTTTTCCAGCTGAACAGAGCCGAGAAAGAATATATTTTCTCTGGAGGTTTACGAGCCAATTTGAAGTTGCTAACAGAATTAAGCCTTTGTTAGTAAGAAAAGCACTTGATCCCTTAACGTGCTCTTAACGTCTTATCTATATAAAAAATTCGTGTTTGATATAGTCTCATATGTTTTTTGAGGAGCCGAATCTAATGAAATCAATATCAGCGAAATCAGAGCATCAGATCAAGTTAAAAATTGACGTGAAATAAAAAATTTGAATAGATTTTTTTTTAACATTTGTATCAAAACACGATGTATACGCTAAATAGGTTGCTAAGTGAAACTTGTGTGTTGCGCACCTAATTTTTTAATTTATGAAGTGCAGGAAAAGTTTTGTCTTTTCCAAAAGGAAAACCTTTTGTCTTCTGTCGGAACGAACTAGCGGTCGGAACAAACCGTCAAAGCACGTGTATGTGACTAGATTTTTCCCAATCCATGCAGGCACGCCGCACAGCGGTCCAAAAAAGCTGAAAATGGGAAAAAACAAATATCTATTAAAATTACTTTCCTAGCGGTTAGGAACCACCCGTGTATTGATTTTTTGAGGTGCAATCAAAATCAGTGCAATGGGACCACCAGATCAAGTCCAAATTTGAGAACAAAAAGTAAAAAATTCGTGTTTGATATAGTCTCATATGTTTTTTGAGGAGCCGAATCTAATGAAATCAATATCAGCGAAATCAGAGCATCAGATCAAGTTAAAAATTGACGTGAAATAAAAAATTTGAATAGATTTTTTTTTAACATTTGTATCAAAACACGATGTATACGCTAAATAGGTTGCTAAGTGAAACTTGTGTGTTGCGCACCTAATTTTTTAATTTATGAAGTGCAGGAAAAGTTTTGTCTTTTCCAAAAGGAAAACCTTTTGTCTTCTGTCGGAACGAACTAGCGGTCGGAACAAACCGTCAAAGCACGTGTATGTGACTAGATTTTTCCCAATCCATGCAGGCATGCCGCACAGCGGTCCAAAAAAGCTGAAAATGGGAAAAAACAAATATCTATTAAAATTACTTTCCTAGCGGTTAGGAACCACCCGTGTATTGATTTTTTGAGGTGCAATCAAAATCAGTGCAATGGGACCACCAGATCAAGTCCAAATTTGAGAACAAAAAGTAAAAAATTCGTGTTTGATATAGTCTCATATGTTTTTTGAGCAGCCGAATCTAATGAAATCAATATCAGCGAAATCAGAGCATCAGATCAAGTTAAAAATTGACGTGAAATAAAAAATTTGAATAGATTTTTTTTTAACATTTGTATCAAAACACGATGTATACGCTAAATAGGTTGCTAAGTGAAACTTGTGTGTTGCGCACCTAATTTTTTAATTTATGAAGTGCAGGAAAAGTTTTGTCTTTTCCAAAAGGAAAACCTTTTGTCTTCTGTCGGAACGAACTAGCGGTCGGAACAAACCGTCAAAGCACGTGTATGTGACTAGATTTTTCCCAATCCATGCAGGCACGCCGCACAGCGGTCCAAAAAAGCTGAAAATGGGAAAAAACAAATATCTATTAAAATTACTTTCCTAGCGGTTAGGAACCACCCGTGTATTGATTTTTTGAGGTGCAATCAAAATCAGTGCAATGGGATCACCAGATCAAGTCCAAATTTGAGAAAAAAAGTAAAAAATTCGTGTTTGATATAGTCTCGTGTTTACGTGTTTTATTTAATTTTAATTCTAAGCCAGTCCCCCTACCTTAGAGACCTATAGGAGGATTTTTCTTAACTAATAGTTCCTCCCCAAGGTCACCCGCCTTCGCCACTCGAACCGTAGCTGAAGGTTTAAATCCTTATAAATCCCAAAGTTGGCCGAAGTTGTCGCTGAAAATTTTACCACAGTTCGTCTACTACCTACAGTTACATATTAAACCATTGTGACTGTAACGCAAACTATTTATAAACCAACAAAGTCAAAAAATTATACTTATTTCAGCAACGATTTCGAAAATTAATTTCTTCTCTAACTATTGATATTATTTAAAAATCTTTAGTCCATAACAGTGCACATATAGATGACACAATCCTGATGGATTGGGGAATATTTTATTGTTAATCTTATACAGAGTAGAAATTTTTTTTTATGTTGGTAGAAAAGTACGTTTTTTTCAATCATTAAAAAGTTCAATTTTACTGGTGCACACACATTTTAATTTGAACTAGTTAAAAAAATATATACTTTCGATTGTTCTACAAGTATCTAAGTATTCGAAAACCAAGAAAAAATAAGGTTTGGGCTACTTTCATTTATAAGGTTTTTTCCCAGGTTGGACGACTGTGCGCCGGACCTTTTACGACTATATATAAGGAGCGAGAGATTGTAACACTTAGGGCCGTATTTATGAACGATCCTAAGGAACGCGTTACTAAAGGATTCCTTAAAATGCACACAATCAATCAATCGATTGATAAGAGTACTTCACCGCTAGGTGTAACCTCCCTTAACCTGACATGAGTGTTTACTTCACTCTTGTTTACTGTGTTGTTTCGAGTATTTTAAGTAGTTAATGTGGCAATTACAGCTCTAGAACTATTAGAACATGATAATTGGAGTAGAAATCACTCAAAGTTGAATAGTGTGCAAACATTGTTAGTGTAAAAGAACAAGCAAATGTATACAATGTTTCATCTAACCGATTTCAAAACAACTTAATGGATGCTTCAGGATAACAATCAAAAATATCTTTATTATAAGATGAAGATGAGAGTGGAAAAGTGTGATAAAACAATGTTAGGTAGTGTTAGTCTCAAACTTTATTTCTCAAACTTTGAGAACAAACTTTGAGGTTAGCTTGGGGGATGAGACACTGCAATATTCTTCTAATTGAGAATTTTGTGATATACTATTGTAGTACGTGGGTCAGACCCCCCTACCGTGCACCCCCCCCCCCCCCCACATCCCTATAAATTGCACATCGTTGTGTTCCTTGTGATAAAAGATTAAGAAAAAGCCAATGTTCCCAGAAAAAAAAGTGGCCGCACTTACCCAAAATGGCGTTCAAACATGACGGAATGACGAATTTGATTTTAGTTAGTTTTTTTATTACTGACATTCACCCTTATGCTTAATTTCGCCATAACTGGCCTTTTATTAAAGCTAGATAGTTCTAGATTCAGAATAAATAAACAAACGTTCTAAAATAATTAGTCTTGACAATATAAAATACCTTTAAAGTCAATTTTTTCAAGTCACTCGCGTAAAAGGTAAACTTTCAAGTTAATTTGTGATTAAACGGCCATCGTTAACGAAATACGCCCTAAAATAAAACATCTGCAGCAATTATTCTTCTTTAAAAATCAGTGGTCAAAATTCAAAATATATCAACTAGTTTTATAAAAAACGGACCTTAGCGGCGAAAAGGCGCCAGTGACTCGGGCGCCTCCAGTCCTCTACCACATCGTTCAGTTCTCATACACGATATAATTACAGCGGTTTTAGGATATTATTTCGAATGGATAATCGAGCCTATGTAACTGCAAGTTGTTAATTGACAGAAATAATTAATATAACAATTTTTTTTTTCTTTTTTTTTGTATATATATAAATATGATAAATAAAGGATATAAGTATGATAAATAATAATCAATTAGTCGCAGATTGCACATTATCTAAACCTCACTTATATTGACATGAACTGGTTATCTTGAAATGAAATAATAATGTTCTCATAGTAGTAGTTGGGTTAGAGACACTGGCTTCTGATAATTCGTGAAATTTGAAATAAATGCATTTTTGCAAAGTATTGATTATTTACAGTTTTAAAAACATTAAAAAAAAAAAGATAAAAAAAAGTTCTGTTTGTTGGTAGATATGCAGAAATTATTCATAATACAATTTAGGAAGTATATACCTAACACGATTTAATAGCTTACTACAATTAATGAATTAACAGTTACACTATATTTATATATATATATATATATATATATATATATATATATATATATATTATGATTAATTTAAAATTAAACCACTACTGGAAAGGAAAACCAATTAAAACATGTAAGTATTCATGCATCTAATGGTCTATAATCTACGAAGTTGTGGCCTTTTTCGGTTTCTGGCATATAACTACGCACCAAAAAGTTTGCTTTCTCTTTTTTTCCAAAAAAGGGTATACTAATAAAAATAAAATGAAATATTTTAAGTTGAAAACGGATTAGTTATTTAGCCAAATTCGAACATCAAAGATCGGCAATTTTTACCATTTTGGTGGAAACTCATGTTCCAACGCCTATAACTCGACAATATGTACTCTAAATGAAAAATGTCTAAGATAAAAGATTTAGGAAATTAAATTTAGTATATAATAAGCTTATTTATTTTAAAATTAACTTATTCCTGCGTAGAGATACAAATGAAAACGTGAAAGTATTCGTAGCGCTTACTTCCTTCTTTTAACTACATCTTCATTCCTATATATTACTACACCTCAAAAAGTTTACTTTCTCTTTTTTATCGAAAAAAGGGTATACTGATACAAATAAAATGAAATATTTGAAGTTGAAATCGGATTAGTTGTTTAGCCAAATTCGAACATCAATGATCGGTAATTTTTATCATTTTGGTAAAAACTCATGTTCCAACGCCTATAACTCCTCAATATGTACTCTAAATGAAAAATGTTACAGATAGAAGTTTTAGACCATTAAATTTAGCATTAAATAAGCCCATTTATTCTTAAATTAACTTATTACTAAGTAGAGATACAAATGAAAACGTGAAAGTATTCATTCGCAGCGCTTAATTCCTTCTTTTTGTGAAGCCTAAGGGGATATGATAAAATATTCAGAGAACTAACTATTTAGGTGGGCTTATTTTATGCTAAATTTAATGGTCTAAAACTTTTATCTGTAACATTTTTCATTTAGAGTACATATTGAGGAGTTATAGGCGTTGGAACATGAGTTTTTACCAAAATGATAAAAATTACCGAAAAAAATCATTGATGTTCGAATTTGGCTAAACAACTAATCTGATTTCAACTTCAAATATTTCATTTTATTTGACCTCCCCTGCCTCGCCCCTTGGGCTATACGGGGTTTCCCGGGCCAGGGGAGAGGGTGGGGGATTGATGCCGAGTATAATTAAATATCCCCTGGCTCCGGGTTTTGAACTTGCTATCTTTTGGTTCTCAATCATATGTTGCCATGGGCAACGCGTATTTTCTGATGCGTTTGCCCACTTGGCCATCCCGCCACCCCAAGTGGCTCAAGTTGCATCAAATGGTGGTAGTAGGTATTGTACTTTGTTTGTGTATGAGACTCAGTTGCAAAAACCTATTTTTCGACCTTTGCAGCCCCCTTCCCCCAATCGGATCACTAATAACATCCCATAAACATTTTTCCGTTTTGGCCATGAAGAAGCACGTATTTGACCAAAAACTATTCTTTTCATTTTTAAACTAGATTATAGCCGCTGTCATTTGAGAGCAAAACTGAATCAGTAGACTAAATAACTTCTGAGATACAGCTTTACATATGCATTCAATAGGCCGTCATTTATTAGTGTAAAGATTTACTACATTATTTATTATTTAGACATGATAATATGAATTTGAATTATTATCAGCCCGTTCTTTCAAGATTATTTCAACTTTTAGGGCTATTCTACTAGTAAGGGTATGGTCTAACATCCCGCGGGGACCAGCCGTACTAGGAAGTTGGGGCCGGGATTCGATCCTATAACCTAACTAGAACACCTGTCTTACCACTCTACTATACCAAGCCAACGTATTTTATGAATAATGAGCTAAATTACTGTTATTTTATAAGCTCTCATTGATATTATTGCTAAACTAGACACATTACATACGTAAATAATTTTCGGTTTCGGTTTCGGTTTCTGCTAAAATTCTGGTTTCGGTCAGACACTACTAGAAATGAATAAATGTAAGATTATTAGTAATTAATTATGTATGGTGCGTTTAATTTCATGGCATTTTAAATATCTCAGTAAGCAAGGCCACAATCAACTGGTCAATTAATCATTATTTTTTATTAATTATAAGTAAAAACATATTAACAACCTCAATTTCATGCAAACTATGTGAACCTTTCTTAAAAATAATACCCCTTTCATCTTCAAAAATACGGAAAATTCTCCTTCAAAAATGTATAATGAATGTTATTAATGATATTAACATCGATAAAGTTTTATTTAAATAAAGCATTAGGTAATCATCTAAACAACTGCGAAAAGTTCTCTTTTTTTTTTTTCCTTTTCACTGAACCTGAACGAGGCCATTTCCCTCATATCTGACTGCCAGGTC
This sequence comes from Aelia acuminata, assembly GCA_911387785.2. Taxonomy (NCBI): domain Eukaryota; kingdom Metazoa; phylum Arthropoda; class Insecta; order Hemiptera; family Pentatomidae; genus Aelia; species Aelia acuminata. The sequence goes on along the minus strand of OU426984.1, from coordinate 21,972,953 downwards.
CAAGAATCAAGGCTAGCTTTCCTGGCCTATTGTATCAGCGATTGCCAAATTATAAAACAACGACAAAAAATTTGTTTTATGCAATTGCAAATATTTTCTGTAATATTGAATATACCAATTCAACATCTAACAGTAACATTCTTGTAAATCATCATTCATGAAAAATATAAACTAATGAATTGTGAGACACTGTCCCTCTCAAGTCATACCAAACAGAATAGGTTCGTAACCCTTGTTAGAAAAATAAAAATCTGGTACGTGCGCGCAACACACAACTTTCACTTACCAACTTACTTAGATTAGAAATTATTGCGTTTTTTTAATTGCCACTTCTTAAATGAACAGAACGGCTTTAATTATGAACAAGGCCTGTCATTAAAGGCGTACTCCGCATGAGTGGGCTCAACGAGTTTTATGAGTTGACTGAATATATTTCTTTTTTTCTCCTCTTAATGTTTTCTTTATTTTTATCACATCTCATATTTAGCCATTTCTTATTTTTAGGCGTAACGAGAGACAGTTAATTTCTCCATATAAACAAAAACAAAGGGACTTTATAGGAAACAAAAAAACAAACAAATAGGCCCCTACCCTCCAAAAAAAGCCCCCTCAGAATATTTTAATAATGATAAGCTTGCCTGATATTAAAGAACACCTCATTTTCATTAAACATGACGAATTTGATAAAAATCTTTAAAGCCGTTTTGAGGTCATCCAAAAAAAAGGTAAAAATTGGAAAAAATTAAGAAATAAAGTGCCCCCTCCGTTTGATAAATTTTGATGCAATGTTGGCTATCACATCTTTGGCATATACATACATCAAATACCAAGTTTGATCAAAATCGTTAAAACCGTTTTTGAGTAAATAAAAAAACACGTGAAAATGATACAAAATTTATTAAGTAAAGTTCCTCCTCCGGTTGATCAATTTATATGAACTTTTTACAGTCATATCTAGAGCATATAAATAGATCAAATACTAAGTTTAATCAAAATTGTTAGAGCCGTTTTTGAGAAAATCGAAAAAACTTAAAAAGTTATTAAATAAAGTACCCTATCCCTTTGAGCAATTTTGATGAAACTTTTGCTGTCACATCGTGGGCATATACATACACTAAATACCCAATTTCATGTTCGCACGGTTTATAGTTTTTGAGCTAGTCTGTTCACACACACACACACACACACACACACACACACACACACACACACACACACACACACACACACACACACACACACACACACACACACACACACACACACACACACAAGACCATTTTGCGGGACTTGGTTATTTGGACTCAGGGGACCCCAAAACGTGTATTTCCGTTGAAAACCGGACGTCGACATTTTTCACGATCGCAATACTTCCACTTACTATATATTTCATATATAGGTAAGTGAAAGTAAAAATATACTTATTCTCTATATAAAAGATAGCATAAAGTATAACCTACCTAATCTTATATGTGAGGTGTATACTTTATATAGCATAAAGTATAAACCTCACTAATCTCTTATACCACAGCGCCTGTGACATATATAAAGAAAAACATCAAAAGTGACTCACAAACTAATTGGAACGAAGAACGGCAAAAATCTATTAAAGGACGACCTTTACACAAATATATCCCGAAAACTACACAATAAAATCATGAAAAATCATAAAGCACACATTACACATTACTGACAACAGGGACAAACAAAACATTATTTGAACCGGTTCCACCTCTGTAATACAAACACTTGTGACTGTAACGGACAAACTCCACAAACTTTCAAACGTATCTTATACGACTATCACTTGCAATAACATAACAGAGAACATATAATAAGAACAATCCTGATGAAGGGGGACACATGGCCTACTCCAGAAAACAAATTATATGAAAAATATAAATTGGAACTATTAAAATTTTCAAAATTAATTAAGATAATACAGATTGTTTACTGTTACTGTGGAAAAAAATATTAACATCTGTGCTGGCAGGCCTAAGGGCATGGAAATCTGTAAAATTTAGAAATACACGACCCTCTCATAAGGTTACTATGGGAGGAAAAAAAAAATACTATATTTGTAATTAGTGAATTACTCCATCATTTTCCAGCTACCTCAATTTTTTCTTTTATTGAGTCTTGCATTTCCTACCTCGTCCAGCACGTCGCTCTTTCGCTATAGTCCATGAAAAGCTATTTATGGGCAATCTGGAATGATCTAAAACTATCGATAGTACACATAGGTTTAACCTATCGATCGTTGTAGGAACTATCGAAACCTCGAAATTCCCTTCCTCCATCCATCCCTGATTAATTGATAAGTCGATTCGAGTCTTTAGCGAAAGTTAGCCTAGATCAGTCCTGGTTCAATCGACTACTTAAAGGCCAACCCACTCCGTATATATCAGGCCTGTAGAAGTACAGAATTTTACTTCCTATCCCTGGGACAGCATAGACAAGGAATTTTTACTCCTAATTACTAATAAAAAATCCTAGGGCCACCTCAGGACGCGAACCCGCTACCATAAGTATAGTAAGTTTCTATGCTAACCATTCAGAGTTGGGCGTATTCGTATTCGCGAATAAGAATACGAATATCACCCGAAGCACCCCCAACCTGCGAATACGAATACGAATATTCGTATTCGCATATAGGAATACGAATTTATTTGTATTCGCAAATGTAAATACGAATATTCGAATATTCGCAGGGAAAATCAGCGAATATTCGATTATTTGCAGGGAAAAGCTGCGAATATTCGATTATTCGCAGAGAAAATCTGCGAATAATCGTAGACTAGCAGCTGAAATATACAAATATGTTCATATTTACTTGATAAAAATACAGATACACCATATTCGCTACAAAAATATGGGAATTACTTATTTTTGCAGGAATAAATATTAAAACAGCTATATTCTCAACTAATTAAGGTATTACATGACTAAACATTATAATTTTTGTATTAAATTTTACGTTAATATTAAAGTAATTATTTAATTGTTATTTATTTATTACTTCCACTTTCCTACCTACGAAATATATAGAAAGGGAAAGTGTTGTAATCGTGAAAAATTTCCGGTTTTCAACGGTACACTACGTTTTAGGGTCTCGTGAGTCCAAATAACTAAGTCCCGCGAAATGGTCTGTGTGTGTGTGTGTGTGTGTGTGTGTGTGTGTGTGTGAGAGAGAGAGAGAGAGAGTGTGTATGTGGCAGGACTAGCTCAAAAACTATTTATCGTACAAAACTGAAATAGGTATTTGAGGTATATGGGTGCCCGCGATGTGACAGCCAAGATTTCTTCAAAATCTAGTAAGCATAGTGAGCACTTTATCCGAGCGTCTATTTTTCTATTTATGATTTTTCAAAAACGGTTTTAACGATTTCGATTAAACTTTTTAAGTTTAATTGTAATGAAGCATTCTTTAATTTTAACGAAATCAATTAGGTCTGATAGGGCTTTTATTATTGTTAAAGGAAAAAATCTTCCTTTAACGTAATTTTTTTTATTTCTAATTTCGAGTAAATAATTGTCCCTTGTCATCCTTATTTACAAAAAATTGCTTAATATAAAATACGAAAGAATTTTTTTGTTAATTGCTACTTCTCAAATGAACAGAACGGCTTTAATTATGAACAATGGTCTGTCATTAAAGGCGTGTTTCTTTATTTTTATCATATCTCATATTTAGCCATTTCTTATTTTTAGGCGTAACTAGAGACAGTTAATTTCTCCATATAAACAAAAACAAAGGTACTTTATAGGAAACCAAAAAAACAAACAAACAAAAAAGGCCCCTACCCCATTTAAGCCCCCACAGAACATTTTAATAATGATAAAGCTTACCTGATATTAAAGAACACCTAATTTTCATTAAACATGACGAATTTGATAAAAATCGTTAAAGCCGTTTTTGAGATCATCGAAAAAAAGGTAAAAACTGGAAAAAAAGTATGAAATAAAGTGCCCGTTCCGTTTGACCGATTTTGATGAAATGTTGGCTATCACATCTTTGGCATATACATACAATACCCAGTTTGATCAAAATCATTATAGCCGTTTTTGAGATAATCGAAAAAAAGGTAAAAATTGGAAAAAAGTTATGAATTAAAGTGCCCCCTCCGTTTGACCAATTTTAATGAAATGTTGGCTGTCACATCTTTGGCATATACATACGTCAAATACCCAGTTTGAACAAAATCTTTAAAGCCGTTTTTGAGTAAATAAAAAAGACACATGAAAATGATGCAAAATTTAATAAGTAAAGTCCCCCCTCCGGTTGATCAATTTTGATGAAATTTTTACAGTCATATCTCGGGCACATCAATACATTAAATACTTAGTTTAATCAAAATCGTTAGAGCCGTTTTTGAGAAAATCGAAAAAAACGTAAAAAGTTATTAAATAAAGTACCCCCACCCTTTGACCAATTTTGATGATATTTTCGCTGTCACATCGCGGGCATATACCTACACTAAATACCCAATTGCAGGTTCGCACGAATAATAGTTTTTGAGCTAGTCTGTTCACACACACACACACACACACACACACAGACCATTTCGCGGGACTTGGTTATTTCGACTCAGGGTACCCCAAAACGTGTATATCCGTTGAAAACCGGAAGTCGAAATTTTTCACGATCGCAATACTTCCACTTACTATATATTTCATATATAGGTAAGTAAAAGTAAAAAATCGTTCGAAAGTTTGGAATTTAACAATAAGTGTTGTACCAAGAATGAAGTCGGTCTCATTTACTTTAGAACTTCGTTTGAATTCTTTTTTATAAATAAATATATTTTTGATTACACTGTTCTACAAAAAAAAACTTTTCTCCCCTCCCTTGAACAATTTAGCCTGTTTCTCATGTTTTCAGGTGTGCTGAGTCCGAATCTGAACTCAGAAAAATTCTATCACCCTCTGATTTTGAGAGAAAAGAGGTGAAACTTGGAAAAAATGAAAAATTGTATTTGAAAATTATTGTCTTTATTATTACAGATTTTTTTTCTTTTTCAACGATAAAATATAATTAATTGAATTCTGCATGCTATCAGGTATAATACTAGATATGACACAACTCAAAAAATATACACACATCGACAATGAGTTGTTTTTTTTCTTTTGTACTCTTCCTCCTCTGTCTCCCGCTGCAGTGTCCAGCAGTAATCCGCCAGCATCTTCTTATTCCATTTGCCAGAATATCTTTTTTCCATTCTGGATATGTCTTGGTGGAATCGTTCTCCATGTTCGTCCGAAACTGCACCCATATTTGGGGCGAAAAAGTCTAGGTGGCTATGCAGGAAATGTATCTTTAAGGACATATTGCATCCCAATGTTTTATATGAAGTAAGCAGTTCTTGGACTATTTTTCGGTAGTCTCTAGATTTTTTGTTTCTCAAAAACTTATTAAGGATTTGAATGAAAAGGGTACCACCATAAAAGACCATAAAAGATAAAGGAGGGTCATTCCCCTAAAGATCCAGGTAGAGACCAAATCCCTGCCTCAAGCTCAAAAACTGAAAAAATACTTTTAGCCATATTTCTTTAACTACTTGTAATACTCCCATCAATTTTTTTTCGTTCAAATATACTTCATTGCGCTCAAAATCATCGGGCTTGTGAATTTTTTTCATTATGTTTTGATGCCGAAAAAAAATTCGTCAAATCCACAAAAAACTCACCTTTTTGGATAAAAAACTAGAATTTCTCAGGAAACTGTGCGTGATAGACAAAATCTGACTTCAAATTCGTGTTCAGCACATCTGATAACAGTAAGAAAGCATGTTTTGGTTTGAAGGAGGATTTTCGTGCAGAACAGTGTTATAGAAAAAATAATCGAGTTTTAGATTGCTGGTATGACAACAAGCTCTTAAAACACGTTATTTTATTAATGTTAATTATTAGCAAGACAAGGCGTACTGAGCCTGCGAAAAGAGTCAAAGTGTTTTAAGAGCTTGTTGTCATATCAGTAATCTATTTACTTTAATAAAGCATTATTACTTGTTACTGCTTTAGAAGGATAAAATATCATCATTGTTTTTTGAAAAATATTAAGGTGCTAAAAATTGAAAATTAAATTTTTGTTCCAATTTAATATAGGCCGTTGGGATTAACCCTTTCTATCGATTCTTATTTACGATAGTTCCTCAAAAAAGATGATCGTTCAGTCTAAAACTCGATTATTTTTTCTATAATCTAAAAATATATTTATTTATAACAAATAATTCAAACGAAGTTCTAAAGTAAATGAGACCGACTTCATTCTTGATACAAAACTTATTGTTAAATTCCAAACTTTCGAACGATATATTATACATATATATTACTAATAATATAATCGGAAATTGGAAATTTTGTTTTGGTAAATCATATATTGTATTTCTCTTATATTTAATTCTTAAATTCTTTCGTATTTTATATTAAGCAATTTTTTGTAAATAGGGATGACAAGGGACAATTATTTACTCAAAATTAGAAATAAAAAAAATTACGTTAAAGGAAGATTTTTTCCTTAAACAATAATAAAAGCCCTATCAGACCTAATTGATTTCGTTAAAATTAAAGAATGCTTCATTAAAATTAAACTTAAAAAGTTTAATCGAAATCGTTAAAACCGTTTTTGAAAAATCATAAATAGAAAAATAGACGCTCGGATAAAGTGCTCACTATGCTTACTAGATTTAGAAGAAATCTTGGCTGTCACATCGCGGGCACCCATATACCTCAAATACCTATTTCAGTTTTGTACGACAAATAGTTTTTGAGCTAGTCCTGCCACATACACACTCTCTCACACACACACACACACACACACACACACACACACACAGACCATTTCGCGGGACTTAGTTATTTGGACTCACGAGACCCTAAAACGTAGTGTACCGTTGAAAACCGGAAATTTTTCACGATGACAACACTTTCCCTTTCTATATATTTCGTAGGTAGGAAAGTGGAAGTAATAAATAAATAACAATTAAATAATTACTTTAATTTTAACGTAAAATTTAATACAAAAAATATAATGTTTAGTCATGTAATACCTTAATTAGTTGAGAATATAGCTGTTTTAATATTTATTCCTGCAAAAATAAGTAATTCGTATATTTTTGTAGCGAATATGAGTGTATCTGTATTTTTATCAAGTAAATACTATTATTTGTATATTTCTTACAATATACGATTATTCGCAGATTTTCTCTGCAAATAATCGAATATTCGCTGATTTTCCCTGCGAATATTCGAGTATTCGTATTTACATTTGCGAATATAACATATAAATTCGTATTCGCAGGTTGGGGGTGCTTCGGGTGATATTCGTATTCTTATTCACGAATACGAATACGCCCAACTCTACTATATACGTAACCATTACACCACTGGTGACCCCAATTAAAAGGTTGTTTGTAATTCTTTAAGTTTTGAGTTAGTTTTAAGACAGTTGCTATTATCACCATGGAAACCAATAGTTTCTGTTAAATAATGTGAAAGTAGAAATTATTATTTTCTCGATACTCAAATATTTCGTATCCACACTATACACATCTACCTTCCACTATATTATAAACTTAATATTATTATTTCTTAAATTCTTAGCTTTCCAACGATATATGATACATATATACCACTACTAATATTATTGGAAATGGAAATTTTTGTTTTTAAAATATTATATTTTTTATTCCTCTTTTATATGATGATTAAATTCTTTCGTATTTTATATTAAGTCATTTCATGTAACTAGGACAGGTTACAGTTACTTTAAAAGAAGATTTTTTCTTAGCCCTATCAGACATAATCGATAAAAACTACGTCATATTAAAGAATGCTTCATTAGGATTAAACTTAATCGAAATCGTTTGTGCCGTTTTTGAGAAACCGTAAATAGAAAAATAGGCGTTCGGATGAAGTGCTATGTTTACTCGATTTGACCGAAATGTTTGCTGTCACATGGCGGGCACTTATACATCAAATATCTAATTTTAGTTTCGTACGACTATGATGACGACTATCGTATGAAATATATAAATTAAATTTTATATATAAAAACTACAAAAATTAAAGATCACTGCCATCTCTAAAAGGTAAGTAAGGTAGTCATTCTTTACCGTAAAATGTAAATATTAATAATTTAACCGTGAAGCACATTCCGGTTTAATTGTATATCGAGTGAGTAAAGATGTATACTAACCCAATTAAATTCTAAAAATATATAATATTTCACTTGAAACAAATCCCACCTAGTACAAATAAAGTACACCTACCGACTAACGAGAACACGTTAGTGATCACAATGATTAATTTTTATAAAATATTCATAGTTTTATGTGCAATAGCCTAAACAGAATATGTAAAAACTATAATAAAAGATCACTGAAATCTCAAGGAAAATTTTTATGTAACTAAAATAAAAAACGTGAATATTATGAATTCGTAACACTCTGCGCACGCACAAAAGAATTCATGGTCATATGGAGGTATAAAGCATTGGCCAACAAGGATCATAGTAACAGTTTTTGAAACAATAGACCTGAAAACACACCGGTAAGTAACTAAATTGATAAATATAAAAGTCACATTTCCTCTGTATTGTGGTGCTCCAGTATACTTATAGTATTTATTTTCTGATAGATAGATAAAGTATATATTATTATAAAAGGGCAATATGTTGTATGATGAGAAATGATATATTATTGATTGGTAACTATATCTGAATATATATAAATAATATGTCGAATAACAAACACTTTGTTATAGCTACCAATGGTTAGCCTTAACAAAACATTCTTTAAGTGTCCTTAGCCAGAGTTTTTTTTTTTTGTGAATTTATTTTTAGCTCATAGAAATAATCATTGAGTATTACACTAAACGATTATTTCTTCTTTATATCGCAAATAAGAATGGGCAGAAAGGGTTCTTAGCAACGGCCATATTATATTGGAACTAAATTTTCAATTTTCAGCACCTTAGTATGTTTCAGAAAAGGACGGCGACATTTTAATCATCTAAAGCTTGTGCTTTATTTAAGTCAATAGGTTACTTATGTTCCAAAAAGCTCCTAAAACACGTTGTCGACTCTTTTCGCATGCTCAGTACGCCTTGTCTTGTTAGCAATGAGCAGTTAGTAAAGGTTTACTGCGCATGCGAAAGTTGGCATCGTGTTTTAAGTGCTTGTTGGAAAATAAATTAGATTCATTAAGAATAATATGTCGAATAACTGAGGCAGTATTGAGCCGTAAAGACCTTTTTATAGCTACTAATAGTTAGCCCTAGCAAAGCATTCTTTAAGAGTCCTTAGCCAGAGTTTGCCTAGATCAGTCCTGCTTCAATCGACTACTTAAAGGCCAACCCACTCCGTATATATCAGGCCTGAAGAAGTAAGTTTTAATATTGCATTTTGCCTTACATTCTACCTTATCCATGTTCATATACCACTGATTTTTTTTTTTTTTTTTGTTATGTCTCAATATTATTAAAATAAAAGACGCACATATATTTAAACGCTGTTATGATAATTAATTTTAAGAATATTATAGTATGTTAATCACACTGCATTAAACGATAAATCTATTTTGTTTCAAAAATAGGTGAGAATGAGAAGTTGGACAATAATTTTGCTAGTTGTGGTGGCGCTCGTTGGTCTCAGTCAGGGACATTATAGTGATTCTGATCCTGATCCACAAGTAAGTCAGAGCGGCACCAGCAATAATTTTTTTCTGTTCACTTTATTTATTTTATTGTGTAAAACAATAACATGTAAATTAAAAAAAAAAATAAATAAAAGAAAATATGGGTTTCTTATGAAAATATGGTGCGTTATTTAAAATAACAATGCTAAATAAAGATATTTAATTTAATCCTTAAAGTCTTCAAGGTTTTATCGGTATCAGTTACACGAAATTTTTTTATCAATTTGGACGCGGAACTGCTCCACATTAAGTACCTATGCGTAAAATCGTAGAAAATTTGATTTCTAATTACTGTATGTTTTTCAATAATCATTATACTCTAAACATTATAGTGAAAAACAAAGAAAAGAAATGAATACTTGTAGAAAAAGCAGTTTCCTGTGAAAATTTTAAGTAAAGCGCTTAAGTAAACATCTAACATATCATGTCGAAGTCGACACTATAAAGGTAAATTGAGTGAAAGTTGTGAATAGTATGCATCGCGATAAATAAACGAATCTTAAAAAAAAAGATAAATTATTAATAGCTAAGTTATTATGTCCAATTATAAATTGATAAATAGAATGGCTAATACTTAGTTAAATAAACTATCTGTTTTATTACTTATACACGGTAATTAAGGTCTCAATATATGAAACATGGGAGGTGACTATAGACCTAATTTCCAAAAAAAGATTTAATTTGATCTAAAGTCAGAGTCCGATTGATTATTAATAATCATTATCTTAATAATAATCAGACAACTTTATTATAGAATTCTAAACAGTAATTAAAAAAATATTACAACTATATACTACAAAATACTATATAAACTACAAAATAAACGTTTTCATTTTTTCTAAAATAATAAGACGCTAACACTTATTGCAGGATCCATCTGAAAATGGAGAACAATCAGTGGTCTCTGATGTAAGAGCAAAGCGTGAAATCGTACAAGAAGTAAGCCCATTTTGACAAATTATTTTATTTATTTATTATTTACTTGATTAAATGAAATGTTATAAATTTTATTCTTTTTAAGCATTTTGAATTTCTTTATAAATGATTATTGCACGATATTGTTAAAATATATATATATATATATATATATATATATATATATATATATATATGTATATATATATATATATATATATATATATATATATATATGTATATATATATATATATATATATATATATATATATACACACTTACAATAAAATGATCACGAACGAAATAATTTATGGTAATAATTATGGAATCAATAAAGTTTTTTTAATGAACCAAAATAATAATCGTTTCAAAATCAATTAAAACTAATAATTTTTTCTAAATTATGTAAAATAATAATTTGTATACATTATTGAAAACAATAATCCTTTTCTGAATTATTTTAAATAATTGGGTCATTTCAGAATTATGGGTTATTTTCATTTTCAATTTTTTTTAATAACAAAGTATCCCTTTTTCTCAATTTTTTCCTATAAAGTGTCTCATTATGGTCCCATAACAAGTCCTAAAAGCACGCACAAATTTTAGAATATATTTTGGGAACCATTGGTATTCGAAAATTTTTGGTTTGTTGGGAATGAGAAAGAAAGTTACTATCGAAAAGAGGAGTAACCTGGAGGCAAAAACAATATTTTCAATAATAAATCCATTCAGTTTGTGTAAAATAAAAATTTGAGATATTCGAACCTAGCCGGCGTGGCAAGTGTAGAGAGTGAGAATTGGCGTGGTTATCAATATTTCGTTGTGAATATTATACTGGACAACAAAATTTAACTTGTCTGTTAAATGAATTACAATGGCTGTTTTTTTTCGAATTTGGCGCTCTGATTGAAAATTTGAAAAACATTGTTGTCTCAGGGCAAGGATTTTGTGTAATTTCCAAGCTGATTTTTCATCTCCCTTCAAACATTCCTCAAAGTCTTAATGCTTCATCTGTCCCTTATTTTTAGACCAACAAATACCCCTTCTTTTATTTTTACATAACTGATCCAAGGAAATGTGGCTTTTAAATATAGAAATCGAGAGCCACCTTTATGCAGTACCTTAAAAATTAAAAAAAATCTTTAAACCGAGTTTGATGTGCAATGGTTTACTGGTGGTTGGAAAAGTAAGGTGAGGTGGGGCACATTGAAGCACAAAAGTTTCTTTCAATCATAGCACCCTACCTGAGACTTTATATTCATTTTTTTATTTTTTCTATGTTACATTACGATATAATCTATTTAAGAATTGCGTTACACATTATTTTATGCATCATGTGTGATCGCGATCAGCTATTTTTCAAAAAATAAATTTCGTTTCATTATGCCCAATGCCCGGGGGAACAGTGCAAGGGGTACTTTGAAACAATTAAAAAAAACAACAACACCTTTATCAACGAAAAAACTTTATTCGGCTTCCGGTCGGGTTTTCGTTGTCCTCCTATAGTATGGCCACGAAATTCTTCAGGAGAGAGGAAAGTTTGACTTGGTTATCAGAGAGGAAAGTTGCCATAAATTAATAGAGTATTTTTGGTGTTCCGCTCTCGATTTCGCACCATCCAAGAACATGAAAAAACAAACAAAACAACTGACTGCTTATCCCAGAGCGTAAAACACATGAGGCAGGATGAAACATAACCCCATACGAGCCATTTTGATATCTTTCACTTCCTACGAAGAACGTGAAGAGGTAGGAAAGCCAAAGTCAGGCAAAATCATAAGAGATATATGAATAATGAAATGTTGTAAGAGCAGATTGAAGAAAATAATTAATCTTACGTAGAGACGAAAACCCGTTCGGCCAAAATGTTTAGTTTTATCACATAAAACCGCACTTCAGCATGTAGAGTCTGTCACGATACAAGTCGAAAGGGAACAAATAGCTGACATTGTTTGGAGTCACGATTACCGCTTGCTGTCTGAATTTGGTTGCACTAGATCTTTTGGTTCGCCCAGTGCACCGACTGTTTAATTGTGCCCCACCCTCCCCTGCATTTTTTTTCTCCTGGTAAAAGATTTCTTTTGGGCCACTCCTTATTTTTGCCATCTTTGCTGTCTCACTCAGAAAACAACAAAATTTTATATAACCTGATAACCACATCCCAAGAATGGTGCTGGTATTGTATCTCGGATAGTAAAATGTTCATGTTGTGATATGTCTCTCTCATATGGGCTGCATAGGCAATGGGAATTGAGGGCTTGTCATTGCCTATATGAAGGAGAACGGCTTTTAAACTAAGTTATGGAGGAATCTATGAACAGCCTCCATTCTTTAGGATTATGATGATATCCTAATTCGCCCATTAATGCATCCATATCTGTGCAAAGTATTAAATGATCTTTTGCTGAGAAAAAGAGATAGAGTGCTTGTTCCCGTTGGCGATATGTAGATATTTTTGTTGCCTTCTCATATAGGTTCCAACCTTTTTATCTAGATGCAAACAACTCGGCCTGATTTTTTGATAAGTTAAGATCTCAAACTAGATCATTGAGTTCAGACTGATTGATTCTGTGAGGTTCTGAAGACTCCACAGAAAAATCTGTGCCATCAGTATCATCTGTTTCTGATCTTAAGTGTGTACCTTCCTCACTAATGTTTTCTGAATGTAAACTCCAATCTTCAGGTGGCACTGGAATATTTATATTTTCCTAAAATAATTTATCATTGTCACTTATTAAATTTTGAATTGTCATTATTTACACAACGAATTCCCTTAGTTGCCAAGTTGTTCAGAGATTTGCCAAGGTGCAACGCGTTGTTCAAACGCGATTTCAAATCCCGTTCATGGCCAATCTTTTGTCGACTGATAAAATTACTTAAAGAAAAAACTGTAATCTTTTCTTTGGCTCTGCGATTTGTCTTATACTTAATCCTTTAAACTATACATATTTTATATATTTTAAATTTAGTAAACAAGTTTTTAGGAAGAGACTATTTAATTATAGATATAGAATGCAAGGCCTCAAAGTCTCGTATTATTTCAATAATGCACTTAATCATGCAGATTACTTGCCAAATTTTCGCCTATTCAGGCATCTTCAGGGCTACTACAGTTTCGCAAGCAAGCTATAAACAGACTCAGACTAGAGTCTGTTTCTAGCTTGCTTGCGAAACTGTAGTAGCCCTGAAGATGCCTGAATAGGCGAAAATTTGGCATGTAATCTGCATGATTAAGTGCATTAATGAAATAATACGAGACTTTGAGGCCTTGCATTCTATATCTTTAATAAATTTATATATATTATAAATTTGTATCATATTATGTATATATTAACTTTTCTAAATGCTCTAAATTATATTCCTATAGTGATTGTACTGACTGATTAATTTTGTATCATTTGTTTGCAATTATTAACAACTAGTTATGTTTTGTATTCATACAAGAATTGATGCAAAAAAAAAATAAATAAATAAAATAAAAAAGCCTGATATTGCTTTAAAAATTAAATTTTATGAAAGGAAAGATATAAAAAATTTTTTTGTTTATCTATTCTTTTAGGAAGAAGAAGAGAAGAGTTGTCGCCGTCATGCCTGTCCTTAATGACCAATGAGGTAAATTGTGAATAATAAATAAATTTTGTTAAAAAAATTTAATTGTAAAATTGTATCTGCAGTTTGAGACGACTGTGGTACTAAATTTGTATGAGAATGAAAAGGTGGTAGAATAGATTGCTGACAAATAATGGATAATCAGGGCGTCTAGCATTCCTGGCTTCTAAAATTCCCTATAATATTTATAGGCCTCTATAATTCACCTAGCAGTCTGGTTCTGGCCATCTTGCCGTTTTGACCCAGTCTTCATCTGCTCCGTACTAAACCTTTTTGTCAAGTGTTAAATAGGCGTCGTTCAAAATTAACTTGTGAACGGTGATTTCATTTGGAACAATACAAAACTGTAGTGATTTCTTTTTTCATAATTACAACAGTGTTGTGGCTAAAATAATCAAGAACTATTGGGATCTATAGGTGAGTCCATTCTTATCAGCTGATTCTCATACGCATGCGCTCCCCTCTACCACAGAAACAGCTGGTCTGACAAACGACAAGCAGTGTCTCCATAGCCTTGGTGGGGTATACATAATTTTTTTCCTTTTAAAAAGTAAATTTATATATTCAAGAATGGTGCAATGTGCAAAATGCGAAGCTGTGATGGCAAGACATAGCACATCTAATTTATGCTGCAGCAAATACCGGGTAATATATCATGGAAAATGTTGCAATGTCAACGAAAGAGAAATTAAGATCATCAAATCCCCCCAAAACTGGTTGTGCGGGGTATGTGATACGAGTCAACCTAATACTAGCCTCACTCGAGAAAAATCGGATAAGGAACCGTCTGCAGCCGACATACTCGCGGCCATAAACCTATTAAGAACGCAAGTAAACGACGCTAGTAATGGACTGAAATACGTCATTAGAAAAATGACGATGAGCTCAGCTTCGAACTGAGGAAAAGATTGTCAAAAATCGGCAATCACCTTGAAGAGCTGGAAAAAAATCTAGAGGAGCTGACCTCCGAAAATAAAGCACTTAGATCACGAGTCGGGTCGTAGAAGTAAGATTGAACAGGGCCGAACAAGGTTTGCTTCGCAGAACAGTGGAGATTCGTGGCATTCCCATCCGGGCTGGTGAGACACCAGCGGCACTAGGGGCCAGTGTAGGGGAGGGACTTGGCATGAAGATTAGTGTCAAAGAACTCGACAAGCTAGAACGCCGGAGACCCCAAAACTACTCCCACCGTATACATCAAGATCCTCCAAAAACGTTACTGTTTTAGTCATTTGATCATTTGTATTTTCAAAAATAGTGAAATACCCGCATTTTCATTCCGAAATTAAAAATGTCCGCATAACACCCGCACTTTCCGCATGCTAGACATCCTGATAATTACAATATAATTCAATATTACATTACAACCTAACACAACAACCTAATCAGTTTCAGTTGTAAAATTTTGAATACTACTTAATTTATTAGTAGTAATAACCCTTTGAAGATTAGCTTCAGGAAAACTGAATCTGAGTGATTTGACAAGGATTTTTTCTTCTTTTTTTCAGGTAAAAGAAGATGGCATCTACACTGATTCCATATATCACTATAATCAACTAACGAGTCATCTGGGGAAAAGGTGAAGGAATAATAAATAAAATAAAAATGATGTATAAATAAATTGAAGCGGTTAAAGGCAATGTTATAAATTGATTTTTTATAACACCTATTTCACCAAAGTGGTACCTGATTTTTATAGTATGAAAAAAATTGCTCAACAATTATTTAGTAGAATGTTAAATTCTAAATTTACCATCGTAAAGTAGACAAACTTTTTCATGAGAAATCATTTCTTATTTTCAAAAAGATGATTGATAAATGGTTCTTTGGGTCCGATTGAACATTAGGCTTTAATTTTCCGTAATTTTTAAGTTATTTGTTCAAGTAAAGAGCAAGAAAAAGAATTACATTTTTACAAAATACGTTTTGTAAATATTTGAAATGGAAATGAATTGTGCATTTTTAAAATAGTTTTTGAACTATTGCTTATTATCTTTTTATGCTCTCTGTTGTGATTTACTACATGACTAGAGCCTGGATGTGAATATCTCTATACCATGAAAAATGATTTTTAGATCTAACCAAGCCTTTTATTAAAAATCTGGTGCGATGCGCGCACCCCACAACTTTCAATTACGAACCTAGATTAGAAATCGACGTGTTTCGATAATATGTAAACGCTGTTTCTCAACTTCACACATTTTTCCACATTTATATGCTTATACATGTTTATCTCCATAAGTTATAGAGTATTTGTATAGCAAAACTTGAAATTTCTCAGTACTTTTCGATTTATTATTGCTTATTTCTTTACTTAAGGGACCTAATTTCATCACTAGTCGAGTTTTTTTTACTGGTTGCTTGTTTTATATTACGAGTTGCTTTTAGTAAATATATCGTGTAGGTGAATTGAGAGAAGGTGTATTTACTTCTCGTAGAGTTAGTCTCTTATGCCTTTCTGTAAATCGAGAACGATTACCGTTCCTCTAAAACCACCTTAAATTGCCTTCAGGAATTTATTATGGAGCTAAAGTTTCTTGACTAAAACATAATTAATTAAATATTATCTTATACCATATTTTTTCTGACCTTAAATACTTTAAACAATTTGGGAATCACGTATTTACTCTCTAAAATAAAATAAAAATTTTTATTGTTAAAAGAAAGTTTTTATTTTCATAATATGGGAAATTAAATATTGGCTGTCACATTGCGGGCATATGTATTCATCAAATACCCAGTTTAATCAAAATAGTTACAGCCGTTTTTGAGTAAATAAAAAAAAACACGCGAACATACAACTGTTTATTAAATGAAGTACCCCCTCCGTTTTACCAATTTTGATGAAAGTTCGGCTGTCGCATTGCGGGCATATACATAAATCAAATACCCAGTTTGATGAAAATCGTCAAAGCTGTTTTTGAGTAAATAAAAAAAAAACACGTGGAAGTGAGACAAAATTTATTAAGTAAAGTGCCCCCTTCAATAGATCAATTTTGATGAAATTTTGACTGTCGTACCGCGGGCACATACCAACATCAAATATCAAGTTCAATCAAAATCGTTAGAGCCGTTTTTGTGAAAATCGAAAAAAAACGTAAAAATTAGACAATCTTTTTTATCTTGACTTTTGATAATGCAAATTTTTCAACTCTATATACAAATCAGATTATGATCTTAAATCCAAGAAATCTAGCATAATTAAACTAAAAAAGCCCCTGCCTTGCCGAAACTGCGGCACAGGAACTGCTCTTCAATGTGCGCGGGTACCTGTGCGACGCAGTTTTTTTTTCGTGCCGCCTGCTCTTCTTTGATCTGCGTCGCCTGCGTGACACAGTTCGATGTGCACCTTACCCACAACAAGTTTAGAACTCTTTTCAATTATGTTTTCTTTCTTTTTTCACGTTACAATATCTTAAATTTTCGAAAAAATTTGGAGGACTAATTGTGATCAAAGACACTTTTCCATTTTCCCTGTTTGTAGTTACATTTTAAAATTGAGAATGCAGTTGAAACTTCTCATATGATTATCAAAAAAAAAACCAACAATTTTTCGAGTTATTACCATCCACTTGCCGACATAGGATATGAAGATGTATGTGATAAGGGACTTATCATACACCTTATAATCTTAAAAAATTTAAGCCCTATCCTTTTCATAAGGTCAATCCGTGCATGGTTATTCAGCATTTTATCAGTCTCGATGATCGGGTCGAGAAAAAGATAGAAATGTTTCACGGCCCCCTGATAGTAAAACAAAAAATACTACAGTCCTTAAAATAAACTATAAATTAAACTAAAATTAGAACACAATGAACAAAGACTTGTTATAGGCACAAAGTAACCGGCATTAGACGGTAGGTTGCACCAACTGCGTTAAGATTCACAAGTACCCATTGCGGATCGGTTGATATTTGTTTTCACTTAAAGCAGGCTTCGATTGCGTCCGTCTGGAGTCGTGAAGAGATCAATTTTACCCTTTTGCGCAAAGCCTACCTTTGGCCAATAATTTCAAAGAAAAAAATTGTACAGCTTTTAGAATACCAAATAGCTAAATAAATAATTAATAATGTTTTTGATTTCCGTAGATACTTATGCTATAAATGAATAAATATAAGATTATAAGTAATTAATTATGTATGGTGCGTTGAATTTCATGGCATTTTGAATATCTCAGTAATCAAGGCCACAATCAACTGGTCAATTAATCATTATTTTTTACTTTCACTTACCTATATATGAAATATATACTAAGTGGAAGTATTGCGATCGTGAAAAATTTCGACTTGGAAATGGTCTGTGTGTGTGTGTGTGTGTGTGTGTGTGTGAACAGACTAGCTCAAAAACTATTAACCGTGCGAACCTGAAATTGGGTATTTAGTGTATGTATATGTCCGCGATGTGACAGCGAAAATTTCATCAAAATTGGTCAAAGGGTGGGGTTACTTTATTTAATAAATTTTTACGTTTTTTTCGATTTCCTCAAAAACGGCTCTAACGATTTTGATTAAACTAAGTATTTGATGTATTAATATAACCGAGATATGACTGTAAAAATTTCATCAAAATTGATCAACCGGAGGGGGGACTTTGCTTATTAAATTTTGTATCATTTTTATGTGTTTTTTTTATTTACTCAAAAACAGCTTTAAAGATTTTGATCAAACTGGGTATTTGACGTATTTATATGCCAAAGATGTGACAGCCAAAATTTCATCAAAATTGATCAACCGGAGGGGGGACTTTGCTTATTAAATTTTGTATCATTTTTATGTGTTTTTTTTATTTACTCAAAAACAGCTTTAAAGATTTTGATCAAACTGGGTATTTGACGTATTTATATGCCAAAGATGTGACAGCCAAAATTTCATCAAAATTGGTCAAACGGATGGGGCACTTTATGTCATAACTTTTTTCCAATTTTTACCTTTTTTTCGATTATCTCGAAAACGGCTTTAATGATTTTGATCAAATACGTCATGTTTAATGAAAATTAGGTGATCAATAATATCAGGTAAGTTTTATCGTTATTATAATGTTCTGAGGGGGCTTAAATGGGGAAGGGGCCTTTTTTGTTTTCCTGTAAAGTACCCTTGTTTTTGTTTATATGCAAAAATTAACTGTCTCTCACTACCCCTAAAAATAAGAAATGGCTAAATATGAAATGTGAAAAAGAATCAAGTAAACATATAGAGGAGAAAAAAAGAAAAATATTCCATCAACTCATAAAATACGTTGAGCACACGCATGCGGCGGAGTACGCCTTTAACGACAGACCATTGTTCATAATTAAAGCCGTTCTGTTCATTTGAGAAGAGGCAATTAACAAAACGCATTAACATCTAATCTAAGTAAGTTGGTAAGTGAAAGTTGTGTGTTGCGCGCACGCACCAGATTTTTATTAATTATAAGTAGAAACATTATTAATAACCTCAATTTCATGCAAACTATGTGAACCTTTCTTAAAAATAATACCCCTTACATCTGCAAAAATACGGAAAATTGTCCTTCAAAAATGTATAATGAATGTTATTAATAAAATTAACATCTATAAAATTTTATTTAAATAAAGCATTAGGTAATCTTCTGCGAAAAGTTCTCTTTGTTTTTTTCTTTTCCACTGAACCTGAACGAGGTAATGTCCCTCATATCTGACTGTCAGGTCCAAGAATCAGAGCTAGCCTTTCTGGCCTACTTTATCAGCGATTGCCAAATTATAAAACAAGGACAAAAAATTGGTTTGATGCAAGTGCAAATATATTCTGTAATATTAAAGAAACCAATTCAACATCTAACAGTGACATTCTTGTAAATCATCTTTCATGAAAAATATAAACTAATGAATTGTGAGACACTGTTCCTCTCAAGTCATACAAAAAAGAATAGGTTCATAAACCTGGTTAGAAAAATAAAAATATACTTATTGTCTATATAAAATATAGCATAAAGTAAAGTATATGTACATTGGCCAAGACAGCTGCTCACGACACCAAGTCACTAATCTCTTATAGCACAGTGCCAGTGACATACATACAGAAAAAACATCAAAAGTGACGCACTAACTACTTGGAACGAAGAACGGCAAAAATCTATTAAAGGACGACCTTTACACAAATATATCCCGAAAATAACACAACAAAATCATGAAAAAAAAACAAAAAACGCACATATTACAAACTAACACAATTACTGACATAACACGGCCAAACAAAACATTATTTGAACCGGTTCCACCTCTGTAATACAAACGCTTGTGACTGTGACGGACAAACTCCTCAAACTTTCAAACATATCTTATACGACTATCACTTGCAATAACAAAACAGAGAACATATAATAAGAACAATCCTGATGAAGGGGGACACATGGCCTACTCCTGAAAACAAATTATTTGAAAAATATAAATTGGAACTACTAAAATTTTCAAAATTAATTAAGCTTTAGAATTGTCCACAGAGAAGACAGAAAACCCGGCAGAACTAGAACAAATGGACCTCAACTCCCACCACCCCCAGTGGTGTTTTGAACTTTTTTTTTTTTTGTCTTACTCGTTTTTGTGTTTAGTTAGAAATGTTTAACATACATATTGTTTACTGTTACTGAGGAAAAAAAAATATTAACATCTATGCAGGTAGTATGCCTAAGAGCATGGAATCTGTAAAATTTAGAAATACACGACCCTCTCATAGCGTTACTATGGGAGGAAAAAAAAAATACTATATTTGTAATTAGTGAATTACTCCATCATTTCCCAGCTATCTCAATTTTTTCTTTTATTGATTCTTGCATTTCCTATCCCGTCCTGTACATTACCCTAGCGCAACAGTCCATGAAAAGCTACTTATGGGCACTCTGTAATGATCTAAGACTATCGATAATACATATAGGTATCACCTATCGATAGTTGTAGGCAGTGTCGGATCCAGACATTTTCTGAGGGGGGCGCACTTTTTTTTTTTACATTTCATGAGTAAAGGCCCTAATTTAAAATACATATTAGTAGATAATGACGTTGTAAATTACTGTAAATGTTTAAATGCAATTCATTTTAAATTAGTGGATTTGAAAAATGAATTGCATTCAGCTTGGTGGAATGATGAAGTCAAAGCTGCAATAGCTTCAAAGAAAGAGGCCTGGAAGCAATACATGAGAGACAAAAACCAGAGGACATGGGAAGCCTACGTGGATAAAAGAAATAAGGCAAAGACAACAGTTAAACTAAGGCTAAGGCAAAATCCTGGGAAAACTTTGGAAAAGATATAGAGGAGAATTATAAAGAAAACCCAAGAAAATTGTGGAACATAGTAAAATCATTACGGGGAAAGAAAGGCAAACAGGTAAGGAACATTAAGAATATGTCTGGCGAACTTATGACAGAAGACGATAGCATACTGGAAGAGTGGAGGCTTCACTATGAACAAAAGTTCTCAAGCCAAAATAGCCTCATACAAGAGAATAAGAAAAAGCCTCAAAGCGATCCCGTATCTGAAAATGAATTGGAGGAGGAAGACTGTATAGATGAAGATGAAGTTTCGCTAGCAGTCGAAAGATTGAAGTCAGGAAAAGCAGCAGGAAGAGATGAAATATCCCCAGAGCTGATCAAGTATGGGGGAAAGGAAATCATCAAGAAACTTCAGACGCTCTTCCAGAAAATATGGGACGAAAACAGAATTCCCAAGGAATGGGAGTTTAATATAATCGTGCCAATTCATAAAAAGGGGTGCCAAAGTGATTGTAATAATTACAGGCCCATCTGCCTATCTCCTGTAGCTTATAAAGTTTACTCTAGAATCCTGGAGCAGAGACTAAGGAGATGGATCGAACAAGAAATCGGAGAAGAACAAGCAGCATTTAGACCCCAGCGACAAACCGCAGATCATATATTCTCCCTCCGAATGATTTTGGAGAAGGCCTGGGATAGAGGGAAGAGTGTCTACTTGGCCTTTCTGAATCTTAGAGCAGCTTTCGAGTCCGTCCCAAGAGAGGAGATATGGACATCCCTTAGCAACAAAAAAGTCCCTAATAAACTTATACTGGCGATACAAGCTCTTTACCAAGATCCAAAAGGAATTGTTCGCCTGAATGGAAGGGAATCAAAGCCGTTTCAGTTTATGAAGGGTGTAAAGCAGGGTGACAGCCTCAGGCCCCTTCTCTTTGTCGCATTTATGGACGAGATCGCCAAAATATGCAAAAGAAGATCACCTAGAGCAGTAGTAGGTTATCGAAACCTATACCCAGTATTGGCCCAATTCTTCATATTTGCCGACGATATCGTAATAATAGCTGACTCACAGGAGAATCTCCAGAAGGCCGTAGTGGAGTGGAGAGAGGAACTGCACAGAAAGGGCATGGAAATAAATCCTACCAAGAGTAAGGTGATGCAGGTAGGACGAACGAAAGAGGAAGTAAACATTACTTGCAATGGGGAACCTCTAGAATGCGTGGATACCTAACAATATCTTGGCACTCTGGTAAGCAGGAATGGAAGGCTGGACCCAGAAATCGGGAATCGAGTGAGGAAAGCGAACAGTGTGTACCTCCAAATCAACAGTACCATAGTCGGTAAAAAAGAAATTGCCCGGAACACAGAACTAACTGTTTTCAAGACCGTATTCCTCCCAGTCCTCTTGTATGGAGCCGAACACTGGACTGCCCTTGATAAACACATTAAAAGGCTCACTACTGCGGAAATGAGGTTCCTTAGAAGAGCAGTGGGGAAAAGAAGAAGGGATTGTGTCCGAAATGAAATTGTCCGAGAAGAGCTCAAGGTACCATCCATGAAGTTAAGGGTTGAGGAGCGGCAACTAAAGTGGTTTGGGCACATATGCAGAATGCCAGAAGAAAGGAAAGTCAAATGGTACATGGAGATGAGGCCAGAAGGAAGCAGACCAGTTGGCAGGCCACGAATCACATTCAGTGACTATATAGAAAAGATAGGCAAAGATCGGGGGATGTCAATGGCCCAGATGAAGCGAATGGCTATGGACAGAGACGGTTGGAAGAAGTGGGCTGAGGCAAAGCGAGCTCTACGCTGAAAGGCACATAAGAGCTAGTGAAAGAAGAAGAAGTATGAGTGTCTTAACCTCTGAGGGGGGGGCGCCCCCCGCGCCCCTCCCCTGGATCCGCTACTGGTTGTAGGTACTATAGAAACCTCGAAATTCCCTTCCTCCATCCATCCCTGGCCAATTGATATGTCAATTTTTATGGAACTCTATACTATCGATAGATTTACTTAATTGCCACTCGATGTCTAATGATTTTGATGGGAAAATTTATCTTCAAGGATAGCCTTGAGGTGCTTCTCAAACTCAGGTTTAGATTTAACTTAACTAAATGCAAAATCGACAAAACGATTGCAACAATAATTGATAACTCACTGGGGATGGTTACTAAAAACTACTGATCATAATAAAAAAAAAGTTTTTTTCTTTTTTTTTTCTTTGTGGAATAGCGAAAAATTAATAAAAGCTACATTAATAAAAATTGAAAGTTAATAGGGAAAAAAAAAGGAAATAAAAAAATTATCTGCAAACCTAATAATCCTATCTAGTAACACAGACTGCCAAATAGCCACTAATTATAATTATTAAAACATCATTCATAATCATTGCTAACTAGCTTAAAAGATCGGAGATAGTTGTACATGAATACAATCTTGTAAGTAAAACTGACGAACTTTGAGTGCTCAAAATGTTGGTGCACAGGTTAATCTTAAATAATTATGATTTAGTTCACGTAGGAAGTCTGTGTTACTGTGACTTGAAAGTAACAGCATTAGTTGATCATGTTTAAGCTGAGTAAATAACCGATGTCTTTCTTAAGTATAGTCTGGAGTGATACAGAATCGCATAGGAAGCAGAAGTATTTCTGATTCGGGTTAGTTTTATGCAAGAGTTAAAATATCTCATTACACGTTAAAAAATAAAAAAAAAAAAACAAAAGGACAAAACATGTAAGCCTTATTATAACTTAAAATCAAAAATATAATTATCTTCAATTATAAGTCTAAGCATGAAAAAGAAACGAAACTAAAAATTTTTTTCGTACTTGTCAGTTTCTCATAGGATTGATTCAGTTATAGTTAGACACCATTTTTTGATTCAATATTTATAACTTTTATTGTTTACCAGCGGCTCAAGCTTTAATTTCGAATTTTTACATTATTTGAATGGATCCGCCGAAAAACGTTCCAAGTGACAAATATGCAATGTTGAGTAATTAGTGAAATAAAATCATAGTCTAAAGTTATTGTTAGTTCTGTAGGTGAATTTTTTACTTTCACTTACCTATATATGAAATATATAGTAAGTGGAAGTATTGCGATCGTGAAAATTTTCGACTTCCGGTTTTCAAAATTGATCAACCGGAGGGGGGACTTTACTTAATAAATTTTGTCTCATTTTCACGTGTTTTTTTTATTTACTCAAAAACGGTTTTAACGATTTTGATCAAACTTGGTATTTGATGTATTTATATGCCCGAGATATGACTGTAAAAATTTCATCAAAATTGATCAACAGGAGGGGGGACTTTACTTAATAAATTTTGTCCAATTTTTACCTTTTTGATCGATTATCTCAAAAACGGCTTTGATGATTTTTATCAAATTCGTTATGTTTAATGAAAATTAGTTGTTATTTAATATCAGGTAAGCTTTATCATTATTAAAATGTTCTGAGGGGGCTTAAATGGGGAAGGGGCCTTTTTTGTTTTTCTATAAAGTACCTTTGTTTTAGTTTATATTGAGAAATTAACTGTCTCTCATCACGCCTAAAAATAAGAAATGGCTAAATATGATATATGAAGAAAATCAAGTAAACATATACAGGAGAAAAAAAGAAAAATATTCCGTCAACTCATTAAACTCCTTGAGCTCACGCATGCGTCGTACGCCTTTAATGACAAACCAATGCGTTATAATTAAAGCTGTTCTGTTCATTTGAGAAGTGGCAATTAACAAAACGCATTAATTTCTAATCTAAGTAAGTTGGTAAGTGAAAGTTGTGTGTTGCGCGCACGCACCAGATTTTTTTCTCATGTGATTTGTTATGCATACATGTAAAATGACATAATCGAATACTAAATCACACTATGATGTACTATTATACATTTTAATACATTTACCCAAAAGTGCCACTTTGGCAATTTTGTCGCTTAGAACGTTTTTCGGCGGGTCCATTCATTTACTGTAAAATGTAAAAAGATTAATAACTTACACGTGAAGCCACACTCTTTGGTAATTTTATATCGAATGAGTAAAGATGGATACTAACCCAATTATGTTCTAAAAAAATATAATCTTTTGCTTGAAACAAATTCCACCAGATACTAATAAAATACACCTACTCGACTAACACGTCACAATGATTAATTATAATTTATAATTTATTGAAAATTGGGTCAGTAATCCATACAGTGATGTTTTAAGAATAAAGTTTTTCCCACTTACTCTAGAACTTCGAACATTCCAGGGATTCGTCTAAACCTTTTTAGGAGGTCATAGAAGTAATAATCGATTTTTACACTGAACGATCATTTCTTATATCGTTAATAAGATTGGGTAGGAAGGGTTCTTAGCAACGGCCATATTATACTGGAATTAAATTATCAATTTTCAGCACCTTAGTATATTTCAGAAAAGGTCGGCGACATTTTATTCTTCAAAAGCTTGTGCTTTATTTAAGTCAATAGGTTACTTATGTTCCAACAAGCTCGTAAAACATGCTGTCGACTCTTTTCGCATGCAAACTACGCCTTGTCTTGTTAGCAATGAGCAGTTAGTAAAGGCTTACTTCGTATGCCAATATTACAAAAAAAAAAAAAAAAAAAAAGGAAAGAATGAGTAAGTTTTTTATGTTGTTATATTCCAATATTCTTTATTAGGCTATGCTCACCATGCTTGGAAATCAAGGTACAACTGGTTGTTGATATATAAACAGTTTTCATTTTGTTATTTATTTTTATTTTTTATTTTATTTAATAGTATTTTTTCCCTTTACTCCCCGATCTCTGTAAAATATGAATCCCTTAAATTGTAAAATTGTAAAATATTACATCATATGTTTGTAAAATATTACTCTGTAAAACAAAGGCAGTTAACTCTGACAGACGGCTATTGCCATTGTCATTAATATTTTTCAATTTTTAATTGTATTATATATTAATGTGTAAATAAATATTATTCATCCATTCATTTGTTATATTCCAATATTATTAAAATAAAAGACGCACATATAAATATTTAACGCTAAAATGATAATAAAAAATGTTAAAATTTAATCTCATAGTATTATACGAGAAATCTATATTGTTTCAAAAATAGGTGAGAATGAGAAGTTTGACAATAATTTTGCTAGTTGTGGTGGCGCTGGTCACAAGGAAGACCGCGTAAGTTACGAATAGTCGGAGCTCCACTATTTATTTATTTTGCTTTTTAAAACAATGACATGTAAATTTAAAAAAAAAATAATATGGATTTCTTTATGAAAGTATGGTGCGTTATTAGAAATACAGTGCTAAATAAGATATTAAATTTAATCCTTAAGCTCTTCAAGGTTTTATCGGTATTTAATCTTAGTTATTTCCGGGTTTAACACAGCTTTATGTAGGATTTTATTCTTTATTAACAAGTATAAAAAAAAGGAATTTCTTAAACAGGAAACGATAAATCTGAATGCGTTTATGCATACTTCTTCTCTGAACAATGTATCGGTTACACGAAATTTGTTATCAATTTGGATGCGGAACTGCCCCACATTAGGTACCTAGTAATTTTGCAACATAAAAAAAATTATATCAATTTGAAGCTAAAAATTGGTTTGTTTGTTTGTTTGTTTGTTTAACGTCACTTTATGCCACTAAGGCTAATCGGATGCTACATCCTAAATTTTGCCTCTCCAGGTATAATTAGGATAGGGATCTTTAAGTACCTGATATCGTACAGGCTCAGGACCTCCACTTTACTTCCTATCCGAGGGACAGCATAGACAAGGAATTTTTACTCCCTATTTACTAATTAAAAAATCCTAGGGCCACCTGGGGACGCGAACCCGCTACCATAAGTATATTAAGTTTCTATACTAACCATTACACCACTGGTGGCCCCAATTAAAAAAATTGTTTGTAATTCTTTAAGTTTTGAGTTAGTTTTAAGACAGCTGCGATTATTACCATGGAAACCAATAGTTTCTGTTAAATAATGTGAAAGTAGAAATTATTATTTTCTCGATACTCAAATATTTCGTATCCACACTATACACATCTACCTTCCACTATATTATAAACTTAATATTATTATTTTTTAAATTCTTAGCTTTCCAACGATATATTATACATATATACCACTACTAATAGTATTAGAAATTGAAATTTTGTTTGTAAAATCATATGTTTTATTCCTCTTTTATATGATGATTAAATTCTTTCCTATTTTATTTTAAGCCATTTCATGTAACTAGAAACAGTTATTTACTTGAAATAAAAAAATTACAGTTACTTTAAAGTAAGATTTTTTCTTAGCCCTATCAGACATAATCGATAAAAACTACGTCATATTAAAGAATGCTTCATTAGGATTAAACTTAATCGAAATCTTTTGTGCCGTTTTTGAGAAACCGTAAATAGAAAAATAGGCGTTCGGATGAAGTGCTACGTTTACTCGAAATGATTGCTGTCACTTACATTCGTCAAATACCAAATTTCAGTTTCGTACTACAAACAGTTTCTGAGCTAGTCTGTTCATACACACACACACACACACACACTCATTTTCCAGGACCTGGAGTAAAATTTTTTCATGATTTCGAATTTTTCCTAATACTATCCCTTACGATATATGAAATATATAGGTAAATGAAAGTAATATAAATATAAAAACTAAAAAAATTAAAGATCACTGCCATCTCTAAAAGGTAAGTAAGGTAGTCATTATTTACCGTAAAATGTAAATATTAATAAACTATTTTATTAGAAGATAAAAGATTCGACCACGGCCGGGAATCGAACCCAGGTCCTCTGCATCTACGTCGCAGCGCTCTTACCACTGAGCTAACCGTGAGTCCGTTCCGATCGTGATCGAATCTTTCTCTTCTGTGATCCCTCCCTCCAGGTCTCGCCACATTGTAGCGAAGTACCGGGGAGCTGAACAATTGTCTAGACAGACGGGATCTAGTTGACATACGTCAAATATATACATTGTATGTTGTTTTGTAGTAATTAGTTATCGTTAGATAATTAATTTATAATTAAATATTGTTCAGCCCCCCGGTACTTCGCTACAATGTGGCGAGACCTGGAGGGAGGGATCACAGAAGAGAAAGATTCGATCACGATCGGAACGGACTCACGGTTAGCTCAGTGGTAAGAGCGCTGCGACGTAGATGCAGAGGACCAGGGTTCGATTCCCGGCCGTGGTCGAATCTTTTATCTTCTAATAAAATAGTTTAAAAATTATAAATTAATTATCTAACGATAACTAATTACTACAAAAAATAAAAGTAAATATTAATAATTTAATCGTGAAGCACATTCCTGTTTAATTGTATATCGAGTGAGTAAAGATGTATACTTACCCAATTAAATTCTAAAAAAAATATAATCTTTCACTTGAAACAAATCCCACCTAGTACAAATAAAGTACACCTACTCGACTAACAAGAAAACGTTAGTGAACACAAAGATTAATTTTTATAAAAAAAATCATAGTTTTATGTGCAATTGCCTAAACAAAATATGTAAAAGCTATAATAAAAGATCACTGAAATCTCAAGGAACATTTTTATGTAACTAAAATAAAAAACGTGAATATTATGAATTCGTAACACTCTGCGCGCGCACATAAGAATTCATGGTCGTATGGAGGTATAAAGCATTGGAGAACAGGGATCATGCTAACAGTTTTTAAACAATTGACCTGAAAACAGACCGGTAAGTAACTAAAGTCATAAATACTAGGTTGTTACAAAAGTCCTTGTTCACAAAATTACTTTTATTCAAATGTTAGTACAAAATTTACAAATCAAATTTATTCTTCAAAATGCAGGCCATCATTTTCAACTACTTTAACCCATCTTTCAGCCAAAAGTTGTATTTGATGTTGATACGACGACTGAAGGACGACCTGATCTAGGTTCATCTTCAAGGCTTGTATTCCCAGAATTAAACCGCCTGAACCAAAATGCGGCCGTGTTTCGATGCACCACACTTTCCCCTTCCACTGCACAAATTTCCTCGGCTGAGGCCTTTGCACTAAAACCTTTTTTCCAATAATGCCTAAGAAGGCCGCGGATGACAAATTTTTCTTCCGACATTTCTAGTGAAATTTAATTAACTAAATGAAAGGCAGGGACAGTTGGCGTACATAGATAATTAGAGAATTAGTTAATGTAAATATTGACATAGGAATTGTATTCGTCAGAGATTAATTAAGGATTAAATTAGAGACCTTAATGTAAACAACTTGATATGCACAAGAACTTTTGTAACAACCTACTTTATAGCCATAAATATAAAAGTCACATACATCTCCTCTGTATTTTGGTGCTCCATATTATAGTATTTATTTTCTGATAGATAAATAAAGTATATATTATTATAAAAGGGCAATATGTTGTATGATGAGAAATGATATATTATTGATTGGTAACTATATCTTAATATATATATATATATATATATATATATATATATATATATAATATGTCGAATAACAAAGACTTTGTTATAGCTTCCAATGGTTAGCCCTACCAAAACATTCTTTAACAGTCCTTAGCCAGAGTTTTTTTTGTGAATTTATTTTTAGCTCATAGAAATAATAATTGAGTATTACACTAAACGATTATTTTTACTTTATATCGTAAATAAGAATGGGTAGGATGGTTTCTTAGCAATGGCCATATTATACTGGAACTAAATTTTCAATTTTCAGCACCTTAGTATGTTTCAGAAAAGGACGGCGACATTTTATTCATCTAAAGCTTGTGCTTTATTTAAGTCAATAGGTTACTTATGTTCCAACAAGCTCCTAAAACACGTTGTCGACTCTTTTCGCATGCTCAGTACGCCTTGTCTTGTTAGCAATGAGCAGTTAGTAAAGGTTTACTACGCATGCGAAAGTTGCCATCGTGTTTCAAGTGCTTGTTGGAAAATAAATTTGATTCATTAAGAACAATACGTTGTATAACTGAGGCAATATTGAGCCGTAAAGACCTTTTTATAGCTACTAATAGTTAGCCATAGCAAAACATTCTTTAAGAGTCTTTAGCCAGCGTTTGCCTAGATCAGTCCTGCTTCAATCGACTACTTAAAGGCCAACCCAATCCGTATATATCAGGCCTGTAGAAGTAACTTTTAATATTGCATTTTGCCTTACATTCTTCCTTATCCGTGTACATATACCACTGAATTTTTTTTTTTTTTTTTTGTTATATCCCAATATTATTAAAATAAAAGACGCACATATATTTAAACGCTATTATGATAATAAATTTTAAGAATATTATAGTATGTTAATCACACAGCATTAAACGATAAATCTATTATGTTTCAAAAATAGGTGAGAATGAGAAGTTGGACAATAATTTTGCTAGTTGTGGTGGCGCTCGTTGGTCTCAGTCAGGGACATTATAGTGATCCTGATCCTGGTCCACAAGTAAGTCAGAGTTAATAGTTTTTGTCAGCTCACTTTATTTATTTTATGGTTTAAAACAATAACATGTAAATGTAAAAAAAAAAAAAATAAAAGAAAATATGGGTTTTTTATGAAAATATGGTGCGTTTTTTACAACAACAATGCTAAATAAAGATATTAAATTTAATCCTTAAACTCTTCAAGGTTTTATCGGTATCAGTTACACAAACTTTGTTTATCAATTTGGCCGCGGAACTGCCCCCCCGTTAGGGGGCCTACCATTTTACCTATGCGTAAGATCTTAGAAAATTAGATTTCTAATTACTGTATGTTTTTCAATAATCATTATACTCTAAACATTATAGTGACAAACAAAGAAAAGAAATAAATAATTGTAGAAAAAGCAGTTTCCTGTAAAGTTGTTAAGTAAAGCGCTTAAGTAAACATCTAACAAATCATGTCGAAGTCGACACTATAAAGGTAAGTTGAGTGAAAGTTGTGAATAGTATGCATCGCAATAAATAAACGAATCTTAAAAAAAAAAAAGATAAATTATTAATAGCTAAGTTAATATGTACAATTATAAATCGATGTAAATAGAATGGCTAATACATAGTTAAATAAACCATCTGTTTTATTACTTATACACGGTTATTAAGGTGTCAATATATGAAATATGAGAGGTGATTATAAACCTAATTTCCAAAAAAAGATTTAATTTGATCTAAAGTCAGAGTCCGATTGATTATTAATAAGCATTATCTTGATAATAATCAGACAACTTAATTATAGAATTATAAATAATAATTATAAAATTATTACAACTATATACTACAAAATACTGTATAAACAACAAAATAAAAGATTTCATTTTTTCTAAAATAATAACACGTTAACAATTATTGCAGGATTCATCTGAAGATGGAGAACAATCAGTGGTCTCTGATGTAAGAGCAAAACGTGAAATCTTACAAGAAGTAAGCCCATTTTGACAAATTATTTTATTTATTTATTATTTACTTGATTAAATGAAACGTTATAAATTTTATTATTTTTAAGCATTTTGAATTTCTTTATAAATGATTATTGCACGATATTGTTAGAATATATTTATATGTGTGTATATATATATATCTATATATCTATATATATCTGTTATATATCTATATATTATATATATATAATAACAGACTTACAATAAAATGATCACGAACAAAATAATTTATGGTAATAATTATGGAATCAATAAATTTTTTTTTCATGTCGAAGTCGACACTATAAAGGTAAGTTGAGTGAAAGTTGTGAATAGTATGCATCGCAATAAATAAACGAATCTTAAAAAAAAAAGATAAATTATTAATAGCTAAGTTAATATGTACAATTATAAATCGATGTAAATAGAATGGCTAATACATAGTTTAATAAACTATCTGTTTTATTACTTATACACGGTTATTAAGGTGTCAATATATGAAATATGAGAGGTGATTATAAACCTAATTTCCAAAAAAAGATTTAATTTGATCTAAAGTCAGAGTCCGATTGATTATTAATAAGCATTATCTTGATAATATTCAGACAACTTAATTATAGAATTATAAATAATAATTATAAAATTATTACAACTATATACTACAAAATACTATATAAACAACAAAATAAAAGATTTCATTTTTTCTAAAATAATAACACGTTAACAATTATTGCAGGATTCATCTGAAGATGGAGAACAATCAGTGGTCTCTGATGTAAGAGCAAAACGTGAAATCGTACAAGAAGTAAGACCATTTTGACAAATTATTTTATTTATTTATTATTTACTAGATTAAATGAAACGTTATAAATTTTATTCTTTTTAAGCATTTTGAATTTCTTTATAAATGATTATTGCACGATATTGTTAGAATATATACATATGTGTATATATATATATATATATATATATATATATATATATATATATATATATATATATATATATATATATATATATATATATACATACTTACAATAAAATGATCACGAACAAAATAATTTATGGTAATAATTATGGAATCAATAATTTTTTTTTAATTAACCAAAATAATAATCTTTTCAAAATCAATTTAAAATAATAAATTTTTCTAAATTATATAAAATAATAATTTGTATACATTATTGAAAATAATAATCTCTTTCTCAATTATTTTAAATAATTGGGTCATTTCAGAATTATGGGTTATTTTCATTTTCAATTTTTTTATTAACAAAGTATCCCTTTTCCACAATTTTTTCCTATAAAGTGCCACATTACGGTCCCTTAACAAGTCCTAAAAGCGTGAACAAATTTTAGTGTATATTTTGGGAACTATTGGTATTCGAAAATTTTTGGTTTGTTGTGAATGAGAAAGAAAGGTATTAGCGAAAAGAGGAGTAACCTGGAAGAAAAAATAATTTTTTCAATAATAAATCCATTCAGTTAGTGTAAAATAAAGATTCGAGATATTCGAAACCTAGACGGTGTGACAAGTATAGGTAGTGAGAATTGCCGTGGTTATCAATATTTCGTTGTGAATATTATACTGTACAAAAAAATTTAACTTGTCTATTAAATGATTTACAATGGCAGTTTCTTTTCGAATTTGGTGCTCTGGTGCTCTGTTTTTGTCAGCTCACTTTATTTATTTTACTATGTAAAACAATAACATGTAAATTTAAAATAAAAAATATGAGCTTCTTTATGAAAATATGGTGTGTTATTTAAAATAAAAATTCTAAATAAAGATATTAAATTTAATCCTTAAACTCTTCAAGGTTTTATCGGTATTTACTCTTAGTTATTTCGTGGTTTAACACAACTTTATGTAGGATGCCATTATTTATTCATCATCATCATATTCAGCTCCTCTTGTACCGCTTTAGCAGTGTTGAGTTTGTCCCCTGTAGAGTCTGGACCAGGTAGACCTCTCCTGCACCATCTCTCTTCTCCTGCTCCAGTCCAGTCTCCGTTCTGGAATGCCTCTCTGACCCCCTGTTCCCAAGTTATCCTGTGTCTTCCTCTGGCCCTTCGTCCCTCCACCCGAGTCTCGTAGGTCCTCCTAGCAATCCTATCTTCATTCATCCTGAGGAGGTGTCCAAACCATCTTAATTTGTGTTCCTCCTGGTTTGTCATCGAGATTGGCTTGGATGGTAGAGTTTCTGATCTTGTCCCTCCTTGTTTTATTTTCCACTTTGCGCAGGTACTTCATTTCCATAGCCTGGATATGGCTCCTATGCTTTGATGTGAGGGTCCAGGATTCTGAGGAGTATGAAAGTATGAGGAGGAATGTTGATTTGTAGACTGACATCTTTGCCTTCTTGGAGACCTCTCTGTTCTGTTGAGGAAACCCTTCTGAACCGCCTGGAACATTTTCCCTGCTGCACCCACTCGCTGTTCCAGTTCTTCCTCGATGTAGCCGCTTTCGTTGAGATGAGCCCCTAAGTATTTAAAACTCGTAACTTGCTCCAATCTCTCGCCGCTGACCCTCAACACTCTCATAACCCTGTGTGGCTTCCTTCCAATCCTCATGCACTTTGTTTTATCAGGGTTAATAACCATGTTGATTGTGTTTAGCTCTTTCTTGAGAATGTTGAGGTTTATCTGCAGATCGATGTCGTTAGCGGCTCTCAGCACCATGTCATCCGCAAATGCGAGCAGAGAGTACAGTGATGGTTGCATTCTTCTGTAGCCAAGGCAGGAATTTCTGAATCTTTCCTTTGCCTTCTTCAATGCCAGGTCCAGAACCAGTATGAACAAAAGAGGGCTCAAGCTACACCCTTGGCGTATTCCTAGCGAGGTCTCGAATTCTCTGGAGGAGTGGTTCCTTGCTCTCACAAAACTTGTTGTTTTCTTATAGAGACTTCCCACTGCTAGTTTCAACCCAGTCCCCACATCCTTCTCCGCCAGGGCCCTATCAATATCGGTCTTCTTAACCCTGTCAAATTATTTATTAACAGGTTTAAACAAAAGGAATTTCTTATACAGGAAACGATAAAACTGAATGCGTTTATGCATACTTCTTCTCTGAACATTGTATCAGTTACACGAAATTTGTTATCAATTTGGACGTGGAACTGCCCCACATTAAGTAGGACCTAGTAATTTTTCAACATTAGAGAAAAAAAATTATATCAATATGAAGCTGAAAATTGGTATTGAAGTATTATTAATGAGGAAAGTATTTATTCTGTGGAGCGATAGAGGTTTTTACGCAGATAATGCGTAAAAAATCATGTAGAAAATTCGCTTTCTAATTAAGTACTGTATGTTTTTCAATAATAATTATACTCTAAACATTAGAGTGAAAAATAAAGAAAAGAAACAGGTACTTGTAGAAAAAGCAGTTTCCTGTGAAGTTGTTAAATAGCACTTAAGTAAACATCTAACATTTCATCTCGAATTCGACACTATAAAGGTAAATTGAGTGAAAGTCGTGAATAGTCTGCATCGCAATAAATAAATAAATCTTAAAAAAAGATAAATTATTAATAGCTAAATTAATATATACAATTATAAATTCATGTAAATAAAAATGGCTAATAAAGCTAAAAGTTTTCATCTTTTCTAAAATAATAAGACGTTAACAATTATTGCAGGATTCATCTGAAAATGGAGAACAATTAACGGTCTCTTATGTAAGAGCAAAGCGTCAAATTTCAGTTAAAGTAAGCCCATTTTGATTAATTATTTTATTTATTTATTATCTACTTGATTAAATCAAATGTTAACAATTTTTTTCTTTTTAACCATTTTGAATTTCTTCTTAAATGATTTTTGTATGTTATAGTTTGAATATATTAATATATATTCATTAATATATTCAAACTTTATGTTCATTTCAGAATTATGGGTTATTTTCATCTCAATTTTTTTAATAACAAAGTAACCCTTTTCCACAATTCTTTCCTATAAAGTGCCACATTATGGTCCCTTAACAAGTCCTAAAAGCATGCACAAATTTTAGTGTATATTTTGGGAACTATTGGTATTCGAAAAAATTTGGTTTGTTGAGAATGAGAAAGAAATGTATTATCGAAAAGAGGAGTGCCCTGAAGGAAAAAATAATTTTTTCAATAATAAATCCATTCAGTTAGTGTAAAATTAAAATTCGAGATATTCGAAACCTTGCCACACGGTCCCGTCACACGGACTACTGTAGGGAGTGAGAACTGGCGTGGTTATCAATATTTCGTTGTGGATATTATACTGGACAACAAAATTTAACTTTTTGTCTGTTATATGAATTACAATGGCTGTTTCTTTTCAATTTTGGGGCTCTGATTGCAAATTTGAAAAGTATTTTTGTGTCTGGCGCAAGGATTTTGTGTAATTTCAAATAAAAAGCTTTACCGTTACCATTTAAATCAAAATGCAGCCTTTGATTTTGCGGCTGGTACATCATACAAGGACCAACAATAGCCTGCCACCATATTTGGATTCCAATTTCCCTGGTACCTTTTTCCAGAGTTGATATTTCTTGAGGGAATCGCTCATCGTGTTCATCACTCCCAGCTCCAAGATTTTCAGGAAAGAAATCCAGATGCGAGTCAGGAAAATGTATTTTTTAGGGACATATTACACCCTAAAGCCTTATAATAATGTAGAAGATCAGAAACTAGCTCTTTGTAGTTTTCTGCTTTCTTATTTCCGAGAAATTCTTTTAAATCATTTTTAACAGAAATCCAAGCTGATTTCTCGGCTCCTTTCAAACATTCCTCAAAGTCTTGATGCTTCATTTGTCCCTTATTTTTTGGCCAACAAATACACCTTCTTTTATTTTTGCATCAATGACCTCACCTTGAAGTCATGACCTCATCAAAATTTCATATAAAATCCCAACACCTAAACTATCCTCTAACATAATCTCCTGGCGGAACCTTGATTCATTAACCTATGAGAAACTAAAGGATTTTTTAAAAACTATTTTATTAGAAGATAAAAGATTCGACCACGGCCGGGAATCGAACCCAGGTCCTCTGCATCTACGTCGCAGCGCTCTTACCACTGAGCCAACCGTGAGTCCGTTCCGATCGTGATCGAATCTTTCTCTTCTGTGATCCCTCCCTCCAGGTCTCGCCACATTGTAGCGAAGTACCGGACGCGGATCGGAACGGACTCACGGTTAGCTCAGTGGTAAGAGCGCTGCGACGCAGATGCAGAGGACCTGGGTTCGATTCCCGGCCGTGGTCGAATCTTTTATCTTCTAATAAAATAGTTTAAAAATTATAAATTAATTATCTAACGATAACTAATTACTACATAACAACATACAATGTATATATTTGACGTATGTCAAATAGATCCCGTCTGTCTGGACAATTGTTCAGCCCCCTGGTACTTCGCTACAATGTGGCGAGACCTGGAGGGAGGGATCACAGAAGAGAAAGATTCGATCACGATCGGAACGGACACACGGTTAGCTCAGTGGTAAGAGCGCTGCGACGTAGATGCAGAGGACCTGGGTTCGATTCCCGGCCGTGGTCGAATCTTTTATCTTCTAATAAAATAGTTTAAAAATTATGAATTAATTATCTAACGATAACTAATTACTACATAACAACATACAATGTATATATTTGACGTATGTCAAATAGATCCCGTCTGTCTGGACAATTGTTCAGCCCCCTGGTACTTCGCTACAATGTGGCGAGACCTGGAGGGAGGGATCACAGAAGAGAAAGATTCGATCACGATCGGAACGGACTCACGGTTAGTTTAGTGGTAAGAGCGCTGCGACGTAGATGCAGAGGACCTGGGTTCGATTCCCGGCCGTGGTCGAATCTTTTATCTTCTAATAAAATAGTTTAAAAATTATGAATTAATTATCTAACGATAACTAATTACTACATAACAACATACAATGTATATATTTGACGTATGTCAAATAGATCCCGTCTGTCTGGACAATTGTTCAGCCCCCTGGTACTTCGCTACAATGTGGCGAGACCTGGAGGGAGGGATCACAGAAGAGAAAGATTCGATCACGATCGGAACGGACTCACGGTTAGGTTAGTGGTAAGAGCGCTGCGACGTAGATGCAGAGGACCTGGGTTCGATTCCTGGCCGTGGTCGAATCTTTTATCTTCTAATAAAATAGTTTAAAAATTATAAATTAATTATCTAACGATAACTAATTACTACATAACAACATACAATGTATATATTTGACGTATGTCAAATAGATCCCGTCTGTCTGGACAATTATTCAGCCCCCCCGGTACTTCGCTACAATGTGGCGAGACCTGGAGGGAGGGATCACAGAAGAGAAAGATTCGATCACGATCGGAACGGACTCACGGTTAGCTCAGTGGTAAGAGCGCTGCGACGTAGATGCAGAGGACCTGGGTTCGATTCCCGGCCGTGGTCGAATCTTTTATCTTCTAATAAAATAGTTTAAAAATTATAAATTAATTATCTAACGATAACTAATTACTACATAACAACATATAAAGGATTTTTTCTTTTTTTTTCAGTTACTAGACTATCCCCTCAACACTAAATCCAATCGCACAATATTGGTCTAACAAGTAATTTGGGGAAAATGAGAAGGAATAAAAAATAAAATGAAAATGATGTATAAATAAATTGAAGCGGTTAAACGCAATGTTATAAATTGGTTTTTTTAAACATCTATTTCACCAAAATGGTACCTGATTATTATAGTATAGAAAAAAATTGCTCAACAATTATATAAGAGAATATTAAATTCTAAATTTACCATCATAAAGTAGAAAAACTTTTTCATGAGAAATGAATTCTTAACTTTAAAAAGATGATTGATAAATGGGTCTTTGGGTCCGATTGAACATTAGGCTTTAAATTTCCGTAATTTTTAAGTTATTTGTTTCATGCGTTCAAGTAAAGAGCAAGAAAAAGAATTACATTTTTACAAAATACGTTTTGTAAATATTTGAAATCGAAAAAGAATTGTGCATTTTTAATATAATTTTTGAACTATTACTTACCTATTATCTTTTTATGCTCTCTGTTGTGATTTCCTACATGACTAGAGCCTGGATGTGAAGATCTCTATTTTACAGGAAATATACCATGAAAAATGATTTTTAGATCTAACCAATTAAAAATCTGGTGCGATGCGTGCAACCCACAACTTTCAATTACGAACCTAGATTAGAAATCGACAATATGTAAACGCCATTTCTCAACTTCACACATTTCTCCACATTTATATGCTTAAACATGTTTATCTCCATAAGTTATAGAGTATTTGTATTGCAAAACCTGAAAGTTCTCAGTACTTTATGCCTTTCTGGAAATCGAGAACGATTACCGTTCCTCTAAAACCACTTTAAATTGCCTTCAGGAATTTATTATAGAGCTAAAGTTTCTTAACTAAAACATAATTAATTAAATATTATCTTATACCATATTTTTTCACACCTTAAATACTTTAAATAATTTGAGCATCACGTATTTACTCTCTAAAATAAAATAAAAATTGTTATTGTTAAATAAAAGTTTTTATTTTCATAATATGGGAAATTAAATATTGGCTGTCACATTGCGGGCATATGTATTAATCAAATACCCAGTTTAATCAAAATAGTTAGAGCCGTTTTTGAAAAAAAAAAAAAAAAATAAAAAAATAAAAATGAGACAATATTTATTAAATAAAGTGCCCCCTCCGTTTGACCAATTTTGGTGTCTGTGGAGTAATGAAATCATTACAGCCGTTTTTGAGTAAAAAAAAACACGCGAACATAAGACAATGTTTATTAAATAAAGTACCTCTTCAATTTTTATGATTTTTTTGCCTTCAATCGCGGGCATATTCACACACCAAATACCCAATTTCAGGTTCGTACGGTTTATAGTTTTTGAGCTAGTCTGTTAACACAAGACACACCCAGACCATTTCGCGGGACTTGGTTATTTGGACTTGGTTAGGTGACCCCAAAACGTGTATTTCCGCTGAAAACCAGAATTCGAAATTTTTCACGATCTCAATACTTTCTCTTACTATATATTTCACTAGCATTCCCAGTCGCGGCTTTGCCCGCGATCCTTTAAAATCAATTCTGTGATCATTATCTTGGCTTGGCCATGTTGAGAGAATGCCGGAAAACCGGATACCAAGAAACTATTATATGACCAGGAGGAAAGCGGTTAAGAGGAAGAACCCGTCTGAGGTGGCTGGAGGTCGTGGGGGCAGACTGGAGTGAGGAGATGGAGAGCGGAGGCGGCTAATAGGGGAATTGGATGAGGATTCTTTCGGAGGCCAAAGTCCTTCATGGGCTATAGCGTCAATGGATAGATAGATCATTATCTTGGTATTGATTTAATATAATATGTTAACAAAATCAATTTTAAAAAACGAAGTGAGCGAAGGGGAGAGGGATCGGAGCTTCCTGTAGGTGGAATGTTGGAGGGGGAAGCTGCCGGCTCGGTAGAAGAGAGGAAGACGCGTAATGGAGAGAGTTCACTAAAACCGCCGAAATAAAAAATTTCTTACTTGTCGTGAACGTTTCATTTTTCGGCTTTAAAACGTGGTTGTCGACGCCCCGTAGGGGCTTTCGAGTTAAACTCGTCGTATCAAGATCTTTAAAATGAGTCCAAATTAGATATTTTTTCTCGAATTGCAAAAATAGGTGTCAGTCGGAGTTAAACGACAATTTCGCCATTTAAACTCTTTAGGGGTTTTCATTTTTGAAATTCCCTTCTAAGTGGTTACCTACGTCGCGTTTAAAATCTTTAAAAATTCCGAACTTCAAGTTTCTATCATTAGTAGTTTTTGCTCTGCGTTGATTCTGTCAGTCAGGACAAAGCCTCTTATATATATGTAGAGGTAAGTGAAAGTAAAAATTGGAAAAATATAACCATATGGCTCTGTGAGATTACCATGAGCACAACTCACAAAATATGATTTTTCAGAAACCGCAGTCAAAGTTTTCTTTTTTTTTACATTGAATTTTAAATAAAATATATTCCATTATTTTTCAGTTATATTTATGTTTTATTGCATCTATTAATCATCTATTGAATGAAAATTTAATTTTATTTCAGTCAGAGCAAAACATAAAAATTGAATTTAACCAATCTGTTTGATACTATACTATGCTCTTATCTGTTATGATAAAAATAGTCATTATTAAAAAATGTAAGAGGTAAAAATAATAAACTATGAAGAAGGATGAGCATTGTAACAAAGTTTTCAAAGGGAAAATGAATTGGGTCGGACCCTAACGAGGTAATCGTAATATCTTGTAATTCATCGCCTAGTGCCCTCCTACATCCAACTTCAACTCCCCACAAATTACATTTTTCTCTTTTGCTGTTTCTCTGAAGAATCTTATTGTTCTCCCGCTTTTTACTTTAATGCCAAAAAATTTACTTAGGTTAGGTTTGACACAGCATGCTATAAATTATAAAGCAAGGAAAGGTCTTCATGAAGCCTTTGTCCGACGATTAAACATCGTTTTAGATATCAGAACCTTCAAATAATGCTCAATATGTTTACGTTGATGGTATATACAGCTCCCATAGGACACAATATTCGTACAAATACTTACTCCTAATGTGGAAGGTACATATTCAAAAACGCAAAAGATAATCTTCGGATTTGGAGTGTTATAATGAACATTAATAATTATATTATATTAGTTAACTCATTAATAATTTTATGTTATGTTACTAGTCAACCCTGGCTCCACTTTGCGTGGCTTATAATATTTTTAATTATAATAATATAGGTAACTAGCAGTATATACCGGTTTCAACCGGAGAATTTCATTTTTTAATTCTATTAACTGAGACTTTTATCGACTCAAACAGTCGATTTCGTAAAAACCAATGTTAAGTGAGATCAAAAATATTTTTATAACAATAAAGAATATACCCAGAGATCGGCTGAAGTTATGCAAGTTTAATATGGACAGGTGTTCGCACCTGGTCTGAAAGAACCACTGAGCGAATTCGGAGAATAAAGAATATCAGCTGAACTTATGCAATTTTAATATGGACAGGTGTTCGCACCTGGTCTGAAAGAACCACTGAGCGGAATTTGGAGAATAAAGAATATCAGCTGAAGATCGGCTGAAGTTATGCAATTTTAATATGAACAGGTGTTCGCACCTGGTATGAAAGAACATCTGAGCGAAATTTGGAGAATTTAGGACAAACAGTATGGATTTCTCTAAAGAACAAACAGAATTTCACCTTTATATGCATAGATTATAGCTGTATATCCCGGTTCCACACGGGGAATTTCATTTATCTAAAGAAACGGTCGATTTCGTAAAAAAAAAACATTGTAACGTGAGATCATTATGATTTTTATAACAATAAAGAATATCAGCTGAAGATCGGCTGAAGTTATGCAATTTTAATATGAACAGGTGTTCGCACCTGGTATGAAAGAACCACTGAGCGAAATTTGGAGAATTTAGGATAAACGGAATGGATTTCTATAAATAACAAACATAATTTGATCTTTATATACATAGATTATAGCTGTATATCCCGGTTTATCACGGGGAATTTCATTTTTCTAAAGAAACGGTCGATTTCGTAAAAAAAAACATTGTAAAGTGAGATCATTATGATTTTTATAACAATAAAGAATATCAGCTGAAGTTACGCAATTATAATATGAACAGGTTTTCGCACCGTGTCTGAAAGAAACGCTTAGCGAAATTTGGATAATAAAGAATATCAGCTGAAGATCGGCTGAAGTTACGCGATTTTAATATGGACAGGTGTTCGCGCATTGTATCAAAGAACCACTGAGCGAAATTCGGAGAATTTAGGACAAACGGTACGGATTTCTTATAAAGAACGGACTTCTATAAAGAACAAATAAACAAACAAACAAACAAACAGAATTTCTACTTTATTTATATAGATTTTATACTGTATGGTTTGTAAATAGGACATACGGCTACTTCTAATCTACTTCTTTCTAATTACACACCGAACATAACTGACACAAGTCTGAATTGAAAGGCCTATAATTTAA
Source organism: Aelia acuminata (assembly GCA_911387785.2). Lineage (NCBI taxonomy): Eukaryota > Metazoa > Arthropoda > Insecta > Hemiptera > Pentatomidae > Aelia > Aelia acuminata. Next base: position 21,930,113 of record OU426984.1, on the reverse strand, counting down.
ATTTAGATATTTAGGGGCGATGGTAACTAGAAAAAACGAAATCGATGAGGAAATTAAGGCTAGATTAAAAGCCGGTAATGCTTGTTACTTTTCAGTCGCGAAATTGCTTAGCTCCCGCCTTCTGTCCCAAAACTTAAAAATTAGGATTTACAAAACTATTATTCTTCCAACGGTCCTTTACGGATGCGAAACTTGGCCGCTGACATTTAGGGATGAGCAACGGCTTAGAGTTTTTGAAAATAAAGTACTGCGTAGAATATTTGGACCGAAGAGGGATGAGCTAACCGGAGAATTTAGACGCTTACACAATGCAGAACTGAGTGAACTTTACCCAGTAAATATAATTGACGTGATTGCAGCAAGACGAATAAAATGGGCGTGTAAAATTGCGAAACTTGGCTATGAACGAATTCCGAAAAGATTAATAAGCGCGGTGCCGAATGGGAAACAACCCGTTAAATTTCCCATTTTAATATAGGATACAACCCGTGGAATTCTTTGCCTTTGTTTCGGCCTCTTTTTTTCCCTATTTACAATAATATTCAATAATTTACTTAGTATCGGCTTCCAAGTATCCACCGAGTTATTCCCATTTTTTACCTCTGCCCCGTATGATTCACATAGTTTTTTTCCAAAATGCAAACCAGTAAATATTTTTATTAATGATTTATGTCGCTAATAATTTTGGAAGTCTACTACTCAGCAAATTTAAAATTTTCAAAATATAATTGAAATGTAATTTTAGTGTGTATAGGAACATACTATTCATGTCCATTTCCAAATTAAAAATATTATTACCAAATTAAAAACCAAAATAAATATAATAAGTTCGCAAAGTGTAAAGGCACCTTAATGGTTTATTCATGTAGCAAATTAAAACATGGCATATCTAAGGATATTGCTTTGTTTTAACCCCGTAAGAAACTTGAATTTTTGTGTCTAAAGTTATTGTTTTTATGACTTAATTGAATGACATGGACATCTTAATAACATTTACTAAGTATTTTCTTGTGTAGAAAGTAAATAGCAAGGTTTGCAACATACAAAATAGTGAGCGTGTTCTACTTATCAGTCTGCTCATGTAGGGGATTCTATTAAGGTTGGGCATATTGCAAACGCAGACCTTAGTAGCCAGGGGATTTATTGGAGGTTTATTATGGCTAGACTTATTGTAGTTGAAGTGTTGGCGGTGGTAGGGGAGAGTGCTCCACCAATAGGAGTCCGGGCTGCAAGGATCGACCCCTAATTGGTTCGTTTTTGAACGAAGAAAAAAGGGTCCAGATCCCCTCAAAGGGACGGAAACTCACAAAAGCTTACGCTCTACCATTTCATCTTTTGTCGGCTGCTCTTCTACTTTGCTGGGCAGCACTGTTGGCAAACATACGATTTCTTAATTGCCTCAAAGATCTTATATAAAAAAAAAGAAGTATATATATTTATTTCTTGTTACCTTTTGATTTCGGTTTGTTGAAAGAAGTTAACCTATGTAGGCTTAAATAATTTTTATTAATAGAAAATAATAATTCACAATGTCTGAAGAACAATAAAAACTGACATAACTAAGAAGGTTACAAAAAGTATCAACTTGTAACGACACAGTAACACTAAATTAACCATTACACAACTTAAGAAGGTTACAAAAAGTATCAACTTGTAACGACACAGTAACACTAAATTAACCACATGAATCGAGCTTCAGAGCTAGGCTAACTCTACAGTCCATCGCTCCCTATATTTAGTCTGAATTAGATCAGTCAGATGTTATCAATTAGATAACATGTACTCGAACAGTTTGTTGCCACAAAAAGTTTAGACCTCTTTTCAATTATGTTTTCTTTCTTTTTTCACGTTACATTATCTTAAATTTTTTAAATTAAAAAGCGGTTTCTTATGTGAATGATTCTTATTCCACATCTGACATAAGTTGGATAATCAAACTAAGAGGAGAGCTCTTATATCTTAATCATAGGAGGCACTATCAGCACGGAGAAGGTATTTGTACGTTGTGCAATATGAAGGAGAGGGAGGATATTGTACATTTTATAGCAACATGTCCTGTGTTGAGGGAGTTTAGGATAAAATGGTTCTCCAATTCGGTCTTCAGTAGGGACGAGTTAATAGAATACTTAAATGGAAAGTGTTGGCCTAAACTATTAAGATATACTAAAGAGGCTTGGAAATATAGATATGGATTAATTAGGGAATATAATGGGTAAATTGAATATACTCGTATATGCGTGTTGTGTATATTTGTATATGAGTATTATATATATGGGTTCATTGTTTATTAACTATTGTTGTTGTTTTCGTGTTTTGATTATAGCTAATGTATTGTTGGGACTATTTGATTTACTTATTTTTATGATTAATTAATATATTTTGAGTATTATATTAAAAAGATGAATCATATTATTAAAAGTATTGGAATTAGAATTAGAATTATTTATTGCTGTATTTATTCTATATTTATTTGTCTGTTGTTTGCCTGTTTAATTGTTTATATCGTGTGATTATAATGTAAAGAATATTGTACTCGAGTTAATAATTTATATGACTCATTCACCGTTACAGTTATTATATTATTGCTAGGTCTAAATTAGTTAATATGATATGTGCCGCTTTCTCAACCTCTGATGGTCGTTGACCAAGAGTACATGTCGAGAATCGAGAAATTTTCGAAAACATTTAGAGGACTAATTGTGATCAAAGACACTTTTCCCTTTTCCCTGTTTGTAGTTACATTTTAAAATTGAGAATGCAGTTGAAACCTCACATGTGATTATCCAAAAAAAAAAAGAAGAATTTTATGAGTTGTTACCATCTTATTGCTGACATAGGATATGAACATGTATGTGATAAGGCTCCTTATCATATACCTTATAATCTTAAATCTCAACCGGTCAAGGTCGTTAACAGATATAAATATTTGGGAATTGTATTGTCTCCAAGTTCAACATTTACAGATCATTTCAATCAAACGGCTCGACATGCTTTACTTGGTCTGAACAGTGTTTGGAGTAACGTATTTCTAAATAAGCATATTACTCTTCCAGTAAAATATGAAATTTTTAAAACGGTTTGTAGATCGATTCTTACATACGGAAGTCAAGTTTGGGGTTATCAATATGCGGATAAAATAGAAAGTGTCCAGAGGACCTTCGTTAAGAAAATATTTAGACTGCCGAGAAATACTCCAAATTACATGATACATATAGAGGCCAAAATTTCACCAATTCATGTTTTTACTTTTGAATTGCAATTCAAATACATATTGAAGACTTTAGATCTAGATGGATGTCGTCTAACAAAATTAGTTGCGGAAGAAGTGATCAAAAGGAAATTATTGTGGTTTAGAGAATGGTAGAATTGGTCCAAGAAAGTAGGGGTTACATATCATGACACATGTTATAGAGAAAGAGCATTAAACGGCCAATATCATCTAATGTATAAACAATTATCTTTTAATATTGATTATATTCATTCTAACTTATCTATATCTGATATTAGAATAATGTTTAAAGTTAGAGGTGTACTTCTTTACTTGAATTACCAACCAATTATTCAGGGGAAGAATTACAATTGTTCTATGTGCAACATGGGAGAGAAGTAAGATGTATTCCATTATTTAGGTAAATGTAAAATCTTAGAGGCGATGAGGAAAAAATATTTTGGAGCAGTCACCATGACCGAAGGTGAAATGGCCAAATATTTAAATGGTGAAAATTGGGCAGCACTAGTGGGTTACTTAAAGGAAGCCTACATCTATCGTTCCTTTCTAATAAATTTTTTTAATTATTAATACATTATTTAAATGACTTAATAAGTGTTGAGCCATTGTTAAGCACTCCTGACAGACAGCCGTAGCTATGTCAGTAATTACTTTTGAAATATAAAATTTTGTAATTTGTAATTAGTATCAATAAAAGTATTTTCTATTCTATTCTAATCTTAAATCTTATATAAGCCCTATCCTTTTCATAGGGTCAATGCGTGCATGATTATTAAGCATTTGAACAGTCTCGATGTTCGCTTCAAGAAAAAGATAAAAAAATTTCACAGCATCCTCTTCGGAAAAAGACTATTCCCTAATAGTAAAAAAAAATTACTACAGTCCTTAAAATATACTATAAACCAAAGGAAAAATAGATCATAATGAAGACAAGTTAGAGGCGCATTTGATAACAAACGTAGATTGCACAAAGTATCCGGAATTTGAGGGAAGGTTGCACCAACTACGTTAAGATACACAAGTGCCCATTGCGGATGGGTTGATATTTATTTTTTACTAAATTCCGACCAGAATTATGCTGAATCCTGATTTTCCGTAAAAAAAATTACTTCAGTCCTTAAAATATACTATAAACCAAAGGAAAAATAGATCATAATGAACAAAGGCAAGTTACAGGCGCATTTGATGACAAACGTAGATTGCACATTGCAAGTATCCGGAATTTGAGGGAAGGTTGCACCAACTACGTTAAGACACACAAGTACCCATTGCGGATAGGTTGATATTTATTTTTATTATATTATATATTTATAATTATTATTATATTATATATTTATTATTATTATATTTATTATTCCGACCAGAATTATGCTGAATCCTGATTTTCCGTACTCATCAACAGTTACTCCCATCTGGTTTAAAATTTTTATTTCAGATGTGACCTAGTGGAAAAATCCCTTTGCTGGCCATTATTAAATGCGACTAGACTTTTTCCAACTTATACGACCCATCCATTTCCCACTTTGACGGTCCCTCCCCCCCACCTCCCTCCCTCCCCCCACCTCACTCCCTCCCCCCTCCTCGCTCCCTCCCAACCCCATACTTCCCCCTCCCCCTAGTCTTCCCCGTTCTAAAACACGTCTTTGGCAAAGACGTATCACTTCCCTGCCGAAGAAACTGCCCATTTCTTTAATGTGCCATACCATCCCACCCTCAATATCCTTTCCCAACGGGGAGCAATATTCGGAAAGTACGGAGTGGGGAATTTATTTTTTAAGAAACCCATTATTTTGGATTTTATTTTTAAAAATTTTACGATTCGAAGCCATAAGAATATTTGAAAAACAAATTATATTGTAACACTTATTTTTGTTAAACAATTTTTATTGCACCAAAATAACAGTTTTCTATACCACACGAATTATAAGAACACAAAACAGATTACAAAAATCATGATTTTGTAACACAGAAATAACCATATGACTTGAGCTTCAGAACAAGACATATTCTCCATCGCTACTTATATTCAGTCGTCAGAGGACGGGCCTCGAAAGTTCTGGGCCAGCTTAGAAGGTACTCGAACACCGTAGTCACAAACATTTACTATGACAGTTTGTTCCTACAATTAGTTCGTTCCAACAACAAGTTTAGTGCTATTATAAACTATATGTTTTGTATTTTGTTTCAACTTACACTCTGCATTAAATCTCAGTTGAAAATACGGTCAGTTCCGTATTTTAATCTCACTATTATTTAAAAAATCTGGTGCGTGCGCGCAACACACAACTTTCACTTACCAACTTACTTAGATTAGAAATTAATGCGTTTTGTTAATTGCCACATCTCAAATGAACAGACCGGCTATAATTATGAACAATGGTCTGTCATTAAATGCGTACTCCGCATGCGTGGGCTCAACGAGTTTTATGAGTTGACGAATATTTTTATTTTTTTTCTCCTCTTTATGTTTTCTTTATTTTTATCATATCTCATATTTAGCCATTTCTTATTTTTAGGCGTAACGAGAGACAGTTAATTTCTCCATATAAACCAAAACAAAGGTACTTTATAGGAAACAAACAAACAAAAAAGGCCCCCCCCCCAAGAAAGCCCCCTCAGAACATTTTAATAATGCTAAAGCTTACCTGATATTAAAGAACATAGGAATATAAAATTTCATTAAAAATGGCGAATTTGATAAAAATCGATAAAGCTGTTTTTGAGATCATCGAATAAAAAGTAAATTGGAAAAAAAATTATGAAGTAAAGTGCCCTCTCCGTTTGACCAATTTTGATGAAATGTTGGCTATCACATCTTTGGCATATACATACATCAAATACCCAGTTTGATCAAAATCGTTAAAACCGTTTTTGAGTAATTAAAAGAAACACGTGAAAATGATGCAAAATTTATTAAGTAAAGTCCCCCCTCCGGTTGGTCAATTTTGATGAAATGTTGGCTATCACATCTTTGGCATATACATACATCAAATACCCAGTTTGATTAAAATCGTTAAAACCGTTTTTGAGTAAATAAAAGAAACACGTGAAAATTATACAAAATTCACAAAGTAAAGTCCCCCCTCCGGTTGATCAATTTTGATGAAATTTTTACAGGCATATCATGGGCATATAAATAGATCAAATGCTCAGTTTAATCAAAATCATTAGAGCCGTTTTTGAGAAAATCGAAAAAAACCTAAAAAGTTACTAAATAAAGTACCCCCTCCCTTAAAGCAATTTTGATGAAATTTTTGCAGTCACATCGTGGGCATATACATACACTGAATACCCAATTTCAGGTGCGCACGGTTTATAGTTTTTGAGCTTGTCTGTTCACACACACACACACACACACACACACACACACACACACACACACACACACACACACACACACACACACACACACACACACACACACACAAACACACACACACACACACACACACACACACACACACACACACACACACACACACACACACACACACAAACAGACCATTTCGCGGGATTTGGTTATTTCGACTCAGTGGACCCCAAAACGTGTATTTCCGTTGAAAACTGGAATTCGAAATTTTTCACGATCGGAATACTTCCACTTACTATATATTTCAAATATAGGTAAGTGAAAGTAAAAAGTTTAAAGTAAACTATTTTATTATTTTGTTTCTTCATTTCGCAAAATGTGAAAAAGAATACAATCCCTCGAACCTTGCCGTATCCGCGTACCACGAACAGCTATTTACACTGAATCGTGAAGTCGAGCGAACAAGTATATCTGACCGCACCTTAGCGTCTTAATACAATAATTTTCATTACAAAGACGGCCGATTTGGAACTAGTGGCTGTTATGTCTGGTTTTTGCTTTAGCCTATTATGTATAAAAGCAACGTCTCTAAAGTGCTAAAAGAAGGTCAAGAAGCTTATCTTAACTAACACAAAAGCGACACTAGCCTTATTTATATTTGCCGAGCAGTGTTCGCGAAAGGCTGTTCTAGAGTGATGTTTCCACAGTGCAAAGTGCACAATTTAGGCCTACAATGGATGATCGCAGATGATGGCCCCGATTTTGACCAAACTGTTTGAGGTTTTGTTTGTTTGTTTGTTTAACGTCCCTTTATGCTCCTAAGGCTAATCGGAGGAGTCCTAAATTTTGCCAATCCAGGTATAGTTAGGATAGGGATCTTTAACGAGTACCTGAGATCTTTACATCGTACAGGCTCGGGACCTTCATTTTACGCCGTATCTGAGGGACGGCATAGACAAGGATTTTTTATTCCCATTAAAAAATCCTAGGGCCACCGCTGGGCGCAAACCTGCGGCCTTTAGTATTGTAGGTTGCCAGCCTAACCACTATACCACAGGTATCCCCACTGTTTAAGGTGATTCGATCTATGTCCGATGATTCATTTCTTTATTTGGAGATTATTATATTATATTATTATATTATATTATTATATTATATTATTATTATATAGATATTATTATTATTATTATATTATTGTATTATATTATTATTATATAGATTATTATATTATATTATTATTATTATAACACTTATGAGGGTTTAAATAATTTGTATTAAACGAAAATAATAATTCACGATGTCTGAAAAACAATAAAAACTCGAATAACTAATAAAGTTACAAAAAGTATCAACTTGTAACGATAATCCAGCTTTATAGATTAACAATCCAGTCTATAGCTCCTTGTATCTAGTCTGAATTATAGCATTAGTGCCTAGAAGGTTCCCGACAAGTGGATAAGATTCTCAAACAGTCGTGAGCATGTGCTAGAACAGTTTCTAACTTTTCCAACAAATATAGAACCTTTTCGATCATAGCTTTGTGTTTCACGTTACAATACATACATCTTAAAGTTTTATCAAAACCCTACAAAACCAGGATTTGTCTACCTTCGTGTAAATATTTTGCTTTTATTACATTTATTTTGAGGCCTCCTTATTCGTAATGGTCTATTATCTTTCTTATTGTTAATGTATTAATAAAAGGATTCAAACTAAAAAAAAAAAAAAGGCACCTCTTGGAAATAATATATACTGATTCCATCTTCGCTGTCAAGCTGCAGTAAAGTGTGAAATTCGTTTATCTCTGCTGATAACTTTAAGAGGAAAGGCGATTAATAAATTTCAATAACTGAACTTCAATTAAGGGATATTAAAAAAAAAAAGGGGGGGGGGGGGCAAAAAAGAAGAAAAATCAGCTCCTGTAAAGATTAATTGAACGGGCGAAGGCCCATCTGGCGAACCTTGTCGGCTAATGATCGTTTTTCACTTTGCTAAGGGAAACTATTAAGTTTAGTTCAGCGTAAGAAAGGATGAAGCGGTCCTGGATGAATATGTATAACCCAGTCAGCTGCCAGCCCACTTATTAAAATCTTCTTATCCGACAATTTCGGGAACGACATTCACTGACACGGGGGACCTCATAGCTGGCCTATATTAATTCCGGCAAAAACTAGAAATTAGCCGAAAAGCTGAAAGAAAAAGTATAATACGTATCATAATAGTAGTAGACTTAGCAATTCAACAGCAAAAAATTATTGAGACAATTCAAATGGATAAATATTGTGAAAGTGAAGGAAGAAAAAACTATCTACACTTCCCTGATTATGTGGGCTGAGTTCAAAACTGAAGTTGAGGAACGTTTTTTCCTGTCTTACTTTGTTTATTGATTATTTTTCTGATGAATAACAATACTGTAACGTGAAACAAAACATAAAACATATTGTTCTAGACTTGTTAGTTATTGGAACGAACTAACAATTAGACCGACAGTATAATAGACACATTTGGACAACCATGTTTGAGTACCATCTACGCTTACCTAGAACCTTGTTGTTCTCCTTACGACTAAATGCAAGAAGCGATGGACTGGAGAGTTAGTCTTGTTCTGAAGCTCAAGTCACATGGTTATTTCTGTGTTACAAAGTGATAATTTTCTAAACTGTTTAATTTATTTGCGTTTCAATAATTGTTATCGTATTTTAAATTATTATTTTTCGTTGAATAAAAAGAAAGGACCAAAGATAAACTAATATTTAGGTCTGTTTCTTTATCATTTTACTATTGATGAAACATATATATATATATATTTTTTAATATTTAGCAGCACTAAAGGTGGATCGTTTTGAGAGGAAGATCCTGAGACGCATCCTCGGGCCAGTTAAGGAAAATGAAACTTGGCGTCTACGCAGGAATGAGGAATTGTACGCTGAGTACCGAGATCTGAGCATCTCCAACTTTGCCAGGTTGCAGCGATTAAAATGGGTTGGTCACTTGCTCAGGATGGAGGAATGCAGGGGCCCTTTAAAGGCATACAAGAATACACCAGGCGGATCTAGACCCAGAGGAAGACCCAGATCACGCTGGAAGGATAACGTCCTCATAGACCTACGATATGCAGGGATGAGCACAGCGCATGCTTCAGACAGGACCATATGGGGCAAGATGATAGAGCAGGCCAAGGAAAAAAACCATACCGGAAAGGGTTTGAATCTGGGATGGAATATAACCGTGCTTTCGATTTGCTTGGGGAGGACGCGGAATCCACAGAACTAAATAAAAAGCCATTGATGAAAGCCGGTAAAGACCTTGAGCTGGAAATAAATAGGGATAAGACAAAATATATGGTTAGCCGTTGAAGTGGTGACTATTTTGCTTATATTAATGTATAAGGGAATAATACTTTTGAACTCGTAGAGAACTTTAGATTTTTTAGGGGCGATGGTAACTAGAAAAAACGAAATAGATGAGGAAATTAGGGCTAGATTAAAAGTCGGAAATGTCTGCTACTTTTCAGAAGCGAACTTGCTTAGTTAGCGCCTTCTTTCCCGAAACTTAGATATTAGGATTTACAGAACTATTATTCTTCCAAAGGCCCTTTACGGGTGCGAAACGTTGCTGCTGACTTTGAGAGATGAGGAAAGACTTATGGTTTTTGAATTTGGACCAAATCATATATATTAATCTAATCTTAATCTGTGGGTAACCACCTTTTTTAAATTATTTTTAAATAATTTATTTTTTGAAGAGAAAAGATTTGGCTCCGCCGGGAGTCGAACCCGGGTCTCCCGCGTGACATGCGCGGATGCTAACCACTGCACCACAGAGCTCGGCCCCAAGTAGAGCCAATCCTTCCTCTTCACTGATACCTACTACCCGATCACGCAAGTTTTGCGAGTAACGGGAGGTGGACAAGGTTTGTCCAATTTCTGGTATTTATTGACATACGTGAATTTTAAATTATTTTATATTAATCTAATCTTAATCTGTGGGTGACCAACAGATCGTGACAACGCAATCGTTTTTTGCGCGATCGGGTAGTAGGTATCAGTGAAGAGGAAGGATTGGCTCTACTTGGGGCCGAGCTCTGTGGTGCAGTGGTTAGCATCCGCGCATGTCACGCGGGAGACCCGGGTTCGACTCCCGGCGGAGCCAAATCTTTTCTCTTCAAAAAATAAATTATTTAAAAACAAATCATATATAATTGACGTGATAGCAGCGAGACGAATAAAATGTGCTTGTAAAATTGCAACAATTATTGTTGAAAGATTAATAAGCGTGGTGCCGAATGGGAAACGTTCGATGGATAGTCCGAGGCGGAGGTGGGAGGATTGCGGGAGGGCATATCTGTATCTGGGTGTGGATGGCGGTCGGTGGATAGAGGTGTGGTGTCGGTGTGGAACCTTCGGATTCGTTAAGCCTTCATCATTATTATTATTTTAAAAACCATAAACATGCACTAATTTACACTCAATCCAATAGTAAAACGACTGGAATGTTTTTTTTTTTGTTTTTTGTTTTTTACTAGGTTTAAGATAAAGGAGAAGTATTTTCAGGAAGCAGGAGAAAGTCACGTTTTTTAACCCGCCCCCCATACCCCCACTCCTACCTCAGACGCCTGGTTTACGACCAAGGAGCTTAGATCGCGGTGGGAGAAATATGAGCTGGATGCAGGCTGATGGACCGCCAATATGAACCGACTTCTTCACTTTTCTTTACTTAGAGTTATGATTTATGGTCCAATGGGAAGCCTTTCGTCGAGCAAGAATTTCAACCCCTTCCCCTGCCAGGCATTTCGTTCCCCCTTCTTTATTCACTCACACGGGGAATGGATAGAGGCGCAGATAAAATTCTGTTTTCTCCTATTTTTTTTCTTTTTATTTTTTTTTACTTCTTCAAATAATGAAAATAGGTTTCGAAAGATGGTTGTGTGAATTTTGACATGGGACGACAAAATGAGTACAGAAGAGCGGGGATTACACTGGACATCGAAATTTAACTTTTTGTTTGTTAAATGAATTACAATGGTTTTGTTTTTTTTCGAAGTTGGTGCTCTGGTTGCAAATTCGAAAAGCATTTTTGTCTCAGGGGCAAAGATTTGTGAAATTTCAAAATAATAAAATAAGATATTTAAAACCAGCAATTTTATTTAATCAGCTTTCTTACCTTAATTTAAATCAAAATGAAGCCTTTGATGATTTCCTGCTGTATTTTGCGGCTGGTACATCTCTTTTCAAAGACCTAAGACTACTAACTAACTAGACCGGCTCACAGATGTAGACTGATGAGAGGAGTACAGAGGGGACTCATATCATGACCTCTGTCTGGGCGCCGTTGTTTTGACTGAGCATGTTGAAACTTGTTGGTTAAAGATGCTTTAAGAGTTCGGACGACTTATTTATCACCTCAATTACATCAAATACTATCGTTTATTTGTGATGAGCCTTATTTAGCACAAATAAATAGACTCGTACATAGCTATGAAATATCACTCATTATTTTTTATAAAATTAAAAATTACAAAAAATCTGAGCACTATAGACAATTTTGATGGTCATCTTCGCAATTACCGTAGCAAAAACCATATGAAACAACCAAATTTACACATTTAACAAAAATACCTAATGATGACTAGTGTTATCAGAAATAATCTTGTGATGAAACACATCAAAAATGCAGATAAACGAAATTTACTAAAATTTATGAATGTAGGTATATGTAAATACAGTTTTCACTATCATATTCTCCACATCATAGGCTTTACGGCCATACAAGTATTTTCCGGTCGAAGAGTTAGTGGGATAGACTGTAAAAACCCGGCGCTGGGATTTAGAACCTTAAGGCCCGATGCACACGGACGACACTCTTTTGCGATCCGGACTATAAGCCAGATCAGGGATACCTGGAGTATAATGGTAAATCCGGTCGGTCCATTATACTCCACCCCTGACCTGGCTTATAGTCTGGATCGTAGAAAAGTGTCGTCCGTGTGCAGCGGGCCTAAGGGTGCTTATTATTGGGACCACAGGCGTCACCGCCGGGGGGGGGGGCAGAGGAGGAGCCCCCTCCCATATTTTGACAAGAGGGACCGTCCCCCCTCTTATTTTATTAATTTAATGTAAAAAATTAAATTAATAAAATACGATTTTACGAATATATCCCAGTTTTACCAATCAATTTAATAAAATCTAAATATAAAATATTAGTTAATTACAGCATACTCTATTAATTGATTATACCAAATTTCTCAAATTGGCGCCGTGTCGCTTTTTTATTGCAGCTTGAACTGTTCTGATTTATGAATTCTTCAGCAAAGATAGGTCTCCGTTTCTTGTAATTTCCAAATCAAGCAGCTTGATCCTACTTTCCCTCAACTCGTCGAAGCTTATAGATCTTGATTGAAAGCAATGAAATTAGTAGGCTCGGGTTAAGAAGGATAACTTAGATAAAATTCAACCAAGAAATTTCGGCCCACATCCTCAATATGAATCCTTATTAACTAACAGTATTATAAATGAGACATAAATTGACAAGTTTTAAGAGACTGTAAATACCTTTAACATATATCGTTGTAAGAGGAATTAAATGTCCGAACTGCGGGGTTATTATTTCGACTTTTAGCCTGTCGAATTTCTATCTACCTGATCTAGGAGAATGTTAACCCCCCCCCCCCCCCATGATTTGGTGCTGGTGACGCCTATGATTGGGACCACCTATGGATTAGTGGCTACCATGACAACTTTCTATAACCTAGGTCACAGGTTCGCACATCGGCAGGTGCCCTTAGGCCAACAACTTGTTACCAAATTTGGGCTGCCTCCACCAATTAGCCCAATCCTGGAAGACATCCATCTAGTTTCCAACTTTAAGGAGTATTTTTTCATCACCTTCCACAGCTCCATCCAACTCACGGTTTGTCTCCTAACTTTCTGTATACCGTGGATTCCACCTCTGATGATCTTAAGAATCCGACCGTCCTCCATTCTTGCCAAATAGCTTGCTCTTAGAAGTCGCCCTTGCATAATTGTCACAACATCTGAGGTCTTAAACAGGTGAGGTCCTAGATGTCACATTATCGATATTGTCCACTTTTATTGTTCCGAAAATCTTCCTTAAGTTTGTCCACTCGAATTTAAGAGCCTTTTCTTGCCTGCGTCTGTTAGAGTTCAGGAATCGGAGCCGTACGTGAGTACTTGACGAACCCGTTTTGATGTAGATAAGAAACTTCGTTTGCTTTGATAGAAACCTGCTATTAGGTTCCTTTTTAAGATATAATAGCACCTGCTAGCAGAATAAGGTGCTGCCAAACGAAAGGTTAGTTAGTTGGTTTGTTTGGTACGGGCGATCAACTGCTTGGTCATTGCAACCCTTTATATGCTCTATGACATTGTTTATGATATTATTGCAATATGTTCTATATTACTTTTGTAATATTAACAATTAATTAATATGTACTATTTAAAGTTTATATTTATATTTATTATTAAATTTTGGAAATGTGAAAAGCTCTTTTAAGAGTGAAAATGCACATCTTCCTTTAATATATTTATAATTGTGAATTCATTACAAATTTCACAATGTTTCGAGGCCTAATTGTCCCATCTTCTGGTGTAATCCTCACTAATTTTAATTAACAATATTTTAGTTAAAAATAATGCACCAATTTTTTTTTAATCTGGTTTATAGTTAAATTTGTCTATTACACTTCTCTCTTAGGCTACCTCACTGTTAATATCTACTGTCACTATCAGTAGCCTAAGAGAGAAATGTAATTGACAAATTTGACTATTGACGAGATTTAAAAAAATTGATGTATTGTTTTTAACTAAAATATTGTTAAATAAAATTTGTAAGGAGTACACCTGAGGATGGGGCAATTAGGCCTGGAAACGTTGTGAAAGTTGTAATGAATTGACAAATATGCATACATCAAAGAAAGATGTGAATTTTCACTATTTTACGAAATTGGAATAATATAGATCGTCTTCCAGTTAGTAAAAAACTATCAAAAACACTTTTAAGAGTTTGATCAGACTATCTACAGTTTGGGAGAATCCTTTAATGTCTCCTTTAAATGTAAGTGCTACGTGGAATGTTCAGTTTTGTGAATTCGCTTTCGTATCTCCTGCAATCTCCTATAATATGTTTAATCGTAAGAGGGGTTTTGCAGGTTTCATATTCTGACTGGCGTTCCCTAGTAATGAGGTGAACATGGGTGAGGTTCGTATGACCTATCCGAAGCTTTACCAGTGCTACCTCTTCTCTTCTGTTCCCTCTTAGGGAGCTATTCCATTCTCTCGTTGTAGGATTAATAAATTTGAGCGTATTAGATAGAAGGACTTCAGACATCGATCCCAGTAGATCCTGATCACGCGAAAGGTAACACATGAGTATAGCGGGAGGGGGGCGTGTACCCCTAAATTTCGAGTTAAATCCGCCTTTGACTTGTATAAATTTTTGTTCTATATTTAGTATATAGTTTTTCAAAGATGGAATGGTATCACTCTTTAAATGTTTATATTTTTTCTCTTTCTATTATATAAAGCTTGAAACTGCTGACTGCGAGCTTAATTAGAAATATTTATTTTTATATCCCAAGTGCTCATACTTCAAGGGTCCTCTTCCATTTTTTTTTCTTTTTAAGATAAAATTTTCTCTGATTCACGTAGATTTATATTCTGTGGAGTGTTACTCCCTCAACCCCAGAGACCATTTTTATATTATTTAAATTTTGTTTATCCAAAGGAAAAGGTAAGCCGGAATATGTTTGTTTATTATTGCCAGTATAAATATTGACTCGTGCAGAAGTGGTGGATGGAGAGGGGGCGGTAGGGGGGTTAGGGAGGTTGTTTGAATAGCAAAAAGCATTTTATATCTTGAGCAAACTGGAGGTCATCGGACGTGTTTGCGAAAGGCTTCAAGGCTGAAAACTTGAGGACAGCCCACTTCTGAGACCCTCCACACTCTGAGTTATTTTGCCGAATCGAGAACGATTTATTTTCAAAGAGAAAAAAAAATATTTTTATGTTAAAATATCGCAACAGGGGGTCGATACGACTGAGGCAAACGGTGTGCAAAGGTGCCTTTACACTGTGCGAACAGCACTCTCGAAAAGCCTCTCCCGAACACTGTTCGGCTAATCTAAATGTGATCTTGGTGCCAAAAAAAAAATCTAAATAAGACACGAACTTGAAGAGATACTTTGTCTGAACGGCCGCTTGTTCGGGAACAGCGCTAGTATCACTTTTGAATTAGTCAATTTAAGCTTCTAGACCTTATTTTAGCATCATTCTGACATTGCTTATTATTTATTATTGCTTATTAATTATTTAGAGCAAAAGCCAGAACACCCATCAGTGTAAATGTGTAGATGTGTGTGCAAAGGCACCTTAACTATACATATCCTGTTGTCGGTGCATTTTTGTGATAATTCTTCTTCATTAGTCTGTTCCCACGTATAAGCTCTTTATCCAATTTGCTTTTGTTGGTCCCCTACCAGCAGTTGACTGAATCAATCAATGCATGTGTTCGCAATGCAGCATAAATTTTTGTATTTTTTAAAATCTTATTATTTTAAATATACAAATACTACAATATCCTTCAATTTTTTTTTTCGAATTTCGCATTTATTTGAAAAAATTTTAAAGCTCGACAGATTTGTTTCTAACATAACCATTGTTTGGGTTAATCTTACAAATGTTTCATGAAGAAAAATAATAGCATTTTTGATAGTTTCCATGTTAATTGTTTCCAATTAATGTTAATTGTTAATCCATGTTAACAGGAAGTTAATTGTAAATTATCAATTGTTGAAGTTGTTCAAAGGCATGATTATAAGGTATTTCAGTTTCCATAAACATCAACAACTGGTTAACTCCTGCCATACTTTGTTGTGGCTTACTGTAATATTAACTTTTAGGGAAGTAAATTAATGTTTCCGGTGAAAGTTACCCAAAAACAACGTTACTCGTTATATTTTTTTTTATTACTGTGCAATAGGAAAGGATTATAAATTGAAATTTTTTAAATTTTATATATAAAGGTAGTTGCACTGCTATAGTGAACAGGTAGAAACATAGTGCATTCCACGTAACAGTACATTTTTTCGATTGTCGATACTAACGAATAACAATAGCGGTAGAAAAACATTTGATCGAAAATAAAAAAGTCTGTGATGCTGTGAATAATTGTCCAGTCTATAAAAAAAAAAAAAGTATATATGGCTGTTATTTACCTAAGCATTAATGTTATATAAAAGTTTTAGATTCACCCATCGGCTAATTTTCGAGTTTTGATATAACAAACAAACGGCCCTTGTATTTTTACATATAAGACCAACTCAGTCTTTACCGGTGGTAGGTTATAAAGAACATATTTAGATAACAGTAAAATCCGTCAGTTTAATACGTAAGTACCCTTCATTGTCTTAATTCGCCTTTAATTATATCACTTGTTGCATATTCATATATTTGAGTAAGACTTTATGTATTCAGGTTTTTTTTTTTTTTAAATAAAGGAATATCTTGCATATTTTCTATAATTTCTTTATTCACTCAATGTTTCTGGCATCTTGCCTGGGATATCTGTATAATAAATTATAACGGTATTATAAAACTGATTCACACGATCAATCCATGTGTTTGGAATGCAGCATCATTTTTTGTATTTTTTTAAAACTCTTATTATTTTAAATATACAAATACTACAATATCCTTCAAATTTTTACTTTCACTTACCTATATATGAAATATATAGTAAGTGGAAGTATTGCGATCGTGAAAAATTTCGACTTCCGTTTTTCAACGGAAATACACGTTTTGGGACCCCCTGAGTCGAAATAACCAAGTCCCGCGAAATGGTCTGTGTGTGTGTGTGTGTGTGTGTGTCTGTGTGTGTGTGTGTGTGTGTGTGTGTGTGTGTGTGTGTGTGTGTGTGTGTGTGTGTGTGTGTGTGAACAGACTAGCTCAAAAACTATAAACCGTGGGAACCTGAAATTGGATATTTAGTGTATGTATATGCCCGCGATGTGACAGCAAAAATTTCATCAAAATTGTTCAAAGGGAGGGGGTAGTTTATTTAATAACTTTTTAGGTTTTTTTCGATTTTCTCAAAAACGGCTCTAACGATTTTGATTAAACTGAATACTTGATCTATTTATATGCCCGAGACATGACTGTAAAAATTTCATCAAAATTGATTAACCGGAGGGGGGACTTTACTTAATAAATTTTGTATCATTTTCACGTGTTTTTTTTATTTACTCAAAAACGGCTTTAACGATTTTGATCAAACTGGGTATATGATGTATGTATATGCCCGAGATACGACTGTAAAAATTTCATCAAAATTGATCAACCGGAGGGGGCACTTTACTCAAGGAATTTTGTATCATTTACATGTGTTTCTTTTATTTACTCAAAAACCGCTTTAACGATTTTGATCAAACTGGGTATTTGTTGTATGTATATGCCAAAGATGTGATAGCCAACATTTCATCAAAATTGGTCAAACGGAGCGGGCACATTATTTCATAACTTTTTTTCCAATATTTCGATGATCTCAAACGATTCTAACGATTTTTATCAAATTCGTCATGTTAAATGAAAATTAGGTGTTCTTTAATATCAGGTAAGCTTTATCATTATTAAAATGTTCTGAGGGGGCTTTTTGGTTTGTTTGTTTCATATAAAGTACCTTTGTTTTTGTTTATATGGAGAAATTAACTGTCTCTCGTTAAGCCTAAAAATAAGAAATGGCTAAATATTAGATATGATAAAAATAAAGAAAACATAAAGAGGAGAAAAAAATAAAAATATTCAGTCAACTCATAAAACTCGCTGAGTCCACGCATACGGAGTACGCCTTTAATGACAGACCATTGTTCATAATTAAAGCCGTTCTGTTCACAAAACAAAATGCATTAATTTCTAATCTAAGTACGTTGGTAAGTGAAAGTTGTGTGTTGCGCGCACGCACCAGATTTTTTATTTACTCAAAAGCGGTTTTAACGATTTTGATCAAACTTGGTATTTGATGTATTTATATGCCCGAGATATGACTGTAAAATTTTTATCAAAATTGATCTACGGGAGGGGGGACTTTACTTAATAAATTTTGTACAATTTTCACGGGGTTGTAGTATATGCCCGCCATGTGACAGCATAAATTTCATCAAAATTACTTAAAGGGAGGGGGTACTTTACTTAATAACTTTTTAGGTTTTTTTCGATTTTCTCAAAAACGGCTCCAGCGATTTTTATTAAACTGAGTATTTGATGTATTGATATGCCCGAGATATGAATGTAAAAATTTCATCAAAATTGATTAACCGGAGGGGGGACTTTACTTAATAAATTTTGTATCATTTTCAGGTGTTTTTTTATTTACTCAAAAACGGCTTTAACGATTTTGATCAAACTGGGTATTTATTGTAAGTATATGCCCGAGATTTGACTGTTAAAATTTCATCAAAATTGATGAACCGGAGGGGGGACTTTACTTAATAAATTTTGTATCATTTTCACGTGTTTTTTTTATTTACTCAAAAACGGCTTTGAAGATTTTGATCAAACTGGGTATTTGATGTATGTATATGCCAAATATGTAATAACCAACATTTCATCAAAATTGATCAACCGAAGGGGGGACTTTACTTAATAAATTTTGTACAATTTTCACGGGGTTTTTTATTTACTCAAAAACGGCTTTAACGATTAAAAAAAATAAGATATGAATGTAGAAAAATGTGTGGCTTTGGGAAATGATATTTATCAAAACACCTCAATTTCTAATCTAAGTAAGTTGGTAAGTGAAAGTTGTGTGTTGCACGCACGCACCAGATTTTTTGTTTTCGATTTTCTCATTTATTTGAAAAAATCTTAATTAATTTGAAAAAATCTAAAGCTTGACAGATTTGTTTGTAACATAACCATTGTTTGGGCTAATCTTACAAATGTTTCTTGAAGAAAAATAATAGCATTTTCTTCTTCTTTGCATAATCTGAAGAGTTTAATTTAATTCATAGTCTCATTTACTTACATCAACAATAGCACTTACCTATGAACTGACCAATTCTTAATAATTGCCAAATGATTAATCAGTTACTGAAAAATAACCTTCGTGACAATAGACGTTATTAAAAAGTAATTGGTGGTCATGAAGTAGAAAATATTCCCATTTTTATATATTAGAACGATGTCATGTATAAAAATGAGTCCATAATTGATTAATTTGATTAATGAACATAAAATTATTTCCTTTTTTTAAACATGAAATATATTAATCACATTATACTGTCAAAAGGCATTAATGTGGTTTGATGGTTCGATATGGTTGACTGCTAATTTAATTTTAGTTTCTCAATAAATTGGAATATTCGAGGCAGACGATTGATTTGGTTTGATGTGGTTTCTCTTTATAAGCTTCATAACTTATTATGAGAAATCCCAACCCTTCCTCAGCTATTTATTAATTTGTTATATATTATGTATTATTTAATATATTGTATTAAACTTTAATCGATTCGCTACATGAGTAGCGTGATATGTAAAGTGATTTCCGCAACGTTTTACGATTTTTGTGATTTATATGGCATTTATTTCGATATATTAAGTTTATTACTAAATCTATTGAAGATATTATTGAGATGAGTAGATCCATCGTTATGTTTTTGAAGAATGTCTAAAATGCGGATTGTTTAACGAAGTCTGTAGGCGAGTATAACTACAATTAAAATAATTAAAATTATTTTTTTCCCTAATGTTTTTTCATCAAATTATATTATAATTATTTTTTTATCTCATGGGTAAAGTTTCGGACCCTTTGTCCATTTAAAATACTTTAACGAGAAACGAAACATATAGTTTATAATAGTCCTAGACTTGTTTTTGGAACGAAATAACAGTTGAAACAAACTGTCATGGTACATGTTTGTGACTATGATGTTCGAGTACCACCTAAGCTAGCCTAGAACCTTCGAGGCTGTTCTTCTTACGATTAAATAAAAGGAGCGATGGACTGGAGAATTAGTCTTGTTCTGAGGCTCAAGTCATATGGTTTTTTTTTACTTTTATGTTACAGTTTCGTTCCAAGTTGATAACTTTTGTAACCTTCTTGATAATTTAAGCTTAATTTGTTTGTGTGGGACAATTTTTGTAACCTGTTTAATTACTTGTGTTTCAATAATTTGTGTGACAATGTAAATCCTTATTTTTTTTTTTTTTTTTTTTTATAAAAATGGTTTAACCCCTATAAGTGTTTCAATATCTATAATTTATTGTATTTTATTTTGATACGATGTAACGCATACATTTGACATTTCTTTATGTATTTTCTCTTGTTGGTTATCTATTTTTTTCTCATTTAGCCTTAAAGATGACCTGGAATTCTGATCAAAACGTAGGCACAATTAAATATGTTTTTTCAAGTATTGTTTTTCTCGGACCTACCCAGTTCATCACAAGGTACTATAAAAATTTTAAAAAATTTAGAAAAATTCAAAAAAGTGTAATCAAATAAAAATTAATGCCATGAAAAATCGTTTTTATTACTTAATTTGCTTTTGTTTTAGTTTTCTAAAGGTAAATGAGGTATTTTAGTTTTCATGTTTATAAACAGGAAGTTAATTGTAAATTATCAATTGTTGAAGTTGTGCAAAGGCATGATTATAAGGTATTTCAGTTTCCATAAACATCAACAACTGGTTAACTCCGGCCATACTTTGTTGTGGCTTACTGTAATATTAACTTTTAGGGAAGTAAATTAATGTTTCCGGTGAAATTCATCCAAGAACAACGTTACTCATTATAGTTCTTTATGTACTGTGCAATAGGAAAGGATTATAAATTGAAAATTTTTAAATTTTATATATAAAGGTAGTTGCACTGCTATACTGAACAGGAAGAAACATAGCGTATTCCATATAACGGTGCCTTTTTTCGATTGTCAGTACTAACGAATATAACGGTAGAAAAACATTTGATCGAAAATAAAATAGTCTGTGATGCTGTGAATAATTGTCCAGCCATTAACAAAAAAAGTAGAAATAGTTTTTAAGGATATTTAACTAAGCAGTAACGTTATACAAAAGTTTTAGATTTATTCATCGGCTAATTTTCGAGTTTGATATAACAAACAAACGGCCATGGTATTTTTACATATAAGACCAACTCAGTCTTTACCGGTGGTAGGTTATAAAGAACATATTTAGATAACAGTAAAATCCGTCAGTTTAATACGTAAGTACCCTTCATTGTCTTAATTCGCCTTTAATTATATCACTTGTTGCATATTCATATATTTGAGTAAGACTTTATGTATTCAGGTTTTTTTTTTTTTTTTAAATAAAGGAATATCTTGCATATTTTCTATAACCTATTACCGGTCTTTACCGGTGGTAGGTTTTTTTTTTTTTTTTTTTTCTTATAAGGCATCAACCACGAGGGTCATTATAGCCTTCTATTACAGCATAGAAATTATAAAACGGCGACGTGAAAGCTTAATTATAATTTATCGTGCAGATTGATGTGTTTTATGAAATCTAGGACATTATTGACTGTAATTGTGTTATTTTTTAAAATGGTATGAAGATGTTCTGGAAGGTTGAACAGTAGTCTTGAAGAATCGTAGGTATGACATTCAGTTAGTATGTTTTTGACTGTAAGGGGAGTTCTGCAGGCCCGACATTCAGGCGGTGAATCGTGAGACATTAGATATCCGTGGGTAAGTTGGGTATGTCCAATACGGAGCCGTGTAAGGATCACCTCATCTGTTCTTCTATCACGAAACGACGAGACCCAGGGAGAAACGTCGTGTTTTACTTCTCTTAATTTATTGTCCCTCACTTTCAGCCAGTTTGGTATTTTAAACCATAAGTTTTTTTATTTTTTATTTGATTGTCTATTCAACGTTGCAATAGTAAGTTTTTAATATTATTTTATATTACTTAATGTAATTACCTGTAGAGCATCTTCAAGTTCCACAACCATCAGTTTGTCGAGAAACATTTTGTGTATGATACACGTCCTTGTTTAAATAATAATTATTAGCATTTAACATCATCTTCTGTATTCTGGATATGTTTCCTTTGTCACACATTTCTGTACTTTCTATTTGGACTTTGTGCTATTCATGCTATGATCTACTCTTTCCCGTATATTTATTTATTTCTTATGAAATAAATGGCTGTATGTTTTTAAATATTTTATGATGTGGGCGTGATGGTTGTTTAAGTGTTGTGTATCTGTTTTATAATTTATAGTTTATCTATAAGTTTTGTAATGAATATTGCTTCTTCTATTTTTCTATTTTTAGTAAAATGGACTATATTGAGAATTGTTCTGTTTCCTAGACCAAAGATATGGTTACTTTTTTATGCTGACTTCTGATATGGCTGTTGCTTTTGTGTGATATACATTTTTACAGTTGTTTTTATGTTGTGTTATTCGGGTTTTTAACTTTATGGAAGTCTCACCGATGTAAAATTTATTACAATTATTGCATTATTTTTCGTAAATAACAATACGTTTGGAGTCTTTTTTACTTACCGACACTAGTTACTTATTCTAAAAGAGTGATTTATCTTCATACTAGCTAGGGTGCCCGGCTTCGCTCCGGTAGTTGTGTGGTAGTTTTAATAACAGAAAAACTTTAAAATTAAAGAAAATATAGAACAAAATTAGCACCTTCTTGAAAATTCCTTTGTAGCTTGGTATCAATATTCTGCAGACTTGAGATCTGTAGAGTCCACCCAAATAAGGAACCCTGTATAATTTACAGGGGGTTGAAAATGGTAAATGAACAATTAATTTTGCTGCAATTTAGTCGAGTTATGCATCGTTTGATGGTATGATTCTGAATCCTATAAGCCTATTCCAAGTAGACAGAAGATAATAAGTTATTAGATTATTGTTGAAAAATCTGGTATCTCAGTTAAAAAAATTATATTTCGAGTAAAACTTAATCACTGACTACTATGATGGTCCTATTTGATCCAGAAGTATAGAAACTACCGAAGATTCATAGAAACTATTTTTTAAGATCTTTCTTCTATTTCAACCTCCCTTAAGATATCCCCCCCGTAATTTGAACGGTTTCTGCATATCTAGAATCTTACTACTATTAAAAAGTAAAATCCAAAATTTCTTGAAGGCATAATTTTTTCATCATATTTCTTTTTTTTTTTTTTTTTTTTTTTTTTGGGACTTCAAGGCTTCCACTGAAGCCCTATACTGCCCATACTAACACCCATGGCACTGGGTGATACTTCTACGAAAGAAAAGCACCACCCAGGGCGGGACTCGAACCCGCAGCTCCGGCATGGGAGTACGGCGCTTTACCGCACAGCCACACCGGGCCCCCATATCTCTTTTTATCCTAACTATGAGCGGTGATAAAATCTTATTAAATACATGTATATTTGGAGTCAACTAATCATTTTGTCAACTGGAATGCTCATCATACATAGTAATAAAACCATTTTTCATAACTACATACAATAAGAACACTTCAAACTTTTTATTTTCGGTTTATAATCAGTCTATTCAGCTCTTCTTTTTTGTTTTATGTCTGTTTTTATTCGCTCACTCATATTGCATTAAATTTACTTAATTATATGTTAGATATTGATTAAATGTAATGTGTTAATCAATTAACATTTTTATGAGAAAATTAATTTTGTAAAGTATCCAGTCGCTTTTCTCATTGATTGCAGATATGTAAAATCATTAATTTATTTTAAAAGAAAAGGTGAAACTAATTATTTTTGCTTGATTTTTTAGTAACTTAAAAGAACAGCTGACAAAATATATAACCTTTACAAATATAACGGAATGAATGAACAATAAACATTAAGTGAAACACATCCTAGCGCTTCCTGGTGGTCTGCAGCTCGAACTAAATTTTTCATTCATAAACTCGTATGTCATTCTCAGGTAAGCTAATTACATGTTGCGAGAGCCTTAAAATTCCAGTCCTTTTCTCTTCAATTTCACACCCTTAAGAGAAAAACGGAAACCTTCTTCTCCGTTATGGGACCTACAGTTACACGCTGACATAAATCTCTTAATCGTATGTGGAGTCGTTTCTGAGCCTTTTCGGCACGCACATTGTACACTTTGCTTTATAATATATATTGATTAAATTAGAACAGATGATTAAAGTAATGTATTTAAAAAAAAAGATTCAAATGTAAAAGAAAATGTTTACGGGGTTGCGGGTTCGAATCCCGCCCAAGCCCGCTCGGTTCTGTTCGGTGACGGCCTCACTGAACAGACTCAGCGGCTTGCCATGGATTAGAAGAGGCTGGTTACCCGTAGATAACTCGTCCCGATTAGCCCTCGTGGCATAAAGCTAACGTAAAAAAACATACAAAAAAAAAAACGATTTTAATATACTGCATCTGCAACTTCTAAAACTGCATTTGAATGCTGGAGATCTTCTTTGGTGAAAAGCAAGCTTCACAAAGTATCATCCTCTTCTGCATTTCCGTGTTTTATGCAATAATCCCAACCTTTGAAATGTCTTAAATGCCTCTTCTTCCGATTTAAGAACACGACTCACTTGTACTAGATTCATTAATAACAAAAAAAAAAAAAAAAAACTTGTTCTTAAAACCTAGGAGGTATTAGGTAGGTTTTTTTTTCTCTTAAAATACACGTATGTTATTGAATAACGTTAAATAAATCACTTATAATATCAAAAAGTAACTGGTGTGGGTTAAGTAAAAACGACCCTACGTTTGTCTAGACTATCTATTTTACCTTTGATGTTTGTCATATGGTTTAGTAATTGTTATGCATTCATAATTTTAGATAGACATTAATTATAGTTTGTGTTGAATTAAACAACGAGTTACTGTTACTGAGTTACTGTGCTCATGTTTATGAAAACTATTCGAAGTCCCGCACAAGGCAGTGGAGATTGAGTGCGTGCATGCTTACACCGATGCACGGAGGAACCTCTCATGATTTTAATTACAACTGCGCCTTTAGTTCTACTCCGAAGCACGCTAGCGAAATTGAATCCGCTGGGTTCCGTGTAACTTAAAACATCTGGTCGATTTTGTTAAACCTCAACCCCACCCTATCGTAACATAGAAAAGTTTCCCCATTTACTGTCAACATCCCCACCTGAAAAATTCTCAACTTTTGATAATTGAAAACTGGCGAGGTTTATTAATTTGCGATGAGTGAGCATTCTCCACACAGAAAAAAGAAAGAAAATATAAACGTCCTTAACCTTCCGTTACTCGCGGTCGCCTGTGAGGTAGGTGCACCAGAAAACTAAACTTTCTGTGATTGAGAGAAGATACACTCAGCGCCAAAATGTAAGACACACCGATTGAAATTAAGAAAACTTTTCATGTATTCTGTATTTTTGATTGATATTATTTTTTTAAGCACAATTGAAATGGGGATAATCTTCTCAGACGTTGAGGAATATTAAAATCCAATATCAGTAAATATTGGCACTTTGGACGCGTCAAAATTATAGACACACTTTGAAAGAAAAGAAAGAAAGTATTTTTATTATGGGACATCTTGTCCCCTAAAAATAACAACATATGTATATATCCAGAGTCCTTTTTCTGGCTAGCTTAGAACAAATTTGGTATAGAAATTGAAGAACTAAAATAAAATAAAACCAAGCCTCATAAATAAAACAAACAGCAAAAAAGAGATAAGAATATAAGTTGACTGGTTTCCAACCATTTGAACGTAAAGCAATAAAAGAGAAACAAAATTTTATATCCACAAAAACAGATAAGTATTACAAATTATAACAGATTTCATTATTTAACATAGTTGCGGTAGTTTGAAGATTAAGGAGATGACGTGGAGAGCGCCTGGGTACACCGAAGATGAATCTAATGAAGCAATTCATCAGCCTCTTCAACTTCGTCTCGTGTAAGCCAGGCAGTCCCCCGTATACAAGGTAACCATAATCGAAATGAGGAAATATAAGAGAGGAAACAAGGAGCTGACGGGTTTTAGAGGACATGCAATCACGGGATCTGTTTGAGGATAGCGAAGGATTTTCTAGTGATTTGGGAAATATGGTTACTCCACGACAAGTGCTGGTCAAAGATCACTCCAAGACTTCTGACATAGGGATGGAAATGGATAGGTTGGCCTTTGAGGTAGAGGAAGGGGTAATAAGGAAGGGAATTAATGAGATACTTGGAGCCAATCAGGATGGCCTTGGTTTTTTCTCCGTTTAGTCTCAGTTCATTGTTTTCTGTCCAGGCTTTTATGCTATCTATGTCTTCCTGTAATTTTTGGATTGCCTCTAGCATCTCGGTAGGACGGAAGGATAGGTAAATTTGGAGGTCACACTTGTTGTTTTTACTAATTTCTTTTATCCTCTAAGTTTAAATCGTTAAAATACCATTTCTACTTTATTGCAGCGCTGAATTAATTTCAAACTAGGCCTAAAACGAATGCGAGTGATGGGAAAAAATAAGTGTTCCTCTGAAGAACAGCGCCGTTTGATTTTTTCACTCCACAAGGTAATACAAAGGACAGTTATGTTAGTAGGTAATTAGATTTAGATGTAACTAATATGTATGAGGGTATTATTGTTAATATTTCTCTAAACCCACCCTACTGGACAATTAGGTAAAGATGCTACTTGGTAAGAAGTTATTACAGCTGTTGGTTAAGGTGAGTGCCTTATAACACAAAAGTTCTGGGATCGAATCCGGATAATTAAAAGTATTTTTTTTTTATATATGTGTGTATATATATATATATATATATATATATATTTTTTTTTTTTTTTCTTCTTCCTTGTACATTATTAATTTCCTTAGAATTAATAATTGACATTTCCGTCACAAATATTTCGTTTTAATATAATTATTAATTTATCATTCGTAAAAAAAAAAGTAGGTTGTTCATTTTAATTTATTGTTTTTTTGTTTTTTTAACGTCCACTTTTATGCTGCTTAGGCCAATCGGACGATGATACAGTGGGAGTCCTAAATTTTGCCTATCCAGGTATAATTAGGATAGGGATCTTTAACGAGTACCTGACATCGTACAGGCTCGGGACCTCCATTTTACATCTTATCCGAGGGACGGCATGGCTAAGGATTTTTTACTCCCATTAAAAAATCCTAGGGCCGCCACTGGAATTGAACCCGCGATCTTTAGTATCATTTTAATTTTTTTTTTTTTCTTGTTATTTTTCATTTCCATATATTAATATATTCCATTTCATATTAATAAAGTTTCATTTTCATTTCTGAAAAATTATAATTTAATTTTTAATAGAAGTTAAAAATTAATGAATCAGATTTTATTATATGTTTTATTTTCAGCCTGAGATTTCGCTATTTTTGTCAAGCCTTGTCTTACAATAAATCAATTTTTTTTTTTTATTATTATAAATAGCGTGGCATCCAAATAAATTAGATTGTTTTTTTCCTGCTGCTGGTAATTTTTAGTCTGTGACACTTATCATGATAATTTTGTTTATTGGCCAAATTATAGTAATATTGGTCTTGATTTCCTATATCTATACTTTGTGTTAAGTTTTTATCAAACTTAAGAATTTTTTTGTTCCTAAAAAATTTGGTTTTATGTTTATAGAAGAATATGATTTTATGTTTAACATCTATGACTTTATTTAAACATACTTTTTTCAGCTAATCATTCATTTCAAAACGATTAAACCTTTTAAACATTCTAAGTGAACTTTTGAGTTTATGTTTTTTGCCTTTCTAGATGATTTTGGCTTTGCTTTCTATATTTAAACACGTTAATTTTCCTTAATTCAGCAATTCCAAATGTTTAAAACTCCCAGAGCGTTCTAATTTACTAAATTAAAACATGTACTTACAACGTGGTTTGCCAATTTTATGTTCCCGCGATGTTTTTCTTATAAAAACACTTGTGTCATCTTTTTACACTGTCTAGATTATGTTTCAATAGGTTTTTCACTGAAACCCGGCTTATTTGTGAGAATTCAAGCATTTATCACTATTGATGGTTATCTTTGCGACAGGTTACGTATTCACGTTCAAAAGCTCAAAGCACTCGCTGAGTTTTTGCTCTAATTTTCGTTTTTCTCGCTTTGAGCAATTTTGGCTGTCTAATTATGTTCAATAAAATCTAAAAGCACTTCTAAGTACCAGCTTTTATTTTTAATATGCTTATAATAGTATTTTTCCGTCATTTTAAAGATTATATATTGTGAGTTTCTTGAAGCTTTTGCAATCGGCCACCCGACTGCAGAGCTTAATCCCTTAGCCCTATAAAACACCGGGCAGGGATTTCCTTTCCGTCTTTTTGCGTTTGCCCTTTGAAGAAGCAAGATCTTAAGTCTTACGGTCACTGTCTCGACCCGCCGCCATCTTGGCTATCTTCACCGCCATCTTCCGAGGGGAGAACTTCTGTGGGGCAACCAAGACCAAAATTGACCAACTCGCTGTGGTTCCTTCGCTGAGGAGAACTTCTTTCCACTGTCTTCACTTTGCATCAGCTGTCAGCCTGCAGGTGACTCCTCCTCGCAGCCCAGCGATTCTGTTACACCAGTCTTCACTACGGAAGCTTTGTATCATCGTAACTATATTTCTTAAAAATGTTTCTTTTGTTAATTTTGTATACATGTCTTTAATTAGCTGGCCAGCTACTCTTTGTAACTTAGCTATAATTAGTTATAGTATAGCAATCTTTTATTTTTATTTTACAGTCTTGGATTGTACCTCAGCTAAAGACTTATTCCATTACAAATTATTAATTGTCTTTGTAATTTACATGCTAAATTGTGAGCTGAGTTGGGGAACCCTGCAGAGCTGGCAGTTAGCCGAACGCAGAATACTGTTAGCCGGATCACCCGCATCAACTTGCACCTCTCAGCGAAGGACCCAGCATCTTCAGCTGTTTAAAGGAAAGCCTCTAGGGTGCAGTAAAGGGCAGAAAGCGGTTCTTCGGCTGTTTCCAGGCGGTCTTCAGGGGTGCGGTAATCAGCTTCCGGCTAAATATCAGGTGAGTGCCAGTTTCTGTAACCCTAGGTTAAGGTCCACCTCCCCAGGCTTCTCTCTCACAATTCATTTCGTTACAGTTCGCAACAGTGTTGGGTTCCCCTTCAGATTAGATCAGCTCACCGCTGTCTTAATTGCAGAAAATTGGGATCACTGGAGGAGGAGAAGAGGAACTTTATTTTTATTTTGTTTTGGACTGTCTCTTATTTTTTGTAATAAAATCAGTTGTTTTCTTTTTCTGTTATCTCTGGTTCTTCTTATCCAAAAACCCAACACTGTTTCTACCAGAGGGTTTTTAAATTTGTTTTGTTTTCATTGGTCCTCCATTGTTTTGTTGATTTTGTCGTTTCTTCGTAAATACTTCCTAGTTCTTGTTCAATATGGCCAGGACTTTAGCTCAGTTTCGTACCAAGGTGAACACTGCTCAGTACAAACTGACATCAATTCTCGACCAGGCTCAGGCTGTGACTCAACAAACTTCAGGGGCGAGGGAAAAGGCCCTCACCCTATTGGCCTTGTTAGACAATACGTTTTCTTCTGTCATGACTTCTATAGAGGGGTGCATGTTTTCCGAAGTTCCAACTCCTGAATTGACTGAGACCGAGTATCAATCAGCTATCCAAGAATTAGATTCCTTATACAATCAGGCATTTAAGCACCTTCACCCTTTAACCTTGATTAGTGCCCCAACTGCTGGTGATCAATCAAGTTTCAGACCCTTCTATGGGTTTTCTGTAAATGAAACAAGTCACAGTACATCTGACAACTCCATGGTCCATATGCCCAGGTTGAGCGTCCCCAGATTCACTGGTATTCCCCATGACTGGGAACAATTTCATAGTAGGTTTGAATCATTAATTGGTTCAAACGCTACCTTAAATGCAGTGCAAAAGTTTCAATATCTTTTAGATGCTCTAGATGACACCTCTAAAAGGTTGATTTCACACTTGTCTCTTTCAGAGGTCAATTATAACCTAGCCTACGATATTCTCAGAGAAAAGTATGACAATCCATTGAGAGTTATAACGCATCATGCTACACAACTCCTGAATCTTCCCAGTGTTGCGGAGAGCAATCCTGCCTCAATTTCTGCCTTCCTTGACTGCCTAAATGTTCATTTTAGGGCTATCCAAGTCATGGAAAATGTCAATGCCTTTGAGATATTTTTTGTTGCATACATACTTTCCAAGTTTGACAAAAGGTTGTTGGCCAGTTTTGAGAATAGTAAGCAGTCCTCCAGACCGTTTCCTACCCTGGATGCTGTCTGTAAATTTCTTAATCAAAAACGTTTGCACTGGGAAAACACCGAGTTGTACCAATCTAAGGAGCCGGCGGCTTCTTCCAGGCCCAGGTCAAGACAAAGGGGTAGGACGACAGCATTAATAGCCTCTTCAACCGATAATGCTTTATCACGGTCTCAATCTGCTTGTCCGTGTTGTCATCAGGGTTCTCATTTGCTGTACGCTTGTAAGGCTTTCATTTCCATGGCTGTACCATCTCGTAACAAATGGATTTCAGATCAGAAACGCTGCTACAATTGCTTGGGTTCCCATTTTGCCTCGCTATGTAAGAGTAAGAAAAGGTGTAGGGTCTGCTCTAAGAAACATCACACTATGTTGCATAAGGAGACTACCCCAGTTCGGGGTTCACCAGATTCTAAGTCGGAAGGCCCTTCTCATTCGTCACCATCCGCCTCTGCGATGTGTGCTGCATCAAATACTAGTGAAGTTTGCATTTTGTTGGCCACGGCTCTGGTTAAGTTAGAGGTCCCTAATGCACATTGTAATACAGTAGTTAGAGCAGTGATTGATACAGCCGCGGCAGCATCCTTTGTTTCTCAGGCGATTGTGGATAGCTTAGACGTTTCTGTTAACAAGGCTATTACCCCAGTAGGAGGATTGGGTAGGCAGGTATGCAACGCTAATGGTACTGTCAGCTTAAATATAAAGAATTTGGATCAGCGTACTCTGGTCAATCGCCACTCCTTTTATGTTCTCGACCATATTGCATTTAACACCCCAGTCAACAAGGTGACATCTACAGTCAAGGATCAATTGCGTGGTATGAGTTTGGCGGATCCCTGGTTTGATTCTCCTGCACCACTGGATTGCATACTTGGTGCAGATCTTGCTGCTCAAATCTTTACTGGAGCCCCTGTGGCACTCGGCTCAGGATTGCCGTCATACGCTTCTTCCTTTTTTGGTTATGTACTCATGGGAAGGGCTCCCACTCTTAGGGATCATTCTAAACCTATGTCTCAGGCTACTGTAGCCTCTCCAATGGTTACTCTTTTACCTCAACAGACAGATATTCAGCACCGAATTTCTCATGTTAATCCTCCACAATTTTCCATCTTGCATCAAGATTCTTATCAACAGGTAGTTCAAAGAAATTCTCCTTTGTCCATTTCGCAAGTCACTCAGAAACAACCATCTCGATATGAGAACCAACAACCAGACATTCCTAATGTTCTTTCTTCAAATCCTTTTGAGTCTTATTTTGATCGTTATCAATCTATTAGCAGCCATGGAGTGTCTCGGAATCATTCTCCTTGTTTGACATATCCAGAAGCTCAAAACCGCGTTCCGAGAGTACCTCACGCTATTTCTATGGAAACTATTGTGCCAAAAGGAGAACCTCCAACTACAGGTACTACAACAACAGTTACCCAAAGTAGTGTCAGTTTCGTTTCTTCCAATTCCTCATCTACTACAACTAATGAAAATCCATGGAATTCTGTGTCGCTTCCATCATGGTCTCCTATTCAGCTGACCTCTTATCCAACAAATGTTAGCGTTCATCCAGCAGCTGAAAGTAGGAAGCAACTTCCTTTTGCTCAATCAATTCTTGCTTCTCCTTCAATAGACCATGATAAATCATCTTTGCCACATGGCCCGTATTCCTTCTGGGACCCTCCTGGGTGAGTTTTGCCTCAGTTTCGGAAAACGATGTAGAAAAACAAGTAATTTTCTCAGTGGCCCTCTACATCGTGGCTATTTGGCAACTCCTTCCAAATTATGGGCTGTACTAAATTTATGTGTTACAACTAATGCACGGAACACATGTTTATAACTTTTTTAACCTCACGCCAGTTTTTTCCAAATTACGAGGCATCCCATACAATCAAATTTGCAATAGTCGTTTAAATTTTCTTTTCGGTATAGTTACTTTTTTGTTTTCGTAACTATATCTTTCACAAATTGGGAACCGCTCCAAAATGGCACAGGGGTTGTGCATTCCCCAAGGAACGTGTTATTGGGACCCGCCTACGGGTAAACTTAAACTTTTACGTCCTGTTTCCCGGGCAACCCATATCCCAAGGGATATGTCGGATCTGGCAAATCCGCCCGTTGGTGAGCCGCTCTTCAACTACTTCTGGGAAGTAGTTTGTTCTGGATCGTTGCTGCATCCACACGTTTTCTTTCATTGGATTTGCTTCCAATTGTTTTGCGTTGCTTTCTCACTACTTACACTAAGTAGTCTTTTGGATCGTTTTTGCAACCACACGTTTTCTTTCATTGGTTTTGGTTCCAATTGTTTTGCGTTGCTTTCTCACTACTTTTCCTAAGTAGTCCCTTTTTGAATCGTTTTTGCAACCACACGTTTTCTTTCATTGGATTTGTTTCCAATTGTTTTGCGTTCTTTCTCACTACTTACACTAAGTAGTCTTTTGGATCGTTTTTGCAACCACACGTTTTCTTTCATTGGATTTGTTTCCAATTGTTTTGCGTTCTTTCTCACTACTTGCTAAGTAGTCTTTTGGATCGTTTTTGCAACCACACGTTTTGCGTTTATTGTTTTATAGCCCTTTTCAACCTTACGCTAGTTTTTTCCTAACTACTTTTCCTAAGTAGTCTTCTTTGGGAAAGAGAATCGATCTGATGCAATGAATTCTGGTATTGATTTTAGATTACATTTCTTCACTTCAAACTAGTATTAGAAGTAATCTACTTTTCGATAAGCGTTGTCGTTCATGCCTGAACGAGAATGGTAATGTGGGTTATGAAATTGCCTAATTGAGTTCGGTTGCGTAGATACTGCAGTTTACACTACAGGATCGTTTTTGCATCCACATGTTTTCTTTTAAAATTTTCGTACTATCGTTTTACGTTGCATTTTACTTCTGTGTAGATTCCGCTTTTCCACTGCTTCTACCAAGTAGCTTTTATTCTAACCGTTTTTGCATCCACGTTTTGCTTTCTTTTCGCTTTCTATCATATTTAACGATTAAATGTCTCCTGTTTCACTTTCCATAATAACTCTCTTTTGCTTGCTTCCTATCGTTGTCAAGACTTCTTTTAGGTATTTAATGACTCTTCCTGGTTTGAAGGTTAAACTCTGTCTGCTGAGTGCCAGTTTTTGTAATCCTAATTAAGAGCCTAAGTCTCCTTTGCAGCCTTTTGTCATCGATAGTTTCGTTCATATTTCATCATTTTGATAGGTGCATGTTTTTTAAAGATATGTACGACTGGATACAAGGTAAATCATTGTTTGGTGGCAGCGGTGGGACTGTTTCTACCAGAGTTATTACTACTCACTCTACCCCTTCCTGCCATTGTAGGAATAGAAAAGCTGATCTATGTTTGGGTTGATTGTGGGAGAGGAGCAAGGGGGATTGTGTGCCTGCCCTCCGTTTTCCGTTCCTTGGCACTCACCTCTCCAACTCGGTATTCTACCCCCCTGGGGGTTGGGAGTGTTAAGTTTTTATCAAACTTAAGAATTTTTTTGTTCCTAAAAAATTTGGTTTTATGTTTATAGAAGAATATGATTTTATGTTTAACATCTATGACTTTATTTAAACATACTTTTTTCAGCTAATCATTCATTTCAAAACGATTAAACCTTTTAAACATTCTAAGTGAACTTTTGAGTTTATGTTTTTTGCCTTTCTAGATGATTTTGGCTTTGCTTTCTATATTTAAACACGTTAATTTTCCTTAATTCAGCAATTCCAAATGTTTAAAACTCCCAGAGCGTTCTAATTTACTAAATTAAAACATGTACTTACAACGTGGTTTGCCAATTTTATGTTCCCGCGATGTTTTTCTTATAAAAACACTTGTGTCATCTTTTTACACTGTCTAGATTATGTTTCAATAGGTTTTTCACTGAAACCCGGCTTATTTGTGAGAATTCAAGCATTTATCACTATTGATGGTTATCTTTGCGACAGGTTACGTATTCACGTTCAAAAGCTCAAAGCACTCGCTGAGTTTTTGCTCTAATTTTCGTTTTTCTCGCTTTGAGCAATTTTGGCTGTCTAATTATGTTCAATAAAATCTAAAAGCACTTCTAAGTACCAGCTTTTATTTTTAATATGCTTATAATAGTATTTTTCCGTCATTTTAAAGATTATATATTGTGAGTTTCTTGAAGCTTTTGCAATCGGCCACCCGACTGCAGAGCTTAATCCCTTAGCCCTATAAAACACCGGGCAGGGATTTCCTTTCCGTCTTTTTGCGTTTGCCCTTTGAAGAAGCAAGATCTTAAGTCTTACGGTCACTGTCTCGACCCGCCGCCATCTTGGCTATCTTCACCGCCATCTTCCGAGGGGAGAACTTCTGTGGGGCAACCAAGACCAAAATTGACCAACTCGCTGTGGTTCCTTCGCTGAGGAGAACTTCTTTCCACTGTCTTCACTTTGCATCAGCTGTCAGCCTGCAGGTGACTCCTCCTCGCAGCCCAGCGATTCTGTTACACCAGTCTTCACTACGGAAGCTTTGTATCATCGTAACTATATTTCTTAAAAATGTTTCTTTTGTTAATTTTGTATACATGTCTTTAATTAGCTGGCCAGCTACTCTTTGTAACTTAGCTATAATTAGTTATAGTATAGCAATCTTTTATTTTTATTTTACAGTCTTGGATTGTACCTCAGCTAAAGACTTATTCCATTACAAATTATTAATTGTCTTTGTAATTTACATGCTAAATTGTGAGCTGAGTTGGGGAACCCTGCAGAGCTGGCAGTTAGCCGAACGCAGAATACTGTTAGCCGGATCACCCGCATCAACTTGCACCTCTCAGCGAAGGACCCAGCATCTTCAGCTGTTTAAAGGAAAGCCTCTAGGGTGCAGTAAAGGGCAGAAAGCGGTTCTTCGGCTGTTTCCAGGCGGTCTTCAGGGGTGCGGTAATCAGCTTCCGGCTAAATATCAGGTGAGTGCCAGTTTCTGTAACCCTAGGTTAAGGTCCACCTCCCCAGGCTTCTCTCTCACAATTCATTTCGTTACAGTTCGCAACAGTGTTGGGTTCCCCTTCAGATTAGATCAGCTCACCGCTGTCTTAATTGCAGAAAATTGGGATCACTGGAGGAGGAGAAGAGGAACTTTATTTTTATTTTGTTTTGGACTGTCTCTTATTTTTTGTAATAAAATCAGTTGTTTTCTTTTTCTGTTATCTCTGGTTCTTCTTATCCAAAAACCCAACACTTTGTTTTGGCTGGCTTGGGGTTTCGCTTTTTTTTTTTTTTTTCTTGGGAATCCCCTTCACGAGCCGCATTGTCCACATGTTAACCTGCATCCCACCCTTCTCCACTGAACTTACGGGCAACTCTTCGTTATTAGGAATTCTTCGGGATTTCTACGTAACAAAGGACGGGATATTTGTAGGGAAAAAGCCCTACGAATCCCACCCCTCCCTCTTGCTGTCCTCCTGTCTGTCTCTCCTCCTCTAATCAATACTATTATAGAACTTTTCAGGTGAACATGGAAGCTTTGCACGTGTAATTCACCTCTCAGGTGAGCCACGATCATTTATGTATGTGTTTGATTTGTTAAGTGTGACAGGGATAAATACCCAGGTAATGTTCTAAAATTAAAAATAGAAGGTTTTTCCTGCGGTGACTGGCCAGAAGTCTAATTCACAACCACACCAATCAGAGTGGCACTTCGACTGCTCAACCCATTTTGGGATAATTACGATTGGGATGAAAGAATTTTTTTTTTGAGAAATTCGAGATGTAAATATTCTTATTTACTTCACATTAGTTAGTAATTATATTATTCTGTCTGTTCGTTTTGATGAATTCGAAATGCGAATTTTACCTTTTCTGCTTTGCCATATGTTTTTAATTTTATTTAACGTCACTTTACGCCACTAAGGCTAATCGTACGATGATACAGTGGGAGTCCTAAATTTTTCCTATCAGGTATAATTAGGATAAGGATCTTTAACGAGTACCTGACATCGTGCAGACTCGGGACGTCCATTTTACGTTCTACCCGATAGACTGCATAGGCAAAGATTTTTCTCCCCCAATAAAAAAGGCACGCGATCCCGCGACATTTAGTATTGTAGACTGCTATGCTAGTCACTATACCGCAGTTGATCCCTTTGCTATATTTTCATTTGGGTGATAGAAGAATTATATCATATGACATCAACATCTATCAATCAATAAATATAGTTGGTAATTAGTTACCTAGTCAGCAGACCATATAGTAGGTACATTTATGTTTTTAAATATACTGGTTCTGTTTTGATTTTATAAGGCTTGAAAGAAAATTATGTGTATTGTGGAATTAATATTTTTTTTTTATTGTGTAAATATATATATTTATTTATAATTTTTTATAAATATTTTATATAAACATGAATATAAAATTGATTTAAAACATTTAATATATGTTTCAAATATATAAACATTGATAACTTTTTTAGTGGATTTACTTTTACATGATTGGGTTTTGAAGTTTTACTCAAGTATATATACACCATTATTAAATGGAATATCATTAATTATGTTACTTCCAAGCATTGACCCTTTTGGGTACGCAGGCTGGTTTCTTCGGGTCAAATTTGAAACCAGGCGGGCAAAAGAATTTTTCGGCCCTTCCGTTGATGCAGAGGTGATAGGCGTGTAGGTCATCGAAGTCCGGGACCATCACCATGTTCTGTTCCCCGCTGCAAGAGTAGGATGCACTTTTTCCATGGACCACGAGGAACAAGAAGCTGATGACCAACAGCGCGACTCTGAAAACTAAAAATTATTTCTTCAGTTTCCAGGTTGAATGTGTTCAATATTATCTTAATTGGATCTTGTATTTCAGAAAATCGTCAAATGAACTTTTGCAAACTTTCGGAAAACACAAAATGTCTACCTTCAATATTACTATAAATTTTTGCATTGAAATAATTAACATTGTTTCCAAGCATCCCCTCAATACAGTTAATGCATGTATTAGTTTTCAAATTGCTAAGTATTTTTTAGTTGTTCTCCATGCTGATTTGACCTGCGCAGTGGCGCATTTAGCAGACGTAGTCACATTTCTTTTTGGCAATGATTTTCTTGAAATCTTTAAGAAATATAAGTATATTTCTACTGTAGTTTCAGCCAACGTGGAGGCTGACCAGGTAACAGGGAGGAGGCAAGAGAATGGATGAGTCGGTTAGGGTGATGAAGTGAAAAAGTGAAATAGCTATTAGTCTTGTACGTAAGATTTCACTGTTGGTATAATCATGTCATTGTACAGAGTTTGATATGAAATAAACCAGGGTGCACTAGTGATTATTCTAAGAATTTTAAATGAGAAGTCTCTATTTTGTTAATGTAGACGTTTTTTGCAAACCCCAATGTTCTGCTCCGTATGTCCAAAGAGGTCTTGAAATGGTAGTGTAAATCAGTCGTTTGTTTCTTAAATTGATGGACTATAGTACAGGAGATATGAAAGTTGCTTGTTTTGTTGGTGTTCTCATTGTTTTTTTTTTTTGTTTTTTTTTTGGTATGTATTTTTATGTATTGTTCCAAGTGAGTAATTTGTCCAAATACAGTCTGAGGTATCCTTCGAAATTTTTTGTAGGTAATGGGTTGTTGTTAATATCTACAGGTGGACTTTAGTAAAGCAAAACTGGCGTGGCTTTATTTAGTGGCGTTGGTTTTGATTCCAATTTTTCTACTACCCCCTTTTCGAGGATCATAAAGATGGATTTGAGGTGAAGGGTGAAGGATGAGGTATTGTTCTTTTTTTTCGTAGGACTAAAATTTTTTACTTTCATATACCGATATATATATATATATATATATATATATATATATATATATATATATATATATATATATATATATTCCGGTTTTCAAAACACGTTTTCGGGTCCCCAGAGTTGAAATAACGACATACCGCGAAATGGTATTAGCTCAAACGGTAAACCGTACGAACCTGAAATTGAGTATTTGATATATGTACCTATATGCCCGTTCGGATTATAACAAAGTATTTTATATATTTTAATTTCTTCAGTTAATATGTTTTTCATAAAATTTGAGCAATGACTATGGATAGAGTTGGTTTCTTCAGGTAAAAAAAAGGCTCCTGGAACTACTATATGAATAATCTTTTTTTGCCTTTTTCCCATTTCGTATAGAAATGTAGTACAACTTCGCTTATCCGGACTAACTAGGAACAAGGGTCAACCAGAAAGACACGTAATAATAATAAAACAAACCCTTACATAAGCCAATCTTAATTGATTATAATTAAATAAAAAAATTGGGCCGGGGATAGCCGAGAGTGTTGGAGCGCGACCCGCTTTAGCACGCTCAAGCCGAACGGTGGCGGTTCGAATCCGCCCTGGGACGGTTGACTTATATTTCGTGGAGGCCCCATGGAATAAATCTCGACCGTCTCACCATGGTTAGAATAGGTTGGTTACACCTCTAGAGTAACCCCCACGTATGCCACACATGGCCAGGTAGGGGTACCGAACAAAAAAAATTAAATAAAAAAAGTTTATATCAAAATCATATAAGTATTCAAAAATATATACCACATGTAAAAAAAAAAATCTGGTGCGTGCGCGCAACACACAACTTTCACTTACCAACTTACTTAGATTAGAAATTAATGCATTTTGTTAATTGCCGCTTCTCAAATTAACAGAATGGCTTTAATTATGAACAATGGCCTGTCTTTAAATGCGTACTCCGCATGCGTGGGCTCAACGAGTTTTATGAGTTGACTTAATATTTTTCTTTTTTTCTCCTCTTTATGTTTTCTTTATTTTTATCATATCTCATATTTAGCCATTTCTTATTTTTAGGCGCAACGAGAGACAGTTAATTTCTCTATATAAACAAAAACAAAGGTACTTCATAGGAAACAAAAAAAACAACAAACAAAAAAGGCCCCTGCCCCATATAAGCCCCCTCAGAACATTTTAATAATGCTAAACCTTACCTGATATTAAAGAACACCTAATTTTCATTAAACATGGCGAATTTTATAAAAATCGTTTAAGCCGTTTTTGAAATCATCGCATAAAAGGTAAAAATTGGAAAAAAATTATGAAATAAAGTACGCCGTCCGTTTGACCAATTTTGATGAAATGTTGGCTATCACATCTTTGGCATATACATACATCAAATACCCAGTTTGATCAAATTCGTTTAAACCGTTTTTGAGTAAATCAAAAAAACACGTGAAAATGATACAAAATTTATTAAGTAAAGTCCCCCCTCCGGTTGATCAATTTTGATGTAATGTCGGCTATCGCATCTTTGGCATATACATACATCAAATACCCAGTTTGATTAAAATCGTTTAAACCGTTTTTGAGTAAATAAAAGAAACACGTGAAAATGATACAAAATTTATTAAGTAAAGTCCCCCTTCCGGTTGATCAATTTTGATGAAATTTTTACAGTCACATCATGGGCATATAAATAGATCAAATACTCAGTTTAATCAAAATCGTTAGAGCCGTTTTTGAGAAAATCGAAAAAAACTTAAAAAGTTATTAAATAAAGTACCCCCTCCCTTTGAGCAATTTTGATGAAATTTTTGATGTCACATCGCGGGCATATACATACACTAAATACCCAATTTCAGGTTCGCACGGTTTATAGTTTTCGAGCTAGTCTGTTCACACACACACACACACACACACACACACACAGACACACACACACACAGACCATTTCGCGGGACTTGGTTAATTGGACTCAGGGGACCTCAAAACGTGTATTTCCGTTGAAAACCGGAAGTCGAAATTTTTCACGATCGCAATACTTCCACTTACTATATATTTCATATATAGGTAAGTGAAAGTAAAAAAAACTCATCATTTCATTTCAATCACTTGGTCCAAATCAAGAGAAGTCAGGTAAACGAATTATTAATTGTCCGGTTTCGTCGATATTATATTAAAATATAAATGAGAATATCATATATCAATTAAAATGAAATTATAATTACAGGCTTTATTCTTTACATTATAATTTTAATTGCTATCAGAGTTGCATGATATATTCGAATATTAAATTCAATAGAATTTAAATCTAAAAAAGTTCTACAAATTAAATCTGCAAATGGTAGGTTTTTTTGTAATCCTAATTGTAAGGATAAGAGGTAGGCATCTAAGTGCCTCAAGACAATTTCTAAAAAAATCCAAAACCTAATGAACGTAAAGAATAAATGAAATTTTAATTTAACTTTTAAATGTAAATACGTTTTTTTTTATTAATTAATGTTTACAATATTCCTGATATATTTCGTATTTATTCTTTAGAGCAAACAATATATAATATGAGGATTAAAAGACGACCAGTTATTTAGTCTCAACAAATATTTATTTTATAACAGCATACGTTTCGGCCATCCTTTATGCTGAATGCATTGATAATTTATATTGTTCCATAACTCGTCATTAAAATTAGGTATTTATCCCCAATGTCCCTCATATACATTATAATTGTTTAAAAATATAAAATAAAATAATTGACTGTCCCTACCCCTGTAAATATCCGACTTAACAATACCACAAAAAAATAAAAATAAAAATTAATTAATGGCTTTTTTTTACTCCATTTGTATATCTGCGCCTTTCAACAACATTTCGACAATCAGCAGATTTGATGGCCATTCTAATAGACTTACAATGTCATTGTTGGGCATGGGAAGGATGCCACCCAGAAATAATTCTTCCCTGGTTTGCTTCAGTTATTCAGGTGTTTTAAGGAAGGAGATCTGTCATCCAACGCCTTGTAGGTTAAACTGAAAACGTCTGTAAAGAGTCTTAATGTGGTGGTCGACTATTTGCCTGTGAAAATCAGTATGCAAGGCTTGATTAGTCATCTAACAAGGTGCATTAGAAATGAGTCGTAATATTATGTAATATTTTATGACTATATCTGTGAACAGCATGATATGGACATGTAAGTAAGGTTTAAGTAAGTAGGGTAAATCGTACAGTTATTGACATCCTTAAGACTAAATTTCCGTGGTGAATTTAAAAAAAAATACTTTTTATGAAGGGTTCAAATTGAAACTTCCTGCAGCTCCTCTTTATCTATCCTTATAAAGAATCAAGAGGTTTTTTGGGTCAAAAGTTCAATAGTTTTATCATATGGCAATATTTATTGTAAAAATTGCAAAAACTACTAACTGACACGCTGTGGATTTAATTGTGAAATGGTTTACCCTACGCATTTTTTTTTTTTTTTTTTTTTTTTTTTTGAGGATTTAGAAATAAATGGATAAAGTAG
The DNA here is from genome assembly GCA_911387785.2 of Aelia acuminata. Taxonomy (NCBI): domain Eukaryota; kingdom Metazoa; phylum Arthropoda; class Insecta; order Hemiptera; family Pentatomidae; genus Aelia; species Aelia acuminata. The sequence goes on along the minus strand of OU426984.1, from coordinate 21,888,115 downwards.
CTTTAGTCGTTTGTTTTCTTTTCATTTTAACGTAAAGGCCCCATGTCATCTTTCTATCTAGTGTTAGTCCAAGATACTGTACTGTCGCTGTTTTAGGAATTTGGAAGTTTTGAATTTAAATTGGAGGACAAGTAGGTATTTTTCCGGAGAGTAAAGGTTAAATGTTTTGATTTCTCGTAATTAAGTCTAATTTTCCATAATTTTCACCAGTCATTTAATTTATTCGAGTGGTTTTTTAAGTTTTCTGAAGCATGAGACTTAATTAGGTTAAAATGCATTATTAATTGCTCAATGGAACAAAGAAATCTTAATAATAAGTAATTATGAGAATGCGGTTGAGCGGAAACACGGTTTGCATTGTACTGTTGCAACTATTAGTTAGCATAACTTAGTATTGAATATTCAGAGGAAAAGGGACAAAGTTTAATAAACTAATAAACAACTTGGTGCTTCTCTCTCTCTGAGCTAAGTTGAATTTGATTGGTCGAAAATGGAGAGGAAATTTTAGGCTTTGTGAGAAAACTTGCTTAGATTGCGAATGCTAGGGAAATGCTAGATCATCTATTCTTAAAAAGAATACAAAACTCATCTACATTTTTCTTTTTAATTAACCCAAGTAATAAACTTGGTATTTTAATAACAAACTTTGTGAATCATCATTTTTCGTAAACAAAAATTATTAACTCGCATAAATGTTGTATCAATGAATTGTTTAAATCTAAAAAGAAATATATAAATATTAAAAAAAAAAAAGAATGACAGTTAGGTAATATTTTAATTGTTTATTTATTTTTCGTTGGTTGCCTAACTGCCAACGTCTCATATCATATATCACAGATATATTATGATATATGTTTTATTTTATTTATATATATTATTAACGAAAATTGGAATTTAATTTGTTATTTCGACTATGGTATTACAAGAAATTTATTTTTAAGTTTAAAATTGAATTTTGTGAAATAGTTTTGTCTTAAGGTATAGCGCTTTTGAATTACAATATTTTTCACTTTGTCTATTATATTATTCAAATATAAGAAAACATAATTTTAAAAAATAAAAATAGGTAATTTAAAAATTAAACATTTATTAAATTGATTTGGCGCTTATTTCAATATGGCTTTATACCGACCAAATAATCTGAATAATTGTATTTATTATTTTTATATATTGAAAATGACCTCATTTTAAAATCGAACACACATTGTTTTAAATTAACGGAACGATCTAATAATATCTGTTGCAAATTTCTGAAGATAACCTCGTTTTTTTGTAGGTCACTTTTATTTTACGTAATCAATAAGAACATGCAAACCAAATATTTGCCGTGATAGTGTTCCAGGAAGTTCCAATATTGATTCTTTATTATCTTGATCATAGTTTCAATAATTAACTATTTCATCATAGTTATCTATAGAACACAACACAAATAAATACGTGATTCTGTGAACATAACTTCAATAAATTTAATCTAATTAAGTAATATAGTGCTATGTATTGTGGGTGCTGCCATGATAGGAAAAGTAAATTGAATTGATAATTTAATATCAAAATATGTAAATAACTGTATATGGTCAACCCGGTGGTCAGTTTTACCTGAAGGCGGCTAGGTCTTGGAAATACCGCCCTGTAAGTTATTGGGGCCATAAACCTTCTGTTAGAAATTCAAAATAAGCAAAGCTAATGACCGACAATGCTGCCGACAAACATCCAGGGAAATACCTAAGAAGATTGTTAGAGAAATTTGTGGCCATAAACCCTGGGTTTGCCCCGTCAAAGAGGTCGCTGGGAAACAAGGTATATTTAGAAAGGAAGGGAAATTTTAGGCAGCCAGCTAATCAGAGGAAGTCTGAAGAGAGTGGAGGAAAGAAGACTTATACGGAGGAGAGAGTCGAGGAGGGTTAGTTTGGGGAGATAGAGTTCGGAGGTGGACAGAGGTCGGGGAGTGTGCCGAGAGGGCGTGAGTGGAACGAGAAGGGCAGAGGACCAGATAGGCAGGAGCGGAGAGTCCAGATTTCCGAGAGAGACCGAGATGGGATGCTGTGCTGAGTCAGAGAGCGTCAGAGATGGCAGGGACTGATCCAGCAGACAGACCAGAGACAACACCAGAGAGTGCCCACCAGCTAAGGTTAATACATATACAGTACTAGTTGTAATATTGTGTGGTCAGTATTTATTAAATAATGTTAAATTGCTATTCAGCATCCATAAACTAATTTGTGTCAGTAAAATGTCTTTATATGATATATTAAAGGGGGTATTAATGATTTATATTATTGGTCAATAAAATTAAAGATATGGTTCAATTTAGAATTGTTTATTTACTATCATTTACCCTATGCCACAGGTTTATTAAAATAAAATAGAATTGGTAAACACGTCACCTTTGGAAAAGTATCCAATTTACATTAAGGCGAATTAAGTACATTAATTACGATATCAATTAGATATATGCCGTTTCTGGTAACCCCCACCCGCCTTAGAAAAGCGGGAGACCGTAAACGTTATTTATTGGAAAAAATAAATACTGCCAATTCAATTATTATAGAATCCGTACACAACCAACTTTTTTTAAAATTCAAAACAACTGAGATAAAAATCTGGTGCGTGCGCGCAACACACAACTTTCACTTACCAACTTACTTAGATTATAAATTGATGGGTTTTATTAAATGCCACTTTTCAAAGTCACACATTTTTCCGCACTCATTTCATTTTTCTTTTTTATTTGCTCTATAAAAAAACACTATTTTTTTTATTATTAAATAAAAGTTTTTACTTGTGATTATTCGGCAATTTCTCGAGAACATCGCTGTATTTTACTATAGAAATGAACAGAGATCATGAGGACGGAGGAATATCATTCTAATTCTCTTTATTTATCTTACAATAAAAAAGTTAAGACTTATAACAAATGCACCATGGTACGTCACTAACAAAACCCAACAGACTGACTTCCTTTTTACAAAAGTTGCCATGCTGACTTACTAGGTTAGAGATATAATAGATAGAGTATAAAATAGAAATATAACAGCTGCCCTTAAAATGGAGATTAAAAAGGCGTTGGATGAGAGATCTCTATCGTAACTATTCAGTTTTACTAACACAAGGCAGTCAACAGGTATTTCCAATTTCCAGCCTTCGTCATACGTGACATAATTATTTGATTAGCTTTTGGCGTCTTCCATCTTTTATATTACAACGGAATGGTACATGAAATTAATAAAATATATATATATATATATATATATATATATATATATATATATTAATAAATTGTAATAATTTTCTTAGTACACTATTGTCTAAATAATCAAAATCAAATTCCCATTTTCGTATCAAAAACAAGAATCTTATTCAAGATCTTAACAAAAAATTAAATTAATTTGAAATACAATCAAACAATTTTTTTTTTTTTTTTTTGTAGTTCTGTTTTATTGACCAAAGTCTAAATATTCATGAGCAGTATCAGACTAGTTACTAAAAATACATATATTAATAGGCATAGAAGTTACTTGTAATAAAAAAAAAAAAGTTGATTATTTATGTATTTCTTTTAAAATAAATTCCTGACCTTATATTCTTACAAATTAAAAATATCCTTAAAAAGTAAAAGAAAAATTAATTGCTGATTTTTTTGACAATTCAAACATGATTGTTTGTTATTTTTTGTTGTTGATTTCCATTGGGGAAAATATTCTGCGTAGTGATTTATTTATTTTAAACCAGTATATTCCTGTATTCCCAGAATGTCATCAAACGGAAAAAATAACGATGCAAAAGAACTCGGATTTCGCTGATATTAAACACGAAAAATGAACGTAACAAGTAGATTAAACTGCTATATCAACATCTAATTACGTTATAAAAAAAGAGAAATGATTTTGAAGCTATTAAGCTGAAAGAATCATCTTTTTTTTTATGACAGTATAAAACAGTTTATTACATCAAATAAGTCCTTAATGACGAGTTGGAATTTATTAATCAGTTTTCATTTAAGGTGTAAAACCTGCCATCGTTTTATTTTACCCCCTTTTCTTTTCCTGTTAACCAATCTTTTAATGTTTCAAAATAATAATTTTTTTTTTTTTATTTTATATAGGGGAGAGTGGTGAACAGTGAGACGCAGTTAACTGTGAGACAACTCATAAACCCATAAATTGCAATAAGCTCATAAATTGCAAGGACCCAGTTTAAGATTTAAACTTTAAATCTTAAAATTTAAGATATTTAGTGACAACGATCGATCCAATTGGTGGAATACCGTAACGGGAAATGTACCCCCATTTGGGTACAATGTGACATACCTCTGAACCTGTTTGACAAAGCTGATGTCGGACATTCAATGCATACATCAGTTTCCGGTCTCTGACATTCAGCAGTCGATAATATGCGCTACCATCCATCTAAATATTACAACAATCGATCATTATCATGTTGGTAAGGTTAGCTGGCCAATTTACATGAACACTCCATTTATTTTAATGATTTAAAGTAGTCTATTTATTTGTATTTACATGTATATAAAAAAATCATAAAATTTTTCAAAAATGATATTTTTGAATTGAAAGATTAACACTGGTCACCTTTGGATATAAATAACACGTATAAATATTTTTATAAAATAATTATGAATGGTAAATAGATGTATAATTTAAAATATATCTTTTGACATGGGTCATGGTATACCAAGGACCTTAGGGTGAGACAAATTCTAAAAATGTCGACAAAGGTGTTCAATGGGAACTTATTAACAAGATAAAATATGAATAAAATAATATATTAATATATAAAATACTATATAAGAAAAAGCATAATTTTGTATGCAAAAAAAATAAGCATTAAGCAATAAGTATCCTTAATGCTCCATATTTTGTAGCATAAATTATCTGTAGAATGACGTTTCATATTTCCCGATGTAACCAAATACAGATACTGATCCTTTGGCAATAAACTCCCTACGATCTTGTATCCATCTTAGGTTCATCCTCAATTGCTGATAATCCATCGAGGCTTCTGAAAAGAAGATGGCATCGGTATCTTCTATTTTAGAATTATCATTAAATATCTACCGATAGATAGTTTCTCAACTAGTCTATTCATTTTTTTTTTCTTTCTCTTCACATATATTATATGTATTCTTTTTTTATACAGTTTTAATTAGAAGAATAATAATAAACGCAATTACGATAATACAAAATAATCAAGGTTAGAAAAAATAATTTTTAAAAAAGAGAAAAAAATTAGTTGAAAAATGTTTATTTAATTTTTAAAATATTGAATTTACCGATGCATCAAACAAGATATAAAAAAACTAAAAATAGAATACATTATAAAACTCTGTGGTTCTATAGCTCTGTGTCTAATATAGGTATATAAAAATAAAAATGACATTGATGTTATTTTTTGTTTTTTTTAAATAACCATTATGTTTGTCTCATTTACTTTTGCTAAAGATTTATCCAGATGAACGGAACTTCATAAAAAGACAAAGAAATACCCCAAACATAAAATAAATAACCTTTTTTTTTTTGGATACTTTTATCATTCTACCAAAAATGAAAAAAAAAAAAAAATAAGATTGAATAATTCACTTACCAGACATTATATAGGATGCGTGTTTATTCCTGCAATGGCTTGTTGATACTGAAATACAAACGCCCCCAAGTCGATAAGAATTATCTTCCGACGATAATGACTTGTAAACAAATTTTATAGAATTTTTTTTGTAATTTATTTCTACATCAAATGAACATTATAGATATTTAATGATTTATTTGGGATGCCGCATAAAATCTTAACTGCCGATAATGCAATTAAAATTATCCGTTAGGGAGAATGCTTATTAACTTAAAAAAGTTATTTCATGGGCTTTTATTATTTAAGTAAAATTTTTAATTATTTCCTTTCCATGTTTTGTTTGTATTTACATCGCTTAATGATTTCTCAATTAGTGAACTCGTTAATTGAACTTCATACTATCAACTTTTCCTCCCAACTTCTCCAAAAAAGAAAGGATGTAAAATTAAAAAAATCTGGTGCGTGCTCGCAACACACAACTTTCACTTACCAACGGTTTTGTTATTTGCCACTTCTTAAATGTACAGAACGGCTTTAATTATGAACAATGGTCTGCCATTAAAGGCGTACTCCACATGCGTGGCCGCAACGAGTTTTATGATTTGACTGAATAATTTTCTTTTTTTCTCCTCTATATGTTCACTTGATTTGAAAGACAGTCGATTTCTCCATATAAACAAAAACAACGATACTTTATTGGAAAACAAAAAAGGCCCCTTCCCCATTTAAGCCCTGAAATTTTAACAGTCATTTCTCGGGCATATAAATAGATCAAACACTCAGTTTAATCAAAATCGTTAGAGCCGTTTTTGAGAAAATCGAAAAAAACTTAAAAAGTTATTAAATAAAGTACCCCCTCCCTTTGAGCAATTTCGATGAAATTTTTGCTGTCACATCGCGGGCATATACATACACCAAATACCCAATTTCAGGTTCGCACTGTTTATATTTTTTGAGCTAGTCTGTTCACACAGACCATTTCGCGGGACTTGGTTATTTGGACTCAGGGGACCCCAAAACGTGTATTTCCGTTGAAAACCGGAAGTCGAAATTTTTCACGATCGCAATACTTCCACTTACTCTATATTTCATACATAGGTAAGTGAAAGTAAAAAAAATAAGTAAATGCGCAGGAGACAAAACCCGACGGAATGAAAGAAAAAACGATTAGAATTTTATTTATTCCAATATATTTTCAAAGGAGCGTTGATAAAAAGGGAAGCGATGTTCTTTAAAATATTTGTTATTTGTTCTATATGTTGATGATATTTTATAATATTTTACTGTTGATATTTTCATGTTATAATATCATAATAAATTTTCTATAATATATATCGATTATTATTCGATATATGTTTAATATTCAATACAGATGATTCTCGCAGCTCAGATATTTTCTTTCATGGTTCATATTATATATAACTAGCTGCATAATCATGGGGAATTTTATTTTTCTAATCGTTCTTGAGTAGTTTCAGCTGCTCGTATTTGACGTTGTTTTTTTAGCTTTTGAGCTCACTACTCCTATTGAAGATCGCTAGCTGGAAAAGGACTCATCGTTCAGCCTTACCGGGCCTTGTTGGCCTATTCAAAATCTAAAAAATGAGACTTTTTTTTTTACTTAAACGGTCGATTTCATAAAAAACCAATGTAAAGCGAGATCATAAAGATATTCATAACAATAAAGAATATACCCAAAGATTGGCTGAAGCTAAGCTATTTTAATATGGACAGGTGTTAGCAACTGGTAAGAAAGAACCACCAAGCGAAATTTGGAGAATTTATGACAAACGGTATGGATTTCTATAAATAAACAAACAAACATTATTTATATAGATTAATTCAATTATTTCTCTTTAATGATGGCATGCAATATATAATTATAATTTTTAAATATTTTTTATAAGAAGAAAATAGATTGGTCTTGGTCTAAAAATTCTAAAAAGGTGGGAAAGAGATCAGTGGACAGATAGGATTCACTTGACCGGGTTGTGTGGCTGGTAGCTCCAATGGAAATCATGACCTTAGGTGATTAGGTGATCAGGAAGTCCGAGGTGAAATCCCGGTCGATGCCAACCTTTACTCTTTTTTTAAAAAAGTGTTTAAAAATAATATATATAAATAAATATGAAATTCTGTTTGTTCTTTATAGAAATGCATACCGTTTGTCCTAAATTCTCCAAATTTCGCTCAGTGGTTCTTTCATAACAGGTGCGAACACCTTCCATATTAAAATTGCATAACTTCAGCCAATCTCTGAGTGTATTCTTTATTTTTATAAATATCGTTTTGATCTCGCTTTACAATGGTTTTTACGAAATCGACCGTTTGAGTCGATAAAAGTATCATTTAATAGATTTTATAGATTTATAAAATGAAATTATCCGGGTGAAACAGGTAAATACAGCTAGTATAGGTTATAAATTAATATATATATATATATATATATATATATATATATATATATATAATGTAAAAATAACTAGATAGTTGACTTAAGTATCTCAAAACATCGAAGTGGGAGTTTGTGATGAGGAAATGGAGCAAGGAAAGCCCTTTATTTAAACCGAATAGCTTACTCAATTAGCAATCAATTATTATTTAAAGCTCAGTTATTTTGAAATGTGGAGTTCATCAAAGCAATCTACATAGTGCTCGATAGTGTAAGATACATTCCTGGAAACGGTTTGAGTAGGTATCCGGAACGAACTCCAACGCAAAGGAAGCTCAAAGTTAAGTGTATTTAGTTGGAAATTGTAGAACTATCGTCCACGTTGATTTAATTGCGACCTTGGCTGCTCTCATGCCTCGTCGAGTCTTAAGATTCTCTCGCTAAATGTTTAAAAACTGCCATAGAAAACCTCTGTAGAATTCAAATCTGTTGACCTATCATCTTGAAAATATTTTTGGGTCTTTTCTATTTAGGCAACCTGTCACTTTGTTATGATAACGGTTATTTAAATAATAACAAAGGTTACATCATTAGATAGATAGTACATAAATCATGTGTTTTTCAATGAAAAACACATTATTTATGTACTATTTAACTAATTAATAAGAAATATTGCAAGAAAAAAAGGTTGTTCTGGAGGCCAATAGGCTTTCATTTTCTAGAAAATTTCTATGAATTAATCCTTCCCTTCGTTACGACGCCTCCATACATTCTCACACAAATAGGAGTCAAGCATGCTTCTTCGAGATAAACAGTATGGCTTTATTGGCTGAAACCCTGCAGTTTTCGAACCATGTACCTTTATATACACTTCTGGATTGGTTACATCACTATCTTCGGCATATCCAAATCGGAACGCGTTTCTTACGGTAAATTATTTTTATGCAGTGTCTTTCTCTGCATTTCATTTTTCCATGTAGAACACCGATTCTTTGTAAAAATTGTATAGCTATTTTATTTGACTTCAAAACTGAATATAATTCAAACAGATTCATTTTTAAAATACAGAGCACAGATTAACTTTATACACCAACTCACACTGCGATAATAACCTTTAGAGAATTTCAAATATGAAATCATATGATTTTATATGATGTAGATAAATCACTGTTTAAATTCATAAAATAACCGTTATCATAACTTAGTAACGGGTTGCGTAAAATAAAAAAGGTCCATATTTTTCACACTATTGTGTTGTTTAAATAATTTTATTCGAAGAAAATAAAAATTTACAATGCTACACAAATGTTATAAATTCAAATAATCTAGAAGGTTACTAAAAGTATCAACTTGTAACGACGAAGTAACACAAAAGTAACCACATGATTCGTTCTTCTGAGCAAGACTAACTCTCCAGTCCATCGCTCCTCATAATTAGCGAAGAACATACTCTTTTAGATTTAGATGTTGAGTGCATGTTAGGGTTTAACTAATATTATAATAAAAAGATACTTTAAAGGTTCAAAATTTCTTTCAAAAACTTTAACCGTGTAAAAATAAAAATATAATCACCAAACAGGTTTTTATACCTAATACTGTGTGCATCTGTCTTATGGTCACGGGTTCCCGTTCCGGTGTTGCCCTAGGATCTTTTAAAAGAAGTAAAAATCCTTGGCTATGCCTTTCCTCGGATAGGACGTAAAATGGAAATCCCAATCCTCTACGATGTCAGGTACTCGTTAAAGATCCATATCCTAATTATAACAGGATAGGCAAAATTTAGGACTCCTACTGTAGAATCGTCCAATTAGCATTAGTGACATAAAGAGACGTATAACAAACAAAATATTTTGATGAAAACTTGGAGTGTGTGTTAAAGAATCTTATGGGAATGCAATAATGACCTTAATTTGCGAATCGCCCTATATAATGAAAAAAAAAATTAGGACTCCCACTGTATTACAGCGTAAAGTGATTTTTAGTAAAAAGACAATGTTGGTTTTTAATTCGGGAAAACAAGCATACAACATATTTTTTTTTTTTTAAATCTATTTTTTGGGATATAAATACTATAGGTATTTGAATTGTAATCACACTTACATTTTCTGTAAGATATGAAAATTATATTATATTGAAGTATAAAACGTACATTAAGCGATGTTAACAGTCTTTAGAGAGCTTGAAAATACACAGAATCTCTTAAAAGTTCGCACTAAAATGGAATAAATGAAGAATTAAACGTATAAAAGAATTTTGAGTGCTGTTTTCCTGAAATAAAAGTCTAATAACATTAATTAACAACCATCCAAAGAAGCACAATAAGATAAAAAAGAAGAAAAATATATATATTTTTTAAATTAATTAATTTTTATTTATGTCACATGTTTTAAATTTGCTATCTGCCAAAATTTTTTTTTGCAATGAACAAATCTGTTATCTACACGTATGTGTGATAGATACATTGGCGTTGGTTATACCAATAAGTCCCTAAGCCATCGCCTCAACAATCGTCGGGGTGGATTGTGTGGATTTGTGGTGGATTTAAGTGTTTCTGCTAGTGGGTTCGTGTTGAAAGTTAGTCTTTGATGGAACTTATTGTAGTATAGTGTGGCTGTATCGATTACTGTTTGGATGTTAAGGTCCTTGTGTATTAAGTCATTAGTCACGTAGAACGGTGCATCTACTATCCTCATTAACACTTTCGATTGAAAGGATTGGATCCTTTGGATATTTGAGGGCTTTGCAGTGCCCCATAACTCTATCCCGTATGTCCAAATGGGTCTAATGAGCATGTTGTATATTGTAAGTCTGTTGGTTAGGGATAATTTAGAGCGTCTGTCAAGTAATCTTGATAATAGTCCATATCGTTTGTTTAGTTGCTTTTTGATTAGTGTGATGTGGGTTTTCCATGTCAGTCTTTTGTCCAGGTGAAGTCCCAAGTATCTTACTTCCTGGGAAGTAGGAATGGGAACATCATTGAAATATACCTGTGGACACAGCCCCTGATTAAGAGTAAAAACTATAAATACGCTTTTTAATTCGTTCATTTTTATTCTCACACACGCATCGTATGGGTTTTTGTGGGATGTGAGGAGTGCTGTGTCGTCTGCAAATGTAGCTAGTAAAGTGTGTTCGTGTTCGGGTAAGTCTGCAGTATACACATTGAAAAGGAAGGGACCAAGTACGCTGCCCTGTGGAACTCCTGCTCTAATACGTTTTATGCTTGATAATTGGTCGCGTACTTTTACAGTAAAATGTCTGTCTGTAAGATAAGAAAGTAATATTAGGTAGTAGGTAGGAGGGAGCAAAATTCTGAGCTTGGAAAGCAATCCTTCGTGCCATACCTTATCAAAGGCTTGACTAACATCTAGAAAAACACCTGGACAATAATTTTTCGATTCTAACGCGTTGGAAATGTAGTCCACCAAACGATGACATTGCTGTATGGTGGAATGATTTTTTCTAAATATTAAAACCTAATAAACCTCCAGATTCCCTAAATTCCTATCTTCCTATTAGTCTCCTTCCCTCCTTCTCCAAATTATTTGAAAAAATTCTTCTTAATCGTCTATATTCCATTGAAATAATTAACGCTATTCCAAATCATCAGTTTGGCTTTAGAAAAATATATAAAAAGATAATTGCTGATTTATTATTAATTACGCTAATTGCTTAAATAACCAATTACATATTATTCAAAATATTTCTCTGATATCGCTTATACATTGAATGATAAATAAAGCATTGAATGATAAGAAACAGTCCAGGTTTTTTTGATATGATCCTAGAACGTTAAAAAAAAAAAAAAAACAACTAATCAATCGGTAATTAAAACAAATAATCAAATTTTTATACCTAACATTGTTGTCAAGTCTTTATCTAAATATCTTTTCGTATGTTTTCGTTTCTTTTTGTTTTAATATTAATAATTTACCCTCAATTATAGTCTCACTTTTTTATTTTATGTCAGACGTTAAGGAATTTAAGCGATTTTTTTTTCTTTTTTAGAGTTTTACAAATGGGTACAGCCGACTTTGACCTTCTGACCGTGATCTCATTTACTCGATTTGCTATATTTGTTGTAAATACAGTTGTAAATTTCAATAAATAAATAAATAAAAAAAAAGCCATTTTTCAAGATTAAATTTCTTACGGCCATAAGACTGTTACAAAAGTGGACATAATATTTGTTAATGCACAACATAATGCTAGCAATTCGAGTTAGGCAATAAGCTGTGGAGCATCCGAATATTTTCCGAATATATCCGAATATCAAAACTTGAACTCACCCGTTCATGGCGACGCTGTCACACCCACATTTTTCTTTCCGGGAACACAAAAACCTCCAGGCACATTTGAAAAATGAGAATAATTTGGGTCGTCACTCCGAGAGAAGGTGAAGGGGGGCAGAGACGGATGCGCCCCCCCCTTTAGACAAATTCTTGCCTGAAAAATAGATAACTCAATTGAAGACAGACAAGTTGAGATCTTCCGGTGACACCTCAGTGCTTCTTAATAAAGTTTCCCCCTTCTAGAGAAATCCACGGGCACATTTCTCATATCACTGTCGTGTGTGGCGGGGACAGATTGAGCAAGTTTAGCACTTCGGAAGACCTCATTAGCTCCAATGGCAACTTTCTCTGGCAGGAAGTGAACTGCTTAATCTATACACACACAAGACTTTAACTTTATCCGTCTTACGAAACCTCAAAACTTTATTCGCTTATATCAGCTACTTAAGATGTTTTCAATGTTGAAATATCAGCTTCATGAGCATAAGTAGGCCCTATTAAAATTTATATACGAAAAGCTTCTTTCAAAATGCTACATCGATAAAATCCTTTTATTTCTAGACCCCCCCCCCCTCCGCCAAGCGGTGAGGTCATGGATTAACTATGACTATCTTTTCACATGAAGAGGTGCGGTGCAAAACTCGTTTGTTCCACATAAACACGTTTTTCAGGAAACTCAAAAAACTTACCACGTCTAGTAGAGTGGCCATATAAAAATAATATAAAAACTAAATAAAATAAAATAAAATAAAACCAAATAAAAACTACTCAACCGATCATTATAAAATTTGGCCCATTGTGTTTAGTTTTGTCCAACTTAAAACTTAAAAGAAAGGATAGTTTTTATTTCGATTATTGTCCTCAATATTTCTTTAATTACAAATTAAATGTTTATTATACTATAATTGAGTATGATTATGTGTAAGTTCTATAAATTTCCAACAGATTGTGGTGTAAGTTGATTTATTGACACAACACTTCACTTTCTTTCCATATTTTGGGAGGTTAAGCACCCAATAGCCAAATCTGATTTTTCTTGCTTGGGCTAGGAAAATCCGTGTTTTTCCCATGGGCAATTATGTGCGGAAAAGATCGACTCTATTTTAGCAAAAGATGGGTTAATCAAAATCATTATGCACCTAATAGCACTACAATAAACAGAACTTGTGAATTCTAATAATAAAAAAATGTACGTTATCATTGTAAAAAGTTATAAATTAACGTCAAACATTTATTTTTAATCTTTTGATGAGTGGTACTGTAAGAACATGCAACATTGTTTGAGGTTGCTAGCTTTTCGCAACCTGTTTCAGGTAGAACCTACTGATACGATATCTCATGTCATCATGTGTTATATTCTGAATTTAATTAATATGTATTATGGCAAAAGATTGGTTCGATACATTTTTGCTCTCTTTTGTGATGCACTAAACCCTATTCCAATTATATTCTTTCTTTTTTTTTTCTTTTTTTTTTTAAATGGCATCAACCACGAGGATCATTATTGCCTCTAAATTCTTAGTTGGTTTTTAAATTGAAACGTTTTATTTTCATCATTGAATTTTGATTTGACTAGATTTGGTCATTATATTCTGAATTTAATTAATATTGCTGTCTATTGTTATTGAACTAAACCACAATCCAATTATATACTTTACTAATAGAAAAAAAAAAGGGGGCTAGTATTTTTTTTTTCTCGAAAGTTTTCGAAAAATAGGGTTCCTGAAGAGCAATAATTTTTAGTTTCAGTTATGTCATCATGTGTTATATTCTGAATTTAATTAATATGTATTATGGCAAAAGATTGGTTCGATACATTTTTGCTCTCTTTTGTGATGCACTAAACCCTATTCCAATTATATTCTTTCTTTTTTTTTTTCTTTTTTTTTTTTTTAAATGGCATCAACCACGAGGATCATTATTGCCTCTAAATTCTTAGTTGGTTTTTAAATTGAAACGTTTTATCTTCATCATTGAATTTTGATTAGACTGAATTATTTATTTATTTCATTACATTTTTAGGTGCCACATACATCATAGGCTAGAGGCACCAAATTCTATTCAATTTATAAATACATAAGGACTACGGTAATTGGTAATTTCATAGAGATTTGTAAATATTGATTTCTTTTACAAATTTGAATAAGTTCTTTGAACATTCTGGTTTTAGTGCTTCAGCATATCCCTTGATGTGTTGCGTATTTTTCGCTGCTTCCAGTCTTGGGCAGTCTTCTAAGATGTGGAGGTGGAGGTTTATCTTCGAAGAGATGCCCGTGGGTTAGCCTGGTGTGCCCAATTCTCAGGCGAGATATTATAGTCTGCTCTCGCCGGCTTCCGTATATTTCTGGGAGAGGGCGGCTATTTCTAAACATCTTCATTTTATTAGTAGCCGGAACCGATGTCCAAAACTGGTCCCACGCTTTTTTATATTGATTGAAGATAGCTGTGTGGAAGTCATATACTTAGCGTAATTTTAACGTTGGGAACTTGGATTTGACTGAATTAAAAAGAATAGAACATAACTAATTGTAGCTACTGAGCCACAGCAACGCGCGGCTCCATGTAATTAATGATTTCATACGTAATTAGTGGTAAAATTATAATTTTTTTCTAAAATGGTCGAGCGACCAAATTTTTTTTTTCTGGTCCATTTCAAATGGATTGACCCAATATTATTGTCACATATTAATATTTTTTTATTTCTGTTTTTAATTATTGTATTAGGTTCTACACATTCTTTTGAATGTCAAAGATGGTTTATTTTGTTGAAAGGTTAACAGTTTAAATTGTTATTACGATTTTTCAATCTTGAAAACTTGAAATGTGCACATTTCAGAAGTGTAAAACTAAAAAATTCAGACTAGATTATTTATTACGATAATTTTAATTTATTTATTACAATAACCTTCGAAATGAAAATATAAAGAAAAAGGGGCTAGCAATGTTTTTTTTTAACCTTTAACCCCGTAGGGTCTCACATCTTTCGAAAAATAGGGTTCCTGAAGAACAATAATTTTTAAAATTCATTTTTGACATATAGAGGAGACGCCAAAAAGTGATATTAATTTTACTATTGGAACGAAATGGGTTAAATTAAAAAAAAAATCGAATTTTGTATAGTACCATCTGTATATTTTATACTAAGCCACAGCAACGCTTGGCCGGGACAGCTTGTTTCTATATAATAAGCGCCCTTATCAAGTAATATTTTAGGTATTGTATACATTTTTTCTTCCGAGTTTGACCATGTACTAGGTTTTACAAACGCCAAGGTATCTCCCATAATGCTGTGTGCTTCTTCAGGGCTAATCGAAGAATGAGAGTTATACACTCGTAACACTCAAATCAACTAAAAAGATGAAAAAATAAGCACAATGTTATGAAATAAATATTATTATATCACTAATATCCCACCACTGTTCCTAAATAAAAATTCCATCAAATTCTATCTAACTGTCAAAAACCTTGGTGTAACCTTCGACCAAATTCTTTTCTGGAAAAACCATATCTCCAATATCTCCCGTAGCACTATTTTAAACCTGAAGCAACTGAACCATCTCCGTATCCTGTTCCCTTTTGGAACACGCAGACTTCTGGTCACCTCCTTGATATTTCCCCACTTCGACTATTGTTGCACAGTGTATAGGGGTATCTCAGGGGATCTCGAAGCAAAACTAAAACGTTTAATAAATTGTTTTATCCGATTTAATTGGGATCCCAAGAGACATCTCCATATCGCCTTTTTACGGAATGTTAAATTGGTTACATCCTACCTATCGCCGAAAGTATTTCCTAGCCTCCTTCTTCTTCCAAGTTATTCGTTCCCATCGTCCCTCATATATCTCTGAACTTCTTCAGCTCAAATCCTCTGTCCATTCCCGCAATACCCTCTCTAGGTCTTCAGATCTATATACAATGGCCCACCGAACGTCAGCCCACCGAAGGTCCTCATCCCTATGGAATTCTATTCCTCCTTTCATCCGTAATTTAAATACCCGCTCCACCTTTAAATCCCGCCTATATCATCACCACTTCATAGCCATTCAGTGTCCTTAAAAAGTAAATAGACGTTTCCTATTATAATTTTTCTTTTAAACCGTTGGAAGCTCTTATTTCATTTTTATTTTATAATTTTTTTTTTTTTTTTTTTAGAATATATAATTATTACTTCACCTACCTATAAATAAATGTGTAAATATTTATATATTATAAGATGCAGAAACTAGCTTCTTTTCATTTGATTGAATATTTAATGTGTATTTTGTTTTTAAACTAAAGGTTCCCTAATTATTTGTATCAATTCAATTTGTTTATTTAAACTTCAAGGCTCTAAAGCCCTCTCTGTATTTTATTTAAATTTTTTCATAAGGGACACGTCTCAGAACAAATAAATAAAGAATTTATCATTATTATTCTACCACCCTTTCTATGATTCTCTTATATCTCTTGCTAAGTTTTTAAAATTAAATTAGGACTATTTTTAAATATAAGATTTTATGAATCTTACGAATAGGATGACATAGGGAAGATTATTCAGAAAAATAACAGAGTTAAAGAAAGAGAACTCCGTGGGTGTGTGGAGGAAGCATGTGTTACCATCCCGGGCTCGGAATAAAATAGAAAACTTATCGTGGGCAACATCTTGCATGCATAAAGAGACAGAGACAGGGTATCGTAACAACCTGCCTTGGATGGAGGGGAGGAGGTCCCTACGTTTTCTCAAATATAAGATTATAAAATTTACTAGCTAAAAAAAAAAAAAAAAAAGAAAGAAAAAGGTATATAAAGATGGCTGATTGCTTCGGAAGATATCCCGGGTCACTTGGGAACATCTGTATACTCCAAGAAGATCCTCTTGTTCATAAAAGCTAACGTTCCTCCCCGTGGAAAGAGGTACCACTCCACACTACTCCTGAGCCTAATGCTACTTTGCCATTTTGCATAAACTCCTTCCCTTAAGAGGGCTCCGTGAGTAAACAAAGAAATGGTTATAGTCCCTCAGGGTAGAGTCGACATAACGCCGAATTTGCCTGAGCCAGTTTTAGCCCCTTAAGTCTGTAGGAAGGAGTTAAATTTTCATTACTTGACAGAATAAATTTTTATTTCAGTTTCTTGTCCATTCGTTTTTTATGTGTATTTCTTCTATCGGAAATAAAAGAATCAAATAAAATAAAATATTTATTGTCCTACCAAGAGATAGATAAAAGATAAGTTTTATTAAATCTATAAATGTCCTCTATGTTACCAATGAACTTAAGTTTTTATGCATTTTAATTAAACAAAAAAAAAAAGTATACTTAATGAGATTACTCAGTGTGCTGTAAGTAAATTGTTTTGTAGATGTCATTATTCATGACGTTTTAACAATATATTAAGGCTAGTTGGGGTTCATCTGTGGGTTGTGGTTAGCATAGCCGACTACAGAACTTCGCGCTTTCGTAGCAGTAAACTGAATAGCCTCCGAAAATAATTAAATATAACCCCAATCCTCTAACCTAATTAAAATTTACTTAATTTGTATAGCATTTAAAATTAATAAACATGATCTCTTACTAGCCAATTTTTATTTTAGCCTGGGCAACTGTCCAGTTCAAAGTCAACTTTTTGGTTGTCATTTCTTTCATTTTCACAATTGAGAGGTATTGGTACAAAAAGCTGTTCATTTCATGATTTCAACGATATCTGTCAATCTCATTCGACAGATAACAGTAAAAAGTTTTCGAAGCATTCTCACAAACATTAAAAATAGGAGTCACCTGTGGTATAATGCCTAGCATAGCAGCCTATGACACTAAAGGGAGTAAAAAATCCTTGGCTATGCCGTCCTTCGTAGGGAACGTAAAACGGTTATCCCTGGCCTGTACGATGTCAGGTACTCGTTAAAGATCCCATCCCTAATTATACCTGGATAGGCAAAATTAAGGACTCACCCTGTAACATCATCCGATTAGCCTTAGTGGCGTAAAGGGAGGTTTAACAAACAAAATATTTGAATGAAAATTTGGAGTGTGTGTTCAAGAATCTTATGGGAATGTAACAATGACCCTTATTTGCGAATCGCCATGTCTTAATTATACCTACATGGAAAAAAAAATTAAGACTCCCACTATAGTACAGCGTAAAGTGACGTTTAGTTAAAAGAAAACGCTAGTTGTTTTTTATTTGGGAAAACAAGCATACATTTTTTTGGGATATAAATAATAAATTTGAATTGTAATCATACTTACATTTTCTGTAAGATATGAAGATTATTATATTAAAGTATAAAACGTACATTAAGCGATGTTAACAGTTTTTAGAGAGCTTGAAAATACACAAAATCTCCTAAATCGTCGCAATAAAATGGAATAAATGAAGAAGTAAACGTATAAAAGAATTTGGAGTGCTTTTTTTCCTGAAATAAAAATCAAGTAACATTAATTAAGAACCACCCAAAGAAGCATAATGAGATAAAAAAAAAGAAGAAAAATATTTACAAAGTCAATTGCTGTTTTATAATTATGCTAATTGCTTAAATAACCAATTATATATTATTCAAAATATTTCTCTGATATCGCTTATACATTGAATGATAAATAAAGCATTGAATGATGAGATACATTCAATGATAAGAACTGTCCAGGTTTTTTACTTTCACTTACCTATATGAAATATATAGTAAGTAGAAGTATTGCGATCGTGAAAAATTTCGACTTCCGGTTTTCAACGGAAATACACGTTTTGGGGTCCCCTGAGTCGAAATGACCAAGTCCCGCGAAATGGTCTGTGTGTGTGTGTGTGTGTGTGTGTGTGTGTGTGTGTGTGTGTGTGTGTGTGTGTGTGTGTGTGTGTGTGTGTATGTGAACAGACTAGCTCAAAAACTATAAACCGTGCGAACCTGAAATTGGGTATTTAGAGTATGTATATTCCCGCGATGTGACAGCAAAAATTTCATCAAAATTGCTCAAAGAGAGGGGGTACTTTATTTAATAACTTTTTACGTGTTTTTCGATTTTCTCAAAAACGGCTCTAACGATTTTGATTAAACTGAGTATTTGATCTATTTATATGCCCGAGATATGACTGTAAAAATTTCATCGAAATTGATCAACCGGAGGGGGGACTTTACCTAATAAATTTTGTATCATTTTCAAGTGTTTTTTTTTATTTACTCAAAAACCGTTTTAACGATTTTGATCAAACTGGGTATTTGATGTATGTATACGCCAAAGATGCGATAGCCAACATTACATCAAAATTGATCAACCGGAGGGGGGACTTTACTTAGTAAATTTTGTATTTTTTTTACGTGTTTTTTTTATTTACTCAAAAAAGGCTTTAACGATTTTGATCAAATTCGGTATTTGATGTATGTATATGCTAAAGATGTGATAGCCAACATTTTATCAAAATTGATCAACCGGAGGGGGGACTTTACTTAATAAATTTTGTATCATTTTCACGTTTTTTTTTTTATTTACTCAAAAACAACTTTCACGATTTTGATCAAACTGAGTATTTGATGTATGTATATGCCAAAGATGTAATAGCAAACATTTCATCAAAATTGGTCAAACGGAGCGGGCACTTTATTTCATAATTTTTTTCCAATTTTTACCTTTTTTTCGATGATCTCAAAAACGGCTTTAACTGTTTTTATCAAATTCGTCATGTCTAATGAAAATTAGGTGTTCTTTCATATCAGGTAAGCTTTATCATTTATTCAAATGTTCTGAGGGGGCTTTTTTTTGGGGGGGGGGGGTTGGGGCCTTTTTTGTTTGTTTGTTTCCTATAAAGTACCTTTGTTTTTGTTTATATGGAGAAATTAACTGTCTCTCGTTACGCCTAAAAATAAGAAATGGCTAAATATGAGATATGATAAAAATAAAGAAAACATAAAGAGGAGAAAAAAAGAAAAGTATTTAGTCAACTCATAAAACTCGTTGAGCCCACGCATGCGGAGTACGCCTTTAAGGAC
This sequence comes from Aelia acuminata, assembly GCA_911387785.2. NCBI lineage: Eukaryota > Metazoa > Arthropoda > Insecta > Hemiptera > Pentatomidae > Aelia > Aelia acuminata. Next base: position 21,867,894 of record OU426984.1, on the reverse strand, counting down.
AGACCATTGTTCATAATTAAAGCCGGAATGTTCATTTGAGAAGTGGCAATTAACAAAACTCATTAATTTCTAATCTAAGTAAGTTGGTAAGTGAAAGTTGTGTGTTGCGCGCACGCACCAGATTTTTTTATACGATCCTAGTTTTTTTTTTATGATGATTATATGATTTTTGTTTACTATTTGATTAATCCTTTTTTTTTTCCATCTTACCTAGTTTATCACTTAAACTTGACTACTTTAACAGCTAGCTAAATTCTATCAATTATTGTTAAATTTATTTTAAAAAATAAGTAGAAAATATTTATTGGAATAATCCCAGTGAACTAAAACCGGACGCCTCTATTGAGACGGGCGCAACATGAATAACATGAGCATCGAACATCCGATGTTAGAGGGTGCGGGGTACTGTCTGTTATTAACACCTCATGTTCACACTAAAGTTTGTTCCAACTCGAAACTCGGGCGTTGAAACAACTTGTGTAGCGGACGAAATTTTATTTTATTTTCGTCTCATTCATATGTTTTATTAATTTTCACCTTTCACAAATTAACATTACGGTATACGGGCGATTCTCGAATTAGGGTAATTATTAAGATTATATGACATACGATGTTATTGACAATATTCTTGAACGCAAAAGTCAATTTATGCCTCTTAGGTTGTTCGGACGATGCAACAGAGAGATTTCTAAATTCTGCCTATCCAGGTATAATTAGGATAGGGATCTTTTACGTTTAAATGAAATCGCGCAGGCTCGGAACCTCTATTTTATCTGCTATCCGAGTGACGGCCCAACCAAGGATTTTTTACTCCCTTTAAAAAATCCTAGGACCACCTCAGGCCGCGAACCCGTGACCTTTAGTAAAGTATTGTAGGTCGCTACGCTAACCACTACACCACACAAATGGTAAAAGGAAGGTTATAAAAAAGATCTAACGGTTTAATGGACTATAAATTCAAGAAATATGTCATATTTTTACTAGTGAAGTTGAATGTAATAATTACTGTGTCCATCCCAAATCATGCTTTTAGCATTTTAAAAGTTTCCTGTACATTGAATACAAATCCCTCCGGTAGTTACATCATTAAAGCAATTAATTAATTTCTTATTATCCACTACTTTACCTCAATAATCGACCTATCCAGTCTACTTAAAGAAATCTAGGTGTTATCTATGATCTGCACCTCTCCTGGAACAATCGTATGTATATCCCAGATCGCTAGGAATTCCATAATCTATACTGAATCAACTCCGAAGATTCCATGACTCTGTTCCTCTCATCGTATCCTCCCTTGTTTCTCCCAGTTGTGTACTGAAGGCTATACACTAGGCAAGAGATGAGACTAAAAATCTAGACAGGTCTAGATCGCTCGAGTATGGGACCAGGGATTTTCGAGATGTTCCCAACACTATAAGTGAGCAAGCGATAGGTGAAAAGAGTCCACAGTTATATTTGAGTGACTGTTCTGTCACTGTTAAATACACTTAACTGTTCCATTTCAAGTGATGTTATTTGAGTTCTCACTGTGTTTAAAATTTTTGTAATTTTAGGTAAATTAAATTATTCAAACCCTGTGTTTCACCATATTACATTATTATATTAATATGTTATGAATTACTAAATTAGTTACAAGTTTACAAACAGTAACTCGCAGTGACTCAGAAGGAATCAAATACAACCGATCATTCCGACGACTGTAAGTTCTCCTGGCAATTCCATATTTTTTTTTTTAATGTATCAGAAGTAATCATCTGTTTTTATTCCATGTCAAAATACTGTTATTTTTAAAAGAGGTGAATCCATTTTATTAAGGATACTCCATTTGAACAGCGGAACGAGTCTTTTTTTGAGGTCTCAGTTACTTTTGAGTTACTGTTCTGGATTTGGATTCTACTGGCACGAAAGCAATCTTGGCACGCTCACGATCAATGTGTTGGCCGAGATGAATGACATGATGAGCAGCCTGACTGGCGAAATGGATGCAAACGTGACAACATAGTCTTGTGATGTGAATGGTTCAAATGACATGTTGACCGACCTGCCTGTTATTAGATGGCGCGAATGATTACAAATTTGCTCAACAAGTTGATGAAAATCGAATTTATTTTCATTTTTTTTTTTTTTTTTTTTATCATACTCGGGCTTTTCGACCACCAGGGTCATTTTCGCCCTGCAAATACGGAATTTACAATATTAAAATAAAAATAAAAATAAAAATACAATTACAATTTAGAAAAGTCAGTTATATTTTCTAAAATATATTGTTCTGTTTAAGGAACAGTATTAAGTTTCTTAGAGTTTTTTGTTCCATTTGGAGGATTTTTTCCAAGTTTTCTTTTAAAAGATGTTTTTGGGAATCATCGTACGCGTAACATTCCGTTAGTATGTGGACACTGTGAGTGGAACCCCGCAGGAAGTACATTGAGGAGGAGATTGCTTGCACATCAGGAGCTCGTAGCCTGTTGAGTACAGTTTCTTCTTTTCTGGTCATGAGGATACTTTGGTTCTTATGGGAAACATACGGTCCTACGATTCTTAACTTGTCTGTTGTTTCATACCATTTGCCTTGCCAAGCCAGCCATGATTTTTTTTAAATTAAACATACGACGATTTCATTTCTAATGATAGTAAATGGTTTATGTGACCGAAGTGGTTGGGTATGCGGTCCAATAAAACAATACTATGTTTGATAATATATTTGTGCACAATATATGTTAATTTAGAGGTATGAAATAGTCAACTTTTTTTCTTTACGATAGATTAATAAATAATCACGATTTTCAGTTTGATCTTTTTTTTATTTAGGAAAGCCAACGTTTCGATACCTACATGTGGATCTTTATCAGGGCTTATGAGTCCAGAGTAAGACAGAGACCCCATGTATTACTGTCTCTGTATTACTCTGGACTGAATGATGAAGATCCACATGTAGGGGTCGAAACGTTGGCTTTCCTAAAGAAAAAAGATCAAAATAAAAATCATGATAATTTATCACCCTATAATAAATATTGTTAATACACATGTAATGTTGTTTTATTAGAACGCATCCCCAGCTATTTCTATCACATTCATAGACTTATTTTAATTTTATTTCGATAATAATCCATGTCATTTCTTAACAGCGTCCCTAGATAGATCATTTATTTCAATACGAATAAAATGTTGACTAAGTATAAATAAATTGCGTCAGTATACTCGTACTTCTAACTTTCCTTATGTAAATTCCCAGTTTTCTTTTTGATGAGCTAGCGTTGGTTGGTAAATTTAGAGCATGTATGCGTTTTGTTTATTAAAAAAAGTTGGCTGAAAGTGTAACGAGATGAGACTTTGGAGTAGAGGCGGCAACTTGATAAGTTGACCCAACTTAATTATGGTTAGTAATTAAAAGTTACAGGAAGGTGAAGTTGGATTGTAGTTTGCTAACACTCCTGGCCTCAGCAGTTCGTCTCGTCAAGCCTTCTCGGCAACACGCTCTCTAACAAGAAATTCTTGAATATTTAACAAATATATTTACTTCTTATAGTAGCCTTGTAGGAAGGGCGTTTATTTCCAACAAGTGCCATACAATATATGTACATTACTTGCGCTTTAAATTGTAAAATATAAATATTGTAATGAAATTCCAGATAACAATAGGGTCACCTGTGGTGTGGTGGTTAGCATAAAAACTTACAATACTAAATGTCGCGGGTTCGTGTAGCGAGGGGGCCATAGGATTATTGAATGGGAGTAAAAAATACTTGTCTATGCCGTCCGGGGGGCAAATGGCAGGGGTAAAGGGGGGCTGAGGCGGAAGACGGGTGCGGGAGTCTTCCTCCCCTCATGTGGGAACATCAGGCTATAGTGCCCCACTCACTGTCTGTTGTTCCCCGCTTGCCCGATCCCCTGCAACGCCTACTGTCACCTCCTTGTGGTGCCCCCTGGGGAGTTGTTTACAACTCGCGAACGACAGAGGCGCTGGCACGGGACCAGTCCTCCTTAGGCCATGGTGGTAAGCCCCCGCCATCATGCCCTAAGTAGGAGCATCCGTAGGACAGATTGTCCGGCCCGCTATCCATTCGGGAGTTGAGGCGGTGATGCCAAATGGTACCACGGGGATGACGCTCTCCCGGGCGTCATCGTTGGGTGGTGCCGAGACCCCTCGGGGTGCTCGGTATGGACGTGGTGGTCGTGGTTACTGAGACCACCAAGCGCCGACCTGTAAAGGTCATGAGTGTTTGTTGGGGTCAGGCTGGTTAGCAGGTTCTGTCCCCTTCCTCTCTCTTCTCGCCTTTCATGTGCGGGGGTGGTCGGTGTAGGCCAAAGGCTAGGTACGATCACTTTCGAGGCGCATGAATGGATCAACGAGGTTCCCGCTGTCTATGCCGTCCCTCGGATAGGACACACACATAGGACTGTAGCATCGTCCGATTATCCTTAGAGGCATTAAGTGACGTTAAGACAAACAAACAATCAAGAATAACTAAACTATAGTATACAAAAACTACAAAATATGTAAAGTTACAAAATATGACGTTACAAAATATATAAAGTTATAGAATATATATCCTACAAAATTTACAACGTTAAAAAAAAAAAGAAAACAGGATAATATCTTACAAAATAACATTAAAAAAGAAGAAAATTACTTACAAAATAACGTTGAAAAAACCGGATGTATCTTAAAATAACATTAAAAAAGAGGAAAATTACTAACTATTGAAAGACAGGATGATAAAATATAAATCTGAAAATAGCATTCTGAGCTATCTTTTATCGCAGTTAAAGCTTATCGATAATAAGAATTTATGTTTCCCATTTTCTCATACATTTGTTTTGCGAATAATTTTAATGCTAAATTATGTTTACGATATAATTTCTCTTCCTCGACAGGCCAATTCTTGTTACTTCGTCTCTTAGTAATTGTCGTATATACATATATGTGTGTGTGTGTGTGTGTAAATAAAGAATAATCACTTTGATGATACCACACAAAATTCGATTTTTTTTTTTTTTTTAATTTAACCCATTTCGTCCCAATAGTAAAAATAATATCACTTTTTGGCGTCTCCTTTATATGTCAAAAATGAATTTTAAAAATTATTGCTCTTCAGGAGCCCTATTTTCCGAAAACTTCCGAGAAAAAAAAATACTAGCCCACTTTTTTATTTATTATAGTTTCAAAGGTTATTGTAATAAATAAATAAAAAATATTGTAATAAATAATCTAGTCTGTTTTTTTAAATTTTACATTTCTGAAATGTGCACATTTCAAGTTCTCAAGATTTAAAAATCGTAACAATTTAAACTGTTATCTTTTTAACTATTTAAACCATCTTTGACATTAAAAAAATATTCAGAACCTAATAAAATAATTTAAAAAAGAAATAAAAAAAAATCTCATTAAAACATTCTGAAAAAATACTAATATGTTACAATAATATCGGGTCAATCCATTTGAAATGGACCAGAAAAAAATAATTTGTTAGCTCGACCATTTTAGAAAAAAGTTATAATTTTACCACTAATTACGTATGGGATCATTAATTACATGGAGCAGCAGCACGTTGCGAATGAAGGGTTAACGTTTTTATTTGTTACATCTCATATTTGACTATAGTAAGTATTAATGATCCATTTATTTAGCACTTATTTGATTATTTCAGCAGGGGCGAGATTAAATATAAATAAAAGGAAAAGGAACTAGTAAAGTATATAATTGGATTGTGGTTTAGTTCAATAACAATAGACAGCAATATTAATTAAATTCAGAATATAACACATGATGATATGAGATATCATATCAGTAGGTTCTGAAACACAAACATAAAACTTAAAAAAAATATGAATGAGATAAGGTAACGTTAATTTACAAGTTTTTATAATAATAATTTACATTTTTTTTTTTTATTATAATTCACAATTTCTATTTATTGCAGTGCTAATATGTGCGCAATGATTCTGGTTAACCTGTCTTTTGCTAAAACAATTAGATTCAATCATTTCCCCCTAATTATCGAAAGTAAATGAATTCTTGTGTCTAAATCAACATACACCGCCATCTATTGGAAATTTATAGAACTTACAAATAATCACACTCATTTGTAGTATAATAAGCACTTAATTTGCTATAAAAGGAATATTGAGGCCAATAAACGAGATAAACAAAAAAATGATTAATTTAAATTTCAAATTTATTGGAATATGAATAACCGTGTCAAGAAATTTACTAACAGATTTCAAACTCTAAGATATTGGATTTTATAGACTGTTTTCCAGCTGAACAGAGCCGAGAAAGAATATATTTTCTCTGGAGGTTTACGAGCCAATTTGAAGTTGCTAACAGAATTAAGCCTTTGTTAGTAAGAAAAGCACTTGATCCCTTAACGTGCTCTTAACGTCTTATCAAAACACAACGTCTCACGTCTTCATCACACTTAAGATTAGTTGCTCCTAAATGTTCACATCTATTATTTATTCTTTATTGTAATTAATTTTCTTTTGGAAGTTGGTGTCGAAGGACTTTTTCCCGATTCAGTAAATCTTGTTGAATTTGCCCACTTTTCAACTTTAAAAGAAAATTTCACAAATTTTTAGACATAATTTCTTATAAAGAAACTGATCGTTTCATTTGCGGGAAGTTGATTACCTCCGGTAGTCAACTTCATAATCCATATCATTTCTTTTGAAGTTGTTGAAATTATCTACATTGTCAGATAGTTCAAATATTAGATCTTTATACATTAAACTACTCGATGGATTTTTAGCTAAGTCTCTACGGTTATTTTTTAATATATCCCGTCTACTTTTGACTAAGCTTTAAGAGGTCACTGGCCAGCCGTTTAAATGATCAATATTTAGCAGTATTGTAGATTGCCATGCTAACCACTATACCATTGGCGACCCCCTATTATACATAACTTGTATAATGAATTACATTTAAATGGGGTTTGATAGTGTGAATAAATATATGGATGCTATATCCATATGTATATATATACCTATGAGGTAAAAAAAAATATTTTATATATATATATTTATTATTTTATATATACCCCTACATACACAACTTATTTTTGATCGTATAGGTATATATCTTACTACGGTGGCGGTATCCAACAATCGGCGGTCGAGGTAAGAAAGTTGGTCAAATGGGTTCGCTCGCCAATTCTCTCGCTCTAAAAAGGAAACCATCTAAGTATCGGTTAAGTGGGGTCAAATGGTTCGGAAAACTTTTACTCCAATAGCTTACAGTAAAAATATATATATATTTATTTATTTGACTCTACCCCCCTCCCTCGTATTTCTCAGTAATTACCACCATTAAAATCAAAAAAGTTTTAACTATACTCGAAAATTCGATGTGGATTGGAAATGTCACTAAAAATAATATAGGTAGATACCGAAAATATTTATTGTAAGAAATTTTTTTTTGTATCTACAATTCTTTTTAATACTGTGATTTTGGAATAATTTTTAATTGTAACTTTGATTTGCGATGGTCTTGTTAAAAATTTTATATAATAATTATCAATGATTTTTATGAAGAAGATTAAGGTTTTCATGTCTTTAATCATTTCTTCACATTAATTTATCAACTATTTTATATTAATTTTAGTTATTTTAAACGAATTTCAGGTTACTTTCAACTTCTGTAAATGTTAGTTATTTTATCTACTTATTTACTACTGCATTTTTTTATCTGCGCTTGTCAACATGTCCACAATCAGCAAATATGATGCTCTTTCTAATACTAGAAACAGCAGTACCTCTTCCCTACCTTCTTTCAGTTACTATTTATGATCTGATAAAGAAGGAGATCTCTCTTCCAACGCCTTTTTAATCTCCTCCTCACATTTATGGTCATATCTTCTGTAGCCATAACTCGTATGAGGTGGTTTATATGTCCGTGTAGGTTAGTGTGAAAACGTTTGTAAAGAGTCTTTATGTGTTTGTCGACTGTTGGCATGTTAAAGTCTGCATGTAAGGTTTGATTAGTCACGTACCGAGGTGCTTTTGAAATCATTAGTAATAATTTTGACTAAAAAGTCTGAAGTTTTTGTAAATGTGTTTTTTTGACATTGCCGTGTAACTTTGAGCAGTATGTCCATGTAGTCCAGTATGTCCATTTAAATAAGCATTTGTACGTATTTAGTTTTTAAATTTGCATTTAAATTTATTATTAAATTAATAAATTTTTTCTAATTTTTACGTTTTTTTCGATTTTCTCAAAAACTGCTCTGGCGATTTTGATTAAACTTGATATTTGATGTATCTATTTGCCCGCTATGTGGCAGTCAAAATTTCATCGAATTAGATCAATTGGAGGAGGCACTTTACCTAGTAAATTTTGTCTCATTTTCAGGTTGTTTTTTTATTTACTCAAAAGCCGGTGTAACTATTTAGTTACATATAGTTTTTGGAGGTTTTATGTGCCAGTGATGTGACAGCCAAAATTACATCCAAATTGGCCTAACAGAGGAGGAATTTACTTAATAAATTTTGTCTCATTTTCCCGTTTTATTTTATTTTTTCAAAAAAGGCTGTAACTATTTTGATCTTTCTGGATATTTGATGTATCTATATGTCCGCGAAGTGACAGCCATTTTGAGTTGGGTCCCTTAAAAAAAGGAATAAGCAATAAAGAATCGAAAAGTTTTGATAACTTTCAAGTTTTGCAATAGAAATACTCTATAACTATACTAATGTGGAAAAATGTGTGAAGTTGAGGACTAGCTTTTGCATATTATCGAAATACATCAATCTAATCTAATCTAAGTAAGTTCGTAAGTGAAAGTTGTGTGTTGCGCACATCGCACCTGATTTTTTTTAAGTTTTATTTTTATAATTTCTCTAATTGTTCGAAAATTCAATTTAAATCTAAGGCATTGGATTCAGAGCAACAGCAGATCTAAATGGGAAACCAGTATTGAACCAATTCGAGCTTAATTCGAAGACTGTTTCGGATATTGTTTCGGAACTGTTCAGGATGGCCGCAGCCGTACCAATATTAATCCGCCCTGGTCTGTGTGACTAATGAGTTGGTCTCACCTGTGTGAACAGCCTAAAGCACACAGTACTCGGTCTTAGCCAATGAGATGCTCTGTATTGGGGTCTATCACCGCCTGTTCCAACAGACGGATTGATATTGTTCCAATTTAGAACCATTTACTTCACTTTACTAAAAACATTTTCAGTCGGGTAGTTACATCCATTATGAATTTCTTAAATACTCTCAGGAAAAAACCTGAAAGATTGTTGTTAAATTTAGAAATACAAGAAAGTAAAGATGAGTTTCTGTATAGGAAAAACGTTTCGCATTTGTTCGTAATGAACACCGAGTGTTTTAGCAGTTGAGTTATTTAGAAGCGAACAATCAGTATGATCGGAAATTGCAGGGGAATACCTCCGTTGTAAATGTCCTCGAAGTCCTCCACCCTGAATAATGTAACTAATGTACCGAAAAAGAAAAAGGATATTCTGTTAAAGAAGTGCAGGATACGGCGAGTGATTCTTATGCAATTCAAGGTGGTAGCCCTACCTGATTAAAATCCAAAAGATTCATAGAGGTTGGAATAAGTTGAAGGGTTAAAATTTAACGATTAAGTTTAGAAAATGTTTAAAACTGAGAAGTATGACAACCTGAAAACCGAGGCTGGCGCAACCCATTTCAGTGCGCTATCTGGAAGGTTAAATAGTCTACCATAGATAATCGAGTTAAAGTCATAAGATGCAATCACCATTGAGAAAATGAGTTGTTATTTTTTGTTTCGTTTTGTGGATCCTCCCTTTCTTCGGCGTTTATGCTCTAAGGGGTTTCCCGGGCAGGGGAGAGGGTGGGGAATTAATGCCGAGTAGTATTAAATGTCCCCTGGCTCCGGGTTTTGAACATGCTATCTTTGGGTTCTTAATCACATGTCGGTTGTCAGGGGCAACGCGTATTTCTTAACGCATTTGCTCACTCGGTCATACCACCACTCCTAATCGAAAAATGTGATATTAACATGCCTAAATCTTTGAAGTTTCAGTTTTTTGGAACTAAATGCTACGTTTCTGACTGCCCGCTTTTCTAAGGCGGGTTGGGGTTAACAAAAAAGTGATATATGAAATTAATGTATAAATGAATATTGAATTCTTTTCCAGAGGTGACGTTGTTTACCAACTCTATTTATTTTAAGAAATGTGGCATGGGGTGAATGAGAATAAAGAAACAAATCTAAATTGAACTCCATACTTAATTTTATTGACCAAGAATGTAAATCATAAATACCCCCTTCTAATAAATCATATAAAGATCTTTTACTAACACATCTTAGTTACTGGTGGCTGAACGAAAAGTTAATATAATTTATTGAATGCCTACCACGCAATAATTACAATTAGTACTTTAAATTAACCTTATCTGATGTGCACTCTCCCCCTCTTGATCATTCTAAGTCTCTGCCTTCTCAGACGCTCTATTAATTCAGCGCCGCATCTTCTTTCAGCTCTCTCTGGAAACCTGGACCTCCGCCCGAACTCTCTCCTCAACTCCGCACTCCTAGCACTTCCTCCAACTTCTTCCCCTTCCCTTTTCTTCCTCCAACTTCTTCCTCTTCCCATTTTTTCCTCCATAGAAATCGTCTTTCCCCCACTCTCTTCACATTTTTTCTGATTGGCTGGCTATCCTAAAATTTCCCTTACTTGCTACTTTTCTTGCATTTTCAGCGGCACCTTTGCCGGCAATACCAGGTTTTATGGCCCCAAACTTCTCGAAGGGGATATAACAATCTTTCTTGGCATTTCCCTTGATGTGTGTCAGCAGCATTGTCGGTCTTCAGTTTTTTTCTTTTAAATTTCTAACCATAAGTTTATGGCCCTAATAACTTCCAAGGCGGTATTTCCAGGCCTTGCCGCCTGCAGCTAAAACTGACACCGGTTTGAGCATATACAGTACTTTATTATAATTTTAAATTATTATTCTAATTGCATTGCCCTATCATGGCAGCATCCACAATACATAGCATAAAAAAGGTGAATGATTTGAAACATACACATTTTCTTATTCTCTTCATTCTTTTTTTTTTTCCATTTTTTATAATTTATTAATGATCGCTTATTTTACCATGTAAAACTTTTGCATGAAGTCTGAGAATCTTGTTAATTTTTACATAACCAATACTAGTTTATTTAAATTATAAAGATTAGTAGGTGCTTAAGAACGTTTGTTGCTAAAGCCCCCTAAAGGTTTTACTTCTAGATCCTCGTTGAATTAATCAAGGGAACTAGGCACGGCGGTATCGCAATTAACATAAGGTGCTGACCGCAGCAGTCTCTGGGTGGTTCCGCTGGGAAATTTAGGCCCGTCGGGGGTTGGGGGGGGGGGGCGCGTTACTCCTCAGTGCTTCGTGCGGTCCAAAGGTCAGACCTCCGGGAAGTTAAACAGAAGAAGAAGAAGTAGAAAACATTCTTGGATGTTTTGTGTAGGGAGGAGGCGAAAGTAAACAAGTGAAAGAAGAAGGGGCTGTGTGATGGTCCTTAGCGAGGTGAGTGCCCATTACTGGCAGCAACAACCTGTCGGCTCCTCTCCTTGCAGCCCTCATCGCATCACGTCCTAGTCCCGTATCAAGTACAATTTACCTTTTAAACAAGGAGTCCTAATGAGAGTTATCTATGTTAGAGGCTTTTAATTGATTAAATTAGATAGATTACTGATTAAAAAAAAAAATTGATAGAATATATCGGCCATAGCCGGAAATCGAACCAACTTGGGTACAAAGGATTAGGAAAGAGAATATACAGACATGGATGGGACAACTGCCTTGATAGCCTAGATGGTTATCGCACCTAGGCCTAATGGCCAATAACTTCTCTGTTCTTACTTCTGAAGACCTGGAGAACCAACAGCACTGCGAGCGGTGAGTCACACTCCTTTATCTTTAAATACTGGCGAGTGGTGAGCGCAATAACCTCCTAGTGGTTAACCGACCTAGCACAACGAGGTTAATAACCAAGCTGCGCCAAAGAGCTAAGTGGTGCATGAAGTTAAATGTGGCGGAAGATAGAACTGACTTTTTAATATCATCTGTATATATCATTATTTTATTTAAGAAGTTTTATTTAATTTATTTTTTATACTTATAGAAGAAATTATATTTTATTTTGTTTGAGATATTTATATTTTTATTTATCCTGACATTATCTCAACTTGATCGGGTAGATAATGATCAGCTGGTGGTAGATCGTGAGTCAACTTATTTGACTCTCTATCTCCAATGAGGATCTTAAAATGTTTTTCTTGACGGCTAAGTACTTTATGTGCTCCTGAATATGGTGGTACTAGGAGCTTGTGCAGAGCATCTTCCCGTAAGAAAACGTGTGTACAAGTTGTGAGATCCTTGTGTTGGAATGTCTTACGGTCAACATGTCTAGCTTCGGCTGGTTTAAGTTTTGCTAGGTCTTGCTTAAGAAGTTGCAGAGCGATACTAGGTTCTTGGAAAGAAGGAGTCTCTTCCAAGAATTCACCAGGGAGCCTTAATGGTTTTCCATATAATCCTTCAGCGACGCTTGCACCCATGTCCTCTCGGAATGCGGATCTTAATCCTAGCAGTACAGATGGCAGGATTTTTACCCATCTGTCCGTATCGAAATGAGCCATAAGAGCGGCTTTCAAGCTTCGGTGCCATCTCTCGACACATCCGTTAGCTTGAGGATGGTAGGCGGTAGTTCTCTTCTTATCAATACCGAGAAGAACCGTCAGCCTTTGGAATATTTCTGCCTCGAATTTCCGGCCTTGATCGGTGGATATTCTGATGGGAGTTCCAAATCGTGCTATCCAGTAGGTGTAAAAGGCTTCTGAGACAGTTGCTGAAGTAATATCCTCCAAAGGAATAGATTCCGGCCATCTGGTAGCTCTATCCACCATGGTAAGGCAATAGCGTTTGCCGTCCGATATTGGTAAGGGTCCCACCAAGTCCAGGTGAACGTGTTGGAATCTTCCTGAAGGCTGGAATGTTCCTAATGGGCTAACTGTGTGGCGTTGAATTTTAGCACGCTGGCAGGGAATGCAGGTTTTGGTCCATTGCCCTACATCCGCATTCATATTTGGCCAAAAGTAGCGGGATGCTAACAGTTTTCAAGAAGCTCGAACGCCTGGGTGAGATAGTCCATGTAGTCTATCGAAGAAGAGTTTCCGGAAGTTCTCTGGAACGTAGGGTCGTGCCTTGCTGGTCGAGGTTTCACAAAGGAGAGCTTTGTCAAGTCCGGGTATGGTGATCAATTTCATATCAAGATTTGGATTGTTCTTCAGGTCCTTGATGGTGGGATCGGATTTTTGAGCATCGGCTAAAGCTGAAAAATCATCAGGCAGTTGAACTTCTTCCACACGTGACAGGGCATCAGCTACCACATTTTCATTACCGGGCCGGTAAAATATAGAAGTGGTAAACTGGCTGATGTAGTTGAGCTGTCTGATCCGCTGTGGCGGTGCATTGTCAGCTTTCTGCGTGAAGGCATGAACGATCGGCTTATGATCGGTGATAATACTGAAGTTCAGTCCCTCTATGAGTGATCTAAAATGCTTAATGCCCTCATAAATGGCGAGCAACTCCCTGTCATAAGTGGAGTAGTTCTTCTGTGCTTGAGTCAGGGTTTTGGAGAAAAATCCGAGTGGTCTCCATATCCCATTTTTCCGCTGTTGGAGAACTGCGCCGATTCCGGTGTTGCTTGCGTCGCATGCTAAGGACAACTCTTCGTTGGTAGATTGATGAGCGAGCTGGGCAGCGGCTGCGAGGTTTTCCTTACATGTTTCGAAGGCTTCTAGAGTTTCTTCCGTCCATTCCACTGGGCGCTTGTCCTTCTTTTTCGCTCCATGGATTAGCTTGTGAAGTGGCTTCTGGATCTCGGCTGCTCGATGAAGACACCTCCTGTAGAAATTGATCATACCAAGGAACGTCCTGAGCTGGCTGATGGTAGTGGGACGAGGGTAGTCCAAAATGGTTTTGACCTTAGATGGTAGAGGACTAATACCTTCTTTATTGACTAAATATCCGAGGAAGTTGATCTCAGGTCGGCCAAATATGCATTTTGAAACGTTCAAAGAAAGGCCGTTCGCATCAAGTCTCTCGAATACTTGTCGTAGGTGAGCCTCATGTTCATCCTCATTCTTTGATGCTATCAAGAAGTCGTCAAGGTAAGGGAATACAAAATCGAAATCTCGCATAATGTCATCTGCGAAGCGTTGAAAGGTTTGTGCGGCGTTTCGTAGGCCAAAAGGCATGCGTAGATATTCAATAAGCCCAAAAGGTGTTATTACCGCAGTTTTTTCTACGTCCTCTTGTGCCACTGGAATGTGGTAGAATGCCCGAACGATGTCCAGAGTTGAGAAAATGTTTTTCCCATGCAACTGCGTGGTAAAGTTCATCAAGTTTGGGACGGGATAACGATCTTCGATGGTTAAAACGTTCAAGCGACGATAGTCTCCACAAGGGCGAAGAGTACCATCCTTTTTGGTTACCACATGTAGAGGGCTAGACCAAGGGCTTTTACTAGGTCTGCAGATTCCCTCGTTGATCAAATCTTGGAAATGAGCCTTGATCGCGTTATACTTTTCCGGTGGAAGTCTTCTCGCTTTGCTTGTAACTGGGTTACCACGGGTGAGTATGTGGTGTTGGACAACAGAACGCGGTGGGCCTTTGATTGGTGATGGTCTTGTAAGATTGGGGAAGTCCTTCAGAAGATGAGAGTACTTGCAGTCGCCAGGAATGGTAGAGATTGAGGGTAGCGAAACTATCGATACTCGTCCAATCGTTGCTAAGCCTGTCTGCTGATCTACGAGTTTCTTCTGCCGGAGATCCACTGTTAGACCATAGTAACATAGGAAATCAGCTCCCAAGATGGGCTTTCCTATCTCGGCAATGATGAAGGTCCATTTGAGCGTTCGACGGAGTCCCAAGTCCAAATGTATCGTTTTCTCACCATAAGTAGGGATGATTGTGTTATTGGCTGCCACTAAGCTGAAACTTGATTGTACTTTGTGGAAACGAGGATTGCGAGGAATGGTAGAGATAGTCGCTCCAGTGTCCACAAGAAATTGTTGTCTAGTCCTCTTATCCTGCACGAAAAGGCGGCGTTGAGGTGCTACAGAGACGGCAGCCGCTTCATCCGCCTCTAAAATTAGTTTAAAGGTGGTTTCCAGGAGCAAGGTTTCGTACACTTCAGTGCTCGATCCTTAAATCGCTTGTGGTAAAAGCAGAGGCCTTCTGATGAATTTGATCGGTCCTTATTTCTGTAACCCGATCTCGAGTTCCTTTCTCTACTCTTGGAGCGAGAACGGGATTGTCGGCGAAGTTCAGCGACTTCAACTTTAAGTTGACGAATCTCACGGACAAGCTCTTCGAACGATGTTTGAGATTGCGAAGGTCCGGGATGCGATGATGTAGAAGCGTACACTTCATTAGGAGCGTCGATTTCTGCTATCTTGTCAGCAGTTGCGGCGAGTTTATCGATATCGTCTTGACCAGTCGATGCGAGGATAGCTTGCATCCGATTCGGGAGATTACGGAGCCATAAGGTACGAACAACATCCTTACTTAACGTTGTGCCTGCTTGTTGAAGCATAGTACGTAGGAGTTGTGAAGGACGCTGATTTCCTAACTGGGAGTCCTGAAGTAGCCGTTGGATACGTCTGGATTCAGATTCTCCATAGGTTTCAATAAGTCGTTCCTTCCGACGATCGTAAGGATTCGTAATCTTAGGATCGTCAATGATATCTGCAACTTGCTCGATGACATCGATTCCCAAATTCGCCATTACAGATTGATACTTCATGATTTGGGTTGTGACCTTTGAAGTATAAAAAACTGCTTCGACGTGCGCGAACCATAGCTTCGGATTTGCCTTGTGGAAAGCTGGCAGTCTGTTGTAAGCTCCGCTGAAAGAGGAGACTTCTGTTGGCTCCTGATTAGCTAAAGTCGGATTAGCCGTCTGATTAATAGTTATGGGCGGATTTTGAGGTGCTTCAGAATCTGACATGTTCGTTATTCAGGGGTCAACACTTGTTGAGATAATGTCAGGATAAATAAAAATATAAATATCTCAAACAAAATAAAATATAATTTCTTCTATAAGTATAAAAAATAAATTAAATAAACCTTCTTAAATAAAATAATGATATATACAGATGATATTAAAGTCAGTTCTATCTTCCGCCACATTTAACTTCATGCACCACTTAGCTCTTTGGCGCAGCTTGGTTATTAACCTCGTTGTGCTAGGTCGGTTAACCACTAGGAGGTTATTGCGCTCACCACTCGCCAGTATTTAAAGATAAAGGAGTGTGACTCACCGCTCGCAGTGCTGTTGGTTCTCCAGGTCTTCAGAAGTCCTTCTTTGGTTGATTCAGGAGGAAATCTCTGAAGAATTGGAAAATCCTGCTCTCGAACATATGGCCTGTGCACCGACTCACGATCTACCACCAGCTGATCATTATCTACCCGGGAGATCAATATCTAATCAATAGATAAGATCTGCCGGGAAAGTGAATTTTAATTTTGTGATGGGGATAGATGTGGCGGAAAATTTAAGATAAAACTAAGTCACTACAACTTCTCTTTGAAACAAAGTAGAAGAGAGTCTCAAAGAATACGATTTTTTTTTTTTTAAAACGCATAAGCCCATGAATAGGTGATTTTCAAGGTATAGGTAAGTTTCAGTTGGCAAAACGTTGGATTTTTAACTAAGTTTCAAAATTAATCTCTTCCTATAATAATATGGTAAAGACAGAAGGTAACACTCCTTATTTATTTTACTTTATTTCGAATTTCCTAAAGGACACTAAAAAAGGTAGTCTTCAAAAACACACTCCTCCCTGTTCTAACAAATGCCAGCGGATCTTGGACCCTTACTACCAAACATAAGAGCCTAATCCAAGCTATGGAAATGCGCTATAAGAAAAATAGAGGGGAAAACAAGAAGGGATAGAGTGAGGAACTCTACAATAAGAGCAAACATGGATTTGAGGCCAGCTGATGAAGTTATTGAGGAAAACCAGGTTAGGTGGTTCGGACATATCTCTTGAATGGCTGAAGACAGAATCGCCAGGGCTACCCACGAGGTTAAAGTGGACGGGAGGAGGCCACAGGGAAGTCCTAGGAAAACCTGGGAAGAAGGAGTGAAAGAGGCCTTCAACAGGAGAGGAATGGAATGGAGTAGGAGAAGGCAGCTGGCACAGGATAGAGATCTTTGGATCAGGCTCTACAGGAAAGCACCTCACACCGCCCAGCGGTAAAAGAGGTCTCGATTAAGTAAGTGAGTAAGTTATTTCGGATTTCATATGATTGATAGGTATCAATTGGTTTTTTTTTTTTTTATTAAAGTTGTTGCATGGTAATTGATGTAGGATACTTAGCTAAAACTTGTTGAGACCGTTGGGTACAAAGGATCAGTGGAGAGAATAGGTTCACATGGATGAGAAAACTTCCTTGGTAGTGTAGTCAGTTTGCGCACCGCAACGAATATTTGCGGATACCCGGGTTTGATTCCCCACCATCTCTTCCAGAGGTCACTCTGAGAAAACTCAGCTGCATTAGAAGTCATAAAATAAATCAGAACGAGTAAGCCCTCGAAGTGGGCGATTTTCAAAGTGTAGGCAAGTTTCAGTTGGCGAAACGTTGGCTTTTTAACTAAGTTTTAAAATGAATTTCTTCCTAAAGTCATCTGTAGGCAATTTGGTTAATAATTGTAATATGATGTAGTAAATAAGGTTAAACCTCTCATTTATGTAATGGTTTGTATTTTAATATATTTTTATTTCTGGTTTTATATGATTGCTACTTATCAATTGGTTTTTATTACAGTTTTTGCATGGTGGTTTACATATTATACATAGCTAAAATTTTGCGAAATCGTAGGGAACAAAGAATCAGCTCTAATATATGTAAGTCACCTTTATAAAATAAATCAGAACGTGAAACCCCTCCAACTAGGTGATTTTCAAAGTAAAGGCAAGTTTCGGCTGTCAAAACATTGGATTTATAACTATGTTTTAAAATTAATCTCTTCTTCTTAAAATCTTCTGTAGACAATTTTGGTTTATAATATTAATATGGTGAAATAAAAAATGTTAAATTTCTCATTTATGTTATGGTTTGTATTTTAATATATTCTTATTTCTGATTTTATAAGCTTGCTATGTATCAATTGGTTTTTATTACAGTTTTTGCATTGTGGTTTACATATAATACATAGCTAAAATTTTGCGAAATCGTAGGGAACAAAGAATCAGCTCTAATATATGTAAGTCACCTTTATAAAATAAATCAGAACGTGAAACCCCTCCAACAAGGTGATTTTCAAAGTAAAGGCAAGTTTCGGCTGTCAAAACATTGGATTTATAACTAAGTTTTAAAATTAATCTCTTGAAATCTTCAATCATTTGTAGACAATTTTGGTTTATAATATTAATATGGTGAAATAAAAAATGTTAAATTCCTCATTTATGTTATGGTTTGTATTTTAATATTATAATGTATTATAATATTTGATATTATAGCCTTGTTGTAAAGTCAAGTTTATAACTTCCTTCCCGGTATTAAGGTCTTAAGTCAACATATGGCCTTAATATCGTTCACTACTAAAATAAATTTAAGGCCCTATGCACACGGGGATACTAAAAAGAAACTGCTTAATGACGCGAATTTCCAACTGGTTTACTTTGAGTCACTACCTATGCATTACAATGAGACACCGCACACGGCGCTACTCGTTGGGGACGGATTTGTGATTCAGGACCTATGCACACGGGGATACTAAAAAGAAACTGATTAACGACGCGAATTTCCAACTGGTTTACTTTGAGTCACTACCTATGCATTACAATGAGACACCGCACACGGCGCTACTGGTTGGTGACGGATTTGTGATTCACAGAACTTGTTTGTAATTAGTCGCCTAGGTGATTCGCTTGTCGGGTTACCTCGTGATTTGATTTCAGTTTTTTGGTTATTATATTATGAACGACCAGAAAACCAATATGTTGCTGATGGAGGAGGTGGAAAAAAGACCTTTTTTTATATAATTTCAACCTTCCTGGATATTCAAGGAAACATGAAACGGAGAATGCATGGGCGGAAATCGGGGATGTGGTAAAATTGACAGGTATGTTCAAGTAGAAAAGTATATTTTCAAAATAAGCAACTATTTCTACAAATCAGTTACCTAATTGAGGCGATGAGAGCCAACAGTGGCCAAACCCTATTACCATAATAACTGAAAATATGTTATCCATTATTTCTGTTACCAATAATGCATTTATTGACATTAGAATAATTTATCAAATAGTTTTAGTTATTGCTGATAAATTGCAACGTCCAATTTTATTACACAGAATCATTTGTACAAAATATTAGATAAAGCGAATTGCATTTATCTAGAATAGGCAGGCTGGTGGGTTAGGCCACTGTTTCACAATTTATATTTAAAATTTATATAATTTAAGTAACTATAATTATAATTATAATTTTTAAAAAAATAATACAATTTATTTTTATAATTTCTTTTATATTTATAAGACATATAATTATAGCCTCCATTATGTGAATAGTTCCGATCTACGGTGTCATGTATTTCCACTGCCAGGGCAGAGAAGCTTGTGGGGTCAGGAAATAATTGGCTAAATAGTCTCTGAGATAGAGAGAGGAGAGGCTGTCTCATGACTTCACCTCTAACTACTTCAAAATTTGCACCATTTGTCGAGTATTGCAGACCTTCTCGTTTTCTCACAAAATTGTGAAGAACACAAGAAGCTTTTATGACTGCTGACACGATCTTAGGATCTCGGATGCGGATTGGACCATTCAAAACAGCAAATTTCTCGCATGCCATCCTGAAAGTGCATTCAATTGTTTTTCTTGCATGGCTCAATCTGTAGTTAAATATTCTTTTCACATTATCCAATGCCCTTGACGGGTAGGGTCTCATCAGGTATCGCGACAGTGGAAACGCTTCATCACCTACAAAGTAATAGGGGAAGGGACTATCACTTTCGTCAAATTTGAGTGGCGAAGGAGGAGGGATGTCAAGTCGATCGTTCTGAATCCAGTGTTTTATTGCTGATGCGCGGAATATACCCCCATCACTGTTTCTTCCAGCGTAACTCGTTTCAATCATTGTGAAAGTACCATCAGCATCGCAGCAAGCCATCAGCACTATTGAATGAAAAGATTTGTAGTTGTAATTAGCAGATCCAGTCCTCTGAAATTTCTCGATACGCAGGTGTTTACCATCGATGGCTCCTACGCAGTATTATACATTCCAGAGAGAACTAAACCTTTCTGATATTTTGTTCCACCCACTCCTGGTAGGAACAGCCATGTATACCGGTTGAAGTACATCCCAAATCACCTGAGTTGTCTCCGCCACTATACAGTCAATTATTGACTCTCCTCTAGCGAAGTAGACAGCAATCGAAGTAAATGTTCCACCAGTACCCAAAAATCTGAAATTAAGCAATAAACTACTGTAATAAAATACAAGTAGGTAGGAATATAACGTTTGTTTAAATCTAGGCTATCATTCTTATCATGGTAGTTATTTTATGTCCTAACTGTCGTGATATTTCACTTTTTACTTTTTCTTTTCAGCTGCTGAATGTAAAGATCGGTGGAAAAACATAAGAATAACATAAACATTTTTATCAGACATATGAAACCACCCAATAGCGGCTCAGGTGCAACTAAGAAGAAGGCATATTATCTGTCGGATGCACTGCAGTTCACCATTCCTTACATCAGGGCACTGGGGAAGCCTTCTGGAAATATGTCTCGACCACCCTATGAGGAGGAAGAAGGCCCAGTCTTAGGGGATGGTGGGAATGATGAGGATGGCCTCGTATTACAAATCCCAATAACCTCACCATCCTCATCAACTCCACCAACAAGTGCAGCATCTACACAGCAGGATCACCAGTCCGAGAGAATCAAACAGGTTCCACCGAAGAAGAAGAAGCGACCTGCGAAGTATGACGATGTAGACAAAGCGTTCATAGAATATTTGGACAGGAAAAAGGCGTCTTCATTAGCAACAGATCCCAGAGAGGAAGCTTTAAAAATATTCCTTCTCAGTTTCCTTCCCGATCTGATGAAAATGGATGATGTGGAAGTGGACAGTTTAAGAAGAAGACATTGGATGCTGTGGACGAGATAATGTCATCTAGATCCACCCATCCTCCTTCCTCCTCCCCAAGCACAACATCGCTGAGTTACGAATCTTTTTTATCTAATCAGATGGCCCCACACATCAGTAGAACATTAGAGGGTTATAATGAACATCAGGCTGACTCTGATTTACCGATCACAACATATTATTCATGTGCGTTTCAACAAAATACTCAGCAGGGTACCCAGTGAATTCTTTCCCTCAAATAGCTAATCTAATATTTTCAAACAAAATGTTAAACACCTATTGTAATAATACTTATTTTTTTAATAAATATGTTCTTTGTTTCTTACCTGAGTATGATCAATAGTTCCTCAGGGTCCACGGACTCCCTCATGGGTGTGTTTTTCTTCCAGTTCCAAATAACTTTCCTTACTCATTCTGTAGAATGCCAAGAATTTTGCATCAGAAAGATCGAGCTGTTTTGAGGCATCAAACAACCTAGTCTGAAAACTTTTTTCTAGAAATGGGTGTACCCAATGCTTTCGCGTTATTCGTCTTCTCCTCCTGAGGTAATAATACAGTACTACAATTTCGTCATCACTCGACTCTTCCCACATTGCTCGAGCAATATCCATGACAACACAGCACGAACTGGAGGTTTCTGTTGCTGTTGAGTAGCCTCGTGTCCGAAGTACAGTCACCATTCAGTCTGTAACTGGTCAGAAACCATAGTTACCAACTGGTTTAGTAGCAACTGGTTTAGAACTCGTTTGTAACTAGTCGCCTGGTGATTTGAGTTTCCAGTTTTTTACTTTCTATTAACTATATAATATATTATTATATTATGATATATTATATTATTACAATATATTTCATATTATGAAATATATAGTAAGGGAAAGTATTGCGATCGTGAAAAATTTCAACTACCGATTTTCAGCGGAAATACAAGTTTTGGGGTCTCCTGAGTCCAAATAACCAAGTGCCGCGATGGTCATGGTGTATGTGTGTGTGAACAGACTAGCTCCAAAACTATAAACCTATATAAGGGTACTTGGTGTAAGTAGGTACCTATATACCCGCGATGTGACAACAAAAATTTCATCAAAAATCCGTTGGTCAAACGGCGGGAGTACTTTATTCGATAACTTTTTGCCAATTTTAGGTATTTTTCGATTTTCTCAAAAACGGCTTTAAAGATTTTTATAAAACTGAGTATTTGATGTAGGTATAGTAGATATGATAGCGAAAATTTCATAAAATTTTTCAAACGGAAAGGGCACTTTATTTGAAAACCTTTTTTCCAATTTTTACTTTTTTTTCGATTTTCTCAAAAACGGCTTTAATGATTTTGATCAAATTCGTTGTTTTTAATGAAAATCAATTCTTCTTCAGTATCAGGTAAGCTTTATTATTATTAAAATGTTCTAAGGGGGCTTAGATGTGGGGAAGGGGCCTTTTTTGTTTTCCTATAAAGTATATTTGTTTTTGTTTATATGGAGAAATTAGCTGTCTCTCGTTACGCCTAAAAGTAACATGAGGCTAAATATGACATATGAAAAAAATCAAGTAAACATAATGAGGAGAAAAAAAGGAAAAATATTCCGTCAACTCATAAAACACGTTAAGCCCACGCATGTGTATTCGCCTCTGACGACAGACGATAGTTTATAATTAATAAATAGTTATTAATACTTATACACTTAACGAACTGGAGATTTCGGTTTCTGTTGAGTAACCTCGTGTGCGGAGTCAAGTCACCATTCAGTTGGTAACTGGTTAGAAACCCAAGTTACCGATTGGTTTAGTTTATTTCCAGTTTCCCCGTGTGCATAGGGCCTTATTGGTGCTATAGTCTTACGCAACTACTCCAAGTGTTGTTTACCACTCAATGATAGAAAAACAAAAACGAAAATAAAACAGCTAAAAATCCTAATGTATCATCCTCACGATTGGTTTCAGCTAGTTAGGGGAATCGGAAAGAAAATGCCATTTCAAGTAATTGAAATGAAACAAGAAGATTTTCTTGTTTTTTTTTCAGAGCTTCTCAAGACATATTTAGTATTAAGGAAGAAGCATTCGGATGTGGACTTATTTTCCTGGCACAATGTTCAGTGGCTTCAGTACACTCAAGACTGCGGTACTCTGTTGTAAAAGAACTCCTAAACAGATGAAGAACCCAAGTCAATGAGTTTCGGAAAAAGAGGGAGGCCTTCCATAGGACAGGTTCAACAAAAGTACAAGTCCATGGTTCCTATACCTGAGGTAAAGAAAAAAGATCTCATGGATTTACTTCCTCTGATACATCCAGTATTTCACAATTTTTATGGACAACTCCCAACAGATTCTGCTTTCCAAGCGGAGGATCCTGACCTCCAGGAAGTTGAACTGGAGTAGTCCCAAATAAAAGGAATGGAATTTTGGAATTTGTTAATTTTGTATTTCTTCATGTATGTCATTAGTATATTTTGTAATGTAAAATTATTCTATACCACAACTACCTATGGTTTATGTATGTCTTAACACGCTTAAGCGATTATAAAGGGTAAAATGTTAAACAAATTAAATCCTTGTTAATTCCCAAATTGTAATTTTGACTTCGTTAATAAACAACTTTAATATAATATTCTAATGTTGTATTCTGATTTATTTTTTCCCTGATTAAAAAAGAAATGAGTTGCTATCATTTTTATAAGTACTACTTAATTTATTTATTATAATAAATTCATTATCATTGCGATTAAAATTTTACTGAACTTATTTTGTGTAACATAAGGCACAACTAAAGTCAAAGTATATCATGAAGAGGTGTGCAGTAAAGAGGGAGGTGTGCTGTCAGTCAATGATCAGACAAGAAATAAATGTAGGCGCCAGATAGTAATAGTGTGGTGCTTTGCAACTCATATGACTTTTTTAACATGTGTTGTTAATGTTACATTCTAAATATTGTATTAAATTGAGTTAATTCTCATTATTAAAAGGTTCAATTATTTTTACAATATTGTGGTTTAAGACCAAACATCAACCACAGTGGTGACCACCGATTTGGACAGCTACAATCTGTAAGTTGAAGACTTTAGATATTTTTATTTATAATGTGTGATTCCGAGAACACGGAGACAAGGCCCCAACGTAGCAGTTATGAAGAAATCAGCCGGGTATCAATTAAAATTCCACCTATTTGGCGAAAAAACATCAAGATCTGGAAACTGCAGGTGGAAGCTCAATTTTACAATTATAAAATAACCTCCGAATTAACTAAATTTAATTATGTTTTAGCTTCATTGGATTCAGACGTCGCGGAGCTAATCGCAGATTTTTTAGGTAAGGAACTTTCTACAACCCCATATACTCATCTTATGGAAAGGCTGCAACGCGAATTCGAAGAATCTGAAGGACGGAAGGTAACCAAATTACTTACTGAAATAGATCTTGGAGACAAACGGCCCAGTCAGTTGTTACGCGAAATGCGTACCCTTGCTGGTTCGCAAGTCAATGATGATTTTCTAAAAACTATTTTCATGCAACGTCTCCCAGTTAATTTGAGATCAATATTAGCCTCTAGCAATGACACACTAGACAACACTGCCATTATGGCTGACAGGATTCTCGATTACACACATTCCTCGCCTAACATAACCTCTATAAATAATAATCCTTCCCATAGTTCATCTTCTAGCATCTTACCCACTGATAGGCTATCGCGTTTAGAATCACAAATTGCCGAATTAACCGCTGCTTATCTGCTGCAGGTCGTTCACGTTCGCGCTCTCGTTCACGATCCCGCCCTTCCTCAAGTGGTCCTCTTTGCTGGTATCACCGTAAATTTCGTGAAAAAGCCACAAAATGTAACCAACCTTGCTCTTATAAACAAACATCTCCTTCTAAATCGGAAAACGAGTAGCCCACTCTCTTGAGATGGCGCAGGAGAGCACAGGCCACATACTTACACGCCGTCTGTTCGTCACGGATATTCCTACTGGAACAAAATACCTCGTGGATTCCGGGGCAGATATTTCTGTCGTTCCTTCCTCTCCCCAAATGCGACCAACCAAACGGGTACTCTTTGCGGCTAATGGAACGCCTATAAACACTTATGGTGAGCGTCTAATTAACCTCAATATAGGTACGAGACGTTCTTATTGCTGGCCTTTCACAATCGCTAAAGTTCAGACTCCTATTATTGGAGCTGATTTTTTAAATCATTTTGGACTATTAATTGATCTAAAAAATAGGCGGCTTGTTGACAATACAACACAGCTATCTACTTCTACATTGACTACGGTTAACTCACCCGAGAGTGAAATTCACTTATTAGATCCGCTTAGCAAATACACTGAACTACTTCAAAAGTTCCCAACATTACTGCGCGAAGATCCAAATTTCTGTGCCACGGATATAAAATATTTTCATAGCATTAAGACAACCGGTCCACCCGTTGTTGCTAGGCCCAGACATCTACCTCGCACAAAATTGGAACAGGCTAAATTAGAATTTCAAAAAATGATCGACTTGGGAATATGTAGGCCCTCCAAAAGTCCATGGTCGAGTCCCTTACATATGGTAGCCAAAAAAGATGGTTCGTGGAGGCCTTGCGGCGATTATAGGGCACTTAATGCCATAACAGTTCCCGACCGCTACCCTATACCATATTTAAACGATTTTAACTCCAGACTCGCCGGTAAGACTTTCTTTTCTAAAATCGATTTAGTTCGCGCCTACCACCATATTCCGATTGCACCAGAAGATGTACATAAAACAGCTGTGATTACCCCTTTCGGATTATTTGAGTTTCTAAAGATGCCTTTTGGATTGAGAAATGCCGCTCAATCTTTCCAGAGATACATCGATAGCATTTTACGAGATTTAGATTTTGTTTTTTGTTATTTAGATGACATTCTCGTGTTTTCAAATAATGAAGAACAACATATTTGTCATCTCACCTCACTATTCAGGCGCTTGAACGAATACCGCATAAACATTAATATAGCAAAATGTGAATTCGGGATAACAAAAATTTCGTTTTTAGGTTACTCTGTATCTGTCGAGGGTATTGAGCCGTTACCTGATCGAGTTGACAAGATCGTCTCGTACAAACAACCTAAAACCATTGCCGATCTCAGACGTTTTCTTGGGTTAATAAATTTCTACAGAAGATCGTTGCCCGCCACCGCCGAAACGCAACAGCTGTTATTTAACCTTTGCAAAGATACGCGCAAAAATGATAAACGCAACGTGGAATGGACTCCTGAGGCTTTGTGTGCTTTTGAGAAACTTAAAACTCAAATCACAAACGCAACACTCTTAGCCCACCCATCAGACGACTTACCATTAGCGCTTCTCGTTGATGCTTCAGATTATGCAGTTGGATCGTCGCTCAACCAACTTCGTAACGGTGTTTTAGAACCACTTGGGTTCTTTTCAAAATCATTAACAGACACTCAAAAGCGGTATAGTACGTATGATAGAGAGTTACTCGCCGCATATATGTCCGTTAAGCACTTTCGTTACATATTAGAAGGTAGGGATTTTGTATTATACACGGATCATAGGCCTCTGACATACGCGTTTAAGCAACGGCTCGACAAGGCTTCCCCACGCCAATTACGACAATTGGATTTCATAGGGCAGTTCACCACAAACCTCCAGTACCTTCCTGGCAAATCCAACACTCCGGCCGACTTCTTTTCTCGCCTATCCGCTATATCTGTTCCATCCGTGATTTCCTTTGACGACGTAGCGAAACTACAAAGTACGGACGAGGAACTACAACAGCTAAAGGCTAATAAAAATTGTTCCCTTAAATTTGCACCAATCGCATTACCATCAGGAGCAGAATTGATAGTAGACACATCTACAAGTCGTTTTAGGCCTTACTTACCGCTAGCATTTCGGAAACCAGCTTTCAACTCTCTCCATAACATGGCACACCCTGGAATAAAAGCGTCCATCGAGCTCCTCAAGCAACGATATGTGTGGCCTTCCCTTAAAAAAGATGTCAGACTATGGGCTAAAACATGTATGGGTTGTCAACGTTCAAAAGTTACCAATCATATTTTTAGCGAAATAGGTACCTACGAACCAGCCAGTAGTAGATTTTCTCACCTAAATCTGGATATTGTTGGTCCTCTGCCACCTTCCGATGGGTATATCTATTTACTAACAATCATTGACCGTTTTTCTAGCTGGACGGAGGCAATACCTTTAAAGGACATTTCAGCGGAATCAGTCGCACGGTCTCTCTTATTTTCATGGATCGCCAGGTTTGGAGTTCCATCTAAGATCACGACAGATCGTGGCAGACAATTTGATTGCTCACTCTTCGCCCACCTAACCAATCTTCTGGGCATCCAGCATTGTAAAACTACGGCATATCATCCTGCGTCTAATGGCAAAATAGAAAGATGGCATCGGCAGCTTAAGGCATCCCTACGTGCTCAGCTGGTAAATGACTGGATTACCAAACTACCCACAGTTCTTCTTGGTCTACGTTCCCTCTTGGTACCTCACCTCCAAGCGACACCAGCGTCAATAGTGTACGGAGAACCTTTGAGACTACCAGCAGACTTCTTCGAAGATGGAGCGACATCTAATGACCTACCTATGCTGGTACATAAATTAAAGGAACACATCCAAGCGCTTAGACCGGTAATTACAAGCCATCACTCAGCTAAGCGACCCTACATTCACCAGAATATTAAAAAAACCTTCCATGTTTTCGTGCGACAAGACGCTGTGAGAAAACCCTTACAACCTATTTATGAAGGTCCATTTAAGGTAATTTCACGAACAGACAAATTCTTTGATCTTGAAACTCCGAGGGGCACGAAAAGGATCTCTATTGACCGCCTTAAACCGGCATATTTGTTATCGGAGGACGGAACATCGCACCACCAGCAGCAACAGAATTCAACAACAGAAGGATCGCAACAGAATTCATCTAGTGCTCCCGTTTTTAAAGCAACTTCGCCTCCCAAGAACAACCGAACACGTTCAGGACGCCGAGTAACATTTCCTTCGAAGTACCTCTCCGTTATCACTGGGGAGGGAGTATGTGGTGCTTTGCAACTCATATGACTTTTTTAACATGTGTTGTTAATGTTACATTCTAAATATTGTATTATTGTGAAAATAAAAATGTTCTGAGTTAATTCTCATTATTAAAAGGTTCAATTATTTTTACAATATTGTGGTTTAAGACCAAACATCAACCACAATAGTATATGACAGATAGATTTAATACTTCCTGTATTGTTTTATAAAAATAACAAATAATAGAATTAATTGGATTTTAAATAATGTTTTAAGCTTTGCTGTTGCTCTTCTGAAAAATTCGAATTTTTGACTTTAGCCCTGAACACCGCTCATCAAAGTGAAGAGGTTTGCAGTCAAAAAAGAGCTTATGTCAAAATAAGTCCAAGATACCTAATCAGGAACGATCAGTCAAGAAACAAATGTATGCTTCAGATAAAATTACTATAATATTGTTTTATAAAATTGACAATCACAAATAATATCAATAATTAGATTTTACATAATGCTTTGAACTTTGCTGTTGCTCTCCTGAAAAATTAAAAAATTTGACTTAAGCCCTTATGACCGCGCATCAAAGATATGTAAGTCACCTTTATAAAATAAATCAGAACGTGAAACCCCTCCAACTAGGTGATTTTCAAAGTTTCGGCTGTCAAAACATTGGATTTATAACTAAGTTTTAAAATTAATCTCTTCTTCTTAAAATCTTCTGTAGACAATTTTGGTTTATAATATTAATATGGTGAAATAAAAAAAGTTAAATTCCTCATTTATGTTATGGTTTGTATTTTAATATATTCTTATTTCTGATTTTATATGCTTGCTAGGTATCGATTGGTTTTTTTTTTTTTTATTGTAGTTACTGCTACATCAATTACCATGATATATCGTTTGCTTTGACGTCACTTTATGCTACTAAGGCTAAGCGGACGATGCTACAGTGGGAGAGGATCCAGGTATAATTAGGATGGGGATCTTTCACCAGTTCCTGACATCGTACAGGCTCGGGAACTCCATTTTACGTCCTATCCGAGGGACGGCATAGCCAAGGATTTTTCGCTCTATGTTCGATATTGTTACACTACTGTGGGTAAAACAATATTTATTCAAAGAGGAATAACAATAATCAATGCCACACTAATTATAACAACACAAATATTAGAACGGGTTACAAAAATCATCACTTAGTAACACACTAATAATCGTATGGCTTGAGCTTCAGAACAGAACTAACTTCCAGTCACTCGCTCCTTACATATACTCGTAAAAGGACTGGCGTGGAATGTTCTAGCTCGGCGTGGATTATACTCGAACATGCTTGTCACAAACACATGCTATGACGGTTTGTTCCGACTGTTAGCTCGTTCCAGCAAAAGGTCTGTGACTTTTAAACCATACATTTTTCGTTTGTTTTTGTTAAACGTTACAATAGTTTATCTTAGCTAAAACTTAGCGAGATCGTAGGATACAAATGATCAGTGAAGAGAATATGTTCACATGGCTGGGACAACTGCCTTCATAGCGCAGTTGGTTTCCGAGCTGAAATTTGGGGTTGCGAAGACACATAAACAAAATGCGAATTTCACAATCCAAGATGCTCAGAAAAATCACTTATGCACTCTGCTTAATTTTAAATCACAATTTACACAATGACATGACCATACCGACAGTAAAACCTTACATACAAGAAAAATACCATACATTTCACTCTTCATCACTTCATCAACTTAACTAGCTCGTCCATTCTCTCTACTTCTCCCTTTTTACTTGTCAACCTCCACCTAGACTGAAACGACAGTGGCCCAGTGACTTTTTAAAGTTATATATAATTAAAAATATACAAGCAACACCACAGCAGATGCAAATCTGCAAGGAAAATTTAATCAAATAAAGAAATTGATTTTAATTATAGTAATACACTCCAAAACAGTCCATATATATTTTTCCAGAGCTTACATGTCAGGAACTTTCGGCGCCTTTGCGCCATATTCATCTAAAATACAATTACAATTAAACAACGTAATCATTAATAATTACAAAAATTGTCATGAGAAATTAGAATTATCTCCTGTAATAATGCTGAGATACCAATTAGACCTCCGTCACTATATATTCCTAAGCACAAGCTTAATGGTATTATATATATCACAATATTTAATTCTTAGATAATATTTAGATTTGTGAGTGCCTGTGATTATTTAATTATTTATTTATATAAATTCTGATTGTTTGCTTGTGCATGTATTTAATTTAATTTTATTGAAATTGGTTCTTAATATAAATGGGCGTATTATGACTGTGGTGAGGATAATATTTGGGGTGGGAAGGATCAAATTCCAGTTTCACCTTCACACACATATAGTGTAAAAATGTAGGATCCATGTAGGCTAATTATAACTTGTTCACTTCAGTAAGTTGTTTTATTTACTTTCAACTTGAAAATATAAAATATAAAATAATGCTTAGCAATCACATTATTACAGGTGATAATTCTTATTTCTCATGACAATTTTTGTAATTATTAATGATGAAGTTGTTTAATTGTAATTGTATTTTACATGAATATGGCGCAAAGGCTCCGAAAGCTCCTATTGTAGACATGTAAGGTCTGGAAAAATATATGGACTGTTTTGGAAAGTATTATTTTGATTAAAATAAATACATTGTACAGTCTAACTATTGATAAAGAAATTGATAAAATTAACTAAGGTTGCTATTTCCTTGCTAAAAATAGGCTGTTATTGAATATGCCTAGCTTCGTTAAATCTTTGGATGCATAACCAAGTGGAAGAGCCTCATAAATCGTTGAAGTCTTAAACTTCGAAAGTTGTTCGCAAACATGATAGCGAACAACAGCCAAGCCTTGCCGACGAAACAGTTGGTAATGAGAGGCTAATGAATGGCTCTTTTTCCACTTTTTTATAAAAGACTTTTTACGCATCTCTGGAGTTGTATGTAATATCTAATTTCTTCTCTGTAACGGCAGCAATGACAAACTTCTTCTTATCTTATCTCCATTTATGTAAAGCATGAAAATGGATCTTTTTCCAAAGAGCTGCATTATCATAGCGGCGGACATCATTTATCATCCCCCTCCCTTGGAGTTCAATTATCTCTTCGGATTCGGTAATTAATAACATAAAGGAGATTTATTCAACCTTTATTACGAACTCTCTCATCCATCACTCTTTATTCCTTAACAGCCCTTGCTTCCTTCATGGGACAGTCTCTCGCCTCGACATATTCACCCACTCAGCAGATCTGTCTATTTTGAGCAAAAAAGATTAGATATAAACTTCTTCTATAAATATTGTAACGTAAAAAAAAGAAGAAAAATACATATGATTGAAAAGAGTTCTGGAGTTCTTGTTGGAACAAACTGTTCTAGCACATGTTCGTGACTGTACGAGTATTTTCTAAGCTTGTCGGGAACATTCTAGATTGCTCTAAGTCAGACTAAATATAAGGGGCGAAGGACTGCAGGGTTAGTCGTGCTCTGAAGATCAAATCGTACCAGATATGGCTAATATATCATTCATGTTTGGGCAAAAGGGCTTAAGCCAGAAAACAATTTTTTTGTCTTGTCATCCTAAAATTCAAAATTGACTGTAATTTATTCGTTATTCGTAATTTATTACGGTCTCTGTCGAAAGAATATAGTTTCATTTACTATTCTGGGATAAAGAAATACCATCAGAAAGAATTTATAAAGATTTTCAATGGCTTGGTAAATCGTTGTTTAAGCTTCAAATTCGATTACTTAACCCCTTTTTACCAAACACCACTGATATATCACTGCCACCTATAAACCAAAAGTATTTTAGTAGTTTATTGAGTTTATCCAGATTGCAAGAATGTATTACTAGATCATGTAGAAAGAGTGCAATAGGATCGCTAATCAAGTTCGTCATACTGTAACACAAGTGGGTTAAACAATTTTTATTCAAACGAAAACAACAATTTTCAATGCCACACAAATTATGAAAACACAAATATTTGAACAGGTTACGAAAATTATCACTTTGTAACACAGAAATAACCATATGACTTGAGCTTCAGAACAAGACAAACTCTACATTCCATCGCTCCTTATATTTAGTCGGAAGAAGACCAGCCTTGATAGTTCTGGGCCGGCGTAGATGGTACTCGAACATCGCAGTCACAAACATGTACTATGACAGTTTGCTCCAACAAAAGGTCTCTAGTACTATTCTAAACCATATCTTTTTTTTACTTTCACTTACTTACATATGAAATATATAGTAAGGAAAGTATTGCGATCGTGAAAAATTTCGACTTCCGGTTTTCAACGGAAATACACGTTTTGGGGTCCCCTGAGTCCAATTAACCAAGTCCCGCGAAATGGTCTGTGTGTCTGTCTGTGTGTGTGTGTGTGTGTGTGTGTGTGTGTGTGTGTGTGTGTGTGTGTGTGTGTGTGTGTGTGTGTGTGTGTGTGTGTGTGTGTGTGTGTGTGTGTGTGTGTGTGTGTGTGTGTGTGTGTGTGTGTGTGAACAGACTAGCTCAAAAACTATAAACCGCACAGACCTGAAATTGGGTATTTGGTGTATGTATATGCCCGCGATGTGACAGCGAAAATTTCATCAAAATTGGTCAAACGGAGGGGGTAATTTATTTAAAGAATTTTGTCTAATTTTTAGGTTTTTTTCGATTTTCTCAAAAACGGCTCTAACTATTTTGATTAAACTCGGTATTTGGTGTATTTATATGCCCGCGATGTGACAGTCAAAATTGATTAATTGGAGGGGGGCACTTTACTTAATAAATGTTGTCCCATTTTTACGTGTTTTTTTTTTATTTACTCAAAAACGGCTTCAACGATTTTGATAAAACTTGGTATTTGATGTATGTTTATGATCGTGATGAGAAAGCCGAAATTTTATCAAAATTGGTTAAACGGAGGGGGCACTTTACTTAATAAATGTTGTTTCATTATCACGTGTTTTTTTTGTTTACTCAAAAACGGCTTTAAAGATTTTGACCAAACTCGGTATTTAGTGTATGTATATGCCCACGATGTGGCAGTCAAAATTTCATCAAAATTGATCAATTGGAGGGGGCACTTTACTTGATAAATTTTGTCCTATTTTCACGAGTTTTTTTTTTTTTATTTACTCAAACACGGGTGTAACGATGTTGTTTAATTAATTATATTTTAGTTTAGAAAACTTTAGTTCCATAATAAATTTTTGAAAACAATATAAAGCGATTTTAGAGGAACAGTAATCGTTCTTGATTTCCAGAAAGGCATAAGACGTAAATACACTTATCGATTAGTAGTAGCAAAAAACAAGCAAGCAGTAAAAAGAACTCGATTGTTGATGAAATTAGACCCTTTATAAATAAATTAGCATTAATGAATCAAAAAGTTCTGAGAACTACCAAATTTTGCTATACAGATACACTTTAACTTAAGGAGATACACAAATATAAGTATATACTTAAATGTGGAAAAATGGCGGTTACATATTATCGAAACACGTCGATTTCTAATCTAAGTAAGTTCGTAAGTGAAAGTTGTGTGTTGCGCCCATCGCACCAGATATTTTTTTTGTTAACATTACGTACTGATAAAGCAAATAAAAAAAAGTATTAGATTATTTTACGTTACGCTTTCCTTCTTTTCTTTATTTTAGAATTATTTACGAAACCATTATCTCACATGTTTTGACTGTGATTGCTTTTCTGCTTGGCAAGGCGATATATCAACGATCAGAAATAAGTTTAAAGTCTGTGCAGTTACATTCTACATGTTGTTAACACTTGCCAAACTCTAGTATAAACCCATTATTATTTGTTTTTAATTTTTTTTTAGAGACGATCACAGATATTGTTGCTCGCGTGGATATGGTAATTGCTACCAGAAGATATCGCATTATTCAGGCGGGTGCCAAAAGTGTTCCTCCCTGGCTGTGAACCTCCCTCCCTCCCAAGCCTCGGGAGGTAAAATATTTGAGCCAACAACGAGAAGGTGCAGTTAGCATGCCTCGCTCCCATTAGGCTACTCGGCCATGAAACCAGATTATCATAATCTCAACTCAAACTGAAGATTAACTCGTTCCGCTGCCTACATCACAACTCTCTCATGTCAGATTTTTTTTTTTTATTGCTAATGAAATCGTTTCTGATATACCTTCTGTTCACGTTTCATCGCTCAAGTTCGATACATAGAACAAATAATCATAATAAAACAATCGATAGTTCAATTCATTATTCCGTCGCATTTTTTTCTATTCGCCATTCCCGTCGGCATTAAGGTGTGCTGCAGCCAGACATTCTCTATCTCCATTATTGTAAAGAGGATCATGGAGTAGAACTCAGAGCTCCCTGAGCTGAGAAGTGGAACGGAGAGGCAAAGAGAAGAGGGGACACTGCGGAAAGCCGAAGAAAAGAAAGGAAGCATGCTCCCCACAAGATGATCTTTATTCAAATCCAAATTCAGGTTCAAATTTATTTATAGTTTAATCATATCATTAATTGTTGTTCTTTATTAAATACAGTCACACCAATTTTTCTCACATTTTATACATTTTTTTTATATCAAATAATTTTAACCTAAAACAGAACACATTGTTTCAAAGCTTTCAAATTGATCGAAAATCAATCATTTTTTTTAATGACAGTTAGATCAAACACCTTCCGAACTAGGTTGAGGAGATTGTGCTTTAAATGAATAGATCGAATTTAAATTAGTACTAAAAACTCATCATGTGTAGCATCATCGATGAAATAGCATACTATCTATCGTTTTTAGCTAGCAAATTACACCATCTCCTTTGTTAATATCATGGAACATTATATCTTATATTACTTTTTATGTTGATAGTATGTTTCCTCAAATAGAAAGAAGGTTATAAAGAATAGAAAAATGTATTTTTTTTTTTTTTTTGCATAATGAAAGTTTTCTGTCTTCGCTGAAATATGATAAAGAAATCACAGAAAAAGGACAATTGAAGAGTCCACGGAAGAAAGGGGGAGAGTCAATTTTTTCCGAATTTTAGTTATATACATATAATTGTTCGTCTAGATGAGTAGAATATGTTGGTGAAAAGAAATAGTCAGAAAAAATGACAGTAGGTTAGTTACAAGGGATGGAAAGAACCACGTTCTCGGAAGAAAGGGGGAATGTCCACGCGGAAAAACCTAGAATGGGGGAGAGTCATGTTAGAAGTTATATGGATTGTGTATTAATATCACCATTTCATCAATAAAACAGGTGAGAAAGGGGGAGAGTCCATGACTATCCCCCTTTCTGTTATGTTTAAATTGCTTTTATTTTACTAAAAAAATTTTTTTAGAGCGTGATATGTCTGTTTCGAGCAAATTTATTATTTTGACACGCAAAACAAAAAGGAAAAGGACATATAAACAAATTGAAGAAACATGATAAAAGATACGTAAGTAATTAAAGATCCAAACCTAAAAACTCGATTTTCTCGGAAAGCACTCCAAATGACATCACCCCTTTCTTCCGTGGACTCTTCAATTATTAGTCTATTATATTTTCGATCCCATGTTTTTCGCCCATTTACCTTGTTTAAAAAAATGTAAATTTGTTATTTAATTCAAATTCAAAGTTCGATTATTTTTCTTGTCGTGTTAACATGAAAATTTTGGATATAATTTTTAAATATGTTTTATTAGAAGGGAAAAGATTTTAGAAAAGAAAAGTTCTTGGCCGGGATTCGAACCAGAATTTCCATATCACTAGAAAGGCGCTCTTGCCACTTGGGTCACCAGGCACATATCCCGTCCTGATGGGAAGGAGCCCAGTGAAGAGAATGGATTGATTTGGCCGGGGTTATGTGCCTGGTGGCTCTAGTGTCAAGAGCGCCTTACTAGTGATAAGGAAATCCGGGTTCGAATCCCGGGCAAAGCCGGTTATATATATTATATATGTATATAGACTGACCCCTTTATAATATTTTTTGTTTTAGTTAGAAAGCCCAAACTAGAGGATTTAAAAAAAAAAAAGCAATATTTTCCAGGATTAATAGAAGAAACAAAAGGAACATTTAGAAGTCATGGCTAAGAAAATATCAACTTTGGCATTCAATAACGACAATAATAAAATGCATTCATAAATACAAATATGAGAGATGGCATTAAAAAAATAGAAATAAAAATCTAGATATATTTTTTTATAAAATAATTTATAAATTTCTTCTAATTTATAATTGATCATCTACTTTCCTGATTTTTTAAGTGTTTTATATGATTTTGTTGATCTCTACAACTAGGTTGGAGTAAAAATACCCGGAACACTTTATCCCTAATTTCATTTATTAAATCATTGACAACGTTTCGGCCATGCGGCCATTTTTCAGTCTCAATCTGACAATACAATTTAATTTTCCACAATACTACAAAATGGTGAGTTTATGTTAGTTTATATTTATATCATAATGGAAGATGTGAATTTTCTCTGTTTTACAATATTGGTGATTATTTTTTTTATTTAATGAATGCAATCTGTTTGGTACAGTTGTTGGATATATCAGAATGACGAATACTAGCATTGTCACATTGAAACTGTCAAAAAGGCCGTGGGCCGAAATGTCAATGGTTTAATAAATTAAATTAAGGATAAAGTGTTCCGGGTGTTTGCTTGCTAAAAGAAAAATCCGTCCTGTTGATTGCTCCAAACTGGTTCTTTAGGTCAACTAAATTAAATAAAACAATTTATTTCCATGAAAATAGAGGAAGAATTACAAATTGGAATTAATTTTATAAAATAATAAAACTAGTCATATATTTCTGTTTTTTTTTAATACAATTTCTCATATTTGTGAGAGATTTTATCATTCTATTATTTTTTTACATGCCAATTGCTTTTTGATTCTTCTATTAATCCTGGAAAATATTGCAATTTTTTAACCCCTAGTTTTGGCTTTCTAATTGAAAACTAAAAGTATATTTTAAAGTGATTTGTACAATATATATATATATTTATAAGAAGATAAAAGATTGGTCTTCGTCGGGATTTGAATCCGGATTTCCTTATGACTAGTAAGGCGCTCTTGCCACTTGAGTCACCAGGCACATAACCCCTGCAAAATCAATCCTTTCTCTTCAATGAACTCCTTCCCATCAGGCCGGGTTCCTGGTGGCTCAAGTGGCAACAGTGCCTTACAAGTGATAAGGATATCCGGGTTCGAATCCCGGTCAAGACCAATCTTTTCTCTTCCTATAAAATACTTTTTAAAATGATATCAAGAATTTTCATGTTAATATGACATGAAAAATTATGGTTCTACTTTCGCTATCTGTTGGTCATCATGCGAACTACTAGGACCGCCATCTTTCTCCTATTTCCCCTCCTCTTTGAAAAATAACCGTCTTACCTACGTCCTTTATACGTCAAACACTATCTCACCCCATCAGAAATTTACAAACATCGATTTTGTGTCAGTCGATATAATTATCTAACTTTTAAAAAACCCGCGTCTCCCCACCCTTTGCTCCATCATAGGTCACTTTCTGTCCATTTCTCCAACTATTTCGATGTATATAGTTCGCATGGTGACCTACAGACAGCAGTGTGCTTATCAGCTGTCAAAGCCAGGAGGGAAATAGCAAAAGCAGTACCAAAATTATTAAATGTTTATTTATGGCAGTATGACAATCAAAACAAAATACTCAACAGCAATGTGTGGCCAGGTTTCGATTGTTTCATATAAAAATAATATTTATTTTAAACTACTTGAAGAGAATAATTTCGATAAATTAACCCAACCACCAGTTGATAAATATACAGGGACTACTTTTCCTGGTTCAATTAATATCGGATGGTGAACAATAAGGAAGGATTGCGGAGGCGGCAGCAGATGTGGAACGGAGGGCTTAAGCCGCGGTCGGGGCAAGCTGACTCCAACTCGGCCCAAGTTCGAGAACCAAGGGTAAACAGTAGGCTTATCGCTCTCCCAGTGGCTCTCACTATATCGCCATCTCCTTCCTAATTCTGCCCCCCCCCCACAGTTGGCCCCCCTAATTCTCGCCCCCTTCCCCTCACCAACCAACCTCTTGTCTTCTCTGTTTGAACCTCTACTTCCTTTGTCTAGTTCACTTATCC
The DNA here is from genome assembly GCA_911387785.2 of Aelia acuminata. NCBI lineage: Eukaryota > Metazoa > Arthropoda > Insecta > Hemiptera > Pentatomidae > Aelia > Aelia acuminata. Next base: position 21,829,652 of record OU426984.1, on the reverse strand, counting down.
TTCTGTACAAGCTACTTTGTCTTAAACAAGTATTACAGTCAAACTTCTGGGTCTGAAATCAATAACTAAAGGCAGAAATGGTGCGAAGAGTTTACCTAATGCTGGAGATACTTTTGTCCCTTAGTAAATTAAGACCAAATTGCACAAACTAAGATCTCTGAAGTTGCTTTTTTACCGAAACAAATTAATGAATGAAACATTGTATATATATATTTTTGTAGATATACTTTTGATCACGTGGAGAAATTTAAATATTTAGTGGCGATGATACCTAGAAATCGATGAGGAAATTAAGGCTAAATTAAATGCTGCGGTAATGCTTGCTACTTTTCAGCAGCGAAATATCTGAGCTCGAGCCTTCTGTCCTGAAATTATGATTTACTGAACTATTCCAACGGTCCTTAGCGGATGCGAACAGTGAAGGATGAGCAACGGCTTAGGCGTTTAGAAAATAAAGTACTGCGTAGAATATTTGGACCGAAGAGGGATGAACTAACCGGAGACTTTACACGTTTACAAAAAACTGAACTGAGTGAACTGTACTCAGTAAATATAATTGACGTGATCACTGTGAGACTAAAAAAATGCGTGTAAAATTGCAAAACTTAGTAGTCAACAAATTCGGTAACGATTAATAAGCGCGGTGCCGAACGTGAAACTTCTAATAATTAGGCCGAGATAACGTTAAAGCAGATCTTTCGAAGTTGGGTCTGGATGGTGGTCGGTGGATGGAGGTGCGCAAGAAGCGAGTTGTGGTGTCGGTAACGAATCTTTGGGTTCGTTAAGCCTTTATTATTATTTTTATTATCTTGTAGTGTATATTTTTTATCTATAATCTTGCGAGGTATCTCCTCAGGTGATATTCTAACAATATCCGGGTTCTTGTCTTGGTTTGAATCCTCCTTGTTCCATTATCATTCAACGGTCCCAATATTTTTCTTAACATAAGAACTTCAAATCAGGTGGACTTCTTGTGCTTTTCATAATTTCCAACTCTCTGATCCATTTGTCAACACGGATCTGATGAAAGTCATGCATTTGTTGAACTTTGTTGCTCTACTTCGTAAAAGTTTTAGAATGCCATAGTAGCATTTACTGGCTGTGTTAATATAATTATCAGAATTAACCTGAGAGGCTTAGTAAATATACTCTTCAACTCTCCCAAAGATGAAGTCCTCAATTCGAACCTCCCCACAAAATTTTGATTCTGTTTTTCCCATTCGACTCATCGAACATTGAAACACTATCGACCATTTTTCTTATAACCAACCGCTCAACCTTAGAATGAAAAAAATTGGAGAAGAACATGCGCCGTCTGTTAGTTATCAATGTAATTTTATTTGCTTGTAGTAATATATCTTTGTAAAACATACAAGACCAGAGGTACCTGCACTGCAGATTATATACTGCCAGAAAATACGGTTTAGGACTTATCCTTGACCAGAAAGTATGGGATAGTGCTTCCTTTATAATAAAAAAATTATAATCACGCAGAACCTCAACACTACCTCAAATTCATAACCTCTTTTCGAAAGCTGCAAACTGTGAGCCGCCTGAGAGTTCCGAGTGAAGACCGCCTGGCGCTGTACCAAGGGAATATTGCTCATCTTTTAAGGGTTGATGAAGTCTGTAAGTGGTGCGGCCTCCTAATCACTAATCCTCTAAAGCATTTGGTCTTAGAATGTTTATTTGTTGAGACCTATAGAACGAGATATCTCGACAAATATATCAATGCGGGCTCGGATGACTTATCACTGATGAGGGCTATTCTAGATATAAGGGCTATAATTCTAGATATAGAACACTTGGAAAATGTGTTTTACTTTATTATGTCATCACTTAATATTTTAAACTATGGTAATTTACTTCCAAACCCATAACTATAAAATAATCTTTTAATTATTCATATCTTTGAGTTTCATACAAATAAATAAAGTGCATATTTTAGTACCCTTTTAAAAGTCAACAAGTGCATCGCATTATTGTAACTAAAAGAAATGTATATTTAAGAAAATTTGGATAATATTTTATTTTATATAGATGGTAGTAAGATCATTAAGAATTCATTACCAAGAGCTTTATTAATTTCTTTCTAAATTTAAAAACTGAAACAGCAACTAAATGTTTATTCGCACTCTATCCAACCCTTATCGTACAGGTAAGGTATAATAAACAATCTTCTCTCGTTTAAATAAATAATTAAAATTAAAAAAAATAAATGTATGGTGGAACATCACAAATTACCATTTCTTAGTTTTTTCGTTAAATCTTAAACCGATTTCTACATATCAAACATTCATGGTAAACAACATATTAGTTATCCACAACCAACAGGATTTGTCAGAAGCAATATTATCGCATATCCTAACAGAGTACTGATAGGCCTACAATCAGAGAAGGAAGTTATATAAGATCAACTTATGTGATTAGCTGTAAATTTATCTGCTGATTATTGCCCTGAAGGAGTGGTATTTATCCATTTGACAGAATTTTTACAAATTATTTATTTCGTTGACAGCTAAAACGTTCATTAATCTAAAATATGTACTTTTTAAATAACTATTGTTAGACATCTTCCAACCACGCTTTATTTGGCGCCTGGCCTCAACAGGCGCGCTATGTATACCATGCTTCAAAGCGAACTATCCCAGCTCACGTTAGCTCAACCAGAATTTTTCTTTTTCTTTTGTATTCACTTTTTGGGTGTTCTTTTTTTTAAAGCATGTTACTACCCAATGATTGTTTTTTAGAAGCACTTTTACCTATCGATAAAAAATTCCATATCATCAAACCATAGGATCCACAATTAACATCTATGGTAAAGATCATGAATACTTATTTATTGGTGTGGTCTTGAATCTTTCTTCGTTGCAATGAGTTTGTCTAGGTTAACGACGGAATGCGATAGTGAGAAAAAATGCGTCCGTTTCTTTCAGGAAAATTGAATTCTCCCCTACCTAAATGATTGTTGAAATAGACATCTAATGAGTATTTAATTCGTCTTGTTTTAGATAGAGGTGTTATAAGATGTAGGAAAATCGTTGGTGCAAAGCAAGGACATGATTTGAGTTATATAATAGCTCATCTTATTTGAGTTATATATAGCTCATCTTTTGCTTTTAATTTGTTAGAAAATATAACGTTATTTTCAAAACAGCTGAATCTATTTTTTCTGTTCCCAAAAATATCACTAGTAAAAAAAATCACTTTTTTATGTTATTTACAAATAGCTTTTTTGTACCAGTAATATATAAATAAATAGTTCTCTGGAGGTTTCCACATTGCTTACCGATTCCTGCTTTTATTAATGGGAGAAAAACATGCAGATATTTCAATTCACTTGGTCAACATTTAATTTATTAATCTTTATTTATACAATCATGAAAATTATTTTTTTTTTTTTATTAACAAAGAATATTTATATGTTATGTTTATTACTATTCTTCTTTTTTTTTTTTTTTTTTTTAAATTGTCTTCTTAACATGAAACACATAAATACTTATACATATAGATGTATATACCGCTAACAACTGTTTTATTATATAACATTTATAAGAAAGTGTATACTGTATAATTGTAAATACAAGGTTGGCATCTTGATGTAATTACACAAATAACAAAGAAATGTAGAATATTGCAATAGTAGAAACAGGAAATTTACAGCATGTGACAATTAGGTAACCATAATTTTCAATATACACATAGCTAATTAAATATGGAGATAGAAAAGTTTTATTCGTAAATGTACATATATATATATATTTACTTTTCATATATATATACTTTTTAGTAATATTCAAAAAATCTACATCAACAATATCAAAAATACTTGATTTTTACAAATACTATTTAAACGAAAAGCTTCATAGGTTTTTTTTTTTCTATTTAATAGTGAGTAATTTTTTAATGAAATCCATTTTTGTTTTTCTATCTTCTGATGAAATTTAAATTACACAGCTATATTTATATTACAAGTTACAGGTTAAATTTTACAGTTGGTTAAAATTAAAATAAGACGATTATTACAAAACAATTTTAGTAAACATTGCTAGAACAATGGAAAAACCATTATGAATGTTTAGCAACAAAATAAAAACGTTACACGATGTGTACAAATTAACTAATATTATTTGCAAGGAAAGAATTGGGTCTGGGTTGTGGTCAATGAATTTACAAAAATACTCTAATTGTAGCCAACGTTTCGACCCAACAATGAAGGTCTTCTTCAGGGCTAAATAAACGCGATTCCCACAAAAATATTATTAACGTGTAACCCCCCCCCCCTAAATTCCGGCAATTTTTTTTCACGTTTATATCTCTAATTATCCACTCCTTTTTTTTTCCTCTCTGCCTTCATATTATTACAGTAATCACCATACTTATTTGCCTCCATTAATCACACTATCAATATTATTAGTTTCATTATCCTTATTAGGTTTTTCGTAAGTCCTTTATCGCTGTATTTTATGATCTGTTATATCTCTAAATATGTTATCTATTTTTTCTTTTTTTTTTTTTTTTTTTTTTTTGGCATTTACCGTTACTATTTAAACGTAAGCTACAAATAAATTATTTTCTTAAAATTCGTTGATTGCCTAGCCAGATCAATTATTTCTTTGTATTATATACAATCAATTATCAATTATACAGTATGTATATTTACAGTAAATTTCCGTTTAAAGTAGACTGGTACAAATATTTTTAATGGAGGATAAAAAAAAAAAAAAAAAAAAAAAATCTTTTCCTGAAGCGAATCAGGCATGTATCTCATTAAAATTTTCCTAAAATGTCCACCAATATTTATAAAAAATATTTTGTAAAGCCTCTTGCAGGAAAACCGTCATTAAAACTAAAATAATAAAAACAAAAATGTAATTGCTAAAGCATTGTATTAGTAATAACTCTTAACGAATACAACTAAAAATGATTCACAGATGTAATTTATCATAAATGCGGAGGCGAACTCAAGTGTGTAGTTTCCTGAAAATTAAATTACAAAAAATCTTTTATAGACATGTTTTGATTAACAGAAAAATTACTTGAAGTAATGAATAAGTGTTTTTATTAATATTAATATATGTTAGTTGAGCATAGTTAATAAACAATTTCAAAATTCAACATAACCTATACAAAAACATTTCCTATCTCCAGTTTTATGAGATTTTTTTTACATACATACCAAATGGAACAAAGCTTTATCAGATCACATATCATACAAACAACACCGAATCGACATTTTTAAAAATATATATATTGTCATTTTTATTTTTTTTTATATATTTTTTTTATAACTTTTTTCCGTCTATAAATGAATATACAAAATCTTTAATAGCGGTATAAAATATTTATAAGATTATTGAAACAAATCAAACGACCGCTTGAACTTCGGTATGGCGACGTCAATTTTTTTTTTCTCATTTTTTTTTCCATTTTGATTTTTCTTCATTTAAAAAAACGATGACACAGAAAAATAGACACTCCGGAACGCAGTAGAGAGGATTTGGCCAGTGTACTCCGCTGATCTGGCGATTAGGTGACGGCCACGTAGAAGGCCGAGGAGAAGATTATGAGGAGGATCATGGCTACGGCCGGAGCCGCCGACGATGAGAGTGCCGAAGCCGCGGCTTCGAGACACGTCCTGTAGTCCGAGTTCTCGAGCCTGGTCACCGCGCAATAGTGCGACTGTGCGCAAGCCGTGTCGCACATCCCGTCCTTAAGGCTGCTGTACATCCGCACGGCGTTGGCAACGTAGTACCTGCAACAGGGTTTACAAAACAACATGTATTACAATTTATTTATTTATTATCTTTATATATATAATAATCTCGTACAGGCGAATCTGTTGCTATAATCACCCAGAACCTCAAAACTACCTCAAACTCATAACCTCTTTTCGAAAGCTGCGAACTGTGAGTCACCTGAGAGTTTCGAGTGAAGAACGCGTTGTACCATGGGAATATTGCTCATCTTTTAAGGGTTGATGAAGTCTGTAAGTGGTGCGGCCTCCTAATCACTAATCCTCTAAAGCATTTGGTCTTAGAATGTTTATTTGCTGAGACCTATAGAACGAGATATCTCGACAAATATATCAACGCATCTCAACAAATCTCAATGCAAATCAATGCATCAAATATATCCATCGGATGAATTATCACTGATGAGGGCTATTCTAGATATAGGGGCTATAATTCTAGATATAGAACACTTAGACAATTTGTTTTACTTTATTATGTCATCAGTTAATATTTTAAACTCTGGCAATTTACCGGCAAACCCATAACTATAAAACAATTTTTTAATTATTCGTATGCTTGAGTTTCATACAATAAATAAAGTGCATATTTTGGTACCCTTTTAAATGGCAACAAGTGCATCGCATTATTGTAACTAAAATAAATGTATATTTAAGAACATTTGGATAATATTTTATTTTATATAAATGGTGGTAAATATATAAAAATTTAATTTTTCAGTAAGTTTATTTTTTTAGTTGAACTATAGTTAAATTTAGTTTAATCCTGCTTATGTTAGTAAATTTCTTTTATATTAGAGTATCTCTCATACCTTCTTCCTATACTGCGCTCATTGGTTTATTTGTTTAATTTTTTGTTTTGCTTTAAATTTATTCTAACCTGGTAACTAATTCTAACTAACATTGATTGGGCCAGAGTCCATGGTTACGCTGTCTTTTATGCCAATGAATAAATAAAAAATAAATATACATACATACGTACCAGTCAAAAGTTTAGACTCAACCTTAGTTTTGTAAAATAAATAAATAACAACATTTTATTTATTTAACAACATAAAAACCATAATTTTATTTTTAGTTTATTTATAATTTGTTTGTTTGTTTCTTTAACACCCCTCATGCTAGTAAGGCTAATCGGACGATGCTGCAGTGGGAGTCCTAAATTTTGCCTATCCAGGTATAATTAGGATAGGGATCTTTAACGAGTACCTGAAATCGTACAGGCTCGTGACCTCCATTTTACGTCCTACCCGAGGGAAGGCATAGCCAAGGATTTTTCACTCCCATTAAAAAATCCTAGGGCCACCTCCGGACGCGAACCCGCGACCTTTAGTATTGTAGGCTGCTATGCTAACCACTACACAACATGATGACCCCTGCACACATTACTAGGTATAAAAACCTGTTTAGTGATTATATTTTTATTTGTACACATTTACATTTATTATTTAAATGTTATTTATGAAAATTTATTCTATTTTTAATTTGGAGTATCGAATTTTAGGAATTGGAACATTAAGGTAATTGTTGCTCCCATCAAAACGGTAAAAATACCGATCTTTAATAACACATATTATCAAAACAACTGAACCGATTTTAACTTCAAGTATGTAGTTTGACGAAAAATTTAAGGTAGTTTCATTTTCAAGAGAATACAATATTTATTTTACCATACGGTACCTTCAGGGAACATGATATCTTACGCATGACTTTGTGGTGATCGACACATATAATTATTAAGTCATGTATAATATTATGTATTATGTATATTATTATAAATAAATTTTACTGCTAATTGTAATTGTAATTGTATATTGGCAGCACTGTATAAATTATAATTGTATTCATTAATGTATTACTGTATTCATTAATATTATATATCATTATATGTAATTCCTTTAACTCGTAAATAAGATAAGCCATACATGTTCAAAGTATAGACGATAAGGTCTTTCTATATTGGCATAAGGTAGATAACGGAGACAAATAATTATTATATACGTTATATACGTATGTAATAATGTGTACTAAAGGTTAAAGTTACACTCAGTAGATCCCGAAGTAATAGTACTTTGCCAAATAATTGTAAATATCCCCCACCACCGAACAGAGGTGACTTGTCAGATTATAACGTTTCCAGAACCACTCTGTTTCGAGATCTCTAGCTGCTCTGTTCTCAGCGCTCCCCGCTCCATATTACCAGGCATTGTACTTAGATATAAGTTCTTATTGCATGTTACTTTTTTTTATATAACATATATGTGTACATATATTATCACTGGAGTATAGTTTCTTTTATTAAAAAGCTTCCACTGTACGCTTTGTTTTCCTTTTGTTGTATCCAATCAATAAATCTTATAAAAGATCCACGGATTTATACCCTTTTATTGGTATTATAATTAATAAAGATACAACAACTTCATAGTATACCAGTTACCAGGTTACAAAAATTATCACTTTATTATAGCACACAAGTTATAATATGGCTTGAGCTTCACAATCAAGACAAAAACTAAGACTAACTGTCCAGTCACTCGCTCCTTATATGTGTTCGTAAGAAGGGTCTAGAGCCTCGTAGAACATCGTGGATGGTACTCTAACTTTGTGGTCACAAACACGTGCTATGACAGGTTGTTCCAACTTTTAGTTCGTTCCAACAAAAAGTCTGGGACTTTTAAACCACGTGTGTTTCTTTTGTTTTTGTTTAACGTTAAAATATAATTTGTTCTTCATTTTACATGATATCGTATTAATTTTTATTTGATTTAAAGTTAAAAAAATAAAGAAAAGATTGAGTAATTTATAAGTAATGAGTTTAATTGAGGAGTATAAAAAGGAAAAAGGGTTTAAGAAGGAGATCCTTCAGGCGGTCCGGAAGAGATAGGAAGGACCTAGCTTATCCTTAAAGGGCATCTTTCTCGCCCGGGCTAAATGGAGAAGAATGAAAGTGATTGGTTGGCCCCGCAGCTTGCTCCTGCGACCTTATCATTTGATAAAAGCTGGAAAAGAAACTGGACTCAAGATTACAAGAGCAAATACAAAATGGCAATGAAATGGTTCAACTCTAAACTCAATAAAACGACAAATTATTGTACAGGGGGAAAAAAAACTGGTGCGATGCGCGATTACCAACTTACTTTGATTAGAAATATATGTGTTTCGTTAAATACCGTTTCTCAAAGACATATTTTCCCACATTCATTTGCTTATTTTTGTTTCTATTTCCTCTTTAAAATACACTGATGTTTTTTATTATTAAATACAAGTTTTTACTTGTGATTATTCTGCAATGCAAGCATAATATTCCAAGTCGTCTGATTTTATATTTCTCTATGTAGTTATGTAGTTGAAAACTTCATTTAGTTACCGTGAAACAAACAATTTTCATTTAATGAACAGAACGGCTTTAATTATGAACAATGGTCTGTCATTAAAGGCGTAGTGCGCATGCCTGGGCTAAGATGTTTCATGAGTTGCCGGAATATTTTTTTTTTCTCCTGTATATGTTTACTAGATTTTTTCACATTTCATATTTAGCCATTTCTTATTTTTAGGCATAACGAGATACTGTTCATTTTTCGATATAAACTAAAACAAAGATACATTAAAGGAAACAAAAAAGGCCCCTTCCCCATTTAAGCCCCCTCAGAATAATTTAATGATGATAAAGCTTACCTGATATTAAAGAATACTTGATTCTCATTAAACATGACGAGTTTTAATTCACATAGCGTAAGTTGATCTTCCAGTAAGGATAATAATACGAGGAGAAGAAAACAAAAGCGAAGTTTTTTAAATAAGTAATATTTATTTAGGTTCAAAACCATTTTATTAATAAATTCGGTATCATTTTACAAAATAATATCACTCACGGACCTAAAAAAATTGACTAAACTTTTTTTTTGTTGATGAATTTTTCAAAAATATGGGCGTACTGATATAAAACATTTGACTACAAAAAAGTTAAAAAGATCCTAAGGCCATCGCCTTCTTCAATAATAGCGACTTCATCATCCTGTTGTTCGTTGTTTCCCTCGCCTGTGGCAGAAATATTGAGAACTCGTATGTAATACTTAAATGAATCATTGGCCCTCCATTCGTCCCCAAAATGCTTTTCAGCAGATTATCAACCTTTTTTTTAGCTTGTTTGAGCCATTGGGAAGTCAATTATGCATAGCTAGGTAAGAAGTATCGAGTATAAACTCGAGTATAAAACACGCGAGTTTATGGAGCTTTCGATCTTTTATTCAGAAAGAGTAACAGAAACTGCTGAAGTGAACGAATAGGATGGGTGCAAATTGAGAAGTTATTATAGGAACCAAAGAGTTTTGCTTCACAACGAGTAACGAACTAGTTTTGAAACACAATGGGCTATGGAACGAATCAGTTCTGCAACAAACCACTATTTCGTATAGCAAAAATCCTTAGAAATAACAAGTTCTGTTTTAATCTTATAAGATATGTTGAAAGAGCATTAAAATATCTTTCAGAATCCACTGCCATCTCAATTTCACAAAAAAATGGAACGGACGAGTTTTGCACCTCATCTCCTCATATATAGACTAATTGCGTTGGAGTTAAACAATGTATAATAGAAAACTTCAGAGGATGAGGCAAAAGCCCGAAACTTTGGGATAATTAAATACAAGATAACCCATTGGAAGAGATTCCTGCATTTTTTTTTACTATATGAAGCGATACGAAATAACCACCTAGTTACTTATTTTGGTGTACATTCTTAATTTATATGATAATTTTATATTTCCTTATTGGATACCCTTTTATATATTAAAATTAATTTATAGAGGGGAGAAAATAAGAAAGGCAGGCTATTCGGAAGATGGAGGAGTTCGTCTTAAATTGTTCGTGCCCTGGCTAAGCCGGCTGAAGACCCAGAGATAGGCAGCGGGGATTTAGTGCAGCACCCCACCGCATGGGGGCACTATATATCACACCCCGTACCTAACCTTACCTTTCAAAACAGCAAACTTTATTCCAAGCTTGGAATATCATTCCACTCCAAATATTGTCTAACCTTCAGCTGGAAAAGAGCGATAAATGTTTAAGTTTTAAGAAGTCTACTCAAGACTTAAAATTTATAATTAAAACTTTATTGTCTGTAATTGCTAAATATCGTTACGATAAGCCGATAAATATCACGTTAGCTGCGAAGCAAATAAACTGGGATTTTCGTTAACTGCGACGAGGGGTCAAATGACCCCATGCTTACCACACCGCTAAACTGCGTCAAGGGGCTGATTGACCCCTTGTCCCTTAGACATTATAATTAACTCTCTGTAAACATTGATGAATGTTTTAAAGTGAAATCCATTTTTTTTACAAATACCTGACGTACTAGAATTCGTAACAGAAGCAGGGTTGAATTCTGTTGCTTCTGAATATATTTTTTTATTACTTATTTTTTCCACATCTGTGTCATACTAACAGTAATTTATTTCTTTCCTTTTACGTTCAATCATAAAATGTTTACTATATGGTTTTAATTTACTTAATTGTCAGCATATATAATTCATGAAAGGAAGAATTCAGATATCAAAAATAAAACCAAACCTATGTTTTTATTATAAATAAATGAACATAGGTGTAGCTTTTGTGTATTTAAAAAAATAAACCTAATTATTACAAATTAAATTATTAAAAAAAATAACACGTGAAAACTACATTTTATAATGTTTATCATTGAAGCACTGCAAGCAAAGAGACGGTTGTCGGCACAGTCGTCATAGTATGTCCGGACCTTCTTCACCTTTTTTTGGGCTTCTGCACTGCTTATAGCTGTTCTTAGCTTTTCATAACAGCCCGAATATTTCTTCCTTATATGAATCATAACTATCTTCAAAACTTGAACTAGTTCCTTCATCTTTGCTTGAAGTTGAATTCCGCTATGAAAGGGCTAAATCGGCAAGTTTCTTACCACGTGAATACGTATCGAAATTATTTACTGAATCGAGACAAATAAATGAGAGCTCAGGTGTCAAAAATACTAAGTAGAATCAGTCGAAGAACAAGAAAGGAAGGTGAATCTGTGATTCACGGAAAATTACTGTCGCTTTCACCGCTTTCAAACATTTACGGAAATAGAAAAAATATTTTTTGCTTACATATTCATTAATATTTGATATAATATGCTAAAACAATAGTAAGATGAAGTGTAATGAGCATTAAAAGACCAAGGGGTCATTTGACCCCTTGTCGCATTAAGGAAAACATTTAAACTATAATGCGACAAGGGGTCAAGTGACCCCTTACATTTTTTTTCGATATATAAGTAGTATTAAGTAGTGCATTATAAAAAAAAAATAAAAAATCTGAAAAATATTAAAACAGGATGCGTGACAAGCATCGCAGTTAACGACAAATACACGTTTAATGGCTCAGAGTAAAGGAAGCCACCGCATGGGGTCAAATGACCCCTCGTCGCAGTTAACGTGATATTCTAAAACATGTTTGAGGCTTTAGGTTAGTTAAATTTATTATTCAATTCAAACTCTCATATTTTTTTTTTTGGTCTTCCCCTTTCTCGCCGGTGAGGCTCTAGGGTGTTTTCCGGGCCAGGGGATTGGTTGGGGGATTGATGTCGTGTGTTATGTCTAGCAGTCATAGTTTGTGATAAGTTTTATCTGGGCGCCAGATGTATATATTTTGAGGATTTAACTTTTTTATGTTATAATTCAGTTTACAGTGAAAATTTATAGAACTTACAAATAATTACACTCAATTGTAGTAAAATAAGCCATTAAGGTGCAATAAAAGAAATAGTGAGGTCAATAATTTATTTAAAAACTACCCTATCTTTTAAGCTGGACAAAACTACACACAATAAACCAAATTTTTAAGATTGGTTGAGCAGTTTCTGATTTAACTAGCGACAAACAACTAGACACGTGATTTTTATATATATAAAGACAGATAAAGATTTGAACCCATTCTGAGGCAGTATATTGTTAACCAAGATAAACAGCAAATTAATTTAGTGGAACATTATCAGACTATAACATGATTGAAGTTGAAAAGTTACTAGTATTATTAAGATAGAAGAGGATTTGATTGGGACATGGAAGTTACGTGGACAGGTGTTGAACCGACAGCTAACTCCGTTCGCCCTGCAATGAAATATCGCCCTTGTTATCAAGCTCACTAAATACTCGGATAATGTTGGAGCCCTCAGTCCACACCAATATTCAATACCTTCATCCATCTCAAATGTTCTTGATTGGAATGCCATTGTTCGAAATTACATGTTAATGTAATAATTACTAAACAAATCACTGGTTAGTATTATGCCACAAACAAAACCCACCAACTAGCATCCAACGTTTCTTCTTCTAGGCTAAATTCTCAACAAAAAAAAAAAGTGATTTTTTTTTTTTAGGTGATCATATTTACTAATAGAGTTAACATCTTGAGAGATAATGTACACTTTATCACTGGTGTTTGGGCAAAAGGGGTTAAATCATCAAAATGTGAAGCTTAAACAACGATTTACCAAGCTATTGAAAATCATTATAAATTCTTTCTGACTGTATTTCCTCATTCTAGAATAATAAATGAAACTATATTCTTTCAACGGTGTGCTATATAAGCTGCTTGGCTCATGTCAGCTGTTGAAAAAAAAAAAGAAGATCGACGGCAGAGGCGCCAGGTGACGTATAGGTGATACCGTCTCAGTTTGAATAAGTTTCTTGTATATTAATTTGAAGTCTGAAAAGAGGAAAACATTGAAAAGCTTGAAAAAGAAGAAGAAAGAAAACTTATGAACCGATGTTTACAAATTGAAGTGGAGATTAAAGGATGTTTATAAGTGAGTTGTGAAATTTAATTTATTGTAAACATGAATAGCACACTTAAACTTTATAGTGTATTTAAATTTTGATTTCATATTAATTGAGAAGAATAAAATTATATTCACATTCCTCAATTTCTTTATGATTCCCCTCAATAACACTGATACCTTGTGGAAAAGAAAGGGATAAAGACAAATAAAGGCCCAATTAATTTAAATTACATAGCCTCACATAGCATTTTGGCATCCCTTGTGGGGATATGGAACCAATTGAGGGGAGCATATTGTACTGTAGTAACTTTAAATTGTCATATGAATTTTGTTGTCGTTGAATGTGAATGAATATTATTTAAAAGGGTAATTCGTTTGATTAAGTTTTAAGTAGATACCATGAATCATCTGTTTTCTAATTAATTTTAAGTTATATCAATTGGTTATATCGATTATAGGCAATATTTATCGTTGTGGTAGGTTATGTTATAACTTTAGCAAATTATTGGCTATTTCCTTTTGTTTTGCCAGTGGTAATCTTTTTTTTTCTTTCATTAATTATATTCATTAACACATTAACTAAAATGGCCTCTAGAAGACAAGGTAAAGCAGAAAATGTGGGAGAATCTAAATCAATAGCTAAGAAGGAAGTAGGGTTATCACACAAAAACGAACATGATAAAGTGGCTATAGAGTCAACATCTGATCCAATTTTAACCCAAATGATGGAAAAATTTGATGAATTAAATACAAATTTAATTACCCACAATGAGAAAATGGAAGTAAAGTATGAAGAAATAAGGAAACAACAAGAAGAAAATTACCACGAACAATCTAAGTTATATGAGCTTTTAAATAAAATAATAGATAAGGTTGAGGATCACAAACAGGAGTTTGACCGCAAAATGACTATTCTAAGTGAACGTGTGGACCATTTAGAACCTAGAATAGATACCTTGGATTATTCTTTAGAAGAAATGACAAAAGATAAGAAAAGATCTGAAGATGTTATTGACGAATTATCAACTAGAGTCCAACATTTGGAAAAGAAGATTCAGAAACTAATTTCTCCAGTGAATGAAGTGAAAATATCATTTGAAAATGAGAGAATGGAAGCGAAGTCTACCACACATCGTCCTATTCCACATGAAGAAGCCAACGTTCAGCATGGCACACCAGCAACATGTTCTCAGGACGTATGGAATTATATTAGCCTGAGCAGAGGAAGGCCAGTAGTTGAAAAATGTATGTTTTCCAATAATAAACAAGATATTCCGACGGATTTCATGAGGTCATTGAAAGGGGAATATGAAGCATATGGAAAGTATATACCATTAAATAATTTCCTAAAAGATCATTTATGCGACCAAGGTCTCATATGGTATTCAATTAAAGAAAATTATATTGACTCCATACAGACTTTTGAACAGGAATTCTTAAGTAAATTCTGGGGTATGAAATATGATCACTTGGTATTTGATGAATTAAACCATGATTCATATTTTCATCATCTAGATATGACCCCTGAAAAATACTTCAGTAGATTGGTCCTGCGGGCAAGAGCGTGTTCGTCTAAGTTAGATGATGCTTATATCTGCCGTACAGCGAGTAGACACTTTGGGAAACAAGTTGAAGAGGTAGTATTCTGTCAGGGAATCAAGGATATTGAGGTATTCTTAGGAGTATTAGAATATTTAGGTAAAGATGGTATAGTGAAGCAGCGAGGACCAGTTAGAAGGCCAAATGAAGAAAAGATTACCCAGATAGAAAGGCAATCTCTTGATCACAGAACTAGACCACCATTTAATCCGTATGAATATAAAGGAAAAGAGGGACCACAAAGGCAATGGATTCCAAGAGATCAGTGGCTTAAGGAGAAAGCTGTAAGAAATCAACTGGGAAAAGGTGATCGGAGAGTTGACAAAGTAGAAGTGGAAATAAATAAAAGTCCAAACCATTACAATGATGATGTGGAAAGCAAAATTAATTTTCATCCAGCCCAAGAATATAATAGGCGCAAGCACTACTCAGGGAGAGAGTGGTACTCTAAAAATAAACAATACATGAAAGATAAAAAACCGGACATAGACAATCAAAAAAGTAGTAGTGAGGAAGCAGATGAGGATCAAGAATAGGAATTTATTGCTGGGAAGAAATCGGATAATCGCGTTATGTCACTTTTCAAAGAATTTGAAACACTATTGACACTAGAAAATGATGCATTCCTTCAGAACATTTCAGACCAAAATTGCCCACAAGTTTGTTTTCAACTAGATTGTGTCCCTGTACAAGCATTAGTTGATACTGGAAGTCAGGTATCTTGTATCGATGAAACATTTTATACTATGAATAAAGCCAATTTTAAACATGATTTACTACCAGTGAGCTGTGTAAATATAGTTACAGCTATAAGAAAGAAATCTAGGCCCATTAAACAACAGATTTTCACTGACATAACCTTTGGTGATATTAAGATTAATGTAAATTTTTTAATTATTCCCCAATTGAGTCAGAATTGTATATTGGGATACGATTTTATTTACAAGAATGTCAAAGTAATTGATATTAAACAGGGATACATTGAGTTAAAACATAAAATAGGGAATAATACCAGAATCCCATTCATGGAAAAAGAAGGAAAGTGTCAACTAGTATCGAGTGTATCAGTAAATGTAATACTAAATCAGAATAAAGTACAAAATAAACAGGAACTGATACGAGAAAAACTATTGGAAGTAAGAAGTGATCAAACGCAACTTCCCAGCAGCATTACTGAAGAGTTAGGAGCATTATTGAATTATCATGAAAAGTTATTTTCAAATATTCCAGGTGTTATTAAAGGTTATGAATATAGGCTCAAGCTCACAGATAATGAGCCTTTTAGAATTAGGCCATACCCTATTCCCGTTCATAAGAGAGAGGCGGTAAATAATGAAATACAAAGGATGTTGGATGATAACATTATTCAGCTTAGCAATAGCAATTATTTGAGTCCAATCGTCATAGTAACGAAAAGTAACGGTCAGGTTAGAATATGTTTAGATGCTAGAAAATTAAATTCTAAACTTATTGCTGATTATGAACAATCAGAAAGTATTGATGACATTTTAAAATGTTGTGGAGGAAACTCCTTTTACTCAACCATTGACTTAACTAAGAGTTTTCACCAGGTAATTTTACACCCAGATGATAGAAAATACACTGCATTTATGCATGAGGGTCGCGTATATGAATACTGTAGACTGCCATTCGGTTTAAAAGTATCCCTTGCTGGCCTGAGTAGAGGGTTAAAAAGAGTCCTCGGTCACCTAAATGAGTCAATAAGACCATATGTTGACGATTTGTTGGTTATGAGCCCTACACCAGAAGAACATATATCTCGATTAAAGGAACTTTTTTTTTGCTTCAAGAAAATGGAGTGACCCTTAACTTAGAAAAGTCAAAATTTTTTCGACGAGAGGTTGACTACGTTGGTTTTCGGTTGTGTACCGAAGGCCTTCGTCCACAAGAAGAGAAAATTGCAGCTATAAAGAATTTCCCTACACCAAGAAGTGTGAAAGACTTGCAGAGTCTTATGGGCCTAGCCAATTACTATCAAAGGTTTAACGCACAGTATGCTAAATATCTAAGTCAATTGACTCATCTGTTAAAGAAAGTACAATACGAATTTAAAGTACAAATACAAAGTACAAATACGAATTTAACAGACTACAAGACAGACTAGGTGAAGCTGACTACATCTACACAGACGGCTCGAAGAGCTCCACGGGTGTGGGAGCCGCGGTCGTGTGCAATGATCAACAGAACCTATTTTCATTATCACCGATATGCAGCAACTATACAGCAGAATTAATTGCAATTTACAATAGTCTTAATGTTGTCCACTCCACAAAAAAAATGCAAATAATCTGTACTGACTCACTATCAGCCCTAATCAGTTTATGTAACACCTTTTCATCAAACATTATGATTCACAATATTCTTTTAGCCTTGAGATCAGCACATAGTAATAATATTTCAGTTAAATTTCTCTGGGTCCCTGGTCACTGTGGAATAGTCGGAAATGAGGAAGCTGACCGGGCAGCCAAAAGAGCAATAACGGAAGGCATTGCACATCAGGGGGTCCCTGTTAACGACTTTATTTCCATTATAAAACAAAAAATAAAGATTAAATGGGAACAGATGTGGTTTAGAACAACAGAAAATAAATTGAGAGAAATAAAAAGTAGTGTATCGCAATGGAAATCATCCGTCCGAGGTAAACGAAGGGAGGAAGTCATCCTAACGAGGCTGCGTATTGGTCACACTAGAGAAACCCACGGCTATCTTATGGCGCGTGAGCCTCCACCTGACTGCCAGACTTGCGGGTGTCCACTTACAGTTAAACACATTTTAACGGACTGCAGGACATACGACACGTACAGGGACCTCCTAGAAATACCTATTGACCTACAGACAGCATTGCAGGACAGTGTGGAGACAACCGACAAACTATTTGAATTTCTGAAACTTGCAAAACTATATAATAAAATATAATCATTGATAATAGATATAATAAAATATAAATATTGATAATAGATATAATAAAATATAAATATTGATAAATTAACAAAAATTAAATAAAATATAACAGAAATTTATTGTAGGCTAAGATGACCCAAGTGGTTGCTGCCTACATTAAAAAAAAAAAAAAAAAAAAAAAAAAAAGAAAGGAAAGAAATGGGAATGGGGGCAAAAGGAAGAAGAAGCTCTCCACAATTTGAAACAGTCCTTTGTTAATGAAGTTATGATACATCACCTAGATTTTACTAAACCATTTATTTTACAAACAGATACCAGTGGTTATGCAATAGCTGCACAGCTTATGCAAAAAGATAATAAAGGAAATATAAATGTGATTTCATTTGCAAGTAGGGTACTGAAGGGTGCGGAGATATCATATACCATCACCGAAAAAGAATTACTTGCTGTGATTTGGTCTATAAAAAAGTTTATAACATATTTAGCTGGGAAAAAATTTGAGATTCAAACTGACCATCATGCCTTAACTCATTTGCAAACATGCAAAAATACTACTAATCGACTACTTAGATGGAGCATGTTTCTGCAACAGTTTGATTATGAGATTGTGTATATAAAAGGTAAAGATAATGCTGCTATGGATGCTTTGAGTAGGAACATTGACGGGATAACAAGCACAACCGCAACCAACACTAACTTTCAAGTCAATAAAACAAATCGGTTGGGCAATGCAAATCTCCTCAACAAATTCATCAACGAATTTAAATATAACTACAAGGAGGATCTCCCTCCAAACCTAATTAATGATCTTGTGAACAATCCTGGAAAACAAATTAAATATCATAAATTCTGGTATCATTATGAAGATGGGTTTATCGTAACACAATATAAGGACCAGCCTCGGAGGATCCTGGTGCCGAAGTCATTAGTCGATCAATTCATTCTACAAGTTCACGATCAGTTTGCTCATTCTGGAATGAATAAATTAATTAAAATAATCAATTCTGATTTCTATGTACAAAACTTGGATGAAAAGGTAAAATATTTAATTAAAAAATGTCACGTATGTCAAACCTGCAAAATTTCTAATAAAACCTACCATGCAGAGGCTCAAACTATTAAGGTAGAGGAACCATTGGAGTTGGTTAGTGCTGATTTCTTAGGACCTGTAGTAAGAGGCGCCGGTGGTGTCAGATATATGTTTGTAATGATTGATAACTTTAGTAAAGTGGTGCATATCAGTAATCTGAAAAATGCCACCACTAAAAGTGCAATTAAGTGTGTTATCGAATTTTGCCATAGATACGGAACACCGTCTAAGATTTTGACCGATCATGGAACCCAATTCACCAATATGAAATGGAAGGAGGCTTTGAATGACTTAGGGATAAATAAAGTTTTTTGCACTATTCGGCACCCACAGAGTAACTTAAGCGAGAGGGTTAATCGGGACATAGGCAACTATTTGAGGGTGCTGGTTCAAGATAAACATAAATCTTGGCCGAAATATACACCAATTGTTAATCATATCATTAATAATAGCTATCAGACAGTTACTAAAGCTGTCCCAGTGGAACTGCACTTTGGTATTAGAAGGAAGACTCCATGGGGAAACTTAATTGACAAACTTTTGAAGAGAGAAGGAGAAGAAATACAGGAGGAAATGTTATTGCAGATGAGAATGAAGGCTCTAAAGGGAATTGAGGAGTCTGGATTAAAGACGAAGAATAGATTTGATAATTCACATACTTGTTATGAGTTCAAATTAGGTCAGAAAGTTTTACTCCGAGCACAACCGATCCCGAAGGACTTTACCAAGCAAAGTACAAAATTCATGAGACTTTACGAAGGACCATTTCTAATAATAGAAAAATATGGGAAAACCTCTTATTTATTAGCTGACATTAATGTGATGCCTGAACAAGGTGAAAAAGTAGCATGGAAAAGGTTAAGGGGAAAATTTCATGGATCATTGTTAATCCCATATTACGAGTAATATCTAATTTTTTAATTTTAGTTTTAATTTTTCAACTAAACTAAACTTTTAGCCAATTGATATAATATTTTATTTATTTAAATATTTAATATTAATTAAATAAGTTGATCGGTAGATGATGTGTTTCATGATAAATTATTTCTTTTTGTGTTATGTATGGATGTGCTGTTCATGTATGATAATACACATGTTGGTTCTTAAAGCCCATTTTACTTGTGATTTGATAACTATGGATACGAAGAATAAAAAAGTTTAGAAAAAATTAAGCTTTAGAAAAAATAAAGTAGCGGACACTGGACAACGAAAACTAGATATCCTTGGACACTCAGCATCCCTGCGTTGAGGCGAATAGTAGAAGAAGTGGATCAATACTTAAAAAAAAAATGTCTTAATGAAATTAAGACATTTTTTTTTTCTTGGCCCCTGGGTAATGCTATATAAGCTGCTTGGCTCATGTCAGCTGTTGAAAAAAAAAAAGAAGATCGACGGCAGAGGCGCCAGGTGACGTATAGGTGATACCGTCTCAGTTTGAATAAGTTTCTTGTATATTAATTTGAAGTCTGAAAAGAGGAAAACATTGAAAAGCTTGAAAAAGAAGAAGAAAGAAAACTTATGAACCGATGTTTACAAATTGAAGTGGAGATTAAAGGATGTTTATAAGTGAGTTGTGAAATTTAATTTATTGTAAACATGAATAGCACACTTAAACTTTATAGTGTATTTAAATTTTGATTTCATATTAATTGAGAAGAATAAAATTATATTCACATTCCTCAATTTCTTTATGATTCCCCTCAATAACACTGATACCTTGTGGAAAAGAAAGGGATAAAGACAAATAAAGGCCCAATTAATTTAAATTACATAGCCTCACATAGCATTTGACTGTAATAAATTATGAATAACGAATAAATTATAGTAAATTATGAATTTTAAGAAGAAGATACAAAATTTTTTTTTTATGACTTAACCCCTTTTGCCCAAACATGAATGATATAATATAATAAAATAGTAAACACTGGTTTAAATAATTTTATTGTAATACATATATTTTTTTATAAATTTAATATATATAGTTCGTATGGATTTTATGTATATAATTTTTTATCATTACTATAATTTATATGTAATGATAAAAGATTTAAGGTTTAAGGTTTTTTATTCTTGTATCAAACTTTATTTACTGATTTACTATATATATATATATATATATATATATATATATATATATATATATATATAAATAATTTTTAGATTATTAGAAATCCTTAAGAAATAAATAGTTCGGAGTAGTTTTATTCCAATGATGATGAGGATAAAAAAAAGGGGACATGACTTAATTACTTGAATACTTTAAGGAAAAAGGCCGAAATATTCTTCACTTTAATATTTAAGGTTACTGCCTGTGGTATGGTCTCAACATTAACCGAAATGCAGAAGGAAACAAAGTGCACTATTCTGACTGCGAGTGCGTCAGAAAATGGGAAAAAATGTGGCCAGAGGAGAATCAGGTATGATGGAAGGTAGAAAATTGGTGAAGAAATTAGAAGCAAAAAGGGTGGTAAGGATGCTCGCTGGCCATATACCATTAAAAAGTTATTTTAATTTTTAAAATAAAAAAAAGAAATTTAAGATTTGTTAATACACATATCGTACCCGTCATAGAATTTAGGTACAGATTAAAAACGGCAAGTTTTGAATTAGCAAGAATATTAAAATGAAAATGTAGGTAGCCTGATTTGCACTTAAAATGGAAGGGTAATTCTAGTTGGCCTAATTTTTTATTTAAGTTTTTAGTTTTCCCTACAGTTCACATACGAAAAATTGTTATATATTTATTATTATTGTGCCACAGATACGTCATGTAAATTAACATGTTGATTGGAAGGATTAATAATCCGCTATCATATACAAAAAACATCATTTATTTTGTAAATCTTTAAATAATAAAAATATTCTCTCTCAACTTGCAAAAAAATCTAGTAGGTTCCCACCTGGACCTAAGCGATGCGTTTTTTTCAAAAGTGTAGGACAAAAACATTACCAACGATTTCCCAATAAATTCAATTGAATGGTATGATGGTGTGTTAGTAATCGGAAAGGAAAATACTCAGCAGCATTCATTTAGTGGTTTTGATTTATATCGGGATAAGAGGTCTCCCATCCAGCTCCTTTTTTTTTTGTCAATTATGCATGGGTTTTTTTTTTTTTTTTTTTTTTTTTTTTGTCCACATTAACCGTGTTGTTTAAATTTTATAAAAAAATCAGTAATACGACATGAGGATTGGGTTCCCCAAACTAGGAGACATCTTTAAGAGGGTACCTTCCGAGAGATATATGAGGAAATGAAAACTAAAAAAAAAAAAAAGAAAACAAATAACTTTGAGCATAACATACAATTTTCACTGAACACCCTAGTTTGTTTGTTTAATTAACATTTTATGCTACTTAGCCTAATCGGACGATGCTACAGTGGGAGCCCTAAATTTTGCCTCCCCAGGTATAATTAGGATAGGGAACTTTTATGATTACCTGACATGGTATAGGCTCGGGACATCCATTTTACGTCCTATCCGATATTGTAGACTGCTATGCTAGCCAAAAAACCACAGGTTAACCTAATAAGACTAGAAATTGACGAGTTTTAAAAATTTTGAATTATATTTTTGGACTCAGGAGACCCCAAATTGTAATTTCCCCTATAAAACTCGCATTCAAAATGTGTCAAGATCTCAACACTTCCTTATTGGGTGTTATATGTATGGTATATATAAGTTACTGTAAAAATGTCAGAGCATTACAGACTACCATGGCAGTGAAAATACAATGCATTTTTAACATTAGAGGCTTTTAAAACTTTGTTTTGGTTTATAGTAAGGCTAGCAGCTTAACTAAGATAAAATATTTAGCTGGAAGTCGACATTAATACTGATAAAAACTTTTTCTAAACCAGATCAAAGTTTATTCTATCCATTATCTGCCTGCATTATCCCCTTATACGTTTACTATTTTTAAACAGTTTATCTATACTCTAACACTTATGTGGGTTAAACAATTTTTATTAAACGCAAATGATAATTTGTAATGCCACACAGAAAATGAAAACACGAATAATTAAACAGGTTACAAAAAGTATCACTTTGTAAAACAAAAATAACCACATGACTTCACACGTTATGTGCGGCGGTGTATATCCTGAATTGGACCCGGTCCGACTGCTAGAATGAGCCACAGACGATATCGGACGTAGGGGTCCGATGAGAATACTTTGACGAAAGCGATATCTTTTGATTAAAAGGGAATTAAATGAGCGTCTCAAGGGCATAGGTAAGGATTGGAACTAGACATAATAGGCGCAGGACAGACCGATACAGGATTTACGCCATTCTTTATCAAAAATCGGACCTCCGCACAGCGCTTCGAGCATATGGAGTTTTTGGACAAAAATCTTTTGACCATAGAATATTATAGTGAATGCTGAGCTGATTACGAATATACCTCATATGCGGGGTCGGAAATAATATTTGACCAAGTTAGATCCAAAAAAAAACATGGTTTTGGCAAATTATCTTAAATTTAAGGGAAATTAGAGAATCATCATCGGTTAGTTGATCAAAATTTATCTTTAATAAGATAGTTAACCAAACACAAAAGATACTTTCGTGATTGTACAAATAATACCACTTATATAAATAATATTTTGCATAATAAAATAATTTTTGAAAGTATGTACGTAAGAGAAATATAAACATCAATTCATCTGACATCCTCGTGGAAATTAGCTCCTCCACTCGTCTTTTTTTTTTTTTTTTTTTGGACTGAACATTCTGAAAAGGTTATTAAAGGACTACCGCGACTTGTTCCTGCTTTATCATCAATGTTCAAAAATTGTTTGTTGACTACTGTAAATGTGCAGTCCATGTTCAACCATTCTTCGTAACGTTTTTCAAAAAGAATTTTTCATCGACTGCACTCACTCCATTTTTGATTCAACTTCAAACAAAACAATCTAACTTTATCTTCCAAATCGGTAACTAAATCAGGCTCCAATTTTTTCCCTACTAAATGAGACAAGGCGGCATCTTTCTTACAGCTGGGAGCCGCATAAATCCACTTTTCAAAGAGTTTTCGATTTTTAAGACCTAAAAAGAATACTCATGACTATTGGGCAAATTTAATACAAATTCAGTTCCAGATTAAATGAGAGGTTTATTTTTAATTGAAAAGTCAAATATTACTTTTATAGGATAATACAGTAAAAACAATTTCCAAATACAAATTAAATAAATAAAGACAAAATAGTAGCTATATTGATTTTAACCGACTTCGAAAAAGGAGGTTATTCAATTCGATACGCATGTGCCTTTTTTTTTTTTTTTTTTTTTTTTTTTTTTTTTTTTTTTTCCTATGTATGTCCACCGATTACTCCGAGATGGGTGGACCAATTGGAAGGAAACCTTTTGCATCTTGTAGAGTATTTTCTTAATGTGGTCCCATTTAATTCTTTTTTTGGTTCTTAATTTATTTAATAAGTTATCGGGAAAAAACATGAAAATAATTATTTAATTATCGCTTAAAATATTTACTTATTGGAAAAACATACCATATATAACCATATTGGTATGGCATATATAACATAAGGTATGCTCCAACAAACAATTAAAACACGTTAATAACTAACAAACTGCTCATGCACTTTCCTCATTTTTTTATTCTAACTTTGATTGGTTGATTTTAAGCAATGCTTAATAATGTTTCAATGTTCGATGAATCGGTTGGAAAAACCAACCAAATTCCGAATCAGAAGAGTGGGAGGAAATATGAGTAGTCTGTTGTTAGCTATTGACGTTTTCAGGTTCTTGTTGGAACAAACCTTATACATAACCTTAGATATATTTTCAACAATAGATTTAAATAAAGATATATAAAGATATTCTGGAGTGATACTTTTGATATGTAAGTATAAGTAATATAAAAGTAATATAAATTATTGATATTGGTCAATTTACTGTAGTAAAAACTAATATTTTTTATGGAATTGAGTGTAAAAATGTATCTAATTAGAACGGCTAATCTAATTGTTGTAGATGGGAAATGGTTTTCAAGCAAGCGCTGAGTGCCTGATTTCATTTGAAAAAAAATTGTCAAAGTCAAAGTCGCAGGTTATCGCAGATTTTTATTCTAAATTAGTTAGACTACAATTAATAAAGAAATGAAAGAGGTGTTTTGCGGACATTTTGTAATAAGTATTTCACCTTAAAGTTAGTAGAACATCGAGAGAGCCAAAAAAATTTCTTTCCCTTGGCCATATTTTCCAAAATAATTTCGACTTTCACTTAAAATTAAGTTCACAGTATACCTCTTCTAAACAGAAAGAAGACCAAATGGAAAGATAACGACAAATCCAATATTTACATCTAGTATTTACCTTCGATCTAAAATCCCTTCTCGACTAATACGAGTAAGTGGTCAGTAACACTGTTTTTTTCGAAACATTTCTTAATTTTAATAGCAATTGAGTTAACAAATATATGTAAATATTATAATTAATGATCATTTACATCTTTAGGAACTTTTTAAATTTAAATTCAAGAAAAAAGTAAAAACTTGATTTTTTGATTTTTATCCTGTGCACTGTGCTCCGAGTCCGATTCTAAAAAGCAACAGAATTTCAGCTGTTAGCAACATTTTCTGCACTAAAATGCAATAATTTCTTTAAAAATCGACTAAAATGAGTATTTGAAGTGTTCGGACTTTTGGACATTTTCATGTGAAAATCGTGTGTTAAGAAGGGAATGTAAGACATCGGACCCTCACCTAACGTATTAAGAACAGCCTATTAGGTTCTAGGCCGACGTAGATAGTACTCGAGCATCGTTGTCAAAAACACGTACTATGACAGTTTTTTTCCAACAAGTCTAGAACTATTATAAACCACATGTTTTGCCTTTTGTTTCATGCTACAGTACTATTGAAAAGTCTAGTCGATGTAATCTTCCTTTGCCAGAAGCCTCAATTTTTTCACATACCCTGCTATATTGACATTACTCCGTGGTGCCTATATTGTACCGAACATTAAGTTGGATTTAAGCCGGTATTGTTCTGGTCGTAAAGAGGGTGTACTGAGGTTTTCTTTGGCTCTAGGAGATTTCAGCCAAGGTCTGGTGTAATTTATGGTACTGCAAAAAGGGGTACTTTTACGATCTTAGAATCTTCTCCGTCTGTTGGCATTGGGCATTGGGATAGTATACTTTGATGAATAACAGAGATATAAAATAGCCAAAATAATCTATAAAAAAATAACCATATTAAAATTATTTATTAAATGATAAGATGATTAATAGTCTGGATTTTCAGTTAAATATTTTTTTATTTTGAAAAGACAACGTTTCGATCCCAACGTGTTGATCTTCATCAGGGCAAAAGAAGACAAATATATGAATATCTATGTTAGAAGATGACAGTTAAATGTTTGTCATGTAATTATTAATTATAGATAGTAACTATATGGATATGTATCTATAATATATGGATTGCGAATCGAAAGGGCATGATTAAAAAAAAAAAGTTAAGAAAATTATGAAAAAAAGTTCAAATTTAATTCCAATTCTTCAACTTAAAAAAGGCTTATAAAAATTTTTAAGGCTGAATAAAATAAAAAAAAATGAATAAATTGATTTTTTTTCAAATTTATATTTAAATTAAAATAATTAAATTTATATTTTTAATTAATTAAAATTAAAACAAAAATTGAATTATTTACTGAATACGGGTGATAATAATCTTAAGGCAGCTAATTAAAAAACAACCGTCAAATAGTCCTGCAAAATATTTATTAACAACTTTAAAATAGTTATGCAGAAATATAATTAAATAATATTTTAAATAATTTATTTTTGAAGAGAAAAGATTTGGCTCAGCCGGGAATCGAACCCGGGTCTTCCGTGTGACATGCGCGGTATGCTATCCATTACACCATGGAGTCGCTCCCAAATGGTGCCAAATCCTTCCTCTTCACTGACACCTCTCCCACGATCTCGCAAGTTTTGCGAGTATATACGGGTGATGGACAAATTTTGTCCAATTTTGGGCATCTCTTGATGTACGTCAATTTTTAAATTATCTTATATTAATTTAACCATTATTGTGGAGTAGCCACCTATTTTTAAAATTATTTTAAATAATTTATTTTTGAAGAGAAAAGATTTGGCTCCGCCGGGAGAGGTCCGGGTCTTCCGCGTGACATGCGCGGTGTCAGTGAAGAGGAAGGATTTGGCACCGTTTGGAAGCGACTCCGTGGTGTAATGGATAGCATACCGCGCATGTCTCGCGGAAGACCCGGGTTCGATTCCCGTCGGAACCAAATCTTTTCTCTTCAAAAATAAATTATTTAAAATAATTTAAAAAATAGGTGGTCACCCACAATAATGGTTAAATTAATTAAATAATAGATTGAAACTTCACATGTTGTGACTTTTATATTTAGTTTTTTCTGAACAAGGAATTTTTTTCTCGTTAAATTTATATACTGTATCGATGAAACGTTTTATTAATTTTCCTCAATAATAAATTGAGTGAAAAATTAATTGTATTGCGGAAATTCAAACTTTTATTTTATTTTTTTTTAAAATCTAAAATATGTAGACTCTAGGTTTTCCTTCTATCTAATATGTAACGATGACATATGGATTTTTTATACTACGGAGTTGATGATAAAAAAAATGTTAATTTTCGGATATTAAATATTATAATTTTTTCCAACCATTTTTCGATTTTTTTTTAATATTTTTTACTCCTTCCCTTCGAATTCTTGATTCTTATATAATTAAATTTCATACCGAATTTCATGAATGCCTCTCTTATAATTAAGAATTTTGGAATTCACCCACATAACCTTTACTCTTCGAGAAAATACTTGTAATATAACGTAATATATAGGTACTTGGTATATCTATTATATTAGGCTGTGCACAGATGTATATACACAAAAATGCCATTTAAAAAGAAAAATATATGTATCTAAGAAGGCGTCGAGTAACATGCTTTTTCTCCGGCATTTACAGTAGAACTTGTATATTAGGAAAAATAAATAAAGGAGAAGAATAAAATTAAACAGTGATACATTTATTGTTTACATAAGGGCCGAATTGACGGTCAGTGGAGCATCATTATTTATTTCTTATTATTAATACAAAATATCAAAGCAAATTCGTGAAATTCTTATTGGATAAATTGCTAACTTAACAAACTTTGGATGTTTGAGGGTTTTGCAGAACCCCTGGATTCTATCCCTTATGCCCATAATGGTCGTATTAGTACTTTGTAAATGGTAAGTTTATCAGATATTCATAAATTGGAACGTCTGTCTAGTAACCTAGATAATATTCCAAATCATTTGTTAAGTTGTTTCCTTTGCAGTCCGATGTGGGTTCTCCATTTCAGTCTCTTGTCCAGGTGAAGTACCAGATATCTGACTTCTAGGGATTCAGGGGATCGGATTATCCTTAATATATACTTGTGGGCATGATTGAGGGTGAAGGTAATAAAATCACTTTTCTTAAATTTTTTTTTAACTTTTACCTTCCACCTGGTAGGCCAACTAAATATATTTAAAAATCATATCAAGCGAAAAATGAAATGACTTTTCTATGAACTTAGATCAGGGGAACCACCTCCACCCTCCTAATTATTTCCAAGAAACAGCTTTCTTCCTTGTAACTGGTTTGATGGTATATATTTCTCTGTAAGTGTGTGCTTCAATGAACTTAAACGTTCGATACGTACTTGTTTACTTGAACATGTAGTTCCCTTAATTGCTGAGCTTAGAGAATTTCCCGCAGTTCGAGGAATTCGTTTATGATTGGAAACCAGTGGCGGGTCCCGCCGACTTCAACTTAAGAGCCCAGAGAAGGAAATAAGGAAAACTACAGGAAAACGGAAGTCTTCTCCCTCATAGTCCTCAGGGAACGACAAGCGCAGAACAAATATTAAATGTTTTACTAGCAATAGTATGTTGTAAAGCAGTCATGAGTATATTATACCCGTATTGCATATGAGACAAGAAAGGGGGAAAATAACGTACATGCTTACTAAGAACTAGAAGCGATCGATTGTCGTTTATTGTAGGTCACAGTAGTTTGCCTAATGATTTTTTATCGAGCAATCGATGTACAGTAGAAAGCTCTTTTTTATCACATCATAATATTTAATTATTTTTAGGGGGTTGAAAAATATCCTTAAAGGAATTACTCATCAAAATAATGTTAATTATTATAAAAATAATGAAGGCTTAACGAATCCGAAGGTTCGATTCCGACACCAGAACTCGCTCCCTGCACACCTCTATCCACCGACTGCCATTCAGACCCAATTTCAACAGATCTGCTTTAATGTAATCCTCCCACCTCCGTCTCGGCCTACCCCCTCGGAAGTTTTTCATTCGGCGCCGCGCTTATTAATCTTTTCAGAATTCGTTCACTACTAGGTTTTACACGCCCATTTTATTAGTCTCGCTGCTATCACGTCAATTATATTTTTACCTGGCACAGTTCACTCTATTCTTATGACTATTGGGGTCACCTGAGGTGTAGTGGCTAGAATAGCAGCCTACAATACTTAAGGTCACGTGTTCGCGTCCCAAGTTGGCCTTAGGATTTTTTAATGGGAATAACAAATCCTTGACTATGCCGTCCCTCGGATAGGACGTAAAATGGTGGTCTCGAGCCTGCACTATGTCAGGTACTCGTTAAAGATCCCTATCCTAATTATACCTGGATAGGCAAAACTTAGGACTCCCACTGTAGCATCGTACGATTAGCCTTAGTAGCATAAAGTGACGTTAAAAAAAAAAAAGTTCACTCAGTTCGAAATTGTTTAAACGTCTAAATTCTTCGATTGATTCGTCCCTTTTCAGTCCAAGTCGGCAATATCTTATTTTCGAAAACTCTCAGCCTTTGCTCATCCCTCAATGTTAGCGGCCAGATTTTGCATCTATAGAGAACCTTAGGAAGAATAATAGTTGTTTAAATCCTATTTTTTAAGTTTCATGACAGATGGCGCGAGCTAAGAAATTTCGCTACTCATTTACGGCTTTTAATTAAATTAATCCCTGACAACAGTAGTTCAGATAATTAGCACTACAACCACTTAAATGCACTCCAGACTCCTGTATATCGACCTAATACATGGGGTCTCTTGTAAGCTACCTCTTAATTTCACCATATTTCTACCTTTGTTAAAAAGTGACCAATTGGATTGTGTTAGAAGACATTGGTTTTGTTTCTTGGTCTTTTGCCAGGTCCTGAATGAAATCGGATCAAGACTGGAAGCGATCGTGTGCGGCCCCGATAGCAGAAGTCCTGAGCACCCGAGATAAGACCCCGCCACACAGGACAGCGCTCTCACATTCCGGGGAATTAAATAGCAATTATCCTTCTTGTTTACTATTTATATAAATCATCTTATTTATCACTAAAAATTTAAGAAATGATTAATGTAAAAATAATGTGAATTCATCGGTGTAAAATGTAAGATCAATATTTTTTTGTTCATTTTTATTTTTAAATCCGCGCCTGTTAATCACAATAATCAACAATCAGCAGATGAGCTGGCATAAATATGAGTTAAGCCAAATGAATAGATAGATTAAAAAAATATATATGTGTTTAAAAAGACTTGGTAGGCATAAGGTAAGCAAGAACCTAGTAGAGATGCGACATCGAAGGCATGTTTTGAACATCGATGTTTTTCCAATCAAAACATCGATGTCGATTAAACATCGACCAGAAAACATCGATGGTTTTTAAATATATCCATTCTTTAAATATCAATATATTAGTACCCAAACATATTTAAATCGATGTTTAAATGTAAAACATGTTGTTTCTCATAATTAATGTATAAAAAATCGATTTTTTTCGACATTTATGGTTTTTCATATTCAATTATTAATGATTGACCTGATATGACCCAAACATGTTCATACATCGATGTTGCTTCCCTTGTATGTACAGAGAATCGTATTTCTGGTGAATATTTTAAAAGATTTTACTAGCAGCTAATTTAAATAAGTAATTCAGATGGTACTATTTATGGTTTTGATTTTTCTTATTTTATTAACTTATTTGAAGTTGAAAATTTTACAGAAACAAGAAAGGGTATGCATAACAGATGTAATATATTCAATATATAGTCAACATCGATGTAAATATATCTTTGTTTTTGTCTAAACCTCAATGCTAAAAGCATATCTTTTTAAAAAAATACTTCGATGTTAAACATAACTTTGTTATTTCAAAAATCTTTTAAAAAAACATCTTTTTTGTTGTCTAAACATCGCTGTTAAAACACTCTTTTTTTTATTAAACTTCGATGTTAAAAAACATCTTTTTTTTTCCTGAAACATCGATGTTAACATCGACCCAGTACCATCGATGTTCACAAAACATCGGCTGCATAACATCGGTGAATTGGTCAGAACATCGATGTCGCATCCCTAGTACCCAGCGGTACTCTTTTCATCCAGACCCTTTTCAATCGTCTTGTATTTTTCAGGCTTGCGGGTTGTGGCCATTTCTTGTATTAGTCGGGTGGAGTGTCCATTTGGATTAGCGTGGAACCGTTTGTAGTATGTCCGTATGTGTTCATTGACAGTAGGCGTCATTGACAGTAGTAGCTGTAAGACAGTATGTAATGTATAGTGATTCACGTACCAGGGGGCTTGGGTAATTAGTCATAGGATTTTAGACTGCGAAGTTTGAAGTTTATTTATTTGGATATTTTTTGGAATGCCAATATTTTTAGTCTTACAGGTTTTAGTAGGTATGTGTAGATACCTAATTTTCCGTCTTGCTTTTAAATTGAAATGCCGTCTAAACAGTGACTTCAATAATTTTAGTCATTGAATAAATGTTGCCCTATTTTTCTTGACATGTGGACCCCATCTCATTCTCCTATCTAATGTCAGTCCTAGATATTGTTCTCTCAAGCTCAATTTAATAATCAATGTAAGAAAACCTTAAAAATCGTGCATAATTTAAGGTCAAGAGCTCTTGTTTGTTGACTTTTACACTCATTAAGATGAAAGTAAACAAATATTTTCAAAATACTAGAACTAAGTTAAGCTAATTTAGCCATTACAAACATTTAATGCATTTGGGTCACCTGTGGTGTAGCGGTTAGCATGGCAACCTACAATACCAAAGATCGAGAGTTCCCGTCCCGCGGTGGCCCTAGGATTTTTTAATGGGAGTAAAAAATCCTTAGCTCTGCCGTCCCTCGGATAGGACGTAAAATAGAGGTCCCGAGTCTGTACGATTTCAGGTACACGCTAAAGTTCCCTATTCTAAGTATACCTGGATAGGCCAAATTTAGGACTTCCGAGGAAGCTTTGTCCGATTAACCTTAGTACCATAAAGGGACGTTAAACAAACAAGCATTTAACGATTTTTCATAGCAGATATTAAATGAATTTTTAATTTTTTAACTTATAATTTTTCTGAGAAAAAGGGACAAAAACATATTTTCCTACCTTCTAACGTACTAAGGAGAGAGAAATGCTCAGAACGATGATTTTTCATTGTACAACATAACGTAAGCTGTTAGATACTCTTGGAGAATTTACCCAGGAGTTTATTGTATATTTCGTATAAGTAAACCAGCCAAATGGATTATTGCTAATGGGAAAGCTCAGTTCTCTGAGTTAGATTGGTAATGGAGTTGCAATCTCAAGAGCCTTGCCTTTTCCCACTGGGGCGAGTCCTCAAGGGGCTTTGCCCGGCCTCTTCAAGATAAGAGTAAACACTCAAATAAAGAATCATTCAACCAGTTTAATAACCTTAATATAATGTTATGAAGGATCACTTGATACTAATATATTATATACGAGTATATATATATATATATATATTTGAGACACTATAAGAAATATAATATATCTAAGGCTCCTAAATTTTTCTTCTTTTTTTTTTTTTTTTTTTTTTTTTTTTTTGGCTTTAAGATTTTCATCCAAATCCTATTCAGCCAGAATTAAATTTTTTTTCTTAGAACAATTGTGAAATATTACTGAGATATGTCAACCCGTTTTTGAATTATTGGTGTCATAGTCCTAGTAAAATTTTGAAAACATCTACAGCTATTTGTAATCATAAAATGCTGTATTTATGGAATTTTATCACTAGTTCTCAATTTTTTTAGTAATGAAGAAATTTTCATCCCACTTTTATATTTTGTTGTATGAATAGATTTAAAACTGCCTACTTTTTAAAAATTCTAAATTTGTTTTTAAGAAAAATTTTTTAGTACCAACATATTAATTTTTTATAGCATATGAAATGGCACAGAATGCGCTGTTAAACGACACCAATCTCAAATTCGTCAAATTCGGAAAACATCTACTGCTATTTTTAATCATGATTTTTTCTGTTCCTGGACCTAATTATGATGGCTTTGTAGATCCATAATTCAAAAACGGCTAGAGATATCTCAGTAATATTTCTAGTCGATACAAGTAGTACAAATGGACCAAATTTAAAAAAAATCTGAGGTTCAAGCCTGTGTTGAATAGACATGGATGTGTTGAATTGAATGACCCAGAACTAAAATAATAGTAATAAATAAGAAGATCTCTTCCCCAAGGAGGATTACGAAGATTTTAGGAAAAGCAAAGTTGAAAACGAGCGTGTCTACTTTAGTCTGTGGTCTATTTTTAAAGGAAAAGTATCGAATCGGGTCAATCTGAGACACGTGTAACAATCGTATTTACTTTTTTTTTCTTCTTCATATTTTCTTTTGCATTTGCCAGCACACGAGCGACAATCAGCTATTGTGGTGAGAAATATATCTTTGACATATTAGACTTGCGGGAAGATAGTACTCAGCAGCTCTCTTCCGGACTTGAACAAATCCACCCATAATAGAGTTGAGAAGGTCTCACTCCGACATATTTTTTTAGTAGTTTTCGAACTTAGATATCAGCCGTCTTTTAAAGCTTGAAATGAAATCGAAAAAACGCTATTGCAAGCAGTACACAAAACCAAAAACCTGAGTACCAAAACATTTTCGTATTGTTCTTATAAAAGATCAAAATGGAATAATAGAAGATCAGTAATAGCATTTATTTTTTATATCGAAGGAGGTTAGGTTTGGCTATTTATTAGATACTAGCATTCCCCGTCGCGGCTTTGCCCGCGAGCCTTTAAAACAATTTTGTGATCATTATCTAGGTATTGATTTAATATAACATGTTAACAAAATCAATTGAAAAAATACATTGTTCCAACTGACCGAAAAGTTAATTTTTAGCATTAACTTGCTATTAACACAACTAATTCGAAGTGAGCAAAGGGGGAGAGGGATCGGAGCTTCCGGTAGGTGGAATGTTTTAGGAGGAAGCTGCCGGCTCGGTAGAAGAGAGGGAGAGGCGCAATGTAGAGAGTTCACTAAAACCGCCGAAACAAAAAATCGCTTACTCATCGTCAACGCTTCATTTTTCGGCTTTAAATCATGGTTTTCGACGCCCCGTAAGGGCATTCGAGTTAAACTCGTCTTATCTAGATCTTTAAAATGAGTCCAAATTAGATATTTTTTCTCAAAGTGCAAAAATAGGTGTCCGTTAGAGTTAAACGACAATTTCGCTTTAGGAGTTACATTTTTGAAATTTCTTTCTTAGTGGTTACCTACATCGCGTTTAAAATCTAAATTCCGAACTTCAAGTTTCTATCATTAGTAGTTTTTGCTCTGCGTTGATTCTGTCAGACAGGGCAAAGCCCCTTATATATAGAGAGATAAGAGATATGTAACAACTAAAGTCTTTAGTGTTCTTTGTCGATATCTATTGTATTTTATTATTTTTTTTTAAAAGCTTTTTCTAGCAGGTTGTGTTTCTTTTCGAATTGAATTATTCTTTTGTATAATTTTGAGCTGTTATATTTTTTCTTTCCATCCTCAATATGCTTGAAAATAAATTTCATGTTGATGGCGTTCTTCTGGTAATTAAATAACTTTTTTGTTATTAATTAATCATAATAAATTAATAAATTAAATCCCATTTTGAGTAAATCTTAGATAAAGATTGAAAAAATATCTTTATGATGTAGGGGAGAGTGGGTTAGCTAACTAGGGCTGTGAGCTAACTAGGGGCTGTGAGACAGTTAGCTCATAAACCAATTGCAAGGACCCAGTTAGTGTAGGATTTATTGTAGTGTAGAATGTTACTCAAATAATTATCATAGAAAGAAACCAACAACGTTTGAGACTATTTCTGTCTCATTTTGTTTTCGAGGCAAGTAAACTTTCTTTTGTGACTTGCTTTCTCTTTGACGTTGTGGATAATATTGTTCATTTCACAGAATTTATGTTAATGCCTTTTATTCACCATCGAAAACTCTTTGTATTAACATTTAAATAGTGAATGATTGTTCACTTTGGAAAACAAAATTCGTAATGAAAAGCCCTTTGGGGAAGAGTGAGACGGGAACAGGCAGACAGCCAAAGCCGGTGTCTCTGTTCCCCACTCATCCCAACAGATTTAGTGGGTACACTGACAATGAATTTACAATATTTTAAAGTTAATTTTGGTTTTAATTTAATGAAATTGGAAACTTTACTGATTTTTTATTGTGTCTTATAGATGTCATTGGTATTTTTTAAATCTAACTTTCTTCCTTATCGAGGGGTTCTTCTAGCAGCGGACTTTTTATCCCTCATCAAGCAAAAAATGAAACAGAGTTGGAAAAACAGGTGGTTGAATTCGGCTTAAAATAAATTAAAGGAAATTAAAAGAGAAGTGATCCCATGGAAATCCTCTAACGGTAGTAAGCGCAGAGAGGAAGTAATACTGACGCGTCTTTGCATAGGTCATACGCGCTTGACACATGGATACCTAATGGCACGCGAAGACCCTATCGATTGTCAGGCTTGTGGCTGTCCGCTGACAGTGAAGCATATATTGACGGAATGCAGGGCCTACGAAGAATACAGATCACTCTTAGACATATCAAACGACTCATACAATATACTGCAAGACAACGTAAGAGACAAACTGTACGACTTTCTAAAATTAACAGAATTATATTATAAGATATAAACCGAATCATTTGCCCCTTATTATTAATATTTTTATTAAAATATTAAGTTTTAATATGGTGTCTCAATTTTCCCCGAGCAATGTCTCTGGGTTCCCTGTAGTGGTGTACAGTGAGACAAAAACCTTCTTGTGGTTTTATGAATATAAATATTATCGAGATTAACGTTTTCAGATTTTACTTCTACTGAACAAAGGTCCATTGTAGTAAGATGTACTGTTCAGATTTCAGAACTCTAGCTATAGTTGTTCTATTATATTTGACATTTTGAAAAAAAAAAAACCGTCTCATTGTCCCCCACTCTCCCATATATATAATTTTTAAACAATTTTATTATAAGATAAAATATTCAACCAAGGCTGGAATCGAACCCAGGTCTTCTGCATCTTTGTTACAGCGCTTTTACCTCTGAGCTGACTGCGGGGCCATTCCTAACTGTGTTGGAACCTTTCTCTTCCACGATCTCACCCACCAGGTCTCAGCACAATGCAGCTTAGTAACCGGGGGCTGAACAATTGTCCAGTCAACAGGGTCTAATTGGCATACCGTCACAGTTATACATAACATGTTGAAATTTGATCATGATTTATTTTAAATAATTATATTTATAATTTTTAAAGTTTTATTAGAAAAGAAAAGATTCGACTACGCTCGGGAATCGAAACCAGGTCCTCCGCATCTCAGTTTCGATGAAGCTTTTCAGTTGACCTTCATGAAGTACATGCTTCATTTACCTTTTAACACCCCAGGACACATGCTGCGATTGAAATGTGGCCGGGTTCCTATCAAGGTAAATGTTTTTAAACTCACAATCCAATGGCTTCTGAAACTTATCGAGATGCCTAGCTACAGAATACCCAAGCGGATGCTTAAGTGGGATCTCACTGTACTTAATAGATCAGAATACAACTGGGTAACCCAGGTGAAGAGCATTTTTAAGGAAATTGGAGAAGAAGGCATATGGGACAGCAAGGATTGGGAAACCATTAAGAATCATCTAAAATAATACCAAAGTATGCAGAGCTACAGAAGGAAAAGGACATGTGCGGGGTGCAGCTCTCTTCACGCTCCTCACGATACAAGAAAATAAAAGAATTCTTCGCTCCAGAAAAGTACTTTACCTTCGGAGCAAACTTAAGCATCGTGAGGAAAAAAATAAAATTATTCTGGAAAGGCAAGAGTTGTAATATTATGACAGAATATAACTGCAACCACCTCATTATTATGAAGCAAGGCATGTTTTTATGAGCAAATATCTCAGAAACCACAGCACTGCACAAGATTAGCTTCACCGGCTCCTAAAAATTGATGATAATCACCAATTAAAGGACTTTTAACTTAAAAGTAAGGGCCTCTATTATATATGAATGAAGTAAATTAATTACAATAACATTACAGTTTGGAAATAATCTTCTTTTGTTACTGTATTCCTTTGTTTTTAATCTATATGCATGTTATATCTCCACAATTATTGTTAAATAAAAAAAATCTCATCTTATTTCTTTATATAAAAATCTGGTGCGTGCGCGCAACACACAACTTTCACTTACCAACTTACTCAGATAAGAAATTAATGCGTTTTGTTAATGCCACTTCTCAAAGTTACACATTTTCTACATTCATTTCTTATTTTTGTTTTCATTTGCTCTATGAACCCCTCAGAACATTTTAATAAACGCTTACCTGATATTAAATAACACTCAATTTTCATTAAACATGACGAATATGAAGAAAATCGTTAAAGCCGTTTTTGAGATAATCTAAAAATTAGAAAAAAAGTTATGAAATAAAGTGTCCGCTTCGGTTGATCAAACTTGATGAAATGTTGGCTATCACATCTTTGGCATATACATACATAAATACCCAGTTTGATCAAATTCGTGAAAGCCGTTTTTGAGTAAATAAAAAAAACACGTGAAATTGATACAAAATTTATTAAGTAAAGTCCCCCCTCCGGTTGATCAATTTTGATGAAATGTTGGCTATCACATCTTTGGCATATACATACATCAAATACCCAGTTTGATCAAAATTGTGAAAACTGTTTTTGAGTAAATAAAAAAAAACACGTGAAAATGATACAAAATTTATTAAGTAAAGTCCCCCCTCCAGTTGATCAATTTTGATGAAATTTTTACAGTCATATCTCGGGCATATGAATAGTACAAATACTCAGTTTAATCAAAATCGTTAGAGCCGTTTTTGAGAAAATCGAAAAAAATGTAAAAAGTTATTAAATAAAGTACCCCCTCCCTTTGAGCAATTTTGATGAAATTTTTGCTGTCATATCGCGGGCATATACATACACTAAATATCCAATCTCAGGTTCGCACGGTTTATAGTTTTTGAGCTAGTCTGTTCACACACACACAGACCATTTCGCGGGACTTGGTTAATTGGACTCAGGGGACCCCAAAACGTGTATTTCCGTTGAAAACCGGAAGTCGAAATTTTTCACGATCGCAATACTTCCACTTACTATATATTTCATATATAGGTAAGTGAAAGTAAAAATATATATATTAATCTATTAAAAATACGTATAGGCACTAACGTATCATTTATGATATGTTCCCTATTGTAATGTTTATATAAACAAATACAATAAATTATCTATCTATCTATCAATTCCGTTGGAGATCCCTTACCACTGAGCTACATACATCTTTTTTGGTGTAAATATTTTTTGACAAAGGGTTTTATTTACAACAGAGACCTTAGTAGTAACGAACAAATATCATGAATGCTATCATTTCCTTCATAAAATATGCATTTTTGTAAAAGTACTCCAAAATAGTATTAGGTTATCATAAGGAAGGGGGTTCCTGCCCCGGTTTCATTAGGCATATAAATACGCATTAGGAAAAGGCTTTTAGGGGGCACGTTACAATTTGGCCGCCAGCTCTTCAAAGACTGTCATTTTCTCCGATGGAAAGCTGTTTTCACACCCGGTCCCTGTAATGGTGGGAAGACAAGGCTCTGTGCCGCGTCGTTACCGATCACGCGATCCCGTTCCTCGATGGAACATGCAAAGGATCGTTTACGCTATCGTGATGTTTTGAAGGAACGAGTCAACTGATGTCAAAATAAGGCAGTTATCTCACTCCCGT
Organism: Aelia acuminata; assembly: GCA_911387785.2. NCBI lineage: Eukaryota > Metazoa > Arthropoda > Insecta > Hemiptera > Pentatomidae > Aelia > Aelia acuminata. Next base: position 21,790,396 of record OU426984.1, on the reverse strand, counting down.
TCCTAGCAATTTGTGACAAAAAGGTTATCTATTACCAATTTTTTTTTTGTAGGATAAGATCTAATGTAAATTTTCATTGCCATGATAGAGATGACCTTAGGGAAAAAGTCACCTAATGGTTTGAGAAACGCTTTAAAAGGAAAAAAAGGCTTATGTTTTCACTTCCAGGAGTATTACGATCGTGAAAAAATTCGATTTCGGAAAACCAATATACACATTTTGGGGTCCTCTGAGTCCAAATAACCAAGTCCCGCTAAATGCTGTGTGTGACAGATTAGCTCAGAAAAGATTTGTCGTACGAAACTGACATTAGGTATTTGATGTATGTATATGTGCCCGCGATGTGACAGCAAAGTTTTCGTCTAAATCTAGCAAACCGAGGGCCCAACTTATTCCAATGTCCTTTTTTTATCTTTACGATTTCTCAAAAACAGATTCTCCTAATTAAGCATTCTTTAATATGAAGTAGGTTTTATCGTCATAGAAAACGTCTTGTAGGGGCTTAAAATGCTTAGGAAAAACTAATCGCATAAAGTACCTTTAATTTTGTTCATTTCGAGTAAATAACTGTCCCTTGTCATCCCTAGCGCCGTTAAATTTAATAATCAAATAAAATAGAAAAAAAAAATATTTTTTCCCAAAACAAAAATTTCCGATAATCTATATACTTAAATAAAGATGAAATTCTGTTTCTTTGTTTGTTCTTTATAGAAATCCATACCGTTTGTCCTAAATTCTCCAAATTACGCTCATTTGTTCTTTCATAACAGGTGCGAACACCTGTCCATATTAAAATTGCATAACTTCAGCCGATCTTCTTTATTGTTATACAAATCGCAATGATCTCGCTTTACAATGGTGTTTTACGAAATCGACCTTTTCATTAGAAAAATGAAATTCCCCGCGTGAAACTGGGATATACAGCGATAATCTATGCAAATAAATTTGAAATCCTGTTTGTTCTTTATAGAAATCCATACCGTTTGTCCTAAATTCTCCAAAATTTCCCTCAGTGGTTCTTTCATACCAGGTGCGAACACCTGTCCATATTAAAATAGCATAACTTCATCCAATCTCTGGGTATATTCTTTATTGTTATAAAAATTGCTTTGATCTCACTTTACATTGGTTTTTACGAAATCGACCGTTTGAGTCGATAAAAGTCTCACTTTAGATTTAAAAAATGAAATTCTCCGAGTGAAACCGGGATATACGAGTATAGCTAGTATGATATATCATTGGATGGAAAGCTTAGAATTTAAAAAAATAATAATATTCGGTTTATAATGTGGTAGAAACTCGCTGAAACGAAATATTGGAGTATCAAGAAAAGAAATTAATAAATTTTAGCAACCTGTATATACCGGTTTCACCCGGAGAATTTCATTTTTTAAATCTATAAAGTGAGACTTTTATCGACTCAAACGGTCGATTTCGTAAAAATCAATGTAAAGCGAGATCAAAAAGATATTTATAACAATAAAGAATCTACCACGAGATTGGCTGAAATTATGCAATTTTAATATAGACAGGTGTTCGCACCTGGTATGAAAGAACCACTGAGCGAAATTTGGAGGATTCAGGACAAACGGTATGGATTTCTATAAAGAGAAAACAGAATTTCATATTTATTTACATAGATTATAGCTGTAAGTATATCCCTGTTTCACCCAGGGAATTTCATTTTTCTAATAAAACCGTTGATTTCATAAAAAAACCATTGTAAAGCGAGATAATTACGATTTTTATAACAATAAAGAATATCTCAGCTGAAGATCGGCTAAAGTTATGCAATTTTAATATGGACAGGTGTTCGCACCTGGTATGAAAGAACCACTGAGCGAAATTTAGAGAATTTTGGACAAACGTTATGTATTTCTATAAAGAACAAACAAACAAACAGAATTTCATCTTTATTTATATATTGTAGATAATAAATATTTAACAAAAAAATGTTCTAATTTTTATTTTTATTTTATTTTATTTTAATTCCTCCCTCCCATGCCTCACGGGCAATACGGGTATGAGCAGTAGTGGGATGTTACGTATGACTACGCAACAACTCACTACCGCTAGAAAACCATTAATTTTATTTTTCATCTTCTGCAGCTGTCCCCAAGAGCTGGAAGGTCTCTTCTACTTCTATGATGGTCTTCTTGGTCCAGGTCCTCTTCTCCGGGCTCCCATGTTGAAGTGGGCTGGGCCCAATGCCGTTTTCCACCCTTCAATGAACTCCTTGAACCGCGGGAAGTTCTCCTCGCTCACCAGCTGAGGGAACTCTTGCTCAGTGAGGACGAAAAGTCCCGTGTTTTCCAGCATCCTGGCCCTTATACTATCAAATACAGTGCAGGTCGTGACCACGTGCTCAACAGTCTCTGGGACACCACAGGTGGAGCAGTGGGGGTCTATGTTCTGGCCAATTCGATGGAGATGGGCTCTAAAACCCCCATGCCCCGTGAGGAACTGTGAAACCCAATAGTCCGGGAGGACCCACTTAGCCAATAGCCGGGATTTTACAGAAGAAAAGTATTTCCTGAGGGTGCTTCCTTTCTGGGATATTGCCCACCTTCTGCTCCACTCCTCAATGGTATCCTCCCGGATTATCTGCTTCCACTTGGTTGGGTTTTCAGCTATCCTCTCCCTTAGAGCGTCCGAAATTCCTGCTGAGCCTTCCTTTTTGTATGCATACTTTGTCACTTCTTCCTGCAGGAGGAGGTCGAGAGGAACCACCCCCGCTAGAACCTGCACTGCGTCATGTGATGTTGACCTATAAGCTCTGGTGACGCGAAGCAGAGCCGTCCTCTGAGTTGATGCCAGCCTATTCCTCTGTCTCTGGTTGAGGTTTCGATACCAGAAGGGGGAGGCATACCTTAGGATACCCTCAACCACTCCTTTATAGATAGTTACCGTTGCCGGGTACCTAAGGCCCCAGAATGCGCCTCCTACTCTACTAAGATTGTTCACAGTTTGGGCCACCCTACCAGCCATGTATTCCAAGTGAGGCGTCACATTTAAGCCTACACCTAACCTAACGCCTAGGTAGGTTACCACCTCACTTGGACGTATCCTCTGGCCTTCAATGTTCATTATTATTGGGTGAGCCCTATCTGTCTTGCCCTTAACGAGTATCGCATTGGTCTTGGCAGCGGCCATCTTCATCTTTTTACCCTCACACCATCTTGCGACTAGGCTGGCACATCTTTCTGCTTCTCTCTTGACTCCGGCTCTGCTGTTGGACGCCACCACAGCTGCTAGGTCATCTACATAGGCAGTGGCAGAGATCCGCTGACCCTCCAACACTCCCAACAACTCATCAAAGACAAGCTTCCACAGAGCCGGACCGAGTACGGATCCTTGGGGGCATCCTCTTTCTATGGAAGCTTCTACCTCGTAATAGTTCCCTCTGATCCTCACAATCCTGTCTTGCAAGTAACTTCTTACAAGAGAGTATAAGTTGCTGGAAGCATCGTATCTCTGCAGCTGCTGCAGCACGCTGGGCCACCATACGCTGTCGAAAGCGGAGGAGATATCGAAAAGCAGCAGCAACACATAGCGCTCCGCCCGCTCCTCAACGTCCCTGCGCACTCTCAGTAAAGCGTCAGCGGTTCCTCTGCCCCTAGTTGAACCGTATTGCCGTGGGTGGCTTGCCCTGTTAAGCACGGGGCCTAAACTATACATCATGAGGTTCTCCAGGACCTTGCTCATCACAGGGAGTAGAGATATAGGCCGGTAAGAGTTAGGAAGTTCCTTATCTCTATTGCCTCCCTTGTAGAGGAGTCTCAGATCGGCGATCTTCCACTTTCTCGGAAAGTATCCCGTTTCTAGGCATTGATTAAAGACCTCTAACAGAGCATGTTCAATGTAGGGGAGACTATTTCTCAAGATCGCCGCGTCAATTGCATCAAGACCTGGAGAACGGTTAGTTTTCTGCCTATCCACGGCGATACGAAGATCATGAACGTCCCATGGTGGGCACAAGTCTGTTCCTGGCGGATATATCGTGGTTCGTCTCACAAAACCGTCATTTTCACTGTCCTGGATTGGATCATCCCTGGGGTAAATCGCTGAAAGGAACATATTGGCCGTTTCTTCAAGGGTAGTTGCATAGGCATCTTGATACTTTAAGGCTGCAATAGTTTGCAGTGGAGTCAATTTACCCATCGCCACCCTATAAGGAATACCCCACGGGTTCTTCGAAGACTCTACAACAATAAAATTGTCCCAGGACTTCCGCTTTTGTGAGCGAACCTCTTTACGGTATACCCTGGACTGAGACTTAAACACATCTCGAAGAGCAGCGCGCCTCTCGTCACACCTGCACCTCTGATATGACCGCCGGGCCTTGTAGAGTTCTCTCTTTAGGGAAGTTAAGGCCGGCGTCCACCATGGGACTGGTCGTGCTCTTGATTTACGATGTTCTAGGGAGTTTTCAGCTGCGTCACGGATTATGTTAGTAATCCGCTCCACTTTGTTGTCTAGATCGTCAAGTCCGTTCATATCAGCCTCTTCCCATTCTTCATCAGCTATACGACCCTACAAGTAGCACTTAAAGACACTCCAGTCTTTTATCCGGGTGGCAAAACCATTGTCAAAACCGTGGGAACTTCCTGGCTCATCTACCAGGCCTATTTGTATCGAAGTGTGATCGGAACTCGTATCAGACCTGAGGGTCCAATCAGAAATGTACTTTGTTAGAGCCGGTGTAGCGATCGTAACATCGATCCAACTCTGCCCCATGACCCCAGAGAATGTAGGGGTGGCAGAGGGTTCGTTTAGTACGATTAATTGATTTCTTGCTATGAAATCGCCCATTTTTGCGCCTCGCCGATCAGTTCTATTGGACCCCCAGACCGTGTTCCAGGAGTTTGTGTCTGAGCACACAACCACGTTCCTCATATTCCTAATGATGCCTTCCATGGCGGAAATGCTTTCATCTAGATCACCCCCAGGGGGTAGGTATGCTGATACCAATGTGAAGGCGATATTGCCCCACAATATTCATTAACTAATTACTATGGGTTTTTTTTTCCTAGCTAATTATCTCTCGCAAAGGTAAATATTCAAAAAGTCCTTATTATGTGGTGAAGCGGCGGGGGAGGTCGGGTGGGGTTTTACCCCCCCCCTCCTGGCTACCGCGACCAACGTTTTCAATGCGATCTGTTGTTAGTTCTCGCGAACTAAAATTTTAAAAACCGTAATTAATACGGCTTTTTTTTTTCGCGACTAGTTACCTCTCGCATAGGTAATTAGTCCAAAAATCTTTATTAGGTAAGACTATAGATAAGGGCGGGGGGGAGGGTTTTCCCCGACGCCACCAGGAACCACCACCGTCGCCAACTAGTTGTCCCCGCGCTCCGGTTACCTCTCGCACTCGTTAATTTTCATTAACTAATTACTATGGGTTTTTTTTTTCCTAGCTAATTACCTCTCGCAAAGGTAAATATTCAAAAAGTCCTTATTATGTGGTGAAGCGGCGGGGGAGGGGGGGTGGGGTTTTACCCCCCCCCCCCCCCCCCCCCCTCCTGGCTACCGCGACCAACGTTTTCAATGCGATCTCTTGTCAGTTCTCGCGAACTAAAATTTTAAAAACCGTAATTAATACGGCTTTTTTTTTCGCGACTAGTTACCTCTCGCATAGGTAATTAGTCCAAAAATCTTTATTAGGTAAGACTATTGATAAGGGCGGGGAGGAGGGTTTTCCCCGACGCCACCAGGAACCACCACCGTCGCCAACTAGTTGTCCCCGCGCTTCAGTTAGCTCTCGCACTCGTTAATTTTCATTAACTAATTACTATGGGTTTTTTTTTTCCCAAGCTAATTACCTCTCGCAAAGGTAAATATTCAAAAAGTCCTTATTATGTGGTGAAGCGGCGGGGGAGGGCGGGTGGGGTTTTACCCCCCCCCCTCCTGGCTACCGCGACCAACGTTTTCAATGCGATCTCTTGTCAGTTCTCGCGAACTTGAATTTTAAAAACCGTAATTAATAAGGCTTTTTTTTTTCGCGACTAGTTACCTCTCGCATAGGTAATTAGTCCAAAAATCTTTATTAGGTAAGACTATAGATAAGGGCGGGGGGGGAGGGTTTTCCCCGACGCCACCAGGAACCACCACCGTCGCCAACTAGTTGTCCCCGCGCTCCGGTTACCTCTCGCACTCGTTAATTTTCATTAACTAATTACTATGGGTTTTTTTTCCTAGTTAATTACCTTTCGCAAAGGTAAATATTCAAATGTAAAAAATGTTCTAATTTTTTATTTTTCTTCCTATGTCCTTTGTACATATATGGTAATAACTGAATTATTACCATATCTTTTATTCCCTATCAATGGAATTCCCGCTAATTCGTATAACTCGATAATTCGTATTTTAGACTGGGCCCCTTGAAACAGTACGAACTATCAGAATTCTACAGTACATATAAGATAATTTCATAATATTTTTTTGTTAGAAAAGTTTACCTTTCAAAGAGCCTGGAATTGGGCTCCTGGAAGGTGGAGGCCAGCTCATGGAGAGACTTGGCCGTGACTTCGGTAAGTCCGTAGTAAGAAGTGAGGTTGTACTCGGTTCTCCAGTCTGCCTCGTCCCTCAGGTTAGCCGAAGACAGGTCCAGGTAGTACTGGGTGTAATCCAGGATCTGTCGGAAGAGAAGGATAATATATTATTTCAATGTACATTCACTTATGTGAGGAAGAGTTTATATCTTCTAGGGCTATCGATTATATGATTATAACACTGTAGTACATTTTTAAGACTACACAGTTGAATAGAAAAGAGTGACAATGGAAGTAAATCCACAAACACAGAAGAATATTGTTAAATGTTATTATTATTTAAGCAAGGAGATTGTGTATCTTACAATTTTTTTTTTTACAAGCAAATGGTTGTGGATTCTTAAAAATGGTCTAGGATATTATAAAACTGATGCCCCTGGAAGATGGGCCAGAAACAGAAAACGTTGGGTTAATAAAGAAATATAAGAAAATATGGAAGTTATTCCTTTTATAAAAATTACCAACGAGAAAGTTTTTAAATTAATATATAAATATTGTTGCGGGCTTCGGGTTCGATAAAATAAACAATTAGCACTAGACCTATAATTTATTAATCAATATTTACAATGTTAATTACTGCCTTATTATTAGATACAGAATAGGATGTGTATGTAGGCTCTAATCACTTACAACAAACCGCACGGGTTATAACTAATGTCTTTTCTACGACATACACTAGCATCACAATAAGGCTTATCATAATAGAAGTTATCACTTATCACAATAGAACTTATCACTTATCACTGACTACTTCGAAGTGCACTCGACGGGTTTTGACGAACAACGACGGATTGTTCTGAATAGAAGCTTTGTATTCACCCACTGGCCTCAACAATATTAATAATAGAAGTGTCAGTAGATCCTGCTATTTGGACGAATATTTCCAACTCGTGTAAATCCACAAAAGTATGTGAGAAAGGGGGTCAAGGACGAGAGGGGATTGACTCGGCTTGGTTGCGATCTTGGTGGTTCTGTGGAAGCGCACTACGCTTGTTATGCGGGAGACCCGGGTTCGACTTCCGACCGAGGCCAATCATTTCTCTTAAAAAATAAAATATTTAAAACAAAAGAAATGTGTTCACCCATGAGAAAATAATAAAATTAATAGGATTTTCTTTAATGAAGGAATCTCTTCCATGGGTTATTTTATATTTAATTGTCCCAACTAACTAAACTATAACAAGTAACAATAAAATATTCCGAAGCCATAAAAAGTGTTAATAATAAGTTGATCATGTATAATAAGGAAAAGACAGTTGTATTATCATATATAACAATTTTACTTAAGAAGAAATGGCGATGGAACTAAAAAAATGTACAAAAGATAACCTCAGAAGATGGGCCAATAGCCCGAAACTTTGGGACAATCTATATAAGTAAAGATGAAATTCTGTTTGTATGTTTGTTCCTTATAGAAATCCAAACCGTTTGTCCTAAATTCTCCAAATTTCGCTCAGTGGTTCTCTTATACCAGGTGTGAACAGCTATCCTTATTAAAATTGCAAAACTTCAGCCAATCTCTGGGTACATTCTTTATTTTTATAAAAATCGTTTTGATCTCGCTTTACATCTGTTTTTCCGAAATCGACCGTTTGAGTGGATAAAAGTCTCACTTAATAGATTTTATAGATTTAAAAAATGAAATTCTCCGGGTGAAACCAGTATATACAGCTAGTTAAATATAAAATCAAAATGGAAGAGATTCCTTCATTAAAGAAAATCCACAAGCAAACTAAAGTGAAATACAAAAGCAAGTAGAAAATAAAATTAATAATTAAATTTTTTTCTGAAATTCCTAATTAGGATCATTCACATATGTACCTATTTGCTAAAACTGAAAAAAAAAAATTATAAAATATTTCTGTCAGTTAAACTATCGAATGTGAAAACTTGTGTGTAACTTTCGTTATTAACCCAAAACGTTTTTATTATATACCTACTTAATATAATATTGTAACCTTATGACAGCTATTTGTATTTTAGCCTCGAAGGAGTTGTGCTATTGATTTTTTTTTTTTTTTTTTTTTTACGCATGTATTTCAATCAAGTCATTTTTGTAAGTATTTGCACATATTTTTAATGGTTCAGTATCACACTTAATTAGTTGTAACTAAATGGGCAATGACTTGATTTTATGAAAAATCCTCTAACGATTTTTTTTTTTTTTAAATCTGTTCATTTAAATCGAATGGAATATTCGCGTTAGGATTTAACTATCCCACATTCGTTCGTCTGTTTGTATAAATTAATAATATTAAAAATTAACCTGGCCCGTAGATGTTTCAAACTTGTAAAGTCTTATTCCAGGGTTGTTGGCACCGCCGGTAGTCCTCTTGGGTGATACAGCAGGGGCCATCAGGATCCAATTGATGGGTTTTTCTAAAATATATAAAAAATATATTAACTATTGAATTTATTTTAATGTATCTTAAAATGTTAAAAAGCAAGACTTAAGTAGTATTTGCAATAAATTAAAAAAAAGTTAGGTAATGCCAGAATGATTTTTCATAATAACAATTGGAGAAAATTTCAATATTTACTTAATTAATAAAATTCAATTTCCTTCAGAATCCATAATTAACTTATCATCTAACAAACCAGTAGTTCCAGGGTTCCTTTCAAATAAGAGGATCAGCCTGTTATAGATGTAAGGGTGCATCTGATTGAAAAAGTAACACAGTCCGATACAAAACAGCTTTAGAATTCGACTCACCATCAGAATCCGTCATAAAAACCAATCACTTATGGTGAAATTTCCAGTACTGGAGCCATTTCAGCAATACTGGAGAAATTCTGGAAGGGTTGAATATCTTCAAAAGGTAACTAATATGACGCAATATAAGATCCCTGATTTTCACCTTGAAATTCCAAAGACTCTGGGTTTTATTAGCCTGACACAACATTCGTGGGACACCCTGTATTTCATATATTGGTAAGTGAAAGTAATAAATACAAAAAAAAAAAGATCACATATTATTAAAACAATTAGTTTTCTTTGTTCGAAAAACGGTGGTTTTAGCCGATTCATTTTTTGTGAGAAACTAATTTTTTTTCTTTCATGCCTTTAAATTTTAAACTCTTAGAAAATATGTCAACATCTCAACAGTGTACTCGAGATGTTGCAACATAACGTGACATGTTTTTTAGCTTTTGGTCCAGAGTTCCTTAGAGGTTCCAATAAAAAACGACAAAATATCCAGACACTAAATTTATTCAAATTTATTTTCTTTGAAGTCGTGGTATACATATATTTAGATAACAGGGACATAATATAACAGTCATGACACCAACTAAAATTAATTTTGAAATAATTAGTCTTAAATCAAAATTAAAATAATAACATAATAATTTAACTTATCAGGTTTACCGCTGAGATCCTAAAATTGACAAAAAAGAATGGCCACTTCTTCGCCAAACAAAATATTGAAACTTTAAAATAGAGTAGGAAAGGTACGGTACATCCATTCCATATCAGAGTGTTGAAGGGAAGAGCTTAATATAATGGGTACCGAAGTCCCTTAGATAGCGACACCGTACAGATTTTAATTCAAACAGCCGCTTTAAACACAAATGATACATATCACGACACCAGACGGACGAAATCATAGCGAAAAATAAAATTTGTTACAATATCCTGAATTGTTAACATCAGTCATCAATTGGTAACATATTTTTTTTTTTTTTGGTAAACACATCTTTAGGGTAACTGAACTAATAGTTGACAGTTTAAGGAAAAAAATTATATTATTGACACTGTTTACGAACCTATTGACGTTAGAATTTCCTTTTTAATGAATTTAGGTCGGCCAATCGCTCTAGAAAACAGGGAATACTATATCCCATGGTCTACATTTATGGTTTTTATAAAAAATGATTTCTTAGAAACTTCTAAAATGAACCAATAGTTGACACATCAAAATGCAAAGGTATGGAAAGTTGACATTTATGGTTTTAAAGTTTACACATGTATTAATTTTTGATTTCCTATGATTTTTAATAGGTAATAAGGATTGCAATAAAAGTAATTATTCTTTTTATTTATAAACTAGTAAATTCACAATGGAAACAAAATAACATTTCTACAATTCAATTATTTTGTACACAAAAAGGTTAAATGATACAAAAAACAAAACAAACATATTTAAACGAAAAATGAGATCATCCAGTTTGCTACGTTCCTGGTCTCCCGCTTTTCTAAGGCGGGTGGGGGTTACCAGAAACGGCTTTATATCAAGTTAATCTATGAAATTAATATAGTTAATATGTCTTAATGTAAATTGGATACCTTTCTAACGGTGACGTGTTTACCAATTCTATTTTATTCTAATAAACCTGTGGCGTAGGGTAAATGATAATAAAGAAACAAATCTAAATTGAACTATACCTTTAATTTTATTGACCAATAATGTAAATCACTTCATACCCCCTTTAATATATCATATAAAAATACTTTACTGACACAAATTAGTTAATGGATGCTGACTGGCAACTTAACATTACTTAATAAATACTGACCACACAATATTACAACTAGTATTGTATATGTATTAACCTTTTCTGGTGGGCACTCTCTGGTGTTGTCTCTGGCCTATCTGCTGGATCCGTCCTTGCCATCTCTGATGCTCTCTCAGACTCAGCACAGCATCCCATCTCGGTCTGTCTGGCTATCTGGACTCTGCCGCTCCTATCTCTCTGCTCCTCTGCCCTTCTCGTTCCACTCTTGCCCTCTTGGCACACTACCCGACCTCTGTCCACCTTCTAACTCTCCTCCGAACTCCGTCCACCTCCGAACTCTCCGCTCGACTCTCCCCCTCTGTATAAGTCTTCTTTACCCCACTCTCTTCAGACTTCTTCTGATTGGCTAGCAGCAGACTTCTCCTGCAGACTTCTTCCTTTATGGCCACAAATTTCTCTGACAATCTTCCTAGATATTTCCCTGGATGTTTGTCGGCAGCATTGTCGGTCCTAAGCTATGCTTATTTTGAATTTCTAACAGAAGGTTTATGGCCCCAATAACTTACAAGGCGGTATTTCCAAGACGCCTTCAGGTAAAACTGACCACCGGGTTGACCATATACAGTACTTTACATATTTTGATATTAATTTATTAATTCAATTTACTTTTCCTATTATGGCAGCATCCACAATACATAGCAAGTTAAGTAAGTATGATAAATAGATCTTAGTAATGGCCAGAAGTTTCGGTTTTTAATGTTGGGTTTTTACAATTTTAGACTTCCCAATGATGAACTTCGCTCTTCCAGTGCTCTTTTAGACAATTAAAGATGACCTCACTCATTGGTTGGATCTAATGTGTAGCATTTCGATAGAGTGCGACCAATAGCAAGTATCTCAGGTTCTTTGCAGAATTGGGAAGTGGGGAGAGTCAGATGAGACCCTTGTCCATTCAGGAATAGGATTATTGGCCTCAATGGTCCAAGGATAGAAAACACTAACTATAAATTCATAAAATAAGACATCTGTCATCCAGCCAGACTCAGATTTCCATAAACCACTCCCAGATGGACACTATTTGCAATTCCGGCGGTGAGTTGACATAGATGTCAACTATTGAACTTGAGGATTGATTTCTGTTCCAATAGTTGACTCCTACATTTTAGCCCTAAAATCAACCCTGAATCTTATTCACACTTTTTGTACAAAATGTCAACTATTAGAGCACTGTCAACTTATGGTACAGTTACCCTAATTTTTTTAAACAGACCCTTACTTTTCTCCTTATTGGTGGTTGGGGGAGGGACAGAGCGAGGGACATCACAGAAGGATTCACAGGATTGATCGAAGCCGGAAATAGACTTGGTCAAGAGGTCAGCGAGGAGAGAACCGAAAGCATGGTGACAGCGAACACTACAAGAACTTGAGATATTCTTGTCATAACCTCTATGATACTTGCATTATTCTAACTATAAAAAAATCAAAGTATATTTTATAATATTAATTTTGTTTTTGAATTAAGGCTAGATTAAAAGCCGAAAAATATCTTAGCTCGCGCCTTCTGTCCCGAAACCTCAAAATTAGGATTTATTAAACTATTATTCTTCCTAAGGTCCTTTATGGATGCGATAATATTGAGGGATGAGCTAAGGCTGAGGGTTTTTTGAAAAAAAGGTAATGCGTAGAACAATTGGACCGAAGAGGGATGAATTAACCGGAGAATTCAGACGTTTACATAACGCCGAACTCAGTGAATTGTATCCGGTAAATATAATTGAGTGGGTTGCAGAGCGGCAAATAAAATAGACATGTGAAATTTTTAAACTCGGTGGTGAGCAAATCTCTAAAAGATTATAAGCACTAGGAAACATCCAAGTGGTAAACCGAGACGGAGGTGGGATTGCGTTAAGGCAGATCTGTCGAAGTTGATGTCTGGGTGACGGTCTGTGGATAGAGGTATGCAGGGAGCGAGTTTTGGTGTCGGCATCGAACCGCATAACATTCGTTATGCCTTCGTTATTATTATTCAATTTTGTTTTTAAAAATTAAAAAAAAAACACTGTTCTACATCAAAATCCTCCCTTTAACAAAAATGTTATTTTATTGTGTATTAGAGTGTGCTGAACACGAATCTGAAATCAGAAAATCTCTATCAGGCACCATTTTTTGTTAAATTTGTGTTTTTGGTCAACAAATGAGGTGTGTTTCGACATTTCGTCCATTTTTTTATCATTGAAAAATCTAACAAAATTTTTTTAAAAAAGTATTTAATTTTGAATCTTTTATAATGTATTACAAAATGAAAAAAATTCTGGTGCGTGCGCGTAACACACAACTTTCACTTACCAATTTACTTAAATTAGAAATTAATGCGTTTTGTTAATTGCCACTTCTCAAAGTTACACATTCTTACTTTTTCCACATTCATTTCTTATTTTTGTTTTCATTTTCTCTATAAAAAACACTTATTTCTTTTATTATTAAATAGAAGTTTTTACTTCTTTATTTCTCTTAAGTTTTTACTGTGATAATTCGACAATCCTAGCATAATACTCCAAGTCGTCTGATTTTATAATCATCTATGCAAGTTTGACCAATTTTGATGAAATGTTGGCTATCACATCTTTGGCATATACATGCACCAAATACCCAGTTTGATCAAAATCGTTAAAGCCGAGTAAATAAAAAAAAAAACATTTGAAAATGATACAAAATTTATTAAGTAAAGTCCCTCCTCCGGTTGATCAATTTTGATGACATTTTTACAGTCATATCTCGGGCATATTATTACATCAAATACTCAGTTTAATCAAAGTCGTTAGAGCCGTTTTTGAGAAAATCGAAAGAAACGTAAAAGTTATTAAATACCCCCTTCCTTTGAGCAATTTTGATGAAATTTTTGCTGTCACATCGCGGGCACATACATACACTAAATACCCAATTTCAGGTTCGCACGGTTTATAGTTTTTGAGCTAGTCTGCTCTCACACACACACACACAGACCATTTCGCGGGGCTTGGTTAATTGGACTCAGGGGACCCCAAAACGTGTATTTCCGTTGAAAACCGGAAGTCGAAATTTTTCACGATCGTAGTACTTTCCTTACTATATATTTTATATATAGGTAAGTGAAAGTAAAAACTCATCTTTGTCAAGTAAACTCAACCGCTGACGTATAGCAATCTTTTCCTGCAGAAGCAAAAGAACTAGAGTACCATCTGTGGTGTAGTGGTTAGCATAAGAACCTACAATACTAAAGGTCCCAGGTTCGCGTCCCGCGGTGGCCCTAGGATTTTGTGAAGGGAGTAAAAAATTCTTGGCTAAGCCGTCCTTCGGATAGGACGTAAAATGGAGCCTGTTCGGTGACAGGTACGCATAAAACATCCTTATCCTAATTATGCCTGAATGATCAAAATTTAGAAATCGCACTGTGGCATTAGCCTTTAGATTAGCCTTAGATTAGCCTTAAACTAAACTAAGATATTGTTATCGGATATATGTATTGAAGAGGGTACCGGTGTTCCAGGACTTTAGTACTTAATGGGGATGGCAGGATGGTCGTATTACCCAGAATATCGGACCTGTGTATTTATAATAAAGATCCATAATATTAACTAGTTAGCATATTAGTAACTAGATATTAAAACTCCAATGAAACTCATGGAAGCTACATCATTGATGGCTCGAATCCTCCCATCTACGTTCAGTTCAATTTCTACTTAAAAGCTGATCGGAAAAAAATATCTGGTGCAGTGCATCACAATATAATCACCTACCTCCAGCCTACATGGAGATATTGATTACGATGTTAGTACAGGAAAAAATACGAAGCCAAAAAATTGTTCTAGTATGAAATTTTGCTCATACCTTCCCTATAGAAGTACAGTAAAGTTCAAAAGCTTCCGGCCCGGAATAGAAGGAAAGGTAAAAGGAAAAAAATGTTCTTATTGTTTTCAATATATTCCCGCAATACTTCCCGTTTATATATATTTCATATATAGGTAAGTGAAAGTAAAAATTGATAGAGCATAAGTATTAGGAACAAAAGAGTAACAAATTACAATGACGTCGAAGAATTGCTGTTTTCATTTAATCTGGGCGTGGGTTAAATATTCATTTTTTACGTTCCCATTTGGATTTCTTCCTTTACCAACTTGGGAGCAGTTTCAGTTTTCAGACGAACACGGAGAACGATTTCAATAAAGGATAATCCGAATGGAAAAAAGGCATAGCGGTAAATGCAATGAGAAGATGCTTGCTTGCAGTCTACTGTTAGAAACTACAAAAAAAAAAAAAAAAAAAAAAAAAAAAAAAAAAAAAAAAAAAAAAAAAAAAAAAAAATTCGATGTCACAGGTTAAACATACTTAAACACACACGGACGTTCGCCTCACGTAACTATAACTATAATAGGTCCTATATAACGAACTTTTACTGGTAATCGTTACGCTTCAGTTTGAATTATAGTCTACCTTCATCCCTCCCTGGTAGTAACGAGGAAGGAGGACTGACGAGGAAGTAGGGAGGAGTTGAGGTCGGGAGATATATTATTCAGAACCGAGGAGCAATAAAATTGATCTAAGGACGAGGGCTGTCCATCGCATTACATTCTGGGCACGAAGTAAAGCAGCTGTATCTCGCTCTCTTGAGGTCCTTTCCTAGACATCCCCAGCCATATCCGAATCGTGGTCCACTTTATAAAACGGTATATGTCTAGGGATACAGCCTTATTTCAATCCTATATGTTTACATATACTCAAGTGGCACAGTTAAAAACACAATCACGGGTCAATTTTTGTTGTCGTAAAATATTTAGACATATTTTCAGTTGGTTTCTAAAATTTGTAACCCGGGAGTCATTCGTAACAACTGATGCTATTGGGGGTTACCTGTGGTGTAGTGGCTAGCATAGCAGTTTAATATACTAAAAGTCGCGGGTTCGCACCCCCCAGGTGGCCCTAGGAATTTTTAAAGGTAGTGAGAAATCCTTGGCTATGCCGTCCTTCGGATGAGACGTATAATAAAGGTCCCGAGCCTATCTGATGTCAGATATTCGTTAAAATCCTTATCGTAATAAAACGTGGATAGGCAAAATTTAGGAGTCTCCCTAATTTATTATAAATAAAGTAACAAGTTGCTGTAGCGAATATTTCAATAAAGATTGTCAATAAGTTTTTATCATATCAATGGGTTGACTTTGTTTTGAAAATGAATTCATAAAAATTAGGGATTTCTGATGAAGTAAATTTCTAATAATTACAAATTATGATATCATGAATAAAATGACCAACAACCTAAATCATTGTTTGTTTAAAAAACGATCTCCAATCAATCGATTGTAGCCAAAACCGATCGATTGCGATTATCCAAGAACCGGTCCTCTCAACTTAAATGCACTTAACCGAAAAATGTATATTGGAAAACTCTGTTGTTGCAGTTAGCATAGCCAACACCTAAACAGAAAGTCGCGGATTCATTGGCGGCCAGGTGGCCATAGGATTTTTAAAGGGAGTAAGAAATACTTGGCTATGCCGTCCTTCGGATGGGACGTACAATGAAGGTCCCGAGCCTGTCCGATATCAGGTACTCGTTAAAGATCCCTATCTTAATTACATCTGGATAGGCTAAATTCAGGACTCCAACAGTAATGTCATCCGATTAGCCTTACTAACTTAAAGCGATGTTAAACAAAACATACAAACATATCTCAAGTAGGATCTGGCTTCCATTAATTTTTGCATTCTCACTGTAAATAATCTCGATAGGTTGAATGATGGTCAGGTTTTTCAGTTTACAATGATTTTATTATGGTAAGCCAACGTTTCGATCCAACTTGTGGATCTTCTTCAGGGCTAAAAGAAAACAAATAACCAGCCTCTTATTTTAATATTCATGTATACACCATCTTTTATATTATTATCAGTTCTGTAATGTATCCATTTATTGTCACCCTCTAGCATAGATACTCATATATTTGTTATCTTGTAGCCCTGATGAAGATCCACAAGTTGGATCGAAACGTTGGCTTACCATAATAAAATCATTGTAAACTGAAAATCCTGACCATCAATTAACCTATCGTAGTTGAAGAACAGTTGACCATCTCTCATCTCTACTAGTGTAAATAATCTCATGATCAAGCACATGTATTCTTTCTGTTATGTATTTAATTCATATTTTTTCTGCTGCTTATACATACCTGAATTTTACTTTTATATTCGTTTCGTTTTTTAGTCCTATTGAAGTCAAAACTGCTTGGGTTGAAACGTGGGCTCTTTAATGAAAAAAAGAAAAAGAAAAGTTTTTGACTGAAATTTATCAATCATCCTGAAAATAGTCTCTAAAATGTTTTCATGCGGGATTTAATTTTTACATGCTATTGTAGCACTACTGTGGTTTTAAAATAATGTTTAGTTACGAAAAATTATAATTCACAACGTTACAGAAAGTAACTATTAGTGACACAAAAATAACCATATTTTTGATGTTCAAGGCAAGACTTAGTCCGTAGTCAATTGCTTCTTATATTTAGTACGAAACCGAACATTCCAGAAAGGTCTAGAACATTCTTGTAAGGGAGTAAGAAATCCTTGGCTATGCTGCCCTTCGGATGTGATGTAAGTGAAGGTTCCGAGCCTTTACGATGTCAGGTGCTCGTTAGAGATCCATATTCTAATTATGCATGAATAGATAAAATTTAGGACTCCCACTGTACCATCGTCCTATTAGCCTTAGTAGCATAAGAGGACGTTAAACAAATCAAATAAACGAACGAGCTTTTGCTATCTGGAACTGAATAGACATGCAGTGGACAGGCTTGTTTAGATCTTTCGCATTCACACTAGAGATATGGCTTACAAACCCTAGTTCGTTTCAAGATATGTGCGGGAATGAGGAAAGTGGGATTTACCTCACGGCTACTCTCTTTACATTTCAATAACTTTTTTTTTACTATCTTCAACAGACACTTTTTGGGTTTTATTTACTTTATTTGAAAATAAATCGCGGTTAGCAGATTATTAATCGTTTGGAAACCTTAGTTAGACATCGAAAAGTAAGCATTTTTTAGTTCAGACCTACACTTTATCTTCTTACTTTTGTTTTATTTTTATTTAATGTAACTTTTTCCAGCTATGACTAATCGGACGGTGCTACATTGGATGTCCTAAATTTTACCTATCCAAGTATTATTCGGATTTTAAAGAGCACCTTACATCACATAGGCTCCGAACCTCCATTTTATCCTCTCATTATACTATCCGAAGGACGGCATAGCCAAGGATTTCTTACTCTCTTTAAAAAATTCTAGCACCCCCTGGCAGGCTAGAAACCCGCGACCTTCTGTGTAGTAATGGGCTATGCTAACGACTAAGCCAAGAGTGGCTCTTAGTGACCTTAGTGACCAAACCTTGAAAAGAATTGTTGGACCATAGGTTTACGAAATGGAGTAAAGGTGATTCGAGAATTGTGATGTGTTATCCAAGAACGTGGGATACAAAGAACGGGTATTAATAACAGCTAGCACGAAGTCTCATCGGCGAAAGTCTTCAGTTTCTAAATGTACAGTTAGGGATGTCAGCTGTAGATACTATACGAGTATAAAGAATGGGATATAGTAGGCTACCTTGAGAAACACCAACAGACTGAGAAAACATGGATTAATTAATATTAACTTATATGATATACTTTTAATAATGTGTATGAGAGTTTAAAGCGGTTAATAATATAGTATGTCGATAAAAGAGTAGCATTTTATATATACATTTAACCATTAGCAAAAATTTCGCGTCAATTTATAGAGAAAAAAATCAAATAAAAAATGTACTATTTAAACCCATCCAGGGGGTCATCTGTGGTGTAATGGTTAGCATAGCAGCCTACAATACTAAAGGTCGCGGGTTTCGCGTCCCGAAGTGGCCTTAGAATTTTATAAACGGAGTAAAAACTCTTTGGCTTTGCCGTTCCTCGTATCGAACGTAAAATGGAGGTCCCGAGCCTGTTTGATGTTAGGTACTCGTTAAAAACCCCTCTCTTAATCACCCCTGGATAGGCAAAATAGGACTTTGACTGTAGCATCGTCCGATTAGATTTAGTAGCATAAAGGGACGGTAAAAAAAGATAATAAATCAATAAAACCCATCCAGTTCACGTTTTCCGAGCCTATGATATTATTGTCGGGCCACACACAATAAAAAAAGGTTTTGGCTTACTATGGCCGTAGTTTTTCTAAGAACTGAAACGAATTCCCTTTAGCAAGGTTAATGGAAGCTTTTCCGACCGCAATAGCACTTATGTTGATTTTTTTTTCTTCTTCTTTCTGCAAAGCCTCATTAATATAAGCCCGAAGCCCCCAGTAATAGTAAGAGAGTGGACAAGTAATTAAAGACAAAGTTGCCGACATCTGAGTTGGGAAAATATTTAACTCGGACTAACTCTCTTTGCCTAGTGAATTCTTTTCATGTGCTCTTTCAGCCCTCTTCTTTTTATCCGCGCTCTCCTTGGGTTCCCTTTGAAGTACTTAATTAATATTTAAGTAGCAACATGTTTAACCTCCGCGTCGCATGGCTGGAGGTGTTCAGTCCTATTTAGACTCGGTTTCTTTCAGTTACCGAGTTAGGATTCTCTCAATTCTTCAATCATTTTCGTTACCTTCAAGTCGATACATACCGAGTTCACTTTATAGAACATAATTTAATCATTCTGGCAGAATTTTTATATGTGCTGGTAGCAGACCCACGATGCTGCAGCCACGCGATGCTGTGACTCAGAGCTGTAATGCAAAGAAATAATTATATCCTAATATTTTTATCTTTGTAAAATCAAAATTCACTGATAAAGATAAAAAAGTTTTAGCTAATCTAAAAATCAACCTAATCTAAACAACCAAGGGATTTAAAATAGAACTTTACGCCAACCAAGTAGTTTGGTAAAGTATTTAGAAGGGATAAAGTTTTTAATTGTTACATCTTATATTTGACTATAGTAAGGATTAATGATCCATTCATTTAGCAGTTACTAAATTATTTCAGCAGAGGCGAAATAAAATATAAATAACACACATGTAAAAGGAACTAATAAAGAATATAATTGGAATAGGGTTTAGTACAATTACAGTAGCCAACAAATAAATCTTTTGTCCCAATACATATGATAAGAGATATCGTATGAGAAGGTTCTACCTGAAGAAGGTTATGAAAAGCGAGCACGGGGCGGGAGGAGCCTCAAACCATGCTGCATATTCTTACAGTAGTACTTATCAAAACATATAAAATCACACACATAAATTGAATTTTATGAATGCGGTTGGTAACCTCTTTTTTTTTAATTATTAGAATTTATAATTTATTTTTATTGAAGTGCTAATAGGAGCACAATGATTTTGGTTAACCTCTCTATTGCTAACACAAAAAGATTCGATGGTGTATAATTACCCATGAAAAAAACACAGATTTTCCTAGTCCAACCCAGAAAAATTGAATTTAACATCCTCCCTAAATAATGTAAGAAATTAAACTGTTTTGTCAATAAATCAACATACACTGCCACCTGTTGGAAATTTATGGAACTTACAAAAATTACACTCAATTGTAGTATAATAATAAGCATTTAATTAGCAATATTGAGGCCAATAATCGAGATAAAAACTATCCTATCTTTTAAGTAGGACATTTGAATCTAATTTGAAATGTTAAAAAAAATTTTTGCATTATGATCAATTTACATTTATCGTGATTATGTTACATAAAACAGCAAAATTATATAGTATGTAAAGAATCATAATAAAAAAATAAAAAAAAATCTGACTAACCTAGTCTAGTTTTATTTATTTATTTTTTTATAGAAGTAAGGAAAATGTTCGGATTTCTCTCCAGCATCAGATTACTAAAAATTCCCTTTGAAAAAAATATTCTCTTTTATTTATGATCTACCATAAAAAAGTACAGTCTACCTACCTCGTTTATAGACCAAATAAAAAAATTAAATAAAAACATTTTTTTTCTGTTGCTTTACAGAGATTGTGGATCTTTGGCTGCCCATACTAGCTTCCTCCACTTCAGTCTTTTCAGGACTACTTAGTTTGCTTATTGCAGTTCTACAGCAATCTCTGTTGATTATATCCAACTTTTCGGCTTTCCACGAAGCATCTTCCCTACTTTAGAGGCATTCATTTCCGCGTATTGTATACGTAAAGAGCTAATTCATGTATTTATGAATAGAAAAATATATTAATATTAAAAAAAAAAAGCACAACAGGAAAAACATATACTGACGCTTTAAAAACAACTTTTTATAAATTTAAACTGACATTCTTAAAGGAAGAAATAACGATCACACCCCAGGATACAAAGAAAAGACTAAAAAGAGGCTGGATGAGAGATCTCTTCTCTGTTGAGTTGTTTCGCATGCTTAAAATTTTATTTATCCTCTATAATCTCATTTGCTTGTTTCCATGCCTTCATTAAAAGGTCTGATTTTAATTAAAGTTAAAGCTATGATTTAATGATTTTATTACAACGTACAGTCCTCCACCGCTTCTGAGAATTCAAGACTTCTTTCAGTCTTGTAAAAATAATTTAGATCTCAAGAGAATTTAAGAAAAAGAGGATGCAACCGAAAATAACTAAACTTAATTTTGGTTAGGTATGTGAGAAATTAATTTTTATTGAGAATTGAGGCAAATAAATGTAAAAGTCGGTAAGTTAAAGAAACTGAAAAAATAAATTATAAAGCAAATTTTATCAAATGTAATGTAATTTGTGGTAAGTGCCTACTGCAAAGATTTTTGTGTCTAGAGATTTTCAAATATATATATTATACTAAAATTCCCTACAATCCAAAATCCCTTATGGAATCCAGAATGCTCCTTATTTCGTCCCAAACAAAATTATCCATGAAGACTTTAATTAATGTACCTTATGTCACCGATTTGGCCAGACCTTTCACAGTAAACTCTTGCCTCTCTCCCAGACTATCTTCATAGGCTTCTGAAACGAAGATGGCCTAGAGATCTACAATATTCGAGTGCTACAAATGGGTAGTAGTATATAAATAAATTTTAAAAAATATTTTACTAAAATATATGTAGTCGATATTATTGGACATAAAGCATACATGATTGTCGATTTCGGCTTGAAGGAAAAAATGAGATAATTAGTCAATAGAGATGAAAAAAAACAACTGCTGTTGAAGTTATTTAGCAGAGTATTCATCTCATGATAAAGTACGCCCCGAATATTTTTTCTTTTTATAAAAACCATATTCATAGTTTAGTTGGTCAATATTTTTGTTGACCTCAAAATCAATAATTTGTTACTAATAGCCTTTTCTATTTGCAGTCTTCAATTACACATATTAGAGGTGGGTAACGGTCAAGATACAAACGATTCCACTATTAATTACTTGTACATACTATCAGGCCCTTACAACACTTCCCCCCAAAACCGACATTCCAGACAATAGGGGCGAAAAGGAGTTGGACAAGGGATCTCCTTGACTGACAGCCTATGTTAATTACAAGTCTGGGAAACGTTAACCCTCTGTCTCTGAGGGTCATTTGTTCTATTCCAAATTCAACTTTAAAATAATTAACGAATTCAAACGAATTTCAAGGGTAAAAAAATTTTATTCATATGAAATATTGATAATTTTTTCACTAATGATTCTACATATATAAGATTTTTTTATATATTTGTAGTAGGTAGATCGTTTAAAATATTTGATAATAATACAACCACTAGGGCGATCTTATAAATATATTTTTTGATATTATAACATGGAGCGTTCGGCGTCCAGCGCCATACTCATCTAAAAATACAATGAATAAAAGATATGTAGGCAGTATGAAAATTAATAAAGCTAACACACCAACTAAACTCAAAAACAACCAAATCATTGTCAAACCATGCTAAAGAAACCAGACATGAAATAGATTTTGAGAACGAGAAGATTCTACATAAATCCACCTCCCGGCCAAAACAAAAAAATAATAGAATCCATTTACATCGCAATTAATCAAGACAGCATATTAAATACGAAACAGGAAGCAGCCCATATACCAAAATACTACTCACACATAATAAATTATAATAGATCGCGCTTGCAGTCGACCTTAAGCCAGTACGCTTCAGGGACGAGTGTTTAAAATTTAAATTTCACATGCACTAACGATCTACTTTCAGGAGAATGAACAGGTAAGCATGAGATTATCAATATTATATAGAATGAGGACTGTATTATATAAAAGTGTTAGCTTTGTAAATTTTCATACTGTCTACATATTTTTTATTCATTGTATTTTTAGATGAATATGGCGCTGGACGCCGAAAGATCCATGTTATTATATCAAAAAATATTTTTATGAGATCGTCCTGTTGGTTGTACTATTATCAAATATTACCGATTTTTTTATAATTACGTTTATCATACTTCATATCAACCATCTTTCCTTCAACAACAGATCTTAAAATTAATATTATACAAATAAATAGGTCCGTCAGACAAAGTACACAGGCTTAGGCTAATGTTCGACAGAAGGATCACATGGTGCGAAATGAAAAGACATAATCTTGACAAAAGAATGAAAATACTGTTCTTTCTTTTTACAAAATCACCAAAATTTAAAACCAAAAAGAAACTAAATACATTCACCTGCCTTCTTAAACACACACGCTTCATAGTTTTTCACATCAGTATAAAAGACTTACTTAAAATGTTTTCAATAAAACATTTTAAGACTTTTAATAACGGCTCCTTTATTGGAAAATAAAAAAATACTACACACAGACTTGCATAACCAAACAACATATACGCAATCCTTCTTCTCCATTTAATATCAAACTAAACGGACTCATCAGCAAAACTATAATATGTATGAAACGCCAAAGCTTGTGTGCCATTCAGAAGTCACTAAGAAGCTGGACGAGAGATCTCTTCTCCTGAAATTACGGGGGATCTTTCAAGTCCAGAACAAGTTAAGGAGCACTTTCTTTCCTCATATCTAAAATGCCAAGTTCTTAAGAGATTGTTGACAGGAACGAATAAAACGATGAAAAGAGAAAAAAAAACTTGTCGATTTGTGATTATAGGGAAGAACGGCAACTATAACAACTAAGAATATTTTTAGTTTTCAGGGGTCGAAATAAGAATAAGATTAGAAAAGATATCTGTTTTGGAGACTTTTCGCACCAAAGTAGGTTAATGTGTATATATATATATATATATATATATATATATATATATATATATATATATAAGTTTTATAAAATTTCCTTCTTATTTCACGATATAGGTTAGCATTAACATGAATTGAGTTATAGCTGCTTTCGAACTAAGAAGGAATCATTCTATATTTTAAACTAGCATTCCCCGTCGCGGCTTTGCCCGCGAGCCTTTAAAATCAATTCTGTGATCATTATCTTGGTATTGATTTAATATAATATGTTAACTGATGTTAAGGAGATTTAGTAGAATCGGAGCTTCCGGTAGGTTGAATGTTGGAGGGGGAAGCTGCCGGCTCGGCAGAAGAGAGGGAGACGCGCAATGAAGAGAGTTCACTAAAACCGCCGAAACAAAAAATTGCTTACTCCTCATGAAAGCTTCAAGCTTTTTCATTCACGCCCCGTAAGAGCTTTCGAGTTAAACTCGTCGTATCAAGATCTTTAAAATGAGTCCAAATTAGATATTTTTTCTCGAAGTGCAAAAATAGGTGTCCGTTAGAGTTGAACGACAATTTCACCATTTAAAACCCTTAGGGGTTAAATTTTTGAAATTCCTTTCTTAGCGATTACCTAAAATCTAAATTCCGAACTTCAAGTTTCTATCATTAGTAGTTTTTGCTCTGCACTGATTCAATCAGTACAAAGCCTCTTATATGTGTGGAGAAGATATCGAAATAAACACGCACCATCCCCAATCATGGGAATCACAGTGTGCATAATTTGATTACCACTAATATTTAAATAATCAGTAGCCATCTTTTATGTGAATGTCTATTTTAATAATGTTGTAACGTTAAATCGATATTCAAATAAAAAACATATGGTTTAAAATCTCAAAAATAGATTTCCGTTAGAGTTAAACGACAATTTCGCCATTTAAGCCCCTTAGGGTTTACATTTTTGAAATTCCTTTCTTAGTGGTTACCTACATCGCGTTTAAAATCTAAATTCCGAACTTCAAGTTTCTATCATTAGTAGTTTTTGCTCTGCGTTGATTCTGTCAGACAGGGCAAAGCCTCTTATATATAGAGATATTTTGTAAATGTATTTTTTTTTTTTTGAGGAGTATGACCTTAGGTTCGCTCTTACCTCCCATCTCGTCATAGATGACCCTGAAGGTGTCGGAGTGAAGGTGGCCGAAGAACTGCCCCACGATGATGTTGGAGAACCTCCGGACCAGCTTGAGGTACTGCTTGGCGAACTTCTCGTGGAACTGGGGTATCGCGTCTGGCGTCCTCTCGTCTGCGCCAGGGGCCATGTGACCAACGAGATACACCTAGAAATTAATTATTATTCATTAATTAATTAAATAGTAACAATTTTACGTGTAATGAACCCTATAATATAATCCTTAGAATAAAATAAAGTTTGAACTGATATAATTTATTAAATACTTCAGTCAGATAATAGATAATAAGAGCACTAAATCAGCATTTATTTGTAGCATTTTATTGATATTGGTTTTAAGTACAGCAATGGAAATTTATCATTCACCCATGGTATATAGAGTGGGTGGCGGGATGCCCGAACATATGGCCCGACATGTTTGGGAACCCGAAGATAGTAGCTCCAGCCGAATTTCCAAAACGCGGTTCCAGGGGAAATTTGACGCGTTAGGTGCGGCATCGTTCCTCGAGGTCCGATGTCTTACATTCCGCTCTTAACAGCCGATTTTCACAAAAAAATATCCGAAAGTCCGAACACTTTAAACACTCAATTTAGTCGATTTTTAATGAGATTATTGCATTTTAGTGCAGAAAATGTTGCTAACAGCAGAAATTCTGTTGTTTTTTCAGAATCGGACTCCAAGGTCCGATACCGGCCATGAGTAATAAGAATTTCTTTGATATTCTTTAATTATAACATAAATATGAGAAAGAAGTTTTTTGAAAATCTTTAATTATTGCATAAATATGAAAAAGAAAACATTTTTTTTTAAATACTTCTTACTAGGTCTGTAATTATAAATAAAACTTACTGATATTTACTTAATTTATTTAAAAAGAATTTTTTTTATCAGAGAGTGATTGGTTGTAAAGCAGTAAAAGACTCCAAAAAATCGTTTTAACATTTCAAAAATTATCAATATGGATGGTAATTAAATAAATAAATATATATGTATACGTATACGTATATATACGTACGTACGTCATTCATCTTATTTATATATATATATATATATATATATATATATATATATATATATATATATATATAAGATGAATCATGCAGGGTAGAGGAAATAAAAAAAAAAAAAAAATCCAGTTTAGTCAGAAGATAAAAGAAAGATAAATTGTTTAATTGCTTATATGTCCAATAACATAAGGAATGACAGATTATTAAATTGCTTGTATGAGCAATTTAATTTTCCATGACTCAGGGCTTCCCTGAAATATAGAAGTATGAAGGGGGAAGGGTCGTACGTACGGACCTTTTTAATTTGGATTTTAATTAATAATAAAATATTACAAAAACGAAAAAAAGAAAAACACAGGTAAGAGAATGGCTAATTGAATCAAGAAGGGCCCTGTGAAGTTAATTTTCAGAATTAATAGCAATTAAACAGAAAATTTTCCGCTCCACTCTTTTCCTAAGTTCAGGGAACGGGTTTAATTTTTAATTAATTTAAGTTAATAAAATTATTGTTTTCAAGTATTGTTGTAGTTTGATTTTTTTTAAACATCAAATTAAAAAATAATTATCATAACAATAAAATATAGCAACGTGAAACTAAAACAAAACCCAGGACATATGATTTAAAAGTGATCTAGAACAGTAGGAATAAACTGTTCCAGAACGTACTATATTGATACATTTATATCAATATCAATCAATTTATCAACTAACAAAAATAAAACATTTTTACAAATAATTTGTAATATAATGTAGGTGGGAGTTGTTTGTTCTTCTAACGTCCCTTAATGCTGCTATGGGTAAGCGGACGATGCTTACTCTGCTACTGCTTGCTTAGTGGGAGTCCTACATTTTTCTATCCAGGTATAATTAGGACATGGATCTTTAATGAGTATTTTATGTCCTATCCGAAGGTCAGCGGAGCCAAGGATTTTCGAATTTAAAATTTTTTTGTATAATGTGAACAATTAAAATTATTCCAACCCACATTGGTGTTTAATATAACAGAGGTTAAATTCAGAATTGGGTCCAGGATGCCCGAGTGGGCAAATGCGCTTGCAATAGGTAATCAAAGTTAAGCAACGTCGAGGTGGTTAGTACTTGGATGGGTGACCGCTCCATTCGTGTGACCGCCCGCCATTGAACGCCACGCAGTCCAAGCCTACCCCCACCACCTGAGGCCCGTCAGCTACTGGAGGTGACTCACACCGACCGGGATTAGGATTGATAAACCTTCCCCGTGTATCGTATTGAGAATCGTGGTGTAGGTTTCCAGGATGTCAGTAACCGCCCGGAGGTTTGGTTCAAGGACAGTATGCTTTAGGGAAAGAAATATAGGTCCTCGGGGCCTCCTGACTCAGAGCTACCATAACCCTTGGACCTAGACCAGTTTGTCACTGTCCTTGAATCCTAGAGAGCTGACCCCATCTGTGGGAAGGACACTGCTAAATTGGCCCCAATGGGATTGGTTATAGAGCAATTGGCAGTCTGCCACTGTACCATGGTGACCATGGCTTGCAGCAATGTGAGGTTTGGGTTACCCCCTCCAGGCTGTATGTGCTCCCGCAAGCAACACAAACACTGTAGGAAATCCACAATGCGCGGCCAAAGGTCTCTTTAGGCCTAATGCGCCAACCGAAAAAACAAACAAAAAAAAAACAGAATAACGAATTTATAAAAAGAGGCCTGTACCACTAAATGAAGGGTCTGGGGTTCAGTGCTGTGTAAGCAACTACTGTTTTTTTTTCACTGGTTGTGCAAGGAGATTATTTAGTCGTGATCACGCTCAACCGCCAGTTTTTTTTCCCATAATTTTCCTATTAAGGGTACCCTTTTCAGAGGCTGGGTAATGGGGGCCCCAGGTGTGTTTCCCGGCCACCGAGACAATAAGTGACAGAATTTAATATTCTGGGCATATATCTTTAATAGATATCATGCCAAGCGAGAGATACGAACTTCGGGCCTCGACCACAGCAGCTCAATACCTACGAATTTATATAGTTGTTTATCGTAATTGTTGACCATGTAGCAGCATGCTTGCAAAATAAAATATCTCGAATCTCAATAACAACATTTTATACATAAGTGGGATATTTATTTTATATTTAAATAGAAATGGCGCACCAACCCCAGTTTTACAAATTATACAAGTGTTCATTTAATTTTAAAATAAATTTCACGTATGTATCACACCAGTTTGATTGGCAATTTATTCACAGTATGAGAAATGGAATATGACATTAATCTATATAAACAAAGATGAAATTCTGTTTGTTTGTTTGTTTATTTGTTCTTTATAGAAATCCACACCGTTTGTCCTAAATTCTCCAAATTTGGCTCAGTGGTTCTAAGATACCAGGTGCGAACACCTGTCCATATTAAAACTGCATAACTTCAGCCAATCTCTGGATATATTCTTTATTGTTAAAAAAAATCGTCACAATCTCGCTTTACAATGGTTTTTTTTTTTTTTTACGGGATAGAGTTGTGGGGCTCTGCAAAATCGTCCAGCATCCAAAGAATACAGTCTTTTCAGGCAAAAGTGTTGCGAAGAATAGTTGATGCACCATTTTTTGTTAGCAATGATATAATACACAAAGACTTAGACATGCGAACTATTTCGGAAACAGCCAAAGAAAATTATAATAGCTTTCACCTAAGACTGACTTACAATACAAACCCTCTTACGGAAGCCTTAAGATGCTCGCACAACCCTTTCAGCCCACCACGTCGACTACGCAGGTGGTGGCCAAGAGACTTGCTGAGCTAATTTGTCATTTCCAGAAGGAACGCTCATGTAGCAGCCAGCAAAATTTGCTCATTGCAAGTAATTTGCAGATCGCAAATTTATAATTGTTAAACGTTTGTTATTAAATAAATAAAAAAAAAACAAAAAAAAAACAATACGTTTATTTACATGTATGGTGAATTTATTTTTTAAAAATTCCTCCTAAAAAGCGAGCTTCATTAGGAGCAGTGAGCTCAAAAGCAAATAAACAATGTCAAATACGAGCAGCTGAAACTCTTGACGAACATCAAAATAGAATTGAACTACAGAGGCTTAGACAGGCAGAATCGCGGGAAACTGGGTCTGCCCAGGAATACGGGGCCGCTTTGCACCACAGAGGCTTAGACAAGCCGATTTGCGGGAAGCTGAAACTGCAGGGCAATATTTCTGTTTGTTTGTTTGTTCTTTACAGAAATCCATACCGTTTATCCTAAATTCTCAAAATTTCGCTCAGTGGTTCTTTCATACCAGGTGCGATCACCTGTCTATATTAAAATTGCATAACTTTAGCCGATCTTCAGCTGATATTCTTTATCCTAACAAAAATCATAATGATTTCGCTTTACAATGGTTTTTTACGAAATCGACCGTTTCATTAGAAAAATGAAATTCCCGGGTGAAATCGGGACATACAGCTAGTAATTAAATATTACGATAAAAATGATGTAATATAGTTTTTAAAAAAATAATGCTTTCTATCGTATGAAATATGATTCCATTGTACAATTTGAACTTTATAAAATTTATATATTATATCCGAGACGAAGGGAGCGCTTTATTCTCAGCCGGACAATTATTTTAAAGTGCTCTCGGAGAGACAATCACTTGATGGCCCCACTTCAATGCTTAATAGTTTCCATTATTTTCCATCGTTAGGAATCGATTTTTCCCCATTATTATTATTATTATTTGTCCCCCTCTTCTGTCTCCCATTTCGTAATTCAACTCATAAAAATGTAAAAAAAAAAAAAAAAAAAAAAAAAAAAAAAATTGATAACTTCAATAAGACTCTACTCGAAATAGCTGGTTTTATGTATCGACCAACTACAGGAAATGGGACTGAATTTAAAAAATAGGATTAAGCTATAATTATAGAAAAAGTTTATAATAAAAACGTAAAACCGAGTATTTGTTGATTAAATAATTACACGGGCGAAAATTATAATTATTGATATAATTTTAATAAGAAGAGTAAAGATTGGCCCTGACCGGAATTCGAACCCGGATTTCCTTATCAATAGTAAGGCGCTCTTGCCACCAAGTGATAATGAAATCTTTTCTCTTCTTATAAAAAATATTTAATAATCGTAATAATGAATTTCATCTTATCATGACAGAGAAATAATTGAATTAATAATTATTCATATAGTTTTGAAGGTTAGTCCATCAACTTTATGCAATTAGAAATTCTAAAGAGTTATAAATATATAATGTAAAGTGTGATGAAATAATTTATAGTTTTTGATTTATATAAAACATCGCATTGAAGGAATTTCAAAGATCCTTAAAACCCGATCAAAATTCATTCATGTTTGGGCAAAAGGGCTTAAGTCATAAAAACATTTTTTTGTCTCGTCTTAAAATTCATAATTGACTATAATTTTAGTTGTTATTCTTAATTTATTACAGTATCTGTTGAAAGAATATAGTTTCATTTATTATTCTGGAATAAAGGAATACAATCAGAAAGAATTTATAATGATTTTCAATAGCTTGGTAAATTGTTGTTTAAGCTTCAAATTCGAAAACTTAAACCCTTTTGACCAAACACCAGTGAATTTTTAACTAAAAAATTTAAAAACATTTGCTAATTATTAAATTTTACAATTTATATTTGATTGACTTGATCCCACCAGTCATGGATGCAACCACACAACACTCCAAAAACTTCCAACAATTACTAACTTTCAACTACATGCCACCCTAGAACTTTTGAAGCAGTGGCCGAGAAATAATTTTTTAAGTTCACTTGAAAATTCGGGAAAACCATAATTACTAATTTGGAGTTGGAAAATCAAAGAAACCAGAAAAGGTAGGTAGGTACTTATTTTATATACCTTTATCTGGCAAGGATCATTATCAGATTTGATCAGATTTGAACTCTCAGGATATAGTTTCTAGTAGTGGGTAGCGTATTGTGTTAACGCACCGCACTGGCCCGGTTCGAGTCTCGGCCATGATCCCTTGAATTGGAGCGGCATGCCTTTTGTAAGTGGATCATTTCAAACACCTTGGGAGCATTTTAAATATTTAAAAAGGCAGGCAAAGAAATAAATAATACGTTTTTTTTTTCATTTTAAAAGTAAAAGTAACAACTAAATGCATCATCCGAATTATTTATTTAGACTCACATATACAAATATCAACTGTTCATTTTTAATACTTGTCAAGTAAGTCTCAATAATAATGGTTCATTATATTAAATATGCATGGATAATTTATAATATATTAAACGTAATTTCACCAAAATAGCATAAACATGTAATAACTTCATAAACTGAGGACAGCTAAAATAAAATAAAAGCTTACGATGCATTAAAATGTATGGGACGGGTGTAGATAAATTTTAATGAGGTAAATATATTCCATTTATAATTCTATGGGATACATCTCCCATATTAAGACACCCCCTATCCCCTATTAAGAGTCCATTTTCAAAAAGTACAAATTTCACTTTTCTCACATTAACCATGATTACAAATTTCAAAAAGGAGATTTGGGATCTTTTTCATTTTTGATGTGGTCTACTACTACTGCTAAATGTATAACAACATTTTTTGAACCGTCTAAGATATTTAGAGCCAACCAAATAAATATTAAATAAAAAAGTATCCCATAATGGTTCCTTTCCCCCACATTTTTTGTTCGTATTATATTATAATAATGAATATTTCCATGTACCTTTCTTCATATACTCGTATTATGACTTATCTGAAAGAAACTTTTTCCTTTTACGTTTCAAAACCGCTTTAACTATTATATTTTTCAGCATTACCATTCACTTACTTATAATTTGTTTCCTTATGATGTGTTGTTATTTATATATTTTCTATTTTTGGTTGTAAATTTGTTTCTCATTTAGCCTAAATGAATAATACCTGAAATGTAGGACGAAACTATGACAAAATTAGGTATGTAACATTGATTTTTTTTTTTACCCCATCCCAAAGATTTACACTTTTTAAAATAAAATTTCTCATTTTTTAATTTTTTTTGTGAAAAAAGAGGTAATGCCAAACTGAAATAAAAAAAGAAAAAGAAACATTCAATCAGTGACAGATAGACGTAGGGTAGCCCCCTCGTTTTATCAGAGGAGAGGCTGTCAACAATGTTGAATGACATTCCGTTGATGGACGCTCGCACTCACATTAGTATCGACAACCGCAAAATGTTGATGAGCTTTTCAAAGTGTTCGAATTTCCCAGAGCTATTTTCCCTCGCTTAACAACGTTACAGATTGTGTATTGTATGGAAATGGGATTCGTAAATCGTTTCGGGAAATTTGGCTTCGTTAGACCGCCCATTTATTTGGATGGTTTTTAATGAGGTGTAAATGAATGCATTTTTTATTCCTTTCAAAATTACACGAGTCTTTAAATGCTTAAATGAGATGTTTTTATTATAGCAATAAGTCGCAATTTGTATCCAACATTGTTTAGAATCTATTCAAATATTTTTATTTTAGTAAAATAAGTACCTTCTACTTTACACATTTATAATTTTTTTTTTTTTTTTTGCTTTATATTTTAATTCGCACCTGTCGCAGCTAAGCGACAATCAGCAAATGTGAGATAAACTGCTGTGATATTGGCATTTTAGGCATGAGGGAAGATAGTGCCCAGCAGTACATCATCCCAGACTTGTTTCAGGAAAGGAGGTCCCTCATCCAACTCCTTTTCAGTCGCCTCATAAAAGGCATCTCAGTCGTGGCCATGTCATTAATAAGTCTATTGTTATGTCCGTGTAAATTGATATGGAAGCCAGATGAGAGAGTCCTTATTTGTTCGTCGATAGTTGGTAGTTGTAAGTCGTATGTAGTGTTTTATTACTAACGTACAAAGCTGCGCTCGTTGATAGTCGTAAAATTTTGAATTGGAAGATTTGTAGTTTTTATAAGTATGTCTGTTTTGTTGATCCATAAATTTGTGAGGCGTATTTCCAAATGGGTTTCAGTAAGTTTGTGTATATATTGAGTTTCTGTCTGATTTTCAATTTTGATGATTTGGAAAATAGTGACTACAGTACTTTCAGTCGTCCGTTTAAAGTCTGTCTTTTCATTTTGACATGAGGGCCCCAAGTCATCCTCCTGTTAAATATCGTACTTTGTCTGTTTAAGGAATTCGGTGGTCACCGATTGTGATTTGTCATGGTTTAATTTCATTTTCTAAAGTGAGTAATGTTTTTTCAAATGCATTAAGTGGTTTAGTAAGTTTAATGAAGCCAGTCTAGGGTCATGGTGTTTTGTTAAAATTTAAATTTAAAATATAAAACTTAAATAAGTAAAATTGATATTTTACATTGGAAGTTTAAATCAATATGATATATAGAGTTAAAAAAAAAAAAAAAAAAAAAAAAAATCAGTATAAATAACTAAAATTGACATTTAAGTTTTAGTCAAATTTAAATTGATTTAAAAAACTAAATACGGGCACATGCTTATTTAAACCTACATGGAAATACTGCTCAAACATATATATCATTGCCAAAAAACACATTTACAAAAACTTCACACCTTCCAGTCAAAATTATTACGAATAGTTTCAAAAGCACCTCGCTACGTGACTAATCAAACCTTATGTACTGACTTTAACATGATTAGATTGATTGAAGACTCCTTGAGATGTGAGATCTTCTTCGTTAAAAATCAAGATTTACTGAAACAAGCCAGGGATGAGAAAGTGCTTGCTGGGTGCCATCTATCCCCATGCCAAACATGCCCTTGTTTAATTAGCATAGCGCACATTTGCTGATTGTCAAAGTTTGTTAAATTAAGATATGAAGCCAAAAAAAAAAAAGTATTGATAAAATTTATCATTATTTTTTAGTACAATTTTTACTAAATAATAATGATCAGGATATAAAATGAAAACTTATTAAATGATTTATGAAGATTCCAGTTCGGGTATGATTTTTTTTTTAATAATCGATTTCAAACCCTGTTTGTAGATTTTGTAAATAAATAAATAAAAATTATCTTCTCCTTTCTTAAAAATAAAAATAACTGCTGTAACCTGGGGTTTATCTTCTTTTTTTTATCCTCTTCTCTGTCCTTTTTAAATAAGATTTATGAAACAATTATTAAGATGCAGACAACTGGCCAAATAAATTGGATGAGCCTCTCTGGCCAATAAGAGCTCCCATTGCCTAACTCACTTGCGATAATTAGCCCCCCACTACCGCGCCCCCCCCCCCCACTTCCTAATTTTCTTGAAAGGGCTTTAATGCTTACTAATGTAACAGGCCCTAAGCGCTAACACAATCATGTTTATGGAATTAACGAAACGCTTTCATTCAATGATTGTATTCATTCTCAGAAATTTAAATGTTTTAATTGAGCATGGTTTATTGGGGAAACCTCTTGGTGGGGGGGGGGGGGGTGGACTGGAACTGATTTTATCGATGATATATGAGTCACTCTAAGAAAAGAAGTGAGTTCGTGTTGGTTTTACATATTTCCAAAGTGAAACTTCAACTGACATTTTGGCAAGTATTAGAATTAAGCTTAAGAAATAGCTATATAAGGAGTACAAAGATGGTAACATTGTTGCTTAATTTATAAAAAGAGGATTAATGACGGCTAGATTTGATTTAATTATGTATGTCTCTTCTTCCGAGTTTGACTATGTGATAGGTTTTCAATCACCATACTGTCCATACCAATATTTTTCAATACTATACTCCATCATGCTCTGGGCTTCTTTCTTCAGGGCTAATACAAGAATGAGAGTGGAGAAGGTGATCAGTAACTTATATTCACGGTACCAGTTTTAACTATGCATCTTAAATTGATCCCTGATCTGAAACTGATCCCTATCTCCACTCTTATCCTTGTATTAGCCCTGAAGAAGCCCAAAGATTGATGGGATTCTGAATGTTCAAAATCAACATTATACTTCAATTTTTTTTTTGAAAATTGTTTATTTTAATTATTAGAAAATGTATATATTTTTCAAAATCTTTTTGACCAACCAGGGACCACGGGGCTCATCTTAACTCTCAGCAAGAGTCTTCTGATTTTTCTTGGCCCAGTATGCAATATTTAGGTTTTATATTAATTTCCATGAATATTCAAAGCTAAGTGTTATAAAGAACACAGTAATGAATTATTTGTAAGAGATCGTAAAAAATGGAGTATTGAAGGAGAAATGACTGACAATTAGCCATTTTTGATTTGCCATAATTTTGAATGCACTTTTAAAAGACCCATTGTATTGTAACGTTAAACAAAAACATGGTTTAAAAGTCCCAGACCTTTTGTTGGAACAAACTGTCATAGCACGTGTTTGTGACTACGAAGTTCCAGTACCATCGACGCTGTTCCACGAGGTTCTACACCATCTACACCATTCTCGTTACGACTATATATAAGGAGCGAGTGACTGGACAGTTAGTCTTAGTCTTGGTAATGAAGCTCAAGCCTTACGATTTTTGTGTGTTACAAAGAGATAATATTTGTAACCTGTTCTCATATTTGTATATTTATAATTCGTGTGACATTGAACATTATTATTCATCTTTTAATAAAACTTGTTGAACCACAGAAGTGTTACAATATATATAAGGAGTGCGAAAAATAATTTAGGAATTCACTGCTAACTAAATTTTGACCTCGTGTGAATTTGGCAACTTTTGCAATGTCACTACTCATCTGAAGTATTAAAGTCCATTTTTAAGTATAAAATGGCTGAATTTTCATTGATTTATGTATTTTTTACAAACTCTGTATGAATCTATATCGGAATTGTTGAATATTCCTATTCCGGATGGAGATATCGTAAGCATAATGATTGTAGAGGCTGTGACAGTATACACATCGATTTATACAATCGAGATAGCGTTGGGTAACTCGATCCTGCAACTCGACTCCCATCCCTAATGAGCCTGTCGTAGTTATTGTTACAGTCATTTAATATCAATTACACTAATTACAGGCAAGCAATGTCATTTCGATAAAATTTGCTGGGCTTTGTAATTCGGTTAGATTGACAGAATAACGTACTAGTATTATTTTCACATTGTAATATTTCCACCATTCTGACAGCCACAGGTGGAATCTCGCCTGAGATCATATGAACGAATACTTAGTTATTCACATGGACTGAACCACTTTGTGAAATTTCCCGAGAGCATACAGCATGTTAGTGCTGCTTGTAAATCCACAATGAATCTCTTCTTATCCTGTTTGTTGTTAAACAATTTTAAATGTAGGCTTTTCTTCTGTTTAGCCAACTGAGGTTGTTGAATAGAATGGCCTACATGTTACTAAACCGTGAATTTTTAGGAACAATTTTTCCTTAAAAAATCCTAGCTTAAGAAAACAGATTCTGTAGTTTCCAAAATACAGTCGACTCCGTTTAATTGGGTCATAGGATAATTAGGACCACCGCTTAATTTAGCCAATTTTAATAAAACGGAATCACATATAGGTAAAAAATCACAGCTTTATTGGGACGAAACATCGGCTAATTGGGCCAAAACTTAATCTAAAAAACTCTGAGCCCCGGTGTCAATCGAATAAGCTAAGTATCTGAGGCCACGCCTGTTACTCAATCAGAAGCAAGAAACCGCATCAAAAAGTTTTCTCATAAATATTTCCAATTTATGGCTCAATTATCATACTTATACGATAGCCGTGATTAAGCGAATTTAGGCATTTTTCTTTGCATTTACTCGTGGACCCATAATCTCCGCTTTATTGGGTTATCCGCCTAATTTTTTCCCTCTTTATGGCCCAATAAAAGGGAGTCCAATTTAACACTATATTTTCTACAAAATGAAAGTAATAATTACATATACCTCAAAACCATGTTCCTTGCTTTATACCAACGGTTTTCCTACAGCCAGCTAGAATAGCTTCAAGGCTTGAACTGAATACACATTCGATGTCCATTTGAACATTCTTTTACGTACGTCAGAATTCAATGTTGCTGACAGATGAAGGCGCATTTTTACCCACTGGCGAAGTTCGTCAATAACCAAGAAAATTTCAAGACCACGAAGAAATATCCAAGTCCACAAAAAAAAAAAATAATGCTCACTGTACATGTTAATTGTGGATGACATGATTTGATGAAACGGATTTTTTTATGTGCTTATAAGAATTCATTGGGTAGTACTCAACACGTTTTAAAACAAACAAGTCCCAAAATGTCAATAAAAAAAATCTGTTTGAAAAAACAAAACAAACTTCAGCTGGGATCGTTTGCTGGGGCTAATTTTAAAATTAATCGTTTGCTGGGGCTAATTTTAAAATTAATGAGATCGTTTTACACATAATTCGATATTCTACAACTAATATACGTAACATTGTTTATTTGGAGTAACCCTCTTTAAATTGCAGGCTTTGAAACACGAGCGTAATTCATTTTCCCGGTAAAGTAGCTAAATTGACAATCGGTTTTGTTAAAAAGACTTAACCGATTTTAACTTTGGACCTCAGTCGACGCGAAATTTAATGCTCTTATATTTTAGAAAGAACTCAATTTCTTCTGCGATAAATAGTTTTCAAGTTATTCGCGAAACATTGAAAAAAGTTCGAAGATGTCGATTTCGTTCGCCTATAAAATTTGATTGCAACCGCTATGAAATGGCAGACTGGAATTTTCTTACTCAGAATGGAATGGGTTTTCATTATAAGTGGTCAAACCTTCTCCTGAAATGAACACCCATTTTCGGCCTCGGCCCCAGGACTATTATAAGTAATGCATTAATCTACATCAGAACTCACTCAAAATGGACAGTGTGCACTAAAAGATCTTCCTATAGCCATATAGAAATCCCCATATCTCATTTGAAAAAACGAAGAAAGAACTAGGTATTAAGAAGAAAAACATTATGTCATTTTCAAATCGTTTGTTTTCTGACCTTTTCGATATGAGGAGTCGTCCGACGCTTTTGTCTCCGATTTATTGCAAATTGAAAAGTGGACCTCGTACGTAATCCCGGAAATTGAATCAAATTCAGTAGATGTTTAATCAAACCGACCCTGCTCTCGGTCGTTTGTTAGTTCGGGAAAAGCGAAAGCTATTCGTTTTTCTATTCACTTTCGTTTTTTTTTTTTTTTTCTTTTTTTTGGAAATAGCCATCGGGAACTGGGAGGTCGTAAATATAAGTGTATTGGTTCGGCTGCATGCCAGCCATTAACAGCAAGGACTGCTTGTTAGTCAGCTGATAAGCCATGTCGTGTTCCAACTTGCTATCAACCATTTATCATCTCTCTCTCTCTCTCTCTCTCTCTCTCTCTCTCACTCTCGCTCTCTCTCTCTCTCTCTCTCTCTGTCTATCTCTCCCTCTCCGTTTAAACACTTCCAGTTCGAGGAACGCCCTTTGTTGCTGCTTCTGATAGGTTGCGATAGTTCGTTTAGAATTGATTTTCAATTTGAAACGGATTACCGCAACCTCTTGGCTATCTGTTACACTGAAAGAGTTCTAGAATTACCTGGAACCGTTACAATCATGTATAAGTACGTAATCACATATTTTGCAATGATCTAGGCCTTTCGGGGATGTTCCATTTCGGATTGAATTGAAGAACGATGGACTATGCGCTTAGTCTCGCAGTGAACGTCGAAGCATAAGGTTAATTTTTTGTCACTGTATTGTCACTAGTAGTTACTTTTTATAACGTTATTTATTTTTTGAGCGTTGATTGTTTGTCTGACGTTGTGAATTTTAACTTTTCTTAATACGTTAGTTGCGGCGGCGTGTTTTCGGGGTATCCTAAATTGAACGGTATCGGTCCCCGGGGTCCGACTGCTGGGATGAGCCATAGACGATATCGGGCGTCGGGGTCCGATGGGAATGCTTTGACGAAAGCTTTCTCTTTTGATTAAAAGTGAATTAAATGAGCGTCTCAAGGGCATTATCTCTTGGCGAGGATTGGAAGTAGACATAACAGCCGCAGGACAGGCCGATACAGGATTTATGCCATTCTTCATCGAAAATCGGACCTTGGAGTCCGATTCTTAAAAACAACAGAATTTCAGCTATTAGCAACATTTTCTGCACCAAAATTCAATAATCTCATTAAAAATCAACTAAATTGAGTGTTTGAAGTGTTCGGCCTATCGGACATTTTCATGTGAAAATCGGTTGTTAAGAAGGGAATATAAGACATCTAATCCGCACCTAACGTGTTAAAATAAAATTATTTTAAACTCACATTAGTGCTACTATATTGATAGCACCTAAAAAAAAAAAGAAGTTTTTATGTTATCAGTAAATGGAAAGGATTTCGTTATCAGGTTTGATTTAAAACCCCAAGTAAAAACATCTTAGAGAATTTTTTTCAGGATGATTTATAAATAAGAATTTTAGACAAAAACTTTATTAAACAGCCCTAGTTTGAACCCAAATAGTTTTTTTTTTTATCAACAGGGCTAAAGAACGAGAAAAATATGACAGTGAAATTCAGGTATCTATAACTAGCACTGAAAATATGAATTATACGTGTGCTTGATAAGATTATTTACAGTGAGAATGCAAAAAAAAAAAAAAAAAAAATTGTAGATCCAACTAGTGATGTTTTTTTTTTTTTTTGTTTAACGTTACTTTTATGTTACTAAGGCTAATCGGACGATACTACTGCAGGAATCCTGTCTTCGTCCATGCTCGAGACCTCCATTTTACGGACGATCGGAGGAACAGCATAGCTAAACAATTTACACTCCCTTTAAAATATCCTGGGACCATCTGGCGGGAAGCGAACCCGCGATCTTAAGCGTTGTCTGCTGCTATGCTAACCACTACACCACAAGTAACCCAAGTAGTGATATGTTTTCATGACATGAATTTAATGAAATCTGATAAATATAATAAAACTAGCTGTATATCCCGGTTTCACCCGGAGAACTTTATTTTTTAAATCTATAAACTGAGACTTTTATCGACTTAAACGGTCGATTTTGTAAAAACCAATGTAAATCGAAATCAAAACGATTATTATAACAATAAAGAATATACCCAGAGATCGGCTGAAGTTATGCAATTTTAATATGGACAGGTGTTCACACCTGGTATCAAAGAACCACTGAGCGAAATTTGGAAACTTTAGGACAAACAGTGTGGATTTCTATAAAGAACAAACAGAATTTCATCTTTATATATATAGATTATAGCTGTATATTCCGGTTTCACACGGGGAATTTTATTTTTCTAAAGAAACGGTCGATTTCGTAAAAAAAAACATTGTAAAGTGAGATCATTATGATTTTTTTAACAATAAAGAATATCAGCTGAAGATCGGCTGAAGTTATGCAATTTTAATATGAAAAGGTGTTCGCACCTGGTCTGAAAGAACCACTGAGCGAAATTTGGAGAATAAAGAATATCAGCTGAAGGTCGGCTGAAGTTATGCAATTTTAATATGGACAGGTGTTCGCACCTGGTATCAAGTGACTGGATAGTTAGTTTTGGTTCTGAAGCTCGAGCCATTTGATTATTTGTTTTACAAAGTGACAATTGTTGTAACCTTTTTAATTTTTTGCTTTAATATTTGTGTTTTTATAATTCGTGTGGCATTGACCACTGTTATTCATCTTTGAATAAATAGTGCTAACCCACATCAGTGATACAATACAGTTGTACACTTAAATAAAAAAATAATGTTATATCAAATGCTAATGTTATATCTATGGCATTTATAAATATCGCATATTTTAAGACAACATATTAAGAAAGTATTTACTTAGTACGTAAAGTACGAAATTCGCATGAATAATGTATGTAAATATTGCATAATAGAAAAACGACAAAAATATAACAAATAAACAGTATCATAGAAACAAAAAAAGATTATTTATTTAACGTTAATAAAAGCCGTAGGTCACCAAATATATCATATCTTTATTTAAAGTATATAATCCTTGACGTTTCGGCCTCAATGTGCCATTCTCAAAAGACAAAACTAATATATTAAATAAAAAATTAATTAAATTTAAAAACAATGAATATTAAAAATTATTTTACACATATTAATTTATAAATACCTTTATCCACATAGTCACTAATTTATCCTTCTAAAAGAATTTGTCTATATTTTAAAATATTTAAAATATAATTATAAAATTTAAATATAATATTTAAAATAAAATATAGTCACAATATTTGAGCACATTTTACGCAAGTATTATACATAAAATTAATATTAAAAAAAATGACAATAGATAATAATACAATAGAGCATTAGATAAAAAAAAATTTAAATTACATATTATCTCCTGGTACTTACCCCACCCCTGCCGTACTTATTTTTTGTCAGTCGTTCCTAGCTAGTTGACGATGTTAGACGTGCCAGATATTCAGATAAATATACTTCACATATGTATTTTAAAATATAGACAAATTCTTTTAGAAGGATAAATTGGTGACTATGTGGATA
Organism: Aelia acuminata; assembly: GCA_911387785.2. NCBI lineage: Eukaryota > Metazoa > Arthropoda > Insecta > Hemiptera > Pentatomidae > Aelia > Aelia acuminata. The sequence continues at coordinate 21,748,656 of OU426984.1, read as the reverse complement.
AAGGTATTTATAAATTAATATGTGTAAAAAAAGGCCGGGATGGCCGAGTAGACAAAGGCGCTTGGAATAGGTAATCAAAGTTAAGCAAAGTCGACCGTGGTTAGTACTTGAATGGGTGACCGCTCCATTCCGGTGACCACCCGCCAATGAACGTCACGCAGTCCAAGCCTACCCCCCCCCGCTGGTGTGAGGCCCGTCAGCCTACTGGAGGCGACTCACACCGACCGGGCGTAGGAGTGATGTACCTTCCCTGTGTATCCCATCGAGAATCAGAAAAATGAGTGGTGTGTTTTTCCAGGATATCAGTAAGCGCCCGGAGGTTTGGTACAAGGACGGTATGCTTCAGGGAAAGAAATATAGGTCCTCGGGGCCTGCTGATTCTGGGCTGCCATAATCCCTGGACCTAGACCAGTTTATCACGGTCCTTGAACCCGAGAGAGCTGACGCCATCGGTGGGAAGGACACTGCCAAATTTGCCCCAATGGGATTGGTATGGAGCTATGGGCAGTCTGCCGCTTGCAGCAACGTGAGGTTGGGCTACCCCCTCCAAGCTACACAAATATCTGTAAGAAGACCACATTGCGCGGCCAAAGGTCTTCTTAGGCCTAATGCGCCAACCAAAAAAAAAAAAAAAAAAAAAAAAATGAGTAAAATAATTTTTATTATCAATTGTTATTAAATTTAATTAATTTTTTATTTAATATTTTAGTTATGACTTTTGAGAATGGCACATTGAGGCCGAAACGTCAAGGATTATATACTTTAAATAAATATATGATATATTTGGCTTTTATTAACCTTAAATAATAGCACCTAGATTAAATGAGAAGACTATAAAAGATTATTGAGATATTGGAACTTCATGGTTATTTTTAAGTATCTTTTTTGCAACGTAGTTATTGGTTTTTAGTTTTAATTATTTTTTTTTTAAATAAATTTACTTTAATAAGAATTTTTGGTATTAATATATCAATATAATAAAATAATAAGGATTAACTTCTTATTTTTATACTGTTGTACACTTCAATACAAAAACTTAAAATTTTGTGCCAAGAAAGACAAATGGATATTTTAAGGTTTTATCAAATGCTTAAGGTCTATAACTTTCGGCGAAGGCACACATAAGCATCTTATATTTTAAGACAAATTATTAAAATGTTCACCACTTATATTTACGAAACGAAATTCGCATAAAAATTCATGTAAATATATAGTACCTAAATAGAAAAAACTAAAGAAATGTAACAAATAAACAGAAGGGGAGAGCGGGGTTGGTTGGCATATGGGGTAGGTTGGCCATTGGCTTATAGTTTTCGTCACACCTACTGTGAAGGCCCCACTATTGTACCATGTGACCCGCTCGACCTCGGGAGTCTTGTCCTGAGTTGTCAACCCGATGCTAACAGTGTAGGGAAGAGTGTACTTCATTGATTGATTTTACAACATATAAGTAAATTTTTATATTTTCAGTAAATTTGGTTTAAAGGCATGACAAAACATTTTACTCCGATTCTGTTCACATAGCCTCAAAATCCTTTGAAACACCTAACCTTTCGACTAACCAGTTACTTGTTTGATTGTTTTCCCCTGTCCTGGCAGCCATCTTTCATATGATCTCTCCTGTGGGGTTAGCTGGCTCTTTTTAACTGATGTGTGTTTGCGCAGTAGCAATTCACAAAAGCAATGTAAACATAAACAAAGGTGAAACTACCAATTGTCTTTAGTTCCAGCAAGGAGGATGAGAGCAATTTTCCTTATGCAGAAAGTGACGACAGTCTAAACTTCTATCTTCTTTTATTGTCATTCTATTTTCCTTTAAAAGCTGTTAAAAACCAATTCATAATTATTATACCATTATAGTACAGTTTTAATAACAATAATATCTTTCAGGCCGTACTTGAATGAGAGGGCTAAACAACCCCACCTTCTAGGCCAACCTGCCCCCCTATGTGGGGTTAATAGGCATACTCTGGATTGACGAATTCTTTAATTTTGTATAATCTTAGTATTAAATATTATGCGATAAAAAAAAATACTTGAAGTACTCTAATACTTGGAGTTTACCGTGGTATCAGCCCTATTGGGATTATATAACAGGAACGACTCAACAATCAAAAAAGTGAAAACTGTTTCCAACCAACCCTGCTCTCCCCTACCTAAATAGAAAAGACTAAAGAAATATAACAAATAAACAGAATCATACAAAAAAAAAAAAAAAATGAAATATTGAACTATGTGGTTACTTTATGTCATTTTCTGTAACGTTGCTATTGGTTTTTAGTTTTAATTATTTTTGTGGAATAAATTCACTTTAATAAAATTATTTAAACCCACATTGGTTTTACAATATCGATATCATAAAATAATAAGGATTAATATAATATAACTTACAGTTTCCTTCTTCGTTAGCGCGGTGGTGAGGACAGACTCGAGCCAGGTAAGCTGTTGTGCCGGATCTTCTCTGTGGTATTGCCCCATGTAGAGGTTCGTGTTCAAGGCGATGATCCTTATTTTGTGCTCTTTCTGTTCGATCGTGTAGTAACCTCCTGAAAGTTATAATATAATATTGATAAATATTATAACTATAATCAAGCAGAAAAGGAAAAAAGAAAAAAAAAGAAAAAGACTGATCAATTAAAACTCCTACCATCAAGGAGCTTTCTCTTTAATATAGTTGTTTGTTGAACGTCCCTTTATGACACTAAGACTAATAGGAGTCCTAGATTTTGTATTTACATTGTTGCCGTAATATATTTTGTTATTATTAAATGAACCTACAAGAAATCTATTATAACATTCAATATCAACAGTTGAGAAAACATTTATATAAATATATATATTAGTATCGTGTGATCCTTCATAACATTATATTAAGGTTATTAAACTGGTTGAATGATTCTTTATTTGAGTGTTTACTCTTATCTTGAAGAGGCCGGGCAAAGCCCCTTGAGGACTCGCCCCAGTGGGAAAAGGCAAGCCTCTTGAGATTGCAACTCCATTACCAATCTAACTCAGAGAACTGAGCTTTCCCATTAGCAATAATCCATTTGGCTGGTTTACTTATACGAAATATACAATAAACTAAACTCCTGGGTTAATTCTCCAAGAGTATCTGACAGCTTATGTTATGTTGTATAATGAAAAAACATCGGACTGAGCATTTCTCTCTCCTTGGTACGTTAGAAGGTAGGAAAATATGTTTTTGTCCCTTTTTCTCAGAAAAATTATAAGTTAAAAAATTAAAAAAATATTTAATATCTGCTAAGACAAATGCATTAAATATTTGTTTGTTTAACGACCCTTATATTTATTCATGCTACTAAGACTAATCTAAAAGCTGCGAAGCTACCTCGGGAATCCAAAATTTTGCCTATCAAGGTATAATTAGGATAGGGATATTTAGCGAGTACCTGACACCGCACAGGCTCCGGACCTCCATTTTACGTCCTATCCGAGGGACGGCATAGCCAAGAATTTTTTTAACTCCTTTTAAACAATCCTAGGACCACCACGGGACGCGAACCCTGTAGATTGCCTTACTTACCACTACTCCACAGGTGACCTCATTAATATATTTCATAAGAAACATTTAAAATCTAGATTGGCGATTTTATAAATAGGTATATATTCTAAATTAATGCTCGGAAAAGATCTGAATTAAAAGATTAGGTACCATTTCCTTTGGCATCAGAGCAATAGGCTGTTGTTAATGGTTAGGACAAACAATACGGTTTTCATAAAGCATTTTCCCGGAATTTCAATGATCCCTGTATTTCAAAGAGTCGGCACATCTTGGTTAAATGTCAGAAAAGTGTAATTGTTAGAGTGAATAAATAATATCTCCTCAAAACAAGCAGCTTGATTTTTTTTTGGTTTAATAAAAATAATAAGATATGATATAAAAATAAAAAAGATAGACCGGGTGTATTTGTTAGCATGGCAACCTTCTTGCATGGCATTTATATTGGGAGTAAAAGACCTTGGCGATGCCTTCTCTAGGAAATAACGTAAAATTGAGGCCCCGAGCCTGTACGATGTCAGGTAGTCGTTAAAGATCCTAATTATATCTGTATTGGCAAAATTTAAGACTCCAGCTGTAGCTTCGTCCAATTAGCCTTAGTGTCATAAAGCGACGTTAAACAAATCAACTATAACAAAAAGATGGACCGATTATGCATTTTTACTAGTATTAAAATATTTATTTTTAAGAGACATATGTAAAATAAAAATGAGTTAAAACGATTCGGAATGCTATAAATCGAACGAATCCAGCTTTCTAATGAAAATTGTACGCTCAGAAAAAACATGGGTCATTTTTACTTTACCCACGCCAGTTACTTATTTCTAAAAGCGTGATTTATCTTAATATTAAATTAGAACAGATTATTAAAGTTTATTTAAAAAGATTAAAATGTAAATGGGGTCACCTGTGGTGTTGTGGTTAGCATGGCAACCTAAACTAAAACTAAAGATCGCGGGTTCAATTCCAGCCGTGGCCCTAGGATTTTTTAATGGGAGTAAAAAATCCTTAGCTATGCCGTCCCTCGGATAGGACGTAAAATGGAGGTCCCGAGCCTGTACGATGTCAGGTACTCGTTAAAGATCCCTATCCTAATTATACCTGGATAGGCAAAATTTAGGACTCCCACTGTAGCATCGTCCGATTGGCCTAAGTAGCATAAAAATGGACGTTAAACAAACAAACAAAATGTAAACAAAGCATCTGTAACTTCTCGAACTTCATTTAAATGCTGGAGATCTTCTTTGATGAAAAGCAAGCTTCATAAAGTATCATCCTCTTCTGCATTTCCGGGTTTTATGCAATATTCCGAACCTTTCAAATGTCTTAATTGCCTCTTCTTCCGATTGAAGAACACGACTCACTTGTACCAGATTCATTATTAACAAAAACAACTTCGACCTTTCTTAAAACTAGGAGGTATTAGGTAGGTAACTTCCTTTATATAATTGTTTTTCTCTTAAAATAGACCTATGTCATTAAATAATGTTATAACTTATGCTATTAAATAACGTAAAAGACCCAAAAATATTTAAAATCCGTTCCCTAATTATAACAATGTGAAACATCAGTAATCAGTGTGATTAAAATAAAACACATAAATTAATATTTAATCAATTTAATAATCTAATTTGACTGTTGTAACTTGAAACGGTGTTTATTTGTAGTTAATTGGAAACGGAGCCGGTGGAATAATAAACTGAATATGTAGTTAAACCATTGTTAAGCCGAATAGTATTTATTTTTAATTATTTCTACTAACTACTAGTTCATTTATGTATGATTCAGAAGATGTATACGTTGCTTTAAGTATGTATAAATTAGCAAACAACAGAGGAAAAAGAAAATTATTAGTACACAGAATATTTGCAATTATATTAACAGAATAGAAATTGCATGTCAAAGAGGGAACGCACTCAGCTTAAGCTCCAGGACTATAACGATATGAAATTGAAATATTTTAAGTTAGTATTCATTAATTTTTTTTTTTTTTTAACAACGGATTTCAATAGTGATTTAAATCCTTTTTGTAGATATTTAATCTGGAGAGAATTATATTTTAAATATTCTGTCAAGTTAAAGTTAAAGTCGTTGTGCAAAATGATGGAATATTTATACACTGCATTGAAATAATTACAAGAAAACAAACATTAATTGTTGTTGTAAGACAAAATAACGTCGAATCAACAAGAGTTGTATTTTTAATGTTTACGAAAGCTGGACAATTATTGTTTTAACAGTTTTATATTTAATTTAATACTCTTTTGACTATACTGTGGTATTTAATGAAGTTTGAAGATTGAATCGACACCAGCTTATCTGTGTATGTAATTAAAAAAATATTATGAATTATACATCAATGAAATACTGGCTTTCAAACATATCCTTTGAAGTATAGTGAATTTAATTTAGGGTCTTAATGAATTTCTCTAATAACGGCCCAAAAATTATAATAATAAAACAATATTACAAATTTCATTTGCGTAGCCCTGCTGTTATTAAAAGGTGCCCGATAAAGACTATGTATGCAAACCTGCAACGCTTAGCTGTCATGCATTACAGTAGACATTAAGCGCCCTAATATCAGGCGATCAGTAAGTTTTAAACATTTATAAAATACTAGCAATGGTGCCCGGCTTCGCTCCGGTGGTCCTATTAGATCCAGAAATATAGGAACTACCGAAAATTCATAGAAATTTTTTTAAGACATTTCTTCCATTTCAACCTTCCTTAAGATATCCCCCCCCCCCCCCCGTGTAATTTGAGAGGACTCTGCAGATCTCGAATCTTATTACTATTACAAATTGAAAACCAACTTCTTTTTCATAATCACATACAATAAGAACGCTTTAAACTTTTTATTTTCGATGTACATTCAGTCAATTTATCTCGTTTGTTTTTATTCGCTCACTGTACTATTAAGACATGTTTTTCATATTGCATTAAATTTACTTAAGTATATAATTACATATTGATTAAATGAAATGTGTTAATCAATTAGTCTTATGATAAAATTAATTTTTTAAGGAATCCAGTTGGTTTTCTAATAGAATCATTATTTTATTTGAAAGCAAAGGATAAACTAATTATTAAATCGCTTAATTTTTTAGTAATTTAAAAAGAACAGCTGAAAAAATATATACCTTTACAAACTGAACTGGATGAATGCACAATCAACATTGAGTGAAACGCACCCTAGCGCTTCCTGGTAGCCTGGAGCTCGAACTAATTTTTTCATTCATAAACTTGTATATCAATATCAAATAGGCTAATAACACGGTGCGAGAGGCTTAAAATTTCAGTCCTTTTCTCTTCAATTTTACAGCCTTAGGAGAAAAACGGAAACCTTCTCCGTTAGAGGTTATATGGTCACACGACGACATAACTTACTTAATCGTACGTGGATTCGTTTTTGAGCCTTATCGGCACGCACATTGTACACTTTGCTTTATAATATATATTGATTAATGCTGGTTCGGTTTAAATTATAATAATTCATTTATTTTTTAGAAAATATAATTTTTATATTATAATATTTTTTATAGAAAATATTATTGATATTATTATAAGAAGATATTAATATTGTTGTATTATATTTAAATAAAATTAATAATTTTTGAGGCCCTTCAAAATTCAACTAAATTTGATGTGATACAAGGATCGTTTCCTAGAAGTTCGTACATTTGTGGCTTAACCTGCCTTCCTCTCTTTTTTCTTGATAAATCAAGCATTCATCCAACACATGATTAACACTGTTTCTGTTCACCCCACGAGGGCTCTACTTTCATTAAATACCAAATGGTTTGAAACGCAAGTCAAAGCAATGATTTAGAGGTGTGTAATAGTAAAATTTTTTCCCTTATGATAGGTTGATAGATAGCCAACGTCATTGTCTTTATTACTCTGGAATCAGAAGCCCTGATGAAGATCATGCGATCCACATGCAGGTATCGAAACTTTGGATTACCAAAAAAAAAAAAAAAAAATAAATGAAGGATCATACAGATATCTCTATCAAGAGCTTAACTAAAATCTGTTTCGGCCTCAATAAAGAAATTTTTTTTTTAAATCATGAGAATGGATAATCAAGTGTTGCAAACTCATATTTAATTTTTAAATAGAGGAAATTTCTAGCCAAAACAGTCCGGATACCTAATTGAACCGTGGATTAATTAAATAAAATTAATTTTTTAAGGAATCCAGTTGGTTTTCTAATAGAATCATTATTTTATTTGAAAGCAAAGGATAAACTAATTATTAAATCGCTTAATTTTTTAGTAATTTAAAAAGAACAGCTGAAAAAATATATACCTTTACAAACTGAACTGGATGAATGCACAATCAACATTGAGTGAAACGCACCCTAGCGCTTCCTGGTAGCCTGGAGCTCGAACTAATTTTTTCATTCATAAACTTGTATATCAATATCAAATAGGCTAATAACACGGTGCGAGAGGCTTAAAATTTCAGTCCTTTTCTCTTCAATTTTACAGCCTTAGGAGAAAAACGGAAACCTTCTCCGTTAGAGGTTATATGGTCACACGACGACATAACTTACTTAATCGTACGTGGATTCGTTTTTGAGCCTTATCGGCACGCACATTGTACACTTTGCTTTATAATATATATTGATTTTTAATTTAATATTTAGAGAAATTTTAACATTTATAAGAATATACCTTCTCTCCTGAATTAGTTTCAAGCCCGGAAAGAGGTACTGCTGGGCACTTCCTTTCCTCATGCCCAAAACCTTAATGCTAACGCGTTGCAGTCATCACATTCGCTGATTGTCGCATATTGGTGACAGGCAGGATTAAGGTTTGAAGACAAAAAAAAAAAAAAAAAAAAAAATTATAGGAAAGAAGTGAAATAAATGCTTCAACTTTGTTTCCTGAAAAGTATGACTCTATTAACCACACCACTTAGGCGTGATAGGCAAGAAAGTGTTGATATTTTCTTCTGTATCGGTCAAATAATCGTTTGATTGTCAAATTAACAAAAACGAAAAAAATACTTATACCAACAACAAACACTTTGAAATAAAAACAAACCATAAACTAACAACAAATTAAGGTAGGCCGACTGTTATAGAACCTTTCTATTGGCCACCAAATTGAACACACAGTCCGCCAATCACATGGGGTTCACAGGTAAATTTCTTACGTTGTCGAGCTGTACCTGCATTTTAAAAGGCTTACTAAACATACACGTGACTTGTGAAAAAAGAACGATATGAAAAATGTCTGGCTTGCGCTTTATTAATATTACATTCGATCTGAAAAATATAACTGTAGAAAGTAAAATGTTTCAGTTTCAGTATGGCACTAACTCAAAATTACGATATACTGGCAGAATTACAATAATATTTTGCATTTAAAGTACTTTTTCCATACATAGACGTTTCCTAAAACTCAGTATAGTTAAATAAACAAGAATAGATGCCTTAAAGAGAAGATGAAAGGCTGGAAAACAGAATAAGGGAATTGTTTGTAGAGTTTGTGCTCGACCTCACATCTTGAAAGCCCATCAGAAACTGGTTGATGGAGTTAATGAGTTGGCTTAAGAAGTCCTTCTAGAGTTCCTCACTAGATTTGAATTCGTACTCAGTCCTTCGGAGAGTGCCTTAGACATTCAATTCACAAGAAGAAAATATCTCCCTATTCGCTCCGAAGGATAAAACGCGATGAGAGTCCCCTCCCTTAAATCACAGTTACATTACCTCACGAAATAGGCTACACCTAAGAGTAACATAGGGAAAGTTTTTCAAAATCGTGAATCGTGAGAATGAACTGTTTTTTTACTTTCACTTACCTATATATGAAATATAATAATATAGTAAGTATATATTATAATTTTATATATTATATAAAATTAGTATATATTATAATATAGTAAGTTTATATTATAAGTATAATATAAATATAGTAAGTATTGCGATCGTGAAAAATTTCTATTTCCGATTTTCAATGGAAATACACGTTTTGGGGTCCCCTGTGTCCCGAAATAACCAAGTCCCGCGAAATGGTATGCGTGTGTGTTTATGTGTGAACAGTCTAGCTCAAAAACTATAAACCGTGCGAACCTGAAATTGAGTATGTAGTGTATGTATATGCCTGCTATATGAGCAACAATTTCATCAAAATTGGTCAAAGGGAGGGGGTACTTTATTTAATAACTTTTTACGTTTTTTTCGATTTTCTCAAAAACGGCTCCAACGATTTTGAATAAACCAAGTATTTGATGTATGAATACGCCCAAGATATGAATCTAAAAATTTCATCGAAATTGATCAAGCGGAGGGGGGACTTTACTTAATAAATTTTGTATCATTTTCACGTGCTTTTTGTTTATTTACTCAAAAACGGCTTTAACGATTTTGATCGGACTGGGTATTTGATGTATGTATATGCCAAAGATGAGGTAGCCAAAATTTCATTAAAATTGGTCAAACAAAGGAGCATTTTATTTCATAACTTTTTTACCAATTTTCATCTTTTTTTCGATTATTTCAAAAACGGCTTAACGATTTTTATCAAATTCGTCGTGTTTCATGAAAATTAGGTGTTCTTTAATATCAGGTATGCTTTATTATTATTAAAATGTTCTGAGGGGGCTTAAATGGGGAAGGGGCCTTTTTTATTTTCCTATAAAGTACCTTTGTATTTGTTTATATGGAGAAATTATCTGTCTCTAGTTTCTCCTAAAAATAAGAAATGGCTAAATATGAGATATGATAAGAATCAAGTAAACATATAGAGGAGAAAAAAAGAAAAATATATACAACTAATAAAACACGTTGAGCCCACTCATGCGGAGTACGCCTTTAATGACAGACCATTGTTCATAATTAAAGCCGTTCTGTTCATTTAATGGAAATTATTATTTTCATGGTAACTAAATGAAATATTCAACAAGTAAAAACTTATATTTAATAATAAAAGAAATTAGTGTTGTTTTTTTTTTTTTTGAGCAAATGAAAACAAAAATAAGAAATGAATGTGGAAAAATGTGTAACTTTGAGAAGTGGCAATTAACAAAACTCATTAATTTCTAATCTAAGTAAGTTGGTAAATGAAAGTTGTGTGTTGCGCGCACGCACCAGATTTTTTTTAATTTGTTGGTTGCTCTTCTCAGAAAGAGAAATGAAAAAGAAGTCACTCTTGTGACTCGCGACCTATCAAGCCAGAATCGTTGATAAATACCTAAATCACTGTAACATATACAAAAACAAACCTGGGGAAAAAATTTTTCAATTCGGAAACATTGTAGATAAAGACAAAAGCAACAATGGGCACTTGAATAGTTTTATTTGAAGGGTTTTTAAGATCATATAACGACGATAAATGAATTGTTGTTAAACGTGTTTGTTTTGAAGCAAAATCGAAACCGACCTCGATTCGTTGGTTGCAAGCATCAGCCTTGAACGTCGACTGACGGGCATTTGTTGAATGTGCATATGACAGCTTTCCAAATAATTTAGAGGCCTTCAAAATTCAAACGTTCAGTAATAAAAAAATTGATATTTCGAAAGAATTTTCATATATTTTTATTTTATTTTATTAAAAACGTCACAATATCAATGGCCTTTGGTGTAACAATATCAAATATGATATTTTTAATATAGCTAGTAAATGCTTTTGTAAGAGTTATTGTCAGAGTGCTTTTGCTTTAATAAAATATTAGTTATTTGTTCTGATACTACCATTGAAGCAGCCATGTGAAAGGTTGAAATTGTATATTTTTAACACTGCATTTTGATTTTTGTCCACGAAAATCAGCAAACTAGATGACGCAATGTTGCGTATGGCATTAATTTTTAGTTAGTGATAATGTCTATCAGTCTCTTGTTTATTATTTTTTTTTTTCAATTTTTAAACAAATCGGTAGGAGATTTATTGGTATATATGCAGAAGGTTTGTCTTATTTTTAAAAATGTTTTTTTTTTTCTCTTCATATTTTTATTCTCACCTGTCCTCTATTAGCGACAATCAGCTAATGTGATCTTATATAATATAAATATACAGGTATTGTAGGCATGAGGAAAGAAAGTGTTTAACATTACCTCATTCCGGACTTGACACTAAGTCAGGAGAGTAGGTCTGTCATCCAGCTTCTTTTTAGCTGCCTTTTGAAGGACATTTCAGCCGTGGCCATGTCGTTAATTAGTCTGTTGTTATATCCGTGTAATTTAACAAAAAAACGTGAATAAATTCGTATGTGTTGTTCGATTGTTGGTTGTTCTAAATCTTAAAATTTTGGATTGAAAAGTGTGATTTTCATTTGTCTTTTTAGTTAAGCCGAAAATCAATGAGTCTTATATCAAAATGGGTTTAAGTAAGTAGGTGTATGTATTCACAGTCTGTCAAATTTTTGAAATTTAGAAGATTTGTAAAAAGAGAGTAAAGTATTTTTAAGCGTATGTACAGTATCTTTTTTTTCATTATTACATGTGGGCCCCAAGTCATCCTTCTGTCTAATAGAATATCCTGGTAGCGTACAGTTTCTGTCACAGGAATTTTGTTTTCGCTGATATAAACTGCACGACACGGATCTCGTCTGAGTGTGAAAGTTATGTGTTGTGATTTAATTTAATTTTCGAGAGTAGTAAATGGTTTTGTAACTTACAATACTAATTTCTATTTATTGTTATTTTACCCATTTTATTCTTTGGTATTGTTATATGCGGTCAACATCATTTTTTTTTTGGCATTATTATTTATTATTATGTAATATCCATAAAAAAAAAAAAAAAAAAAATGAATGGTATTTTTTTTAGGTTTGATGCATCTTTAGACAGGAGAACATGTTGGGAACAGCCTCAAAAAACGTGTAGTGCATTAGTTGAAGAAGACAGCGCCCCGGTAATGGATTCTGGCTGAGCCTTTCAAGGCTGAAAATAATTTATACAGCGGGACCGACCCGGGTCCGGCTACCCCTCCTTCCTAATACAAAATTAATAACTCTCCAACATTTTGACAGAGGATTGAGCGCTATACATTTCTCATACATATATATATATATATTTATTTCAGTAATAAATAATGACGAAAACAGTAACATATACGAGTGTACTGCCCAAATAAAAATATACGAAAACAGAAAATCAAATGTTCTATATTCTTGATACAATTGGATAATTATTCATGAGAATTGTCTGAAATTATTATTTATTCATAAAAAAAAAAAAAAATAAAATAAAGCTTGTGAACTAAGATATTTATATCGAATCCGCCCCAATAAAATACCTGTTATAAGTTTAATAATATTTCTGATTCATAATGAATAGTACTACGTACTTCGCATACGCACAGCTATTTACACTTGAACACGAAATCGAGCAAATAATGTTATCTTACCGCACCTATGCACCATTATACGCGATTTTCATTTAAAAAGACGGCTGACTTCGAACTAGCGCGAACAGAACTGACATTTTCTCTAACTTATTAAGTATAAAAGAAACGTCAGAAAAGAAGGTCTAAAAGCTTATTTTAACTAAAACAAAAGCGACACGAGAGCTATCCCCGAAGAAACAGGCGAACAGATAAAGTATGGTATCTGTTCCGAGTTCGTGTCTTATTTAGATTAGGCGAACAGGCTGTTCGAAGGTGAAGTTCGAACAGTGTAAAGGCATCTTCAGAGGTTCCCGGTCAAAAATATTAGACGCGTTTTTTACCGTTCGCACCAAAGGGCTCTGGAAGTCGTGAAAAATGTATCATTAAACTACTTTAATTTGTAACGAGTCTAAAAAATGATATCGATATGATTCTTCCACAATTTATGTCATTAGTATGTTTTCAATGAAATTGAAAATTACCTCCTTGTGATGAGTTGTGACAGTTGGTTTCGCAAAACACTACGTCTCTATATTTCGACATGTAATGGAAATGATTTATTTCATGGTAACAATTTCTAATCAAAGTAAGTTGGTACGTGAAAATTGTGTGTTGCGCGCATCGCACCAGATTTTTTTTATTATGTGTGCAGATACGTTTCTATTTATAAATAATGGAATTCGTTTCAGGGAAATCTTATTTGGTGGAGCTCGCAACATCTAATCTAAATAAGACTTTTCTTTTATATCATTAGGTGAATTTAAAACACGTACGTATGTCTTTAACTGCCTGAAACGGTTACATTCGTATTTATTGGTATGCAATTCCATAGCATACCCCATATAAGAAGCTTTTAACTAAAACCTTAGTCTATCCTTGCTCTAGTGCTTCCGCCCTGCTCTCATTACCGGTGATGCGTCAGGACGAGAAGCACTGGGATCTCCTTGAGACTTGCCTTGCCTCCTACATATGTGGGCGTTAGGGCTCGACTCGGAGATCCCTTGGCTGAATGAAAATATTGTACATATGTGTGAATGCGTTTATATAGATTTTTTTATTTCTTTTTTTACCTAATTATTTATTTTTTATTATCTCCTTTTGCATTTCCATATTTGGTTATTCTTTAGTTGTTTGGGTATGAATGGATATTTAGATCACTAATAATAAGTGCCCTAGAGTGTGGCAGAGTGTATTATTTCTTTTCAATAAACAATTTAAAAAAAACTTTTTACAGCGAAGAATATAGTTAGTTACTTCTTAGTTACTATACCGTAAAGTTGTAAATAATTTGAGTTCTAATTGCATATTTCTGTACTATAACATTATGCCATTAATATTATTTAAGACTAATTGTAATCAGCGTTACAATATAATAATAGTTTTGCCTTAAACTAAAATATTGACGTAAGTCTATGGATGAACTGAGCTACAGACATCCGAATTCAAATGGCCCCTAAATCAGTAGCTAACCGTTCCATGAAGCCATTAGCTCAAGCAATCATTTTGCCCTAACTGCATTCTATGATCCCCAAGCCGAGCCGAACCCAGCTCAAAAGTACCACCATAAAACTCCCTCCTCGCTATACACATCTGCAACTTTTTTTTATTACAGATAATAAAAATCATTGCTGTTTTTATTTTTATTCCGTCTCGGTGGGAGAAAAAGGGGGGAGGGGTACTAATTTTTATAGTAAAAGTATAAATAAAACTTGTGTATCGATTTCCTAATTAGGCCACTGCTGTCTGTGTCTAGTTCAATAAAATGTCTCCCATAAGAAAATTCTTTTATAGCGTTGCATTGACTAAGTCTTATTATTCATTTAACGATTAAGTATTATTGATCTGCTGGAGTAATGAGAGGGTCATGAAAATGTAATTAAATATGTCGAGAGTATATAATACATTGCAGTGCTATGCAAATTTGTATGCAGATTAAATTTATTTGAATATTAATATGGACTGAACTGATACTATTGACTTAAGATTACAACACGAAAATGTCAAAAAAACAATTAGAACTCAAATTAGTAACAGCGTTACTAAACGTTTACTTGTAGGAACAGAAAAGCGACTCAAAAGTTTTTTTTTTTTTTTTTCCTCCCCTTCCTCGCCTTTTAGGCTAACAGGGACTCAAAAGTAATTGTACACTTCGCTGATCTATACAAGACTAAGATACTAGTCGATCTTAAAAAACGTACGATATGGGCCCAGATCGATCCAAACATGTGAACACGTACGATTACACAGCTTTGAACGTAAGAGGCAATCCTCGAACTTTTACCATGAATAACTGAAATTTTGCAAGCTCATAATTTTGCTCCTCAGACCTAATATCTAATACTACTCTCTTTCCTGACAGACACTTTACTGTTAAAGTAAGTAATGAACTATCCACTATAAAAAAATGTTAGAGTTGGAGTTCCACAGGGTAGTGTACTTGGACCACTACTCTTCAATATTTTCACGGCAGACTTACCCGAACACAAACTGACTCAACTAGCTACATTCGCTGACGATACCGCACTACTTACATCACATATAAACCACTAGGACGATATATTTAGTTGGGATACCAGGTGGAAAATATTGAATATTGAATGTAAATGTTGAAGACCTTTGATTTCCTTAGTGCCAGGTCTAAGACGACTATTCTAAGGGGCTTAAACTAAAATCCTGGTGAATACCTAATATACTCGAAATAGTGTGATATGTGGTTCATAGTCCTAACCACATTTATGGTCTCATATGATGTAAAAATAATTACTTTTTTAGGCTAATGGACAGAATTATGCAATATTAACGTCATTTTCTTCTTAATTTATCCCTGGCTTAAATTAAAAAAGAAAGTACTAAATTAAAAATAATTTTCATTAAAAAAAGTTAAAAAAAAACTACTAAGTAACGAAATACATACTAAAAAAAAAACCGATGTCGGGAAAAACCCGAAAAGAACCCCATGTCGATTAGTTTACAACCCTTGGAAATTTTAGAGGAAAACATAAACCTCGCCACAGGGAAATACCGGACGGGCTGGAAACAGGGTTGGAAAACGCGAATGCCAATTATATAAAAATTATTTTCGTATGCCCTGCAATCGTCCTAAATATGAATAAGAAAATTATGACTGTTTTGTCTGCTCGCCATGCTCCTCAGATATTGATGAAATTAAAAAAATACTAGTAGGAACGTACCTAAGTAGACACACTTACGTATAATTTTTAGAACTGTTATATTAAATGTTTTATATATCTTTTTATTTTATAACATTTTTGAATTATATACTATATATTTTTTTACGAGTTGTTACCTAAGATTTATGAATGTTGCATTCCTAAATAATGATACGATAAATCCGAAGGCGAAGGGTAAAAATTCGATTTTTGTTTTAAAAGAAGCCACAAAAACATCTCTTAGGGTGCTGACTAGTGGGGGTTTTATCCTAGTGCAATAATAAAATGGAAAGAGTTAAGAAATCATTTAAAATAAGGTCAGCAGTTTCAGTCTTTTATCCCTGAAGGGGGCGGAACTGATATATCAGTCTACAGGCGTTAAAGGGTTAAAGGAGGAATACAATATTATAATTTGAAACTATTTTTTTTCTCGGGGGGGGGGGGGGGGTGAGGCGGAATGTAATCTAAGGACCCCCACCTAGGAATCCCCTCACACCCCTTCCACTAATTCTCCTTTAGAGAAAGGGGAGGGGCGAGGAAGAACCTAGCGGCTAGGAGATTGATCGGACAAGAATGTTAAAGGAGGAATTCCTAGCGACATCAAAGGCAGCCAGTAAATAACAGAGCCCCCGATTCCGGTTTATTTGACTAACTTGATCCCGGGTTAGGTAAAGCCCTCCTTAGCTATAACCGGCCGCAGCAGTAATAGTGGAAACTTGTTTCGGGCTGACTAGACGTTTCGGGGGGCCTTAACAATCCGGGAATTAATTGGCGCCCAAATTACAACCGACTCATGCAAATAGGCCTTCCATCAGCCCGCGTTTTATAAGCCATTAGCATTTAAAGGGTCAGTCCAGCAGAAATAATGGAAATTACAGTTATTAGCCCTATATATCCTTTAAAACTTTAAATTTTATTGATGGTCATTGACAGTAGGTGGGTGTGGCTGTTATATCAATTTTATAGGCCTTACAGCACTCACATTGTAATTCGTAATTTACAAATGCGTTCTATTCCCTCCATTTCATCATATAACAGAAATAAGCGTCTGTTTTATTTTCAATTCCAAATATTATATATTTAATTTTATTGTATACTGAGATTATTTATATTGCTATATGGTCAAACTATGGGCTATTACTTGGTGCCTAGAAGATTCTTGATCAGCCGAAAACCTCCAATTTTTCGTCCTGACAGTAAAAAGAGAGGTAGTCAATAAAATTCAACGGTTGAATGTTGACTATAAATTACATAAATCAGTCATATTTTTCCTACTTACTATGGATATTTTGAGTACCATTGCTTTCGCAAAGTCTTTAGCGTTTGAAAAGTATAGTAACGTAAAACACAAAAAAAATGATGGAACGGTTACAGCATTTCCGCACGATTGGGTCCTCCCCTTCCTCGAAGTTTAGGCTATACGGGGTTTCCCGGGAAGGGAGGGGTGGGGGATTGATGCCAAGTATTAATTAATTTTCCCTGACTCCGGGTTTTGAACTTGCTATCTTCGGGTTTTCGATCACACCTTGCAAAGGGCAACGCGTATTTTCTAACACGTTTGCCCACTCGGCCATCCCGCCACCCTCCCATTCATTTCATCATATAACAGAAATAAGCATCTGTTTTATTTTCAAGCCAAACTATTTTATATCTTATTCTTTATAAAAGTTTTGTGTCCCGATATTTGTCGGAGGTAAAATCAGAAACTGTCCAGCTTAAAAGATATAGGCCCCAATATTTCTTTTTTTGGAAATTTAATGCTAATGATATTACAATTGAGCGTGTGATTATTCGTTTTTTCTAAAATTTTCCTACAGATGGCAGTGTAAGATTGACACAACACTTCATTTACTTTCTATATTTAAGGAGGGTAAGGGTAAATCTAATTTTTCCTTATTTGGACTAGGAAAATCCGTGTTTTTCCCGTGGCGAATTATGTGTCGCCTTTTCACGTGTGTTTATAATATCGACTGTATTTGTTTTAGCAAAAGACAGGTTAACCTAAATCATCGTGCACCAATTAGTATAATCCTGATACGATATCTCATATCATCATGTGTTATATTCTGAATTTTGCTAATATGTATTATGGCAAGAGATTAATTTGGTGCATTTTCGCAGTCTATTGTGATTGTACTAAACTCACAATGGTCAAATATAAGGTGTAAAAAATAAAACTTTAACCTATCAAAATTCTTTACTAGACAATTTTAAATTTGGCGTAAAGTTCTATTTTGAATCTCGTTGGTTCCTGATTAGCTGAAACGTTTTTTCTTCATCAGTGAATTTTGATTTGACTATAATAAGGAATAGAATATAACTAATTCAATGAATCTTAGCTACTAAGCAACAGCAACGCGTGGCCGGGTCTGCTCGTTTTAATATATAATGAGATTATTTATATTGCTATAAGGTCAAACTACCGGCTTTTTGCCGGTAAGAGGCTTGATCAGTCATCAACCTCCAATATTCGTCCTGACAGTAAAAAGAGTGCTTATCTATAAAATCAACGGTTGAATGTTGACTATAATAAAATCTGTCATATGTTTGCTAATTAATATAGATAGTTTGAGTACCGTAGCTGTCGCAATAAATTCTTTAGCATTAGAAAAGTATTATAACGTCAAACACAAAAGATATGATGGAAAAGAGTTCTAGAATTGTTCATGGAACAGTAACAAACTGTTCTAGAACCACTTCGTGAATTTCTACCCTATTACTACATCAATTACTACCTAACCTGTGAGGTATCTTCTAGAGTGTTCTAATCTAGACTAAACATAAGGAGCGATGAGCTGGAGAGTTAGTCTTGACCTGAAGATCGATCATAAGCTTACGTTTGGGTCAAAAAGTCATTAAAAGTTGATACTTTTTGTAACCTCTTTGATTTGAGTTTATATTGTTCGTGTGTGTTTATATTGTAAATTATTAGTTACAGCATTTCCGCACGACATTTGAAGAAAACTAAATAAATTTAGTTTAAGGTATTATATACATTTGTTCTTCCAAGTTTGACCATGTAATAGGATTTACAATCGACAAGCTTTTTCCCATCATGCTGTGGGCTCCTTCAGGGCTAATATAAGAAACATTAAGTTAGTAATCTATCTATATTTTTGCTAAAAGTGAGAAAAAAAAAAAATCCTGTACCATTACAACCCTTGAAAGGCCTGATTTATAATGTTTATAATTTATAATTTTAGTAACATTATTTAAATCCGTATCACTGTTACAGTATAGACAAATAATGAGTAAAAAAACACTGTACCACTACCATGAAGGGTCTCGGGTGCAGTAATATATAAGGAAGCACTATATCTTGGTCAGGGGTCATGCAAGGAGATGATTTGACCATGATCAAGCGCAGGTTTTTCGCCCTTAACCCTTAACTACTCACCTGAATAAATGTTACTTATCTACTCACCTCGGGTAAATATGACCCAGAAAAAAAATAAAATAAAATAAACAACCTTAGGGTATAAGATATTACTTTTAAACTTTTAAAAATATATATTTATTTATGTGAACAATAAATGAAAGTACAATATAAATAACATGTTGAATCATAGGTCTGAAGTGAAGTACTAAAATAAAGGAACTCCTTAATATTACTATTATTAACATAATTTCTTTTGATTTAAATTTAAAAAAAAAATCTACGAACAACCTTTGCAGTTAATACAGATAAGAAATGAGTGGTTTTATACAAATTTAGTTCCCGCATCGGACACAAAAAAATGGCTTACACAAAACTACTCACCTCGGGTCAAATTTAGATAAAATAAGCACCTCCCTTATTTTTCAGACACTGCCAAGATGTAACTGGAGCCCAAAAAAAGGATATGTCAAAGTTTGGTGATCATTCAATGCCAAAAAGGTATAAATAGAATTAAATGAAACTTGGTACGGGTCAATATGACCCAACGTGAGTAGTTAAGGGTTAATTTTTGAATTCAGGGTACCCACACTACAGAGGCTGGTTTTGCTTGGTATAAGAGGCTGGTGCCCCGGGAGGGTCTCCCGACCAACGATTAACGAGTAAGTTGAAGTACATTGATTATCTTTTATAACTTTTCACCTTATAAAATGCATATTATATTAAAAAAAAGTAATAAAAAAATAATTTTATAGGCATCTTGACTTCCGTAAGTATAATTTATATATTCGGCATAAAAACCAACTTTAATCGAAACACGATAAAGTTGGTAATCACTCACAAGTTTTACTTGCCACGTCGTCAAGCCGTAAATCACTCCGTGCTTAGCTGTCAAGTGGATTTCTGCTTTAATTTCCACCTACCGAACTCTGCGATTTAAAAATCGGTTCAGAGAATCAGACCTTTCAAACATTTTAAAGGGGATTCTTTCTATTTAAATTTTTTGACCTTATCTTTAAAAATTAATAGCGTATAAAATATTGCCAAAAATTAATATTAAATCAATCAAAATTTTATTTCTATCTAAAAGGAAACAATGAAAATAAAAAACTAAAATAAATATATGGGGGACGATATACATTTTTTTTTATACCTATGAACAGAAATGTCTTTTGATGAACATTGAAAGAAAAAGAAAGGACTCAAATGAACAATAGCTAAGTCCCTAAAGATTAGAGTAAGATTCTAAGAACCAAAGAAAGAGTAAAACGAGAAAAAAGGAGACCTATTTCTCCTAAAACATACCCATGTGAGGATTTACATTTGGTTCTGTAATGACTTGACTACAAAGACATAGATTGTAAATAAATAAACCTTACCGAACCCGAAGGTTCGATACCGACACCACCACTTTAGCGTATCTGCCGTAATGCAATCATCCCATCAACTTCTTGGCCTTAATAATCTTTTTTAAATTTCTTCCTTAGTAAGTTTTGTAATCAGACGCCCATTTTATTCGTCTATATCCAGTTAATTGAAATTCGTGTATAATCTAGCTATATATGAACCATGAAAAATATACTGAAACGAATAGTAACTCATTCGTGTAATAATTAGTATACAATTGAGGCATCATAGTCAAAAGAAGATAAATCATGATTCTAAAATTTCGCACAAAACTTAAAACTCTCAGAAAGTTTTTCATTGATTTACAAAATTTCTAAAACGTCATTTATAAAGCCTTATATATAGCTTTGCGTTTTTATAGATTAAGTTTAATTTTTTTTTTTTAAAGAATTAATGCAATCTGCCACACTCAAGGGCATTTAGTAGATCTAAGGATATATACACACGCAAACAACTAGCGAATAACCAAATAAGAAAAAGAAAATTACAGAAATACATCAGAAGGAAAAAGGAAAAAAAGAATAAATAAGTAAAAAAAAAACAGAAAAAAAGTACAAACAAAACGAGTCGAGCCATATCGCCCTCATGGCAAGACAGGCCTCAAGGAGATCCCAGTGCATCTCCTGTTAAAGCCAGTGGGGCTTGAGTGGCAAGGCTGGCCATTGCAAGAACTCCAATATATCTATTTACAAAAGGTCTCAAGCGAGAGATTAACTAATTAACTAAATATTTATATTTGCCATTTTAAAAACTTTTAAAAAATAGAACATAAATAAAATGGACTTGAGTACATATTACATTCTGAAATTTGAAATCTCGAAGCATTGAAAATAATGAAAACAAAAATGCTGGTGATGATATATTGCTATAAATGTAATTTAATATCAAATTAAAAATCAATCTGTGCACCGCCTAATTTCATTTGCTTCATGTACAAGAGTACAAAACAACTCCAATTATCCGAAATAATTGGAACTGTGCCCGATTCGGCCCTTTATTTCTGAAATAATCGAATGATTGGATATCACGGTAATTAAGGAAAAAGTGATGTATAATCAAACCCGTGTCAATTTCACTGAATTATCTCCAGTGAAGTGCGTTGCTCTGACCTGGTAGAACGACGTTTAGAAGTTGTCAAGCAGGCGCTTGACCACAAGCAGTTCGTATAATTGGGGATTCGGAAAATTGAGTTGCACTGTATAAATGTGATGTTTGAGATCTCCTTAGGGTGCAGTATAGTTGAGAGAGAGAGACCTTTGTCGATTCTAAAATTTTCACCGTCCTCTACATTGCTGAGAAGAATGCAGAATAAAGTTTTAGAAGGACGATTTTTTTCCCTGAAATTCTAAAGGAAAACATATATTATCTCTAGCTCGTATAAAATATTTTTTTTAACAATCAATCAGGACTAAAGTAGATTATTTCTTCATATCCATTTGGTTGTTTGTTTAACGTTCCTTTATGTTACCAAGGCTAATCGGACTATGCTACTATGGGAGTCCTAAATGTTGCCTATCCAGGCATGATTAGGATAGGTATCTTTTACTTTACAGGCGAGGGATTGCTTAGCCAAGGGACTTTTACTCCCTTTTAAGGGCCACAGCTGGATACGAACCCGCGACCTTTAGTATTTTAGGTTGCTATGCTAACCACTAATCACAGGTGACCCCCTTCTTATCCCTTGAACAAATTATGCAACAAGTTGAGAAAAACAAATATCTTTAGGAAGGACCAACGAAGATTACTACGAAATTCGCTTAAATATTGTAGTCAAACAGGTATGTATAGTCATTGATTAGATATTTTACTTAATGTAAGTCATAACGATTATATTTTGTTTTTTAACCGACTTCGAACGAAAGAGGAGGTTACTCAATTCGATATGTATGTGCCTTTTTTTTCTATTTTTTTTGTTCGATACCCCTACCTGGCCATGTGTGGCATACGGGGGGTTACTCTACAGGTGTAATCAACCTATTCTAACCTATGTATGTCCACCGAATACTCCGAGATGGATGGACCAATTGGCACGAAACCTTTTGCATCTTATAGAGTTCCCTAAGTGGTCCCATTAAAACCTTTTTTGGGTTCTTAATTTATTTAAGTAGTTATCTGGAAAAAACATAAAAATAAATATTTAATTATCACTACAAATTTTTACTAATTGGAAAAAACATATGGCATATATAACATAAGGTATGCTCCAACAAGCTATTAACCTCATTGGTAACTAACAAATCATAAAAGAGTGGGGGAAGAACATGAGCAGTCTATTAGTTATGGACGTGTTTTAAGTGCTTGTTGGAACCAACGTATACATAACCTTAACTAATTTTTCAACAGAAGATTTCAATAAAGATATTTAATATCCGCAAAATACAATATCGCTGTCGTTTTTTGTAGCGATATTGGTATATATGTTAGATAGATATATATATTCACCGATAACAGTAAACCTTCTAAATTTAGTCGACGATTGGACACCATAATCATAAGACCACGAAATTCGTGGAATTCTTAGAAAGACTGAGTATTGATAACCATTTTAAATCAGAATTTAAGACTTCTTCAAGTTCCCTAAGGTTCGTTTAAATTTAAAATCGTAGCCATTATTGATTTAAATTAGATTTTGTTTTCCGACTATCACTCGCTATGCACGTTAAAAAGGAATACAATAATTCCTGGAAAAGCTTATTTTCAGTTGATTTAGGGGCCTTGACAAAGGATTCAGGCACCTCTATCTTTTTCCGGAATCGCTCGGTCATATTAAGATTGATCTTCTCTTCTCATCTATTGATTTTAATGCCTACTAATGGAATTGTATCGGTAACATGTCATTTTTATTTGCGCCGCCTCCAAAAAGATTGTGTTGTAGCAAATATAGTATTTAATATTTTAATTTCACAATTTTTAATAACAATTAGTCTGTATTTGTATAAATAAAAATAAAATTATTCGTCTAATTACATTTTTCCGCTTTTTATACCATTTTCAATTTTGCTGTGTAGGTATTCATAAAAATCAGAAGGTAATTATTTCATACTTTTCAGTGCATTTATTTTTACTGGTTCCTAGGTTTGAAGTCGGTGTAATTTTTTTTTTTTTTATAAACTGGTTTTTATATTATTTTAAATTATACTACTCAAAATTGCTTCAAAGTAGCTGCACCTTTTTTTTTTTTATTTAAGTTAGAGCAACTTTATTATAGTAAAATAAAGTTTATTATAACTTAAATAAAATATAGGCCAAACTACTATTCCGGTTAATTTTTTTTCTCTCTCATAGTCTGTTCCCGATGGAACGCGATCGTGCGAACTTGTTGCTTTAAAAATGTTCTCTAGTTTTTAGATGCATAGATGATTATCATGCATTGGTCAGAGTATTTCTTACCTTTGTTAAATGTATGAATGGCTTCCGTGGGTAGCCATTGCCTCCAGAAGTGTGCCACCTCCTTATATCCGAGCCGTTCGCCCGGACTCGAGCCCGGGTCATCGTGCCCGAGTACCGGGAAGACGAACTGCGCTGGGAACGTGTGCTGCATCAAGTGCGTCAGGTTCTGAAGAGCGTGGACTTGGTCGTCGGAGGAGCGCATGCTGGAGTGGCCTGAGATACCACCACTGAAAAAAAAAATTATGATAATGTAGTAGAAATTTTGAAGAAATGGAGGTATGAAATAAAATATTTGAATAGTGCCGACGCATGGCCAAAACTTGAACTTTGAACAGATACCACCATAAATATTAAATACTCTTGAATTACTTGTTCTTAAATTAAATATTGTGGTCCCATCCAATACTAGTACAAAGAACAAGAATTAATCTTAACCTGACATTACTATATAAAAACTAATAATTGTTAATAATGTTCCTATTTAGGAATTTTTTGAAAAAGTATACCCTCCTTTATATTTTTTTATTATTGTCAGATCATATCAAGTTTTTATGATGTTTCGGGGTCCAGCACCTAATCTATATATATAAAGATGAAATTCTGTTTGTTTGTTTGTTCTTTATAGAAATCCATACCGTTTGTCCTAAATTCTCCAAATTTCGCTCAGTAGTTCTTTGATACCAGGTGCGAACACCTGTCCATATTAAAATTGCATAACTTAAATTCTTTAACTTTACATTGGTTTTTACAAAATCGACCGTTTGAGTCGATAAAAGTCTCACTTTATAGATTTTATAGATTTAAAAAATGAAATTCTCCGTGTGAAACCGGTATATACAGCTAGTCATCAATAAAGCAATTATCAAACAAAACAATTTTGACGCATTGATTAATATCGGCAGTTGTTTTTTTATATTTTTTTAGTAATAAATAGATAAAAAAATTGTATTGTTAGTTCATTGCTTTATTACCAAGAATAGCAGTGATGTGTGGAGAAAAAATAAATATGTACAAGATTAAAGGAATAACATTATATTAATTGTTATTGTATAATTGTAAAGAAAATCGTGAAATTGTTATTGTTATATTTGATGATGTGTTGATTATTGTAGTGTACCTGATGATGGGGCGGTGAACCCCGAAAGGTCGTAAAAACTTGTCATGACCTGACAATAATAAAGAAACAGAATGGAGGATATAATTTTTCACTTAATTCTTAAATAGGAAGATTATAAACTAGGTATCTTCCAGTCAATATGCCATAAAAATGCTTACAAATTAATTTAAAAAAATTATTGTTTTATAACACTTATGATAACATTTACGGCATTCCCAAAAAAAATACGTTTACGAAAATTTCAGACCTTTTAGTCAAAATTTCAAAAGCACCTTGGTACGTGACTAATCAAACCTTACCTACTGACTTCCACATGCCAACAGTCGACCAACACATAAAGACTCTTTACAAATGTTTTCACACTAACCTAAACGGACATATAAACCAAATAATAAGAGATATCGCAAAAGATGAAATGCCTATAAATGTGAGGAGGAGATTAAAAAGGCGTTGGATGAGAGATCTCCTTCTTTAACAGACCTGAATAACTGAATCAATCATGTCACCGTTTGTCATTGTAAAAGGCCATTACATCTGTTGATTGTTGACAGGCCGGGATATAAGAATGAAGTTTAAAAAATAATAATAATAATAATGATAACAAAACCTTTTTTAAAAGTAAATATTTTTACAATTTACGACGTTATCATCAATTAAATTAAATATTAATTCTTCTCTCAGGTGAAGGAACTTGAATCGGATTCAAATCTTGGGAAAGTGAAATCGCACCTAAACGAAAAGGAAATGGGTTCCTCTGATTCAGGCCGTGAGTGTTAGATCAGAAGTCAACTTAAAAGATAAAATAAATCCAGGAGCTCCCTTCACACTTTCCAAATGCCTTTCTATTCGCGTCTGACAGAGGAAATTCTTTTTTTCTTTATCGACTCTATCAAAGCTTAAAGCAATTCATGTGCAAATAGAATAAGGTTTATTTTATTTGTCTCGTTTATTACTGTGAGTTTGTAATTTTATTTTATTAATTTTAAAACGATGCATCAGTAAATTTTACAGGGAAAATTCGTGGATGTGCACTTGTAAACCTGCAAGTATTTAACTGTGCAGCACCACACGCATATAAAATTATTTTAAAGATAAACGACTCATTTTTAAGGATTCGATGCCATGCTGAATGAAAATTGTTTTTATTATAATGAATACCATTCCATTGTCATGACTTAAAAGGAGAGTTTAAGAAAAGTTTTATGGGAAGGAGAGTTTGGAAATACTCACAAATATCCGAGAAAGTTCTTATCAGCGCTGGAAGTCCCGGATGAGTTTTGGAGAACTATACTGGAGAAGGGGTAATTCCAGACCCCATCCAGATGGTTATCTAACCCGGTTTCCCTTCATCGATATTCATCTTGTTGTCTCTCATAGTCCCTTATGTTTATTATTCGATATAAAGTGATTAACGTTAATTTAATTTAAAATGATTAACGTATGAAATTGTATCATAAAACATCATATGATTTTGCTAGTTACATAACTGTTTTAGTGCATATTCTGGATTTTACGAGAATGTTCTACGATGTTCTAAGAACTTAGTCTTGCTTTGGAAATCGAAGCATACGGTTACTTTCGTCCAGTGACACAAAAGTAACCATATCCTCGACTTAGTTACTTCTTTAACGATGTTAATATTTTGAGCTTTGATTGTTTATCTGACTTTGTGAGTTATAATTTATCGTAAATAAAAATTATTTTAGGGGTCACCTGTTGTGAGCGGTTAGCTTGGCAACCTACAATACTAAAGGTCGCGAGTTCGCGTCCCGTGGTTGCCCTAGGATTTTTTAATGGGAAAAAATAATCCTTGGTTATGCCGTCCCTCGGATAGGACGTAAAATAGAGGTCCCGAGTCTGTATGATGTCAGGTACTCTCTAAAGATCCCCATCATAATTATACCTGGATAGGCGAAATTTAGGACTCCCACTGTCGCATCGTCCGATTAGCCTTAGTGGCATAAGTGGACGTTAAACAAACAAATAAAATTATATTATACCGAAGGTTCCTCATCGAACTCCTCAGCAGCCTTCGCTGAGTTACGCTTCTTGCCATATCTAGTACAAATTTGTTGTAGTTAGTCATAAACCGTTTGTAATTCGTTCGTACCTAATTTGTCACATACTAAACGTAAGTCATTGTCTAGGGTCTCATTTGAAGTATAAGGTAGTAAGTTCGTAATTATTCTGCTTGACATTGAAACGTTTGTATATTTTGAATATGTGTCTTTTTGGCAGATCCGTTAGTTAGGCTAGCGCAGGCCCATATTGGTTTTAGAAAATCATTTAAGCTTACATACATTAAAATAAGGTTTTAGTGTATAGTTTAAGTATTTATTGAAGGGGTACCAGGAAATATGATTTTTTTGTTATAAATTAACTTGTACTTATAATATTACTTTTACCCTGTTACATCCCCAACTCGCATATGTGTCGTTTACAGGAAATCATTACCTAGTAATATATTCCCTAAAAAGAGAAAAGAGACAATTGTAAAATGATTAATACAGCAACAAAATTTGGTACGTGTGGTTAATTTTTTAGATTTTCCTTTACTGGAAATATTGTATTAGAATTTTGTGCTAACCCGCACAAAGAAACTTTTCAACATGACGTCGTTTGATCTTCATTTTCCTGGAACATATTTTTTTTTTTTTTCATTTGCGATAGGTTTCCCCTGATTGCTTTACATAGTCAAATAAAAGCGATATAATTCTGAGAAGGAAATTTTTAATATTTAGACTCACTAAAAGCTCTAATGTCTCGAGGGACGAAATTAAAATCAAATATTGAGCACGCGTTTCGAAAACTAACGTGTTTTCCTAGTAGTGAATGTTTGTACTGTAAATCATACATTAATAGATGTATAGACTTGGGGCATATTTAGATATAGTGTACCCTTATGAACTATTTCTTGTTATATCTTGCAATATTCCTAGCTAATGATGTTGTAATACCTATGAGTATACCTTATATATATGTACATGTTATAATCATTTGTATTTCAACATATATATGTTGTAATATATATGAGTATAATACGATATACCTATGAGTACATACAAACATTAAACGACAGAGCAGAACTCAAAAAACTAACACAATTTTTGACAGGACATGGTACAGCCAAAAGTTCTTTGTTCAGATTCAAGCTAACTGACGGAAAAATTTGCACATGCGATGGCAAAAGCGAGCAATCCTACGATCATTTAATTTGTAATTTCTCTAAACTGGACAGGTACAGACACAAACTGGTCTCAGCGGTACTATTGAACGGTGACAAATGGCCGCCTTCGAAGAAGGATCAAATAGAGATATATTTTTCAGACTTTGATGCATTTGTAGACCGGATAGACTTTTCTGAACTGTAACACAAGCAACCATACACTTTCGCACTTATATACATGTTTATTATATGTATGTATGCTTATGTTTATTGTGTGTTTGTATGGGTTGTATGTATACATGTATTGTATGTTTAGGTTTATTGCTAAGTCTATTTTTTGTATTCCTATATTCACTGTTATGTTCATTATTTGTATGTTTATGTTTGTTGCTATGTCTATGATGTGTTTATGTATATATTATTTTATCTTATTTTACGTATTCTATTTATCACATGTACTTCTACATGTATACTTTTGCGTATGTTTGGGTATTTATGGGTAGTTTATGGATTGTATGGGTACATAGTTGTATATGGGTTTTTCTATGGAATTTTCTAAGTATATTTAGGTATATTATTCAGCCTCATTCATTACTTTCATTAATCAAAATAATCTGGCTATATAAGTACTTAAAAGAAATAATTTATTATTAAAATTACAACACCATCCTGATTGGTAAACTTATTCCTTTTAACCATTTTTTAACTATGATTATTATATTCTATTATTATTATATTTAATATTCATGCTCTTAATTCTTCATATTCTTAAATTCTGTTTACTTATATTATTAGATACAGTTTTTCATTCTTATATTTGTTTATCCCTATGTGTATGTTATATGTCATACATCTATTTCTATACATGAATTTATATGACAAATCATTATGTTAATTAATTATGTATATATGTAATTAAATACGCGTTATGTCGTAAGATGGTACGCGTAGAAATAAAGTTACTTGTTACAGGGTTACTGTAATGAGGAAGCAAGGAGATGTTGTAATAATTGGTATTCTTTTTTCATAAGATGCTCGGATATCAAACCAATCCTAAATAATAAAAATATTATATATATATATATATATATATATATTATAACACTACTGTGTGTTGAAATAAATTTTATTCGAAGAAAAATAATTATTTACAATGCCACACAAACAATAAAAACTTAAATAATCAAAAAGGTTACAAAAAGTATCAACTTGTAACGGCATTTTAAGTCAAACGTAACCATATGATCGATCTTCAGAGCAAGAGTACCTGTCCAGTCCATCGCTGCTTATGTTTAGTCTAGTCAGAACAGTCTACAAGATTCCCGAAAAACATAGAAAATTCACGGACAGGTTCCTGAATAGTTTTTAACTGTTCCAACAAATATTCTAGAACTCTTTTCAATCACATCTCTTGTATATCACGCTAAAGAAAGTATCCATATTAAGTAGGAAAAACATGACATTTATGTAATTTACAGTCAATTTAACCGTAGAATTTTGTAAATGAGCTCTTATTGTTTGTTTGTTTAACGTCCTTATATGCTACTAAGGCTAATCGGATGATGCTTCAGTGGGAGTCCTGAATTTCTCCTATCCAGGTTTAATTAGGATAGGGATCTTTAGCGAGTGCCTGACATCGT
Source organism: Aelia acuminata (assembly GCA_911387785.2). Lineage (NCBI taxonomy): Eukaryota > Metazoa > Arthropoda > Insecta > Hemiptera > Pentatomidae > Aelia > Aelia acuminata. The sequence continues at coordinate 21,718,535 of OU426984.1, read as the reverse complement.
ACTGGCTCGGGACCTCCAATTTACCTCATATCCGAGGGACGTCATAGACAAGGATTTTTTACTCCGAACTCGCGACCTTTAGTATTGTAGGTTTCTATGCTAGCCACAACACCACAGGTGACCCGGGCAATATTTGTTGTAAAAAGTGCAAAACCTAGTTATTGACACCCTGTGGATTTAATTGTGAAATCTTCCCTATGGTTAGTCTGCTAAACACTTACTTACAGCACCCTTCAAACTTTAGATTCATGTTTACCTTGAAATAAAATTAGGACTTGTTTACTTATTTTTTTTTGTAAGTTAAAGTTTGGGGTGTCAATAACTGTCTGGTTTACCCTATATTTATATCAACTATTTTGTTACTTTGGTTTGAGTTTCATTTGGTAAGCATTGGCTGTCCGGTGCTTACTACGGCATACCTGATAGCCAAACTTAGTGGTTCGACTGCTTAGCGCTTTGCGGAGGAAGCAGCAGTTGCAGAAGCCAGAAACTTTGTTGAGTTCTGTTTCTGAAGGTTCAGCAGGAATTATGGAATTCTGAGTCACTCTTGAGATTAAGGAGGTTTTCTCAATTAAAGCATCAATTAGTTTGCTTGTTTATTTAATCGCCACTTTTTGCTGCTATGGCCAATAGGATGATGTATAGTCATGTGTCGATAACCACGAAGAGTTTTCTTCGGTCGAAACGTCAGGTACAATGAAACCGTTACATAGCGGTACTTGATACAGAGCTATAATAACTGTCCCACTTAGCTCGCTGCAAGAACATCGAAAGAAACGATTATTGCACTATAATTTGCTAGCAAGATGGTGCACCGCTTTTCGGAAGGTTATTGTGTGTAAAAATGTCTTAGCTAGTGAACACCGTTAAATAACTACCCAGTTAACTAAATAACTACTCTTCCTGAGTTTTTCATAAAAAAAAGTAGTATACGCAGTAATTCGTTGTGGCCATAATATTCTAAAGTATTGTAGTTTATATTACTAATATTGCATGTTTTGATTTTGCTCAATTATTATTATTTGTTTATTTAGTTTTAACTTTAAAAGATTAATTTAGTTTAATTTATTAGATTAGTAGTGCATTTTAATTTTAGAAGATTTATTTTTTACTTTCTTATAATTTCGCATGCGAAGTAACATTTTATTTACAAAATTTCGAATACCTGTTATTTTCCCTTTTGACTACTTGTTATTAATCATTTCTGTTATCTTTATTATTTATTATGTTTCAAATAAACGATTTTTGACAAGTATTTCTTTTTTGATTTGTTAACCCCAAGGCTTGTGAGCTATCCCGAGGAGATAACACATGTATATGTAGATTTTTTGACCATCGCACCGAACCGTGTGAACACTTCACTAATCTTAAGTTCTATTGACTGCTAGAGGGGGAAAACAAAATCATATAGTTTTATGCGGAATACAAGCACATTGTAGATTCTTTACTACTAGCAAAGATATTTTGGCTCTGTAAAAATTTAAGTGCATCATCATCATTTCTTACCGGTTCACTAAACTGAAATTTATTCTTTATATTAAGGTTCAATGTCCCATATGATGACAACTTAAAAAAAAAAAATCTGGTGCGTGCGCGCAACACACAACTTTCACTTACCAACTTACTTAGATAAGAAATTAATGCGTTTTGTTAATGCCAATGCTCAAAGTTACTCATTTTTCCACATACACTTCTTATTTTTGTTTTCATTTGCTCTATAATCCCCTCAAAACATTTGAATAATGATAGCGCTTACCTGATATTAAATAACACCTAATTTTCATTAAACATGACGAATTTGATGAAAATCGTTAAAGCCGTTTTTGAGGTAATCGAAAAATTGGAAAAAGGTTATGAAATAAAGTCCCCCCTCCGGTAGATCAATTTTGATGAAATGTTGGCTATCACGTCTTTGGCATACACATACATCAAATACCCAGTTTGATCAAAATCGTTAAAGCCGTTTTTAAGCAAATAAAAAAAACACGTGAAAATGATACAAAATTTATTAAGTAAAGTCCCCCCTCTGGTTAATCAATTTTGATGAAATTTTTACAGTCATATCTCAGGTATATACATACATCAAATACGCAGTTTGATCAAAATCATTAAAGCCGATTTGGAGTAAATAAAAAAAGCACGTGAAAATGATGCAAAAGTTAATAAGTGAAGTCCCCCCTCCGGTTAATCAATTTTGATGAAATTTTTACAGTCTTTTCTCGGGTATATACATACGTCAAATACGAAGTTTGATCAAAATCATTAAAGCCGATTTTGAGTAAATAAAAAAAACACGTGAAAATGATGCAAAAGTTATTAAGTGAAGTCCCCCCTCCGGTTAATCAATTTTGATGAAATTTTCACAGTCATATCTCAGGCATATTAATACATCAAATACTCAGTTTAATCAAAATCGTTAGAGCCGTTTTTGAGAAAATCGAAAAAAACCTAAAAAGTTATTAAGTAAATTACCCCCTCCCTTTAAGTAATTTTGATGAAATTTATGCTGTCACATCGCGGGCATATACTTACACTAAATACCCAATTTCAGGATCGCACGGTTTATAGTTTTTGAGCTAGTCTGTTCACACACACACACACAGACACACAGACACTCAGACACACTCACACACAGACCATTTCGCGGGACTTGGTCATTTCGACTCAGGGGACCCCAAAAAGGTGTATTTCCGTTGAAAACCGGAAGTCGAAATTTTTCACGATGGCAATACTTCCACTTACTATATATTTCATATATAGGTAAGTGAAAGTAATAACCATACGACTCGAGCTTCAGAACAAGACTAACTCTCAAGTCCCATTGCTCCTTATAGATAGTCCTAAAGAGGATAGTGTAGAACCTCCCGGGGCGGAGTAGATGGTAGTCGAACATTTTAGTCACAAGCATGTGCTATCTAAGTTTGTTCCAACTGCTGGTTCGTTCCAATAATTCTAAACCATGTATTTTTATTGTTTTGGGTTAACGTTACAATATGAATGAAAAAAGTCTAGTCTTGTTGGAACAAACTGTTCTAGCACATGCTCGTGACTGTTTAAGGATAATCTAAGCTTATCTGGAACCTTCTAGATTGTTCTAATTCAGACTAAATATAAGGAATTATGGTCTGGAGAGTTAGTATTACTCCGAAGATCAAATCATATCGTTACTTTTCTATTACTGTGTTGATAATTTTTGCAACCTTGTGAGTTATTTTAGTTATTACTGTTTGTCTGACATTGTGAATTATTATTTTGGTTTGGTAAAAATTATTTTAACACACTAGTATTGCAACAAGTTGCAGTCCCTATAAAATAATAAAAATCTTAACTAGTTATATTTGGCTTATTTTATATTCTTTCCATTTGGTTTAATAAATGTTAACGAAAAGTGTTAACTACTCTTTTATCACAAGTTTACAACTAGAGTGAATGTTAATATCTTGTGAGTTAACCACATTCACAAAGGGCGTTCACACTGAAAGTTGTTTTGAAAAAAAAACAAAAAAACTGAATTCCCAACCCTTGGTCGATAGCAGTTTGTTGCACCTTTGGAGCCCTAGTAATTAAAAAGTTTTAATCGAAAAAATTTAAGGTCTTTTAATCCATCAAGATTTTTTCCCGAGCTTATGAAGGTGCACAACAAGACTTTTTTAATTAAATATATTCCCGCGCCTTGGAGCAACAGCCAACTGAGCACTTTAAAAAAAAAAAAAAAAATTATGAAAACCCTTTTGGAAAAAAAAATCAGTTGTTGCATTAAAAGTAAATTTCAATTTCTTCTTTCGTGTTGTTCTTTTTTTGCTCACTTAGTACTCTATCCTTCGTTCGAGCGCCAATATTTCATTTTTTTCAGCTACGTTATTGTATTTATGATAAAATTCTGTTGAAGTATTAAGAACAAAAAAATAATTACTAATTTTATGTTTAGGTGAGTAATAGTAAACTGTTTTTCTTTACGATAGGTTGATTGATAGTCAGAATTTTCAGTTATCTTTTTTTATTTCGGGGAGCCAACGTTTCGATCCTTACATATGGATCTTCTTCAGAGCTAAAAAAAGATAATTATATGTGTATCTATGCTAGAAGATGACAATTACATGTTTATCTAGTAATTATTACTTATAGATAGTAACTATAACTGGTAGTCACAGAATAATGGAAACCAAATCCAAATGTTTACATGACATGGATAATTCACAGAACTGATAATTATATAAAATATGGTAAGAATAATACATGAAAATTTAAAGAAGTAGCTGGTTAGCAAGGTAAAATAAAATCTGATTTTTACCTTCTGAGTCCAGAGTAATACAGGGACTGAGGGTAAAATAAGGTGAGAGGTGGTAGTAGTTTTGTCAGCTGACTTTACTATTAATGGACCTCATTTTATGGATAATCGATTTATTTTATATTGGGTAAAGGATGGTTTGTTGTTTTTGAAAACGACGTTATTTACAAATCGAGGTCTTTTTTTTTTTTCCCCTAACTCGGTTACATTATCCCTCATTCTAGGCCATGACACCTCAAACGTTACATGGTAAGCTCATCTGCATTTTCTATATTTATACCTCCATCACTAATTAATCCCCCTTAATTTATGGTTCCAATGATATCTTTAGCAATGTTAAAAGTTTTAATAGCCAAACTACGTTTTTTTAGCAAGTATTACATATTTATAGACTTCTATATGTTATCTAGTTAGGTTTTTCCTATGTATTTATAGCTTTTGTCTGTATCTTATTCATTTAGCACTGAAAAAGACCTGTATTGTTGGGTCGAAAAGTTGGAAATAATAAAGTAGTTTAATTCTACCTGTAGATTTTTGGCCACCACCTCAGACTAATCTTATAATTGAATGATTTTATTACTTAATGAATACATCCGAACCAGTAAACAGATATTTAACATTCATAAATTTAAGTGATTGATCAGCGAATCATAATAACTTTTAGGGATAACAATCCATAGTCGATAGTTGTTTGACGCCTATAAGGTCTACTTTGGTCTTATTGACTATTGATTTCGTTCCTACGATGTATTTAATAACTTTAATTTAAACTTGTTTTTAATATTTAAATTAGCGTTTTTGGAAAAGTTTAGGGTTTGTATTAAATATGATATTTAAAAAAAAAAATACTCATCTTTCCTGTTCTCCTGTTGAGTGTAGTTCACTGTTTTATTAAAAAGGAAATAGGTAATACAATCTGACACATTCAAGGGCATTCAGTATTAGTGATCTAAAGATGCATTCATACAAAAGAAATTAAAGTACGACAAAATTAAATAAAGAATAATATAGAAATAACATAAAATAAGAAATACAAAAAAAAATGAATAAAAAAAATCGATGTAAATGCATTCACTTTTGATGATATTAATGTAGAAGGGATTAGTTTTGAACACGCAGAGAAATTTCGATATTTAGGAGCAATGGTAAATAGAAAAAAAAACGGAAAAAACCCGTAAATCGATGTAAATGCATTCACTTTTGATGATATTAATGTAGAAGGGATTAGTTTTGAACACGCAGAGAAATTTCGATATTTAGGAGCAATGGTAAATAGAAAAAAAAACGGAAAAAACCCGTAATGCTTGCACTTTTCAGTAGCAAAATTGCTTAGCTCGCACCATTTGTCTCGAAACTTAAAAATGAGGATTTACAAAACTATTATTCTCCCGACGGTCCTTTATGGGTGCGAAACGTGCCCGCCAACATTGAGGGATAAAGAAAGATGAGGGTTTTTGTAAATAAAGTATAGTATAGAATATTTGACTGAAGAGGGAGAATTTAGTCAAACTGAGTGAACTATATACGGTAAATATATTAGAGATGTTGCAGCCCGGCGAATAAAATCGTCGTGTAAAAATGTGAGCGAATCTTTAAAAGCTTAATATGCATGGAAACGACTGGGAAAAGTTCGAGTGGTAGGCCGAGACGGAGGTGGGAGGATTGCGTGAAGCCGGGTATGTCAAAGTTGGGTCTGGTTGGCGGTCGGTGGTTAGTGTGTCGGCATCCTTCTAAGCCTTCATTATTATTATTATTATAATAAATGCATACACACCTAATATAGTGTGGAAACTAATCTTAACTATGATTCTAGGTAATGCCGGATCTATTTTATTCGGAGGATAAAATAGAGTCTGATCTATTGATCAAAACCTGTCCCATGTTTGATTCAACAGCTAACAGTGTTAATTTGTCGGTATTAGCGACGAGCGAATCAAGCTGAAGCGACTTTGCTAATCAACTAGGTTCAAATAGGCGAGTGAACTCGCTAGTGCTATGATGTTTAGGGCGGGGATTTGGAAAAGCAGATCAAGTTAGTTGGGTTAGCGAAAATCGCTAATACTTTTTTTCTTTTTTTTATACTAAATTATATTTTTCCACGAAGTATAGTGACACAAATGTAATTATTGAAGTTTAACAGGTATGTAAAAATGCCAATGCTTTCTTGAGCCCACTAACACTAAAGTGATTGATTATATATTTGATTAATTTTTTTTAAAATTAATCTTGACTAAAATTTAATAAACTTGTAAAGAGTAATCTCAAATTATTTACAAAAGCCTATTTATACGATATAATAATAGCTAATTCCACAATGTGAGCATGATAATAAGGAGAGGGCAATTTGTATAATGATGTCAAATCCTCCACGAGTGCTCTTTTGTGGTCTCCGATTTCTTTAGATATTCTGTCTTTTTTTTTCTTTTAAGATCGATTTTGCAAGAATCTGGAGGAAAAATATAGGTTAAAAAAAGTTCAGTGTTATAAGTGATGTCTACATGCCATAATATTTTTTTCAATATTTTCTGAGACATTCAACGGTTACGAAAAAATCTAAGAAATTTCTTAGCTCTTTGACAGATGTGCATAATTGCACAAATATATATATATATATATATATATATATATATATATATATATATATATAAAAACACAACAACAAAGGCATTACGTTTCCCTGTCGCAACTGAGATGCAGAGCACCTAGGTTTGATTCCCGGTCGTGGTCAAATCTTTTCTCTTCTCATAAAATTTGTTAAAATTATATATTAATTATTTAAAAATAAAAAATGATAAAATTTCAACATAATTTTTTTTTACTTGGCATTCGAATTAATTTCGAATGTATCGACAGATGCTGATAAATCGATAGCTCGAAATCTGGCCGAGCGATCCGGGAAGTAAATTGCTTGCAGAACTCAATCTTGTCTATTCAAGTGTAATGGCTTCTTTGTAATTGTTCCGCTTCCGAATTCATCAGTTTCATCAACTAACGACCGGTTGATTCTCTGCAAATGGATCAAGTTAGCGCGGGGTTGGCAACGGGTAGCGAATTGCGTTTTAATGGTCGAGTAGGATTATCGTTGGACCTTAAACAATAAAGATGGAAGACTATCATTTCTCGCTATTGGATGCTTATTTGTTATATAATTAACTTATACCTGCCCATCGCTTTGAAGCGATAATAAGAAAATATGGTAATAATTTTTTTCTTGCATTTTTATGCTTGAGAAAATATGGCATCTAACAAAAAAACCTTTCTACTCCTGAATTAGTCCTTTTATCCAGGAATCGAGGTCATCCATTCATTTCCTTTTTAGTTCGTTCCAATAGGCATGTCGGTTGTGTCTGTTGTTATGTATTTTTAATATTTTATTAAAGCCATTATACTGAGTTATATTTTATTTAGCAGTTCGTTTTCCTCAAGTCGGTTAGTTTAGTTTTGTTAATTACTTCAAATTCTGTATAACTACAATGATTGTTTGTGGATTGTTTCTTCACTGAGCCGTATTCGATAAACGGTTATGCTCCAAGAAATCGTACTTCTGGGATTCGAACGGTGGGTGTATGTATTTAGTTTGTGCTTAATTTTCGATTTCAATAATCTGTTAAAAAAAATTAAGTAACTTTAATTTTTTTTTTTTTTTTTATAATTAATGTTCGTATGAATTTATTTCTCTTGTAAGGGACAATCGCAATAAATACCTAATTATTATGACAAGCCGGCATAGTGATGTTAAAAAAAAATAAACAATATAAATTATCCATTGTATTCAACTCTGAGGATGGCCGAAATGAAGGCTCTTATAAAAAAAACTTGTTACAGCAAATTTTTAATAATTTGTAAATATAAATTGATACTAAATAACTGGCAAAAATACATTTTTGATTTCATTACTATTATGTGTACATACACTTTTTCTTTTGTTTATAATGTTTGTATATTCTTTATTTCTTAATTATCTAGTTTAAACTTTATTTTAAATTGATTGGTGAGATCTTGTATATAAAAATTTTGTACTCAAACTACATTTATGAGATGTAATTCATACTTTGTAAAACTTATTAATATGAATCATTATATAGCCCAGCCAGGCTCTATTTGTATGAGGACTTCCCTCAAAGATAAGTATATAGTATCGGTTATATAGTATATAGTACCGGTCGCCTTTTAATACTCACAATAAATACAACTGAAGTCTCACCAAAAGGGAGAACAAGAAATAATTTGTTAGTCTTTAATTTTGAAACAGAGAAGGTATGCATAGAAACCAAATTATTGAACAAGAACTTTAGAAATACAAACATAATTAGCCCACGGATCTACTACACAATTCACATCCTATCTTCAGACGAAGCTAAAACGAACAATTAAAATCGATTTTGGACATTGAATAAATACATAATAATAAAGTACCACTTACTTGCTAGAACACCTAATGGACGCTTGTTTTAGTTTCAGTACGTTAAAACGTTCCACTTACTGAGACGACCCGCAAAAATTACTCCACACCTAACATCACGTTACGTTAGACTACACTTAGTTTCTACTGTCACACTTTTACAAAAAAAAAAAAAAAATCTGGTGCGATGCGCGCGCAACACAACATTCACTTACCAGGTTGAGGTGTTTTGTTAAATGCAATTTCTCAAAGTCACACAATTTTCCACATTCATTTACTTATCTTTTATTTTTTTTATTTCATGTATTATATTTGCTCTTTTAAGTACACTATTAGTGCAGCTCTCAAATTTGCTGATTGTCGAAGTTGTTGACAGGCGCAAATCAAGATTTGAAGACAAAAAAAAAAAAAAAAAAAAAAAAAATAGGTACACTAAATTTTTTTATTTTTAAATACAAGTTTTTACTTGTGACAATTCGGCAATGCAAAGCATAATACTCCAAGTCGTCTGATTTTATAATTCTCTACTGTACTGCGCATGTACATATGCATATATGCATATATGCATATATGCATACACTAAAGATGTTTTATGAGTTGAAGGAATATTTTTCTTTTTTTCTCCTTTATAAGTTTACTAGATTTTTTTCATATTTCATGTTTAGCCTTTTCCTATTTTTAGGTGAAACGAGAGAAAGATAATTTCTCCATATAAACAGAAACAAAGGTACTTTAAAGGAAAAAAGAAAAGGCCGCTTCCCCATTTAAGCCCCCTCGGAACATTTCAATTACGATAAAGCTTACCTAATATTAAAGACTTGATTCTCATTTAACATGACGATATTAATCAAAATTTTGATGAGATTTTTGCGCGGGCATAGACATATACCAAATACACAATTTCAGGTTCGTTCGGTTTATAGTTTTTAAGCTAGTCTGTTCATACACACACACAAAGACACCCCAAATGTATTTCCGTTGAAAACCGGAAGTCGAAATTTTTCACGATCGCAAAACTTTCCCTTAGTAAATATTTCATATATGGGTAAGTAAAAGTAAAAAAATAGTAAAATATTATTATATATGTATTATTACTAAAAAGGCATGAAATTTTAAGTGGTAACTAGGCGGATTAGGAGAAGTTGACGGTTTCAAAGAAATATATTTTGACCTGTCTTCAAAATAGGTTTTGGAAAATCCCACAGTAGGTAAAATCACGGTTGTCACAGGTAGTGGCTTGACCATGATTATATGCAGTCAATGCTTGATTCGATACTTGACAGCGATTGATGAGAGGGAATATGTCCGGTTGGAATATGCAACGAAAGAGGATTGGGATAAAGTCACTTTTTGTTGTATTATTGTATTCTCTTTTGTCAGGCTTGTCCGGAATAAAAGTAACAACATCCATAACGGACGGAAATAAAAAATAAAAAAATCAGCGGAGCTCCTGATACAGAACTGGACGGCAAAGTTTGGCTGTCCGCTCGACGAGGAGTAAACAATGGGGGAACCGCTGTGTGAGGTTTTACAATGAGCTTGCCACTGGAGAAATTAGCATAGGGGCCTTTGTCAACGGGAGAGATGTACAGTCTGCTCAATTTCATCACGTCCTAACTCTCTCTCCCTCTCTCCCTGTCCCCTCTCTCACTCTCTCTCTCACACACACAATCTCGCGCTCCCTTTGTCTCTCTTACACAAACCGACAAAAAAAAAAAAAAAAAAAATGAAAAAAAGGAAATTAGTTCATTTAGATATATCCTGACAAAAATATAACTCGCCCCCGACAAACGAGATGAGCATATAGTCTTCCATTTTTTTCCAGTTCTTCTTTTTATTAAAAAAAATGGTTCTAGGTGTCACAACCACACCTACATTATAATTAACGAACGATTCTTAAACTTTTTTTATACTTTTATTACATTTGATTTAATTATCCTTCTTTTTATTTCAACAGCTTTTTGATTATTAATTTATTAATTCACACTTTTTCACATTTTTGATTGAAAAGTCTGAAGTCGTCGTCTTTTTGTCTGTAACGTATATCTGTGAAGAGTATGTCCCTATTGGTTACAGCAAGTTCATATATGCAAATATCTCCATTATCTTATTTTATATTAACTGAAAAATAAAAAAAAATAGAAGACGAATTACAAACAGCTCATAATTATCACAAACAACTCCTATCGCTTGGGAAACCCCAAATAAAAAGTGACACTAGCGCTACCCCTGAACACAGGCGAACAGATGTAGTACCATGAATACCCGAAGAGTGTAAAGGCGACTTTAGAAAAAAGTGAGTAAAGGGGTTGATTAGCTTTTTAAGCGTCTTTCGTTTTATCTTAACATAGTAAAGTTGACTCATAGTCTCGCCAACAAAACCATACATAATGACTTACAAATAGTAACAGTAGACCAACATATACAAACACTAGCATTCCCCGTCGCGGCTTCGCCCGCGAGCCTTTAAAATCAATTCTGTGACCATTATCTTGGTATTGATCTAATATAATATGTTAACTGATGTTAAGGAGATTTAGTAGAATTTGAGCTTCCGGTAGGTGGAATGTTGGAGGGGGAAGTTGCCGGCTTGGTAGAAGAGACGGAGACGCGCAATGAAGAGAGTTCACTAAAACCGCCGAAACAAAAAATGACTTACTCGTCTTGAACGCTTCATTTTTCGGCTGTAAAACATGGTTTTCGACGCTCAATAGAGCCTTTCGAGTTAAACTCGTCGTATCAAATTCTGTAAAATGAGTCCTAATTAGATATATTTTCTCGAAGTGCGAAAATAGATGTCCGTTAGAGTTAAACGACAATTTCACCATTTACATTTTAGATATTCTTAGGGGTTACATTTTTGATATTCCTTTCTTAGTGGTTACCTACATCGCTTTTAAAATCTAAATTCCGAAGTTTCTAATCATGAGTTGTTTTTGCTTTGCGTTGATTCTCTCAGTCAGGACAAATCCTCTTATACATATGGAGTAGTATATATATATGGAGAAGTATATATATATATATATGGAGAAATATATGGAGAAGAGATCGAAATAAACACGCACCATCCCCAATCATGGGAATCACAGTGTGCATAATTTAATTACCACTAATATTTAAATAATCAGTAGCCATATTTTATGTGAATGTCTATTTTAATACTATTGTAACGTTAAATCGATATTCAAATAAAAAACATATGGTTTAAAATCTCAACAATAGATTTCCGTTAGAGTTAAACGACAATTTCGCCATTTAAGCCCCTTAGGGGTTACATTTTTGTAATTCCTTTCTTAGTGGTTACCTACATCGCGTTTAAAGTCTAAATTCCGAACTTCAAGTTTCTATCATTAGTAGTTTTTGCTCTGCGTTGATTCTGATTAAAAAGACGCTGAATGAGAGATCTCCTTCCTTAACAGATCAGATTAACTGAAAAAAGTCCGACAACAGGTAATTCTGGGTGCCAATGTTCCCCATGCCTAACATGCCCTTATTTAATTAGCATAACGAAAAATTTTGTAGATTGTCAAAGTTATTTGACAGGCAAGAATTAAAATATGAAGCCAAAAAATTTTGATTAATATTTTTAGCAATTATACGATTTTTGGTGCTTCTGGACTCCTTTAAGACCGAATTTCTTTTCTTGTTCGTATAAAATTTTAACTTTGTTTATGCTTAAACAAAGTCCTATTAATTAATTATGGTTTTTATTATTTTTTTTTTAAAGAGGAAAAATCGGCAACGGACTCGAAATGGTCCTCCGAACCTCCATAGCGGTACACAAAACAATTACGCTACTAAGGCTGGATCAGTTTCGGGGCTAAGGGTCAGTGAAGAGAATAGATTGACATGGTTGGGACAACAGCTTTGGTTGCATAATTTGTTCGCACACCGCGACGGAGATGCGAAGGCCCGTGTTCGAATCCCGTCGTCTTCAAACAAAATATTATATTCAATATTATTAATTTCATTATTGCCTCATTTCAACATTTTTTCTTAAGTCCAAAGGTAAAGGATTTCTTTCCCTGCTTGTTTAAATGACATGGCTATTGTCTTGAAAATTGATATTCAACTAAATTCTAAATATTATAATTTTTTTTTTTTCATATTTTGAATTAAGACTCTTACTAACTTGAAAATTGAATGAAGGCACTATATATTTTTCCCGGTGAATGTGGATAAATGATGGGTTTAGCTTCGAATTTATTTCTAAAAAAATATCCATATGTAATATATTTATACATATATTTAGAAACAAACACCCCAAACTGATTAGTGGTTTTAAGGCTAATTGGAGATTAATTTTGTGAACCTTTTAGACGATTACAGATCCTAATCAGTTGAAATTCATTCGATTCCAATCTCGTTAAAAAAAAAATCTATATTTTACCTGATTATTTTATTAGCTCGACATTTATTTCCTGTTTTTTATGAGCTTGACTGAAACTCCTAAATTACATGGAATTCCACTAATGAATTTTAGTTGATTATTGGAGAATTATAACATATTATTCCACAAAAATATACTAAAATGTTATCAACTAAATATATTTAACGACTATAGGGGACGCAGAAGTGCAATTGGGACAAACCCAAAAGTAGGTATTTGTATACATTTAGTATCAATTCATTTTCCAGTTCCGTATATATAATATAAAATATAAATATAATATATAAGAGCAATTCTATAATTTTAATTATTATTTTAACTCATTTTTGTTTTTAATCTGGGCCGATTAAACTCAACTCCTTTGGAGACTTTATGAATAATGAACGCGATACTCTTGTACTGCACACTTTAGATACCCAACTCAAGGTGACACTACAACCTTCTTCTTTTACTCCTTGGGCTGCTCAGAAAATAAAAAAAAAAAAAAAATTACAGACGGAGGAAAAAAAAAAGAGATTGTTACAAACCATATATTTTGGGAATCACTATACAAAACACTTACAACCTTACGTCAATTGTCTATTAAATGAAAAATTAAGTAGAGTAGAATCTTGATAATCCGACACATATGGGACCAGACAACCGCCGGATTATCAATAATTTCCGGATTATCGGAAGTAAAATAAAAGAAGTATTATAATGTAATATTTTTACTATAAAATCATATTTATATTGGTAAATTTGTACATATAAAACAAAATAATGTATACATATGAAGAGTACGTTCATATTGAATAAAAATAACTGGGAAAATACATGTGTATCATGAAAAGTAATCATTAATTATTTTTTTGCCTTAAACATTTGATAGAAAACGCACTCTTGAAACCTTTTGGGCCCTAACGATTTTGTGCAGACGTTGAATGTGTCGTTGTTGGTTACAGAAGGTGAGTAGAACCTCCTGGTCATCGCAATCTTCCTATTCATCTGTGGACCGAATTTGGATTTCGTCGTCAGGGAGGAATTAAAAATTTTCTTTCTCGCTCAGTTCACATTTGTTGGAAAACTCTTGTAAAAATTCTGAAGAAAATGTAAAAGTTGAACTTGTGAAGTTACCTTCGTCGAATCGTCAATCACGAGTTCAAACAAGGAGTGTATTGGTTGGATCCTTTTTAAAGAACACTGGATGGTGTCACTTTTCACTTTTTTCAGCTGTGAGCTAAATTAAAAACGTTTTTCTTTTTTTCAAAAACTGAATGATCCCATTCACGTTGTTTTATTATCTCGGAATGTGGAGATTTTTTGTAATTGATTTTTATTTGCTGGATTACATTTTGATCCACAGTCGCAAGAGGTTTCGTGTTTGGTGGCATGTAAAGGACTTGAATTTGATGGTCATGCGATCAAGTTCCTCTTCTTTTTGGTTTCCCCTAGCCCCGGATTACTGAACGTGCCGGAGTAATCAACCGCCGAATTATGAAGGTTGTACTGTATAAATAAATAAGGTTGGACTAGGCAAGGTTCAAGTTTATGGTCCTTCGTTCAAATCTTGTATAGGTCATTTGACAATGACAGGCCTAGCAAAATTTTACGCCAAAACGTACTTACTGCTTTGGTTAAAGGAAGATATTTTCCAATATTCTGGATTTGTCAATTTTCTCCTGAAAACGATTATTTGAATGGTCTATAAAAGCCTATAGATCAGCTGGGTATCTCTTGAATTTGATGTCTCGGCATGCAAGGAGTTCAAAAATAAAATAAATATTTTGAACATTTCGGGTTTCTCAAACGATTGATTCAATACTAAACAAGCTGCCGTTGGATAGTATTCAAATTATTGTATTATAATAAATTCTTAGGTAATAATGCTTATACGGTTTATTTGAATTTTCCATAAAGGTATGAATCTATTTTTTTTTAAAAAAAGGAAAGAGAAATATCCGTAACATTAATGGAATAATAAAACAAAAGATAGAACAAAAAAGACACGGCTCAACTTCTCCATTTCCTCTGATTTTATATTTATAGCGTGTCCCCAACTTTTTAGGAAGAAAAATTAAATTGGTTAAAACAAACTTTCCTCTATTGCTAAACTTTATCCCCGTCCCCTTGTTTTATCCTCTTATTTTGTTTTCTTTAATATTTGTTTCCCGGGGGGAGGGGGAAATCTGTTGATAACGCCATCTAATAAGCAATAATAAACTTATCTTAGGGTCCAGAATAAAATACAGGCTGTCGTATTTGCCTAATGCATGATTAAACTATCGATTTTTCCTTCATTTCCTGTTAAAAACAACTATTTTTCCTATATCTACATAGTTCATAAAATAATATAATAATAAACCCATGTAATATAATCCAGTCAAGTCGTAAAAAAGTATCGTTTCTGCGTAAGCGGTCGTGAATGGTGATTAGACCGATGTTGTTGCCACACAATTATTTTTTTTTAATTTAAACTACACACTTTATACAGGCTGAGTGTGCCACGGGTCTCTCACCCACAGTGTGGTCTGTGACTATTGTAAAAGAATACAAAACTGACTGTCAATGTCAGGTTTGAACCTGGGAGCTTGAGCTAAGTAGCTCAGTCTCTTATACACTGGTAATAAAAGGTATTATTTAAAAAAAGTATATTTATATAATAATTGTGGTCGATTTTGGGGGGTTTAGATTGCTAGATTAGGATCATTATTCAATTACTAAATTTTTATTTGGCCTTTTTTAATTAGGTACTCCAAAATTGCTAGGAATCATATAAAACTAATCGGTAATGAGTTCTTCTAAAAGCTTCATTTATTTTAAATTTACATTCTTTTTTTTACTTTATTTGTGAATATGCGCATGTCAACGTGTCAACTATCAGCTTATTTGATGGCTGTTTTGACTAGATATATACTGACATGTGAAGCATGGGGAAGGATGGCACCCAACAGTTCCTCTTCGATGGCTTGTTCAGTTATGTTATATTGTTGTCATGTAGAATTTTATATTTTTTAGCTAGTTCGTGGTGAACTATTTTCGTTATGTTGCCATGTCGCTGCAAATATTCTTTCCCAGCCAGCGCTTGGCACCCTGATGGGACATGCTGAAGAGATTCTGTTGTAGTTCTACAGAGCCTGCACATTTCTGCAATAGTTTTCCCACATATAAGGTGCCTGTAAGCCTTGGTAGCTATCACTTGGCCCTTAATGGCTAAGACAAAGCTTTCGGTTTCAGGGAATAATACTCCCTTAAGAAGCCACAATAGTGATGCCTTCTTATCTACTCCTGATTATTATTATTTATTCTTGCGGATTATCTCGCAGCTGCGGGTTGATTAACGTTGGTAGATTACGATTGGCACTACCGTCACTTTTTCCAGATGGAATAGTTGTTTCAGCTCCATCGCCAATTCCTGATACCTTCGGAGTTTCTCACCAACTGTAGGGTAAATACTGTTGTCATTGGGGAACTCAACATCGACCTTTTCCTGCCAAATTCGACCAATTCCTGCTTTTTTTCTCTCCCAGATCGGGTCTATTATCTCGCACTGTGTGGTCGATAATGATTGATTCATCCCAGTACAACTTGAAGGGGCCTTTTTGGAGAAGCCTATGGGGGACGTACTTATAATAAGGCACCTTTTAACCTAATAGGTCAAATCTTGTTGTCAGTGCCTAATGGAGATACTCCGAACCAGCTAGTCCTCCACATGCACCCGTGATATGCTGGATTGATTCTAGCGTTAGTGAGCACGGTCGGCATTTATCAGATGTTACATCTTTTAGAACATGCCTTCGGTATGATCTTGTTGCAATAACTTGGTCTTGAATTGCAACTACAAATCCTTCTGTTTCGGAGAACAACTTCCCTTCCACTAACCATTCGACCGATCTTTCTTTTTCTTTAGACGCCTCATCAAATTAGTTGTAGAATCTCCCATGAAGAGCTTTGTTTTTCCATTCCGACAGCCTATCATTTTCTGATTCAACAATGGGTGTACAATAATTAACATTGTTTACATAGATAGATAGATTATCATTATTATTACTATTGTTATCATTTTAATAAGTAGAATAGAGAAATAATATTTCCTTAAATTGAAAGAATACAATGATTAAATGTTCTTGAAAAATGGATAATGATCCATTAATGGCTGAAGAGAAATGAGTAATAGCCACAGACCTTGTTTGTCTGGGCGTCACTTTTTTTTTTAATTTGAAAATATTAATGTATTTTTTTTTTTAAATAAATAAAAGTTTTTCTTACTATTCCATCAAAGCCATCAATAAGCAGTAATTAAATTTTATAACGAACATTATTCCAAGAATGATTGTAGAAGTTTGTTCAGAGAGTGGAGGAATTTAATTTATTCGACAGATCCCGGCGTTGTTGGGATGGCAGATGAAGAAACTCAGAAGAGACAATTTTCTTGCGACTGTAAATCACATTTAGATTCTTAATTACGGAAAACAGTTTTACTTTACAGGTCCCCCCCCCCCTCCTCAAGAGGAATGTAATTGTGTTAACCTTCTCCGGTTCCGTTTCTAATTTTATTATTTTTTTATGTCTTGCCTGTCATAAGATCTGTTTTAACTGCGAGATTTAGTGATAATCCCTTCTTTCCGGATGAAAAAGGGGAATGACAAAATTTAATTTTGAATAAGAGTTTCGTTAAAAGTTAAACCATTAGTACCATCTTAAAATTAAGACTTCCTTCTTTTTTTTTCTAGAACAGAAATGTTAGCAGTAATTTTATCTCGAAATCTTCTAAAGATTTTTTTTCCTTTAAGCAAGACATAGAATCAGAAAATAAATTGACGAAAATTGCAACAAAAGGATTTCTTGTTTAAATGGCTTTATTTGTATCCCAAGATTATAATCTTCATCTCGTGGCTATATCGATGGGGAGATATCGCAAAGACTGGGAGCAGCTGGAAGAACGTTCAACTCAATCCGTAAAGGCTTCCTCAACAAAAGAGACAAAAACGAAAAAGACAAAAATATCGGTCTACAAGTCAACGTTCCTGCCCATCCTATCTTACTCCTCCGAATCATAGACCCTCACCTCAAAACACAAAAGTCAGATCCAGACAATGGTGATGAGATACTTGAGGTAGGTTGAAGGAAAGACAAGGAGAGATAGGATCCGCAATACAACAATAAGATCGAACTTCGAGGTACAGCCGGTAGAAACCATTCTAGAAGAAAATAAATTGAGATGGTTTGGGCACCTCCAAAGGATGAACATCGAAAGAACGGCAAGGATTACGTATGAGACGAGAGTTGACGGAAGAAGACCAAGAGGAAGACCACGGATCACCTGGGAAGAAGGTGTACGGGAAGCGTTCAGGAAGCGAGGACTGGACTGGAACAAGAGGAGAGAACTGGTACAAGAGAGGGATACCTGGGTCAAGCTCTATAGAGGGCATCCCCACTCTGCACAGCGGTAGCAGGGGAAGGAATATGATGTTGATGAAGATTATAATATTCATCTTGGGATACTAATAAAGGTTTCCCCTCATGCGAAGGTGGTAGGGTTTTTTCTGTGTTGCATTCAACTCACAGCGTGTTTTTTCGGTTGAAGCGGTGATATATACCGTAATAGATTGGATGTGTTGACTGTCTTTGAGACTGATTTGACATGATTTCATGACTCAGGGGCACTTCGTACCTCCACATATACCATAATATGCTCAAAATATCGACTTTCAGTTCGCCGCCTATCTAAATATCATTGAGAATAAAGTTCACCGAAGTTGTAAACAAATTTGAAGATGTGTTCCTATGTGTTCTAACAATTCGCCGCCCGGGATTTATTTGGTTTACTAAAACAATCATAAATGTGTTTCACTGCGAGTACTATTATTTTGTAACTCATCAACCATTGCTCATATTTGTTTTAGCAATTATTCTTTCTGGTATTAGTGTTCTAGCTTAAAAGCATTCTTATCATTATCTGCTCTAGAAATCTTTTTTTTTTTTTTATTTCTAGTAACCTTAAGGTTAATTAATGTCTAATATTCAATTTAAGGTTCATTAAATGATTTGTTTATCAGCAATCGTTTATTATTAATCTCACTAATCATTATTCTCATCATCATTATTACCAATTAAATTTGAAGTAATTCATTTTTTATAGGGCAAAGAAACTGGAAAGGAAGGGCAAGCCGAAGTGTATTTACCATTTCGGAAGACTTAAAAAAAATATTTCTATAGTTCTATAAAATGACTCTTTTAAATATAATATTGAAAGTATTGAAAATTGTGAAGAAGAGGACGACAGCGGAATGGAAAAAGACTATTTTTCTTTCGATTCAATATTGCTGACATCCAAGCCAATATATTTGACAGTGATGAAGTAGGGTAGGCTGTACTATACAAAGGCACTATATATTAATATACATCACGTGGCATTATTATATAGTAAGACTTTATACATGCACTCTAGAGGGCACTATTTTCCTTATTGTATTTTTCATCTCTTATAAATTGATAATTAAATTAGATATACTTATTTAATAACATCTAGTTTTAAAATATATAATTAAGTACTAATGATTAATCTAACATAAATAATTAAAATTTCTAAATATTTTAATTGAATAGTGAAGTGGCATTTTTCTGAAACTTAATACAGCTAGGGAAAAGGATCTCAAATGATATATTTTTATAATTTCCTAATCCTATGCCCTTAATTAAAAAAAAAAAAAAAAGGCTTTAAGTTCGAATCCAGCGAGAGTATCTTTAATATTCTGCTACAGTTCGTCTCTTGGGCCGAGAGACTTTCCTGGGTTAGACCCAGCCACTTGGTGAGTGTACTCTTTATTGAAAGATAGAGGGGAAAAAATCTGGCGGTTGAGCCTGACCAAGTCAAATCACCTCTTTGCATGACCGCCGACCAAGAAGCAATAGTTCCTTGCACAGTACTGAACCCAAGACTCTTCCTGGTTTATAGCGTTACAGGTATTTTTAGAAGTAGGAAAAACCCGTCAAAACGAGACTAATATTATTAAATAAAGTTCCCCCCTCCGTTTGATTAATTTTGATGAAATTTATGCTGTCACATCGCGAGCATATACATATACCAAATACCTAATTTGAGGTTCGTACGATTTATTGTTGTTGAGCTATTCCGTTCTCACACACATAAATATCATTTCATGGGAATTGGTTATTTGGACTCAGGGGGCCCCAAAACGTGTATTTCCGTTGAAAACCAGAAGTCGAAATTTTCAAGATTGCAATATAGGGTAAACCGTACAGTTATTGGCACCTCTAAGACTACATTTCTGTGGTTAAATTAAAAAAAATAATTTTTATAAAGGGATCAAGTAGAAACTTCCAATAGCTCCTCATTATCTATCCTCATAAAGACTCACGAGGTTTTTTTGGGGTCAAAAGTTCAATAGTTTTACAATATGGCAATATTTATTGTTAAAAGTGCAAGATCTAGTTATTGGCACCCTGTGGATTTAATTGTGAAATCTTCCCAATGGTTAGTATGTTAAAGTCTTACTACATTGATGACTTAGAGGACCCTTCAAACATTAGACTTGTAATAAAATTAGGACTTGTTTACTTATTTCTTTAAGTTAAAGTTGGGGTGCCAATAACTGTAGGTTTACCCTATAAAAATAATAAAAAAAAAAACTTGACATACTTTTTCCTAGCAGTAATACAGTTTCACCAATAATGTCACTTATGAACTTAATCCACTTGACCCTTCAATTACAAAAAATATAAATTTTATTGTTTAATGTTAAATTAAATATTATTTATTAATTTTCTATTTCATGGCATTTTAAGCAATTTAAAAAAAAAAAAAATTCGAAGTGAAGGGATTCTAGGGCAACCGCTTGACCGATTTTTAAAAATTGTTAAAAAGTTCCTGCGTATGTCGGATTCTATTTAAAATTGCGTTCATTAAGCATGTGATGATATACGAATTTCAGTGAACAGTATATACGAATGATGGTTATTAACCAATAGTTATATTTAAATTAATGGTAACTTAAGATGAAAATGAAGCGTCTATACAAGAGGAAACTCATAATCCCGGAGGTAAAAACACAAATTACTTCGTAGACCACCATATCAAGCATCTTGGAAGTCAGTGTATCTTGCCTCGATTATGTAATTGAGAAGCACTGGAACACCCGAGAAAGTCCGCTAAGGCGATGGGGGGAACATTTTTCATAGATGTTAAACTGAAGTAAAGAAATTGAGGAACCCCATTTTTTTATATCTGTTGTTGATATCCACAGAGCCCTAATCAGACTTGATCAGATCAAAGTGGCTCTCGAAGAAATGAAGAACGGAAAACCCTTTGGAATCGATAGGATACCAGTTGAATTCTTGATAATCGACGCTTGAGAATTCATTAACTTGAATTTTCGAATCCCTGTTTAATGAAAATATCGCAGGGGGAAACAGTATTGAAAAAAATTAATTTTCCCACTGATTGGAAAATTGGCCCCATTATTAAGATTCCTGAAGAAAGGGGACACATTTTTGCTTACCATCAAACGAGAATCCTATTGCTTCCTGTTGTGAGTGCTTATCCTTCGATATCAGAATGATATATGGTGATGATCGATTTCGAAAATGCCTTTGACTAATTAGACCAGAATATTTGAAGAATTCTGGAAAGGTATGTTATCCCTAAAAAGATAATTAACATTCTTAGGAGCTCACACGATGGATATAAAAGCCGAGTCACCCATGGTGAACAGCAGTCGAAACCATCAGCGTTTTGACATGTAAATACATTCCCTATAACTTTGAGAATTAACATAAAAGTAAGTGGTTTACTAACCCAGTCCAAAGGACGAACTCAATGTTGTCACCATGCTTGGCTCTCATGGCTCGAGCAGCGGACGCCACAAGTTCCCAAGGTGAGTCGCAGTTGTAGTCTCCGTACCGCCCTGGCTTCCTCGAGGGTATCGCGTTGTTGGAGCTGCTCCTCCAGCAATCTAGAAGACAAAAGAGAATTCATATGTTAAAGAATACTTGAATGAGAACAAAAATGGTATAATTTAACAGAAAATAAACTGAGAGAAATTAAAAACGATGTTATCCACTGGAAAAACTCAACTACAGATAAACGCAGAGACGAAGTTATCTTAACCCGTAACTAGTAAGGTGTGGTCCTAAGAGACCCAGTCACTTTTGTTTATTCTATAATTCCCATTGGGGGTGCTATGAAGAGCTGTTGTTCACAGTACCTTTCAGGCAGTAGCTTCTCAGCTGTTGACAGAATTGGTCGTTCTGTGGTAAGTGAGTTATGAGTTTTATTTAACTATTAGTAGAGAATGGGGTCCGTGTGACCCCACCGTACCGTTAGTGAAACTTTTTTATTATAAATAATTGATTTTGATTCATTCAAAAATGGCATATTCACAGCGACAATCGATGAATGGATGCTTTGAGCGATTCTGAACGTGACCAGGACTTAGATCCAGATTTAAAAAGTGATCATGATTGGAATTCGGAGTTAGATTATGGGACCGATGGCAATCAGGAATATGGAGCCAAATCAGCTGTACCTTGTAAAAGAATAAGATGTGGGAAATGCCCAAGGAACAGGGATAAAAAACCAAAGGTTTACTGGGTACTCATTGCAGTACACCAATGTGCCAAGAGTATCTGTGAAGACTGCCTGTATTAGTACTTGTGATTTGTATATATATTTTTTTTTTTTAGTTATCTTTTGTCCAATTTTTTAATGTTCCTTATTTAGAAAATTATAGAAATCGATCACTATTCTTTATGATTTTTCATGTGCTCATGTCTTAATTTTAAGGTTTAATATTATGTAATTTTCATTTTTACAGTTTTCATTTTTGTTAAATATACTTTTTTATGAAATAAAAATTTACATTTATTGTGTTCTATCCCATGCAAGACACCTTTAGGTATGATGTGTAGCTGTAAAAAAAAGTTGTTTTCATTTTAATTGAACATTTACAGGGAACATTTGAACTAACAAATATTGGGGTCCCGGTTACCCCACTTACTGGTTATGTAACAACTTATGGACCATACCAGTTACGGGTTAACGCGTTTGCGTATTGGGCATACTCGCTTTACCCACAGCTGTTAAATGGCTCGCGATCCTCCAGCTGACTGTATGACCTGCGGCAGCCCGCTGACTGTTAAACATATCCTAATTGAATGTAGAGCGTACGACAACGACAGAGCGATTTTCCAATTTCCGATCCAAATTCTATTTTAAAGGACAACCTAAAAGCAATTGATAACCTTTTTGACTTCCTCAAACGGACAAAACTATACTACAAAATATAGGCTAAAATTGGAGAATAATAGGAAATTATATAATTAAAGAAAAATGTGGGGTAAAACTTAGCAGAATATAAGGTGATAATGACCGTAGTGGTTGACACCTCCAAAAAAAAAAAAAAAAGAATACTTGATTGTAACTGAAAATTAATTTAAAAATCAATAAAAATATTCTTACGGTGGAGTCGTGTGCCTGACTTGCGTTGTACAAACCAACTACGCTACCCAGGCCTTTGTCCCAATCATGTCAATATATTTTCTTCACTGATCCTTTGTACCCCTCAAGGTTGAGCTACAGAGTCTGCCCAAGCTGTTTAAATGGTAGGCTCAAATTGGGAAACAGTCAATTTTTAAGAATAATAGATTAAAGTTGATCGTTTTAGTCATTTAAAACAACTATTTTATTTTAAAGAGAAAAGATTGTCCATAGATGAGACTCAAACCTGGACCTCCTCATAACAATTGTACGCAAGCCAACTTCGCTACCATATGTTGATGTCCTATTATTCCGTTTTTTTTTTTCTACTTTTAATATTTTCTCACATAAGTCTAACCTTACATTTTTATTTATTTATTTATTTACATCGCCCACCAGCAGGCAAACGCCCAATAACAGGTGGTCATACATTCAATACTTACATCATAATATAATATAACATAATCATAATGCATAACTTTAGTAATAAAGAAAATTAAATTATCCCTTATTACTAATATTATACAAATAATTGATTTAAAAATAATAAAGAAGAAAAACAAAAAATAAAAGAAAGAGTAAATTAGGTAAAAAAAAATAGAATAGAATAAAATAAAATAAACGGTGTAGCTCAGATATGATTGTTGTGCTATATGATTTATGGAATTCCAAAGCTTTGAAATAATGTTTATAAAATAAAATTAAATTAAAATAATTTTAATTAATAAATATTTATATAAATAGGAAAGGGAATTAATTTTAAATAAAAAACTTATACAATTAATAAAATAAAAATAAGAAAAAAAATCTGCTGCGTGCGCGCAACACACAACTTTCACTTACCAACTTACTCAGATAAGAAATGGACGTGTTTTGTTAAATATCATTTCCCAAAGTCACACATTTTTCTACATTCATATCTAATTTTTATTAATCGTTAAAGCCGTTTTTGAGTAAATAAAAAACCCCGTGAAAATGATACAATATTTATTAAGTAAAGTCCCCCCCCCCCTTCGGTTGATCAATTTTGATGAAATGTTGGCTATCACATATTTGGCATATACATACATCAAATACCCAGTTTGGTCACAATCGTGAAAGCCGTTTTTGAGTAAATAAAAAAAGAACGTAAAAATGGTACAAAATTTATTAAGTAAAGTGCCCCCTGCGGTTGATCAATTTTGATGAAATTTCTACAGACATATCTCGGGCATATAAATAGATCAAATACTAAGTTTAATCAAAATCGTTAAAGCCATTTTTGAGAAAATCAAAAAAACGCGTGAAAATGTTACAAAATTTATTAAGTAAAGTCCCCCCTCCGGTTAATCAATTTTGATGAACTTTTTACAGTCATATCTCGGGCATATAAATAGATAAAATACTCAGTTTAATCAAAATCGTTAGAGCCATTTTTGAGAAAATCGAAAAAAACCTAAAAAGTTATTAAGTAAAGTACCCCCCTCCCTTTAAGTAATTTTGATGAAATTTATGCTGTCACATCGCGGGCATATACCTACAATAAATACCCAATTTCAGGATCGCACGGTTTATAGTTTTTGAGCTAGTCTGTTCACACACACACACACACACACACACACACACACACACACACACACACACACACACACACACACACACACACACACACACACGCACACACACATACACACAGACACACACACACACAGACCATTTCGCGGAGCTTGGTCATTTCGACTCAGGGGACCCCAAAACGTGTATTTCCGTTGAAAAACGGAAGTCGAATTTTTTCACGATCGCAATACTTCCACTTACTATATATTTCATATATAGGTAAGTGAAAGTAATATAAATCAATTTAACTTCACTGTGGCATTCATAAACTGACATACATCTTACAAGGGGAGGACTCGGTTAGTCATGAAGTTTTTTGTTCGGACGTTTCTCTTAAAAATTTTAGACACGTATTTTTTTGTTCGTGCCAGATATTTTTTTTGTAAGCCGAGATAAAAGTAAAATAACATTAACCTATTTCAAGAAATGATATATCATTGATTCTTGCACTAAGATGTTTATTTTTTAGTGTATATTTAATTTTAGTAAATGCAGCAGTTTGTATATTTCCTTAAGACTGCACTAAAAGATAAAAATTTTGGTGGAAGAATCATGTCGATATCAGCGGACTTCTAGGGCCAATTGGCAAGAACGGTTAATATTTTCGACCAGTTACCTCCAAAAATATATACCTCCAGTTTCCCTTAAGAGACACTCTGTTAAAAAGTTTCCTTCTTTCCTCGACTATTCTGAATTGGAGGAACTGGGTGGTATAACTGGGTAAATGGTTTACATAAAATAAACGTAGTGTTAATATAAACTGTTTGTATTTATTAAACAAAAACAGAGCGAGGGGTCTGATTAAATGACTAACATGTCAGCTGTCCGTTTATTGTTTGTTGGAGTTGGTCTTTTGTTTTGTTTTGTCAGTCCTTTATAAAAAAAAAAAAAAAATCCTTTGTTGAATGAAAGTCTCCATTTTCCGGACATATTCATGCATTTACTCCGTAATACATAAAAATAACCATATCTCTTTTCTGTCCTTATTTTTTAAATTAATAAATGTTTTATCATTCCCTGCCATTTTCATACACCTAATAGGGAAATGATTTCAGAGTATAAACTTATACACTTAATTAATATATGAGATGTATAATTAAATTTATTTTTTTCAAATATTTTCAATGGAAATCTTACAAAAAAATGAGAATCATGACAAAAATAAATTCTGTTCAAAATTTAAATGAATAGATTTCGTAAGCTGCAGCATTATCATTTGGCCAAGCTCTAAACATTAAGATTTTAAAGTAATTTCTTAAGTTATATATTGTCTATTAATATTACAATTATTCGGAAATTTTAACCTACGACCAGAAGGTGTTAAGTACCTATTGTTTTCATTTCGGAACATAGAAAGTATCATAACAACACATCACTCGAATGACTTTCATCAATTTTATTTGTACAAATTTAATTGGAGATTGCTTCCCTTTATAATTTAGGGAATTATAATTTTGATCCCCTTCTAAATTATAATTTAGACCATTTTTTATTTTTTTTAAACGAAATTAACAACTTAAACAATGCCATACAAATAAAATAAACACAAATAATCAAGAGGGTACAAAAAGTATCAACTTGTAACGACACTTTTGTATGTAACCATACGATCGATCTTCAGAGCAAGATTATCTCTTCAGTCCTTATAAATTTATAGAAACAGTTTTTGAAGGCCGTACTGAAAAAAATTAAAGTGTGTGTGTTCTCATTAACATATAAGGAGGGGAAATTCTGAACTATCCAAAATCAGACATACCTTATAGGCGGGCGCAATCGAATATAGGATGCGCTAGTAGTTTTGCAAAATGTCGGAAAGAACGGTGTTAGACCTAGTTGATGTGATAGAGATAATTGGTAATTTTAAAAGACCATTAATTGATGGGCAGGCTATTCTTGATGCAAACCACATGTTTACATGTGGAATAATATCTAAAAATAAAAAAAACAGTTACTTTACAAGCCTCGTGCCTTTAAACTAGCAATCTTAAAGGACTGCCCCATCAAATAAAAGTGGAAATCAAATTTATTAATAACAATAAGCAATTTTCTTGTCATTGTACATGTAAAGCTGGTAGTTCTGGTAAATGCGAACACATCATTGTAACTTTACTCGACGTTTTTCGGTTAGTAATAACATTAATTACCTATTCACACAATCATTGTTATGACAGCTTAGATTCTTTGTCATATTATTTATTTATTTCTCAAAACTTTTAGGCTTCGCATTGAAAACATGGAACAATTAAGCACAACGGATGTAATAGAAAAATGGGGAAAATTAAAAAAGAAAAACAAATCTATGACACTATGGTCCCAATGTTATTTGCATAAAACTAGCATTTTGGAATAATAAAATGTCAAATACTAATATTTACCTGGATAAATATAGTCTCTTTCTTTAAAATAAAGACTACATATCGTCATATGTTTTGAAACAGGCTTATCTATTCTTAATTTTACAATCCACTCTTTAAGAAGCTTTTTATTTTTTGGAAATGAAAGGGAATGACACGTCTTTTGATTTTCTAATTGAACACTGAGGGACCGAGCAATACCTATAAGATATTTTTCAAATGATTTTTTGCTCAATCGGGTTTTAATTATGGAAAAATAAATTAAAAACGCCAAAAAACCCTATGAATCCCAGGTAATGGCCCCGCTTTTATCCCCGTTTCTCTAGTTCCTGCAGCGCCGTCGCAGAAGCAGCACCGTCGCTTGCGCCCGCCTATAAGATTTACAAACACAAAAGATTGAAGCAAATAGTATTATAACTGATGTATATGGATAGTGACATAATAAAACTTTTTAAATAGACAGTTTTTTAAATACAAACTTAAGACTCTAGTTTTCTGAATACAATAATTTTTTCTAAAGATTCCCTCTTTGATCTTTCATCATTTCGATTCCGATGTTAATGAAAAATGCTTGAATATGTTTTATTTTTACTTTATATATTACAAGCAGTCCCGACCTACTGTGGCTCAGTAGCTGTAATGCGTAAAACGAATTATATCCTATTCTTTTTAATACAGTCAAATATAAATTCACTGCTAATGATGAAAAACTTTCAGCTAATCTTAAACCCAACGGGATTTGAAATAGAACTTTACGCTAAATTTAAAATTGTTTCATAACAATTTTAGAGAGGTTAAAGTTTTTATTTTTTACCTCTCATATTTGTAAGTATGTATTAATGATCCATTCATTTAGCACTTACTGGATTATTTCAGCAGAGGCTAGATAAAATTTAAATAAGACACGTGTAAAAGGAACTAATAGAGAATATAAATGCAATATGGTTTAGTACAATCACCATAGATAGCAAAAATGTACTAAATTAATCTTTTGCCATTATATATATTTATTGAAGTCAGAATATAACACATGATGATATGAGATCAGATATCATATGAGTAGGTTCTACGTGAAACAGGTTATCGAAATGTCTTTTTGATAAAACAAATAGATTTGATGTTTTCTCGGAACGTGAAAAGGCGACACATAATTGCCCATGGGAAAAACATGAATTTTTCTAGTCCAAACCGGAAGAAATAGATTTGGCTACTGAATGCTTACCTACCGTAATTACCGAAAGAAAATGAAGTGTTGTGTCAATAAATCAACGTACACCGCCTTCTGTTGGAAATTGATAGAACTTATAAATAGTCACACTCATCTATATTATAATAAGCATTTAATTTGCAATGAAAGAAATATTGGAGTCAATAATCAAGATCAAAACTATCCTATCTTTTAAGTTGGACAAAACTCCAGATAATGATCCAAATTTCATCAAAATCGGTTCAGTAGTTTTTAATTTTACTTCCGACGAACATTATGTTTGGACACGAGATTTTTATATATATAAAGATTAGATCCTTATGCATATACAATATATTCTATCTCAAATCCGTAGGCTTAGCCTGGAGAAGACTTGGAAGAGGTGATGGGAAATGAGTGGGCAATTAGTCTTGGAAGAGCCGTCCTCGCATTAACACTGCAATATATTTCCGGTTTGGCCGAGTGCCTGGGATTTAGGTCTGTCTTGTGGGGACCCGCCAATCGCTTAGTACTAAACTGCTTCGTACTTCGGAGGGGACCATAATATAAGTCTTGGATATTCCCCTTCCGAATAATTTAATTAATGAATGAATTAAATTATATTGTAACATGAGACACAAAAGATATGTGTGAAATAGTCTATTAATTTTATAAGGAAAGTTACTGATGTATCTGATAAAATAATTATTGAATTAGAACAACCT
This sequence comes from Aelia acuminata, assembly GCA_911387785.2. Classification (NCBI taxonomy): domain Eukaryota; kingdom Metazoa; phylum Arthropoda; class Insecta; order Hemiptera; family Pentatomidae; genus Aelia; species Aelia acuminata. The sequence goes on along the minus strand of OU426984.1, from coordinate 21,689,117 downwards.
TCCAGTAAATTTAGTTATTTAAAACACATTTAAAAAAAATCTATTCCCTACGTTTCGGACCTTTCGTCCATCTTCAGGGCATTTTCCTTTATTATATATATTCTTTTCCTAAATAAAATATATACATATTACAAAAAAACATCAAAAAAGCAGTAAATTATAAAACATATTAACTAAAAATTAACAGACATTATGCGGACTTAATAGAAAACCTGAATATATAAATTGATAGATAAAATGAAAACAAAAAATAACAATAACATTAGGGTTGCTAGAAATAAGTAATATTACAAAGTAAAGGCTGGTGGATGAGACAAAGGTAGTAGAATCCAGTGTATAGTTATCATAAAAAGTTTTATTAGTTGAAAAAAAAAAAAAAACTAAAGGGGAAAAAACTATTGATCTATATAGAATGGAAATCTGTTTGACGATGGAAAAAATACAACAAAAAATGTATGTACAGTACTTATTTTTGTAATTTATTATTAATGATTTAATGCTTGCATATGTTGAGACTTATGTATACACTTTATTTAGGAAAATAATATATATAATAAAAGAAAATACCCTGGAGATGGACGTTCGAAACGTACGGAATAGTTTTTAAAAATGCGACTGTTTTAAATAACTACATTCACTGGAAGATCATCAATTACAGTTTTAATTCACCAATTATTTTATCAGGTACAAAAGATATTATTTAAAAGGGTTCTAGACTTGTTGGAACAAACTAGTACATTTATCTGACTGTAGAACATGTTCCTGACTGTTTGAGAACCTTCTACGCTCGCCGGGAACCTTCTAATTCAGACGAAATATAAGGAGCGATGGACCGGAAAGAAGGCTTGTTCTCAAGCTCGAATCAAAGGGTTATTTTTATTTTACTGTACACAAGTTGATATTTTTTGTAACTTTTTTTATTATTTGATTGTTATTGTTTGTCTGATATTGTTAATTACTATTTTAGTTTAATAAAAATCATTTAGATGAGAATCATAGAAAAATCATAAGAGCGGAAGCGGTTGATAGAGAGGAATATCGTATCAGAGGTCCTTCGATGAGCAGTACAGTCAGTGGATTAATAAACAAAAATATGATATTTAATATTTTTTTGTTAATATATAGATATGTTGTTTGTTGGTTTAACGTCCACTAAGGTTAATCGGACGATGCTACAGTGGGATTCCTAAATTGTACCTATCCAGGTATAATTAGGATAGAGATCGCTAACGAGTAGCTGAGATCGTACAGACTCGGGACCTCCATTTCACGTACTGTTCGAGGGAGGGCTTAGCCAAGGATTTTTTTACTCCCATTTAAAAATCCTAGCGCCACCTCGGGAAGCGAACCCACGACCTTCAGTATTGTAGGTTGCCATGCTAACCACAAATATAAAGATATTATTTTTTATTTATTTATATATAGAGCGCATCTAGCAAATATATAGAATGCAAAGTTTATCTCCGATTTTCTTGATTTAAATGATGTGCTTGAGCATACCACTCGGCCGTTGTCTTTTTAATCTTCTTTGGAAGGGTAACTGGGAGGAAAAAAGAGAAGACACAGGTGGGTTTGGATAGTTATGAGTGGAACTGTGAAATATAATATGTTCGTCATTAATTTATGGTTTTACTGTTGGAAAGTCCATGTCTTTGTATATTGTTTTATTGGAAATGTACCATGGAGCGTTTACAATTTTTCGAAATTTGTTGACTGTATGGTTTGAAATGAAGATATTATTAAATATAAAATATACAACATAAAATAACGAACTTTTTAACACTGACAATCTGTCAATAAGATAGCCTCTTCGGACAATGTCGAACCACCTATTACACGAGCGGTTTTGCGATATTTGCGGGTCTTGGTATCAGTGAAGAGAGAAGGTCCTGGGGTTGGAAATACGGACATTGGTTCGCACACAGAAACGGTGGGATAGAGACCAAAGTTCGAATCAATATTTTCTCTTCATATAAAATTATTTAATATTTTAGATTATTTGTTTTAACGTCACTTTATGCTACTAAGGCTAATCGGACGATGCTACAGTGGGAGTCCTAAATTTGGCCTATCCAGGTATAATTAGGATAGGGATCTTTAACGAGAACCTGACATCCTACAGGCTCGGGACCTCCATTTTACGTCCTATCCGAGGGACGGCATAGACAAGGATTTTTTACTCCCATTAAAAAATATTAGGGCCACCTCCGACGCGATTTCTATGCTAACCACTACATCACAGGTGACCAAATATTGTAGATTTAATCGACAAAAGTTTCGTTACAACTGAATTCGCTTGATTCATGAACTCCCCAACTGAATTCGCAAATGGTCCATTCTATTCACCGGATTTGGAACTATTTTTCTATTGATTGAACTATAAAATTTCAAAATTTGCAGTTGTGTCCGAGAATAGACACTATCCTCATATTAATCTAGCGATATTATAATTTGTTCAAAATTGAAGAAAAATTTTCTTTTATTACTATAGTTTCTGTTTAAATATTATTTATGATTACTCTGTTAGTATTTGTTTCAGATGAATAAGTCGCAATATTTATAAAACCATCAACTCTCCTCAAATCTCGAATTTCCTTCCTTCTATATAAAACCTCGGGTAATAAAGCCCGATAAGGATGAACTGAGGCCGCGGGCAATGATATGCAAATATTCGCTAAAACAAACAGCAATAAGTTCTCCCCTCCATTATAAATTTTGATGTCGAGGGGAGGGGATTATGAAGACTTTAGCTCGGGGATGGGGCGACCACGGTTGGGATGAATTTGGCAGCCTGCCGAGGGGTGGGGGGTTAGTTGTAGCCGTGGTTCCCATGTACCTTCTCAACTTTACTAACTACCCATGTCCCAATTATCAGACATCTGTCATTACTTCCACAATGGATTGGTATTAGAGTAATTAATTCCCTAACTATCAACGAATCGCGCATTGTGCAGATTTATTAGTAATTATACCTTATCCTTTTTAAGAGAAGATAGGGAAGGCTATTTGGGAGAAAGCTAACCCCAGTTTATGTTATCCGAAATTCAATGTTAACCGTTTTCGGGATATTTGCATTTTAAGGTTTTTTCCATTTAAATATTGTTCTATTTCCCTTGCAGATTTGCACCAAGCTAATATTTTCTCTGGATAATTCGAAAAGTTTTGTAACTATTGCACTAGAAAGTGCCTAGGCCTCTGTCGTATCATCCGACCTGGAGGCTGATTGGGTAACAGTGAGGAGGATAGAGAATGGATGTGTGGAGTAGTATGATGTATGTGTATTGAGGAATGAAATGTTTGCAATCTGTCTTATATGTAAGATTTTACTGTTGTTGTGTTAACGTCATTGATTAGAATTTTACTTGAAATAAAGGTACAGAATTAAATAATTCTGTAGTAAGAACGGTGATATGTTACGGGGCACAGATCTGGGGTTATAAAACGATTATAAAGGTTGAAAAAATAAATAAATATTTCATAAAAAGATTATATTCACTAACACCTAATTGCCCGGACTATATAATATATCTTGAGACTGGAATTGAACAATTATATATATATACTTTTAATATGCATATGACATACATAACAAAAATAATGAAATTTGAAGAAAATCGTTTACCCAAAATATTAACAAAATATGTTATGCAAAAAAAGTTGTCTTGGTACCTATAAGGATTTACTGGCACATTGCAATGCATATAACATAACAAAACCAGAAACCATTTATTCTTGTAGTAAAAAAAAAGAAAGTCTTTTAAAGTATGGTCTGTGTTATAGCAACCCAATGTAATTGGGCAGCATTGTTTTGTTTTGTTTTAAAAAATAAAGCATTTCTCTCTCCAAAACTTAGATTTTAGAAATAAACAAATAACAATCGCCAAAAGCGCCACATTTCATAAAAGCAGAAGGGCATTACATAACTAATCAAAATAAACTGTATTTTATAAGTAAAATTATGAAAGTCAGGGGTGAAATGTTAATGTTAAATTATAGCAGATATAGAACAATTTAAATGTACTATGTGCCAATTAGACGAAGATGAAGATATCTTTCACTTTTTAGCTATCTGTCCGACACTAGCTAAGTATAGGAAACAATGGCTAGGCAAAAATAAATTAAACCTCGGCGAAACATTAGAATATTTAAATGGTAAATGTTGGGAATAATTAATTTAGATATGTTATAGATGCTGAGAAAGGCAGGTATAATACATTAATGGAAGGTAATAAACAAACTGCTTACATTGTATAACTCTGTTTACAGCATAGGCTTAAAATGTTTGCCCGTTGGATGTCCCATAACCATATCACAATCTTATAATGTGTAAACTGAACCTACTCAACTTATATATTATGTATAATTAGCATTTTATTTTATTTTTTTACAGCGTTTGTACAAAGAATTTATTTTAAGTTGTTTTCATTAAAAAACCGCACACCCCGGCTTTTTAATGAAACCCCCCCACACCCACCCCCCACACCGCACACCCGGTCTTTTGTTGTATATAGGAAAATATTATTTTATACTTATATATGTAAATATCTATATATTGTGAGAAATAAACACATCAGTCAGATTTCAGTCAATAGAATCAGCGCACTCGTTTTCCGCAAAACCGATAGTGTATTTAAGTATGTCAATGGCATTTTTCAGGGTGCGCTCTTTCAGTGACATCTATGACTGTGTAAAACGAACCCACCAAAAACACTCAGAGATGACCATATCGTAACTTCAAACATAGTGTTCAAAGAGGTCCTGCAAACTCGTAAATACTATGTAAATACGAGTATATAAATACCTTAAACTTATGTTCCAAAAAAATAAATAATCTACAATTTAAACACATCCCTTCTTTACTTCAACCCTCAACTATGCCCATGGCGCACCAGCTAGTTTTCGTTTTAATTTATTTTAAAAATGATACATTACAATTCCTAATAACCAATTGTAGAATCGTAAAAATCTCCATTCAAACAAAAACTGTAGGCCGTATCATAAAAAGCAATTAAGAGGTTTTTTAAAATTCTACATAAATTGAATTTTTACCTTAAAAAACCTAGGTTATGTGAGTCTACAAGTTATTTGAAAAAAAAAAAAAACATATCTCTAGCTATCCAAAGAAGTAAAAAATACTGCATTTAGTTTCACATTTTCAGAGAAAATGAGAGAAGAATTGATTCAGGTAGTGAATTCCAAAAATCAGATTTTTGTCTAAAATTAAAAAAAAAAACCTTCTTTCCATTTTTCACTAGGTAACTCGAACAATTTTTCACCGTATATTGAAGATGGAGTAATCGAGACTTGACTGTGTATATACAAGATAGTTCTCACTCTAAGTATAAATATATATTTAATCAAAATTCTGAAAAAGAATTCAGAGCTTGAATTTTATCGTAGAGGGTAAAGTGATGAAGAATCCAATGAAGGTTTTTTTTTTTTTTATTAATTTTATCTATCGAAACGTTTATATGTCATGACCATATAACGATTAAAAAAATAATTTAAGGTCTTTTTAATAACTGCGAGAAAAACAAACAGGCTCTGTGTACACCATGTTGTTCCATCGAAAAAAATATAGATATATAAAAAATATATGTGTATATTAAACCTACAACTCATTTCGGACATGACATCAAAGATCGGAGATCAACACATGTTTTTGACCTTTTGGTACTCAGACGTAAAATCTTTCCCAATAAAAATAATTATCAATAAACTAAATATATTTGTTTGTTTAACGTAACTCTATGCCACTAAGGCTAATCGGACGATACTACAGTGGGAATCCTAAAATTTGCCTATCCCGGTATAATTACGATAGGCATCTTTAACGAGTATCTGACATAGAACTGGCTCGGGAACCTACATTTTACGTCATCCGAGGGACGACATACCCAAGACTTTTTTAACCTTTTAAAAAATCCTAGGGGCACCCCGGGACGCGAACTTCAGTATCATAGATTGCATTGCTGACCATTACACCTCAGGTGACCCCGCGGAAACATATACATTGGATATATATATATATATATATATATATATATATATATATATACACATGTAAATCCCGTATCTCGATGTTTGTCGAAGGTAAAATCAAAAACAAATCAATCGATTTTGATGAAATTTGGCTCATTGTGTGTAGTTTTGTCCAACTTGAAAATATGCGATAGTTGTTTATCTTGATTATTGATCCCAATATTTCTTAAATTAAATTAAATTAAATGCTTATTATAATACAGTGCGATTATTTGCAAGTTCTATAAATTTCCAACAGATGGCGGTGTGAGTTGATTTATTGAAACGTCACTTCATTTTCTTTCGATATTTTGGGAGTGTAAATCTATTTGTTTTAGCAAAAGACCGGTGAACCAAAATCATTGATTGCTATTGCATGTTATTGATATAACCTCCTGATACGATATCTCATATCATCATGTGTTATATTCTGAATTCAATTAATAAGTATTATGGCAAAAGATTAATTCTCTACATTTTGCCAATTGTTATATTGTTATTGTACTACACCCTGTACAATGTGCAGTTAATTTACTTATTACAATATTACTTTTTACTTCATAAAACTAAAATAAAAACTATAACCCATAAAATAAGAACCTTGACCTATCAAAATTCTCTATCAAACAATTTTAAATTTGCCCTAAAGATCTATTTTAAATCCCGTCGGTTTTTAGATTAGCTGAAACGTTTTTATCTTTATCAGTGAATTTCGATTTGACTATATTTAAAAAGAATAGGCTATAATTAATTCAACGCATTATAGCTAACGAGCTACAGCAACACGTGGTAGGGTCTGCTTTTAAATGTGTATAAGATTTTAGGCTGTGCATTAGTTATAGATAGTCACGTTTTAGGCTCGGGTAAATTATTTCTCCCTAAAGTCCCTATCAGCTTTAGACTTCCCATTTTGATGAAAATCAGGGACATGTGAAACCCAGGGAAATTACAGCCGATTTTTCCAACTAAATTTCCTCTAATTCTGGCATTTTTTTTTTTTTTTTTTTTTTGTATTTTACCAATGCCTCGAAAACGTACAGAATATATAGACTATATATTGTGTACTATACATCGTACAGCCTATATAGACAATAGGTTAGGAAGAGGAAGGTGGGTAAAATAAATGAAGAATTTAGTGTAGGGAAAACGGTAAAATTATGTCTTGTAGCACTGCTATGCTATTGTCACCCCTATTCTCAAATTTACCCAGTCCAATGTGACACAGGGATCTTTGGGCAAGGGTTGTGTGGTAATTAACCTAACTAAGTACTATTTACATAATTTATTATTTACAATAGTTTCTACACGTCCCAACTACACAAGGGGGGGGGTATATCCTCATAAATCACTTGGGGGTACTTGACTACTTCGGATCCCACTATGCCCTAGGCTCACTCTGCCTGTCCCAGACTTCGACGGCCCATCTCAGACCCAGCCTCCGCTCCAGACTCTGACTGTCTCTGACGGCCCCTCTCCGACTGACTGCCTCAGACTCTCCCAGACTGCCCTTCTCAGACTCTCCCAGACTGCCCCACTCTCTCCTGGGCCAGCCTCTTCTAGGAGTTCCCCCTCTCTCTCAGGGTCTCCTAGGTTCAATGGACGGTTCAACTATGAAGGCATGCGTAAGATATCAGGTAATTCTAGGGTACGATATGGTAAAATAAATATTGTATTCTCTTGAAAATGAAACTACATTAAATTTTGCGTCAAACTACATGAAGTTAAAATCGGATAAGTCATTTTGATATATAAATTGATTATCAAGTATAAAAACATGTTTTCTATTTGTTCTTATTTAATTTTATTGTAGGTAGTTTTCATTTAATTATATAGACAGTAAACAGTTTTCATTTAACTGTTTAACTATTATAGTGCTTAGTTAATTATTATAGAGTTGTGAAGTATCGTCAAAAGCCAGAGAGTTGAATCCAACAATAGGGAGAAAATTTATTATCGGTAGTATCCTTCCAGGATAAATCCTGGACTTTGTAGGGCCTAAATTGAGTTGGGGAGGGCGAAACTTTGGTAGGTTCGTTGGTGTATACTGACCACACAAACTTCTTGCATAGCACTTTATTAAGTAAAAGAGATTTCTCTCAATGTGTTGAAACCGAGTTTTATGTTTATGAGTTTGGCTTTTATGTTACTGCCCAAAACTTATCATTTCTATAAACCTAGCTATAAAAAATAAAATAAAATAAAATGTTTTTTTTAACTTTAATTATTAATTCGCACCTGTCAGCAAAGTACGGACAATCAGCGAATGAGATGGCGGTATTATGAAATAATGACATTTGAGGCATGTAGCAGCACCCCCTTCCTGGCATGGTAAAATTACCTTTGCTGTCTAAGAGAGCAGATATCTCATCCAGCGCCTTTTTAGTCCTCTCGTATCCATGCGAATCTCATCCATATTGCTTATTAAACTGTTTGGATATCCGTACAAATTACTATAAAATCGTTTGTAAGTGTCGTTATGTGTTGGTCGACTGTCTGTAGATGGAGCTCAGTTTATAAAGTGTAGTTAGTCACGTACCAAGGTGCTTTTGTACAAATAATGTTTCGTAACAATTTCGATTGAAACGTTTGAAGTTTTTATAATACAGTGGATATCGTTTATAACGACATCGGTTATAACGACGTACCGCTTATAACGACGGAAATCTTAAGTCCCTGGTCCCTACAGTCATAGTTTAATGAATTTTTATCCGGCTATTACGACCAAGGCTATTGCGACTGATCGGCTTTAGCGACCCATTTTGAGTCCATTTTGCCACGGGGAACAAAAAGATCGGTTATAACGTCCGGCTTCCGGAAACAACCCTTCAATCTCGGCCTGCAGGATATTTCTTTTGGGGTTAGGAAGACACATCTATCACCTTTTCTAGGAAACTCCCTCCCTTGATTGTTTGTGTTTTTATTCCTTCAAACGAATTCGAATCAGTTGCGGCCTCGTTCTCAAATAAGACACTCTTGCGTGGTGATATCTGGTTGTTTGTTTGGATGTTAGTTGCGGTTTTGTTCTCCATACACTTGTGCATGGTGATACCATGTCAAAAGAAGGGTATTTTAGTTAGAAGAAAAATTTTGATGCACATTTGCTGTCGGCAGGAAAATGGGGAGTCGAACAGAAGTCTGGCGGAGGAACTGAATGTAAGTCAGTAAACTATTTCAACAATATGAAAAAATAGGGACTAGTTGAACGCGGTGAATCGTTCAAGACAAAAAAAATAAGGAGAGCTAGGTGTAACAAAGTGGAGTGCTCTAATAACATGGTTTCGACCCCAACGCAGCCGAAATGTTCCAATATTAGGGACAATTTTACTCAAAAAAGCCAATAATTTTCTTAAATTGATTAATGAATCCACTTCAGAACCATCTAGCGACTCGACAAGTAGTATTTCGATTTTGTACTCGCCATAATATTATTTTTTAAGCGGTGACTGCTAGCTTCCCCCAAGGGATAACCAGCGATTGGCTTCCGTCAGTATGGCCATCAATTCCGAAAATTACGATTCAGATATTTTTAACGCAGATGAAACTAAACTTTTTTACAAGGTACTGCCTGATGGGACACTACATTTTAAGGGGGAGAAAAGTTCTAATGGAAAACTGTCCAAGGATAGAATAACGGTTTTGGTGGCAGCCAATATGACTGGAATTGAAACATATAGGTACTTTTTATAATATGAAATTTGTAGTTGTAAGAAGGCTATCATTACAATCAGCTGTTAAAAATGGCGTAGACCTGATATAACGACCGGCGTCGTTATAAGCGATACGTCGGATGTAACGACGATCGCCTATAACGACGATGTTTTTACGGTCCCTTCAATGTCGTTATAAACGATATCCACTGTATAAGGGACCAGATTAGGGCAAAGAGAAGAGCACGTATGGTATGGCAGTCTGACAGACGTCCCTCAGACAAACAGACATACAACCGAACTCAAAAGAGAGATACGAAAATTCAACAGGACAAACTATGACACATACATTAGTGGCCTATCGACGGACGATGGGAGTTTGAGGGAGCATACCAAAAAACTGTGCCTGTACCTGTAATTTCTGTGTACCTGGGCCGTGTTGGATAAGGAAAAATCCGAAATCTTCACCAATCACCTATCTTCTGTATTTACACCATTTACTGACTTCATAAATGCAGAATATGATACCATTGTACAGAACATCTTAGACATCCTACAACAGTTGACACTCCCACCACCTTCGTTCACTCCTTCACAGGTCGCATTAAAAATCAAACAGTTCCCAAAAAAGGAAAGCCCCTGGTTACGACTTAATTACAGCCGAGGCACTTCAACAAATGCCTAGAAAAGCTCTTGTATTTCTCACAAGAATTTGCAACTGTTTACTAATACAATGGAAATACTCACTCATCAAAATGATCCACAAACCACGTAAAGACATATACAACCCGTCATCCTACAGACCAATTAGCCTCCTCCCAATATGCTCCAAATGGTTTGAAAAAAAAAAACTTAAATACATAAAAAGTCTTTCTATAGTAAAATTGAAAGGATTAGATATAAGGGCCGTGGAATTTACAAAATTAAAGATAAAATATTCTGAATGACTGAGACGAATGTAGCGATAAAAGATATCCTGCACAGCGAGATTCGAACTCGGGACCTTGAGCTCAGCAGCCAAATGCCTTACCAATGAGCTACCCGCTTTCAACTGGAAAAAAAATCTTCAAGATCCCATGTATTCTTCTATAGACATCAACCTCATCATGACTTTAACCATAAAATATATCCGTACAGAAATATTTCCGTGAAGCAAAAATCACCCCCAGCAAGAATATTCTCTGGAGTCTGCTATGATTTGTTTTCTTGGTTATTTGATAATAACGCCTAACAAATATGTTTTTACTTTCACTTACCTATATATTAAATATATAGTAAGTGGAAGTATTGCGATCGTGAAAAATTTCGACTTCCGGTTTTCAACGGAAATACACGTTTTGGGGTCCCCTGAGTCGAAATGACCAAGTCCCGCGAAATGGTCTGTGTGTGTGTGTGTCTGTGTGTCTGTGTGTCTGTGTGTGTGTGTGTGTGAACAGACTAGCTCAAAAACTATAAACCGTGTGATCCTGAAATTGGGTATTTAGTGTAGGTATATGCCCGCGATGTGACAGCATAAATTTCATCAAAATTATTTAAAGGGAGGGGGTACTTTACTTATTAACTTTTTAGGTTTTTTTCGATTTTCTCAAAAACGGCTCTAACGATTTTGATTAAAATGAGTATTTGATGTATTAATATGCCCGAGATATGACTGTAAAAATTTCATCAAAATTGATTAACCGGAGGGGGGACTTTACTTAATAATTTTGTAACATTTTTACGTGTTTTTTTTTATTTACTCTAAATCGGTTTTAACGATTTTGATCAAACTGGGTATTTGATGTATTTATATGCCCGAGATATGACTGTTAAAATTTCATCAAAATTGATTAACCGGAGGGGGGACTTTACTTAGTAAATTTTGTATCATTTTCACGTTTTTTTTTTATTTACTCAAAAACGGCTTTAAAGATTTTGATCAAACTGGGTATTTGATGTATGTAAATGCCAAATATGTGATAGCCAACATTTCATCAAAATTGATCAACCGAAAGGGGGACTTTACTTAATAAATTTTGTATCATTTTCACGGGTTTTTTTATTTACTCAAAAACGGCTTTAACGATTAACAAAAATAAGATACGAATGTAGAAAAATGTGTGACTTTGGGAAGTGATATTTAGCAAAACACGTCAATTTCTAATTTAAGTAAGTTGGTAAGTGAAAGTTGTGTGTTGCGCGCACGCACCAGATTTTTTTTCATTTATCAAAGTATTAGTTTTCTATATATTATTTCTAAAGGCGAAGTATTTCTACACATTTAGCGAAAAAATATGTCTTTTCTTAATACTATGGGCGTTTAATTAGCCTTATAAGGATATAAGATCTGTGATTAATATGATATGTGAATTATTCGGACGGGAGAACTAGTGATTAATATATTTGAAAAATAATAAAGACCTTACTGAATATGTACATTTGTCTGTAAAATATTTATATATAATTATTATTATATAAGAAATATATTGATTTTATTTTATTTCATTAGTAGTTTTTAATTATACCTGTAATAAAGTACACCATCAACTTCTACATTTCACAATGCTTCCCTTGCCGGTAAACTTCTTTTTTTACCGAGAGAGTTCACTAAAAGGGCTGTTAATATTCACCCACGCTGGGAAGCTATATATAGCACTAATCACAAAGGGCCATTAAAATTCAAAATTAGATTTTCCACAATGATTAATCGACAGAGGTGAAACAATTTTTCAGAATGGCTATTTCGTAAGGCTGCGTAACACGATATACGATCTTGATCAATGATTTTTATTTTAGTCCGTAATTTTTTTTTAAAATTAAATGTTTGCACTAAAAATAAATTTTAAAAATATTTAAATTTAAAATTCTGGTAAAGAAACGGATTATCATAATTTTATTTAATAGTTTGTAAAAATCAAAGTTCAGTAAGAATAGCGTAAGTAGAATAGTAGAAGAATCTGTAACATTTTTATTATCATGTCCACCACTGGTTTGTACCAGTATTAACATGTACAGCGACAGTAAAATTTTGTTAACTTTAATTTATGTTACTTTCAGATGTACTTATAACAATTCACTAGGCTTAGTGGATGGGAAATTACGAAATTTCAATTAAAGTGTTACAAATTTCAATAATTATACGAAACAGCATTGTAAGCAACAATGTTTAAAGATGTTTATTTATTCAGAACGCTCTAGTAACGTTTACTAAGTTTGTGTGATAGAAAATATTTCAAGCAAAGCAATAAATAATAAATATAAATGTAAATTATAGACATATTAATTTTCGACAACTTGGTGGAAAACTATTTGGATATTTGTCAAAACTACTCCAAGGACAGGTTGAAATGTTTTATTTATTATTTTTAATTTTTTTGAGTTTCATTATAGCAAGGATTTGATATATCATACACAATATTATTACCACACTATATTATATTACTAATATTCACACAACCCACATTTTCTATAAATAATAATAGCGTAACGTTAAACAAAAACAATAAAAAGATAGCATTTGTTTGTGACTACGATGTTCGAGTACTATCTACGATGGCCTAGAAGTTTCAAGACTGTTCTCCTTCTGACTATATATTAGGAGCGATTGACTGAAGAGTCGGGCTGGTTCTGAAGCTAAAATCGTATGGTTATTGGTGTATTACAAAGTGATAATTTTTATAACTTGTTTAAATATTTGTGTTCTCATAATTTGTGTGGCTTTAAAACTGTTATTTTCTTTTAATAAAAATAGTTGACCCACATAAGTGTAACAATATTAGCGAGGATTTAATCTGCCTATAATCCTATTCGATCTATAAACGACGAGTGTTTCTAATTTTCTTAAAATAGGATAAACCGGAAATAAATTAGAAATCAAGCCCATAAAGAAGTTATATAGATGTTAGTAAAGATCATTATCCTCAAGAACGGAAAAAATTACATTGCGCATGCGTCTGAAAATTTTCTGAACGTAATATAATGTGGCAGAACAGTCCTAAGAAAAGCAACAAAGGTACGCGCGCATCAACAGATGTTTCACATAAAAAAATGACCAGAATGCTAAAACGTCGGCTATAATCGTAGTGTAACGTGAGACAAAACAAAATACGAGGTTTGTCCGGAAAGTAATGAGAATGAATTTTTTTCCAGTCATTACTGGTCACAAGGAGGCGTGGTGTTGGAGGAGTGGGGGGAGGGAGATGCCAGGTAGTGAATCCGACCCTTGCCAGTCTCATCCCAGCTTCTAGGGAAAGTGCCTGTCAATAAACGTGCGGTCTTGTTTTGACACCTCGTCACGAGACAAAATGCAGAGTTCTCTGGAGCAACGTTATGCAATAAAATTTTGCGTTTATTTTTTTAATTGCAATAAAAATTTGAGAAAACGTGTTTTGAGGGTTCGCCCGGAGATCGCCAGATCATGGATCCTCCACCACGACAACGCCCTCTGTCACACGGCTTTGGCAGTTCGTGAATTTTTGGCAGAAAAAAATATTGCAACGCTTCCACAACCACCCTACAGGCCGACCTAGCTCCCTGTGACTTTTTCTATTCCCCAAGCTAAGATCACACCTAAAGGGGACTCATTTTGGTAGTGTTGCAAACATCCAACAGGCCGTGACGAGGGTACTAGTCAGCCTTACGGAAGATGATTTCCAGCACTGCTATGACGAGTGGAAAAATCGTTGGAACCGGTGTATTATTTCTCAAGGCTGCTATTTTGAAGGTGACAACATTAAATTGTAAATTTTTTTAATAAAAGTATTTTTTTTTTAATCATTCTCATTACTTTCCGAACAAACCACGTACAAAACATATGATATTAAATAGTTCTAGACTTGTTCTATTACACGTTTGTAACTAGGATTTTCGAGTACCATCTACGCTAGCCTATATCATGACCTAGAACCTTCCAGGCAGTTCTTCCTCAGACTAAAAGGAGCGATGGATTGGAGAGTTAATCTTGCTCTGGAGATTGATCATATAGTTACGTTTGTGTTTAAAGTGTCGTTACAAGTTGATACTTTTTGTAACTTGTTTAATTATTTGTCTTTTCACAGTTTGTGTGGAATTGTAAGATTAATATTACATTAGTAGTAGTAATTAACAATAGTGATTATAATGTTCAATTAGAAATACAATGTATATGGAACTTCCAGGTTCCAATATAAAGTAGATAGAAAATTCTACTTGAAAACTTTCTTTAGTGTAGTCATTGAGTCATTTTTCCCTCTTAAAGAAAACATTTTGGAAGTTGACGCACACTCAGTTGTACGTAACACTGACAGTCGCGCGTGAGAGAATCTCTCATGAGATCGGATTGAGCGGTGTATAAGGAAGCTGGAGGAGGTATAAGGCTTGGTATTGGAGCGGGGAGAATTCAGGGAGGTGTGTGAGTCAGTGAACTACAGATAGTAAGAAGGGGAGGTTTTCAGAAGCACCAAGAGCCGTTTCCCGCCAAAAAAGAAAATATGTGAGAGAAATTCTCACGCAGCGACCAATGACGGGTTAAATACTCTTTTTGCTCTCCTGTAAGATTTGCAAAATGTGTCTGAACACGTTCTTAGCGTGGGGTCTTCATTTATGTATTTCCCTAAATTAATATTACAGTAAGCCAAAGCAAGGCGTGGCCGAGATAGCATGTTAGCATAATACGTTAGTATCGTATGTATGTTAGCTAGTATGTTAATATTATATTGTAACCTGGAACACAAAACATACGATCGAAGCGAGTTCTAGACTTTTTGTTAGAGCAGTTAGAGACTGTTCTAGTACATGTTTGTGACTCTTTGAGTACTTTCTACGCTTGTCGAGAACATTTTGGACCGTTATGATTCAGACTAAATATAAGGAGCGATGGACAGGAGATTTAGTATTGCTCTGAAGATTGGTCATATGGTTACTTTTGTACAAGTTGATACTTTTGTAACCTTTTTAGTTTTTTGTGTTTTCTTATTTTTCGTAGTGAGTAAATAAAAATCGTTTAACCTAAATAGGTGTTACAGTATTTAAAAAATTTATTTTAAATTGAGGAAATGAATTATTGGACAACAAATTAGGACTGACACAAACTCATACACTTATTAAAACTCCCTTGATAAAAAATTTAATTTTAAAATTATGTTTGGGGTGGGGTGGGAGGGAGTGAGGTGGGAGTTACACTTAGGGACAGAGTTATGCATATAGCATTACAAAATTCGTGGCCCATTAAGGGCGAGGGGTGAGGAGGGGGGTCGAGGTAATTGCTAGTAATCCAGCCAGGTCTGCGTGTGCCCCGTAATTAATATCCCACTAGGCTTTTTTACTTCTACTTCGGCATAAAAAACAGGGGGAAAAGGGTTGGAAAAAGTTTGAAAAGTCGATAAATTCGGTTTTCGTGTAAAGAAAAAACTGTCGCTCCTCACTATAATTAGCCGAAAAATCAATAATAATCCAAATGATAATTTTATATATTTAAATACAACTGCCGATAATGGATAAATCTATTGTTTTCTACTTTCGTCCATTATTGTTGAGCGAAGTAATAGGTTAACGTTAAATCGATAATCAATCAAAAAACATATGGTTTAAAATCCCAAACCTTTTGTTGGAACGACTATTGGTCGGAACAAACCGTTGGAGCACATGGACGGGCCTAGATCTTTTCGACGGAGACCTTGAACCTCCCAGGAGGATCCCGAACCTTCCATAGGGTTCGTTTTGCGACTATATATAACGAGCGAGTAACTGGGCCAGTTAGTCTTAGTCCGTGTCTTGACTGTGAAGCTCAAGTTATATGATTTGTGTGTTATAAAGTTATCATTTTTGTAACCTACTCGAATATTTGAGTTGTACTAATTCGTTGGCATTGATAATTGTATATTTTTGTTAAACATTTGTTAACCCACAGAAGAAATACAATATTTTTATGGTAATATAAGTATAGATATCAGATGATATAGATAAAGATGGTATCATAGATATTGTAACGTGAAACAAGACAAAAAACGTATGGTTTGGAATAGTGCCGAACTTATTGTTGGAACTAACAATTGGAACATACTGTCACAGTGTATGGTTATGACTATGATGTTCGAACTCCATCTACGCTGGCCTCGAAGGTTGTGGATTATTCTCCTTACTGCTTGTAGGATACTTTTTTCAAGGCAGTGGGCTGTATAACGCAAATAGCGGTACAAATAAGTAAAAAGAATAGGAACTACCACTCACCACTTTTGACCGGCTCTCTTCTTGCTTGAATTTTCTTTCTTGGGAGCTGCTAAGTGGAAATTCAAACCCAGAACCCTTACTGAACCGCGCTTGAGATCGTTAATTGTAATGTTGAAAATTGGACGACTGACGTCAACACTTTTGACTGTTCAACCACTTTCAGGAGAAATAACAAATAAAATAAATAGGGCACATGAGGAGACAATAGCCATAAAACTTAACGAAGGCACTTGCGGACACCGTGAACTCACATAACAGAAAGGATTATAAAGCTAAGGTTGGCAGGAAGGAAACATGCGCTATAGCGGTAGCAGTGAAAAACAAAAAGAGGCCTCGCATTTTAACAAAAAATAATAAGAACATTGAAACAAAATAAAAAAGATTTATAACTGCTTAACACTGCTCTATACATATAAGGAGCGTTGGACTGGAGAGTTAGTCTTGTTATTTAGCTCGTTATTTGGTAATTTTTGCAACCTGTTTAAATATTGGTGTTTTCAAAAAAATTGTGTGGTATTGAAATTTGTTATTTTCTATGAATAAAAAATTGTTGAAAAGTTATTGCCCACGTAAGTGTTACAATATCATAGATGATATCAAGAAATGATATATATGTTCCTGTTTGTGTCCGTTGTCTGGTTGGGGATGAACAGAGATAGTTTGTTGTGGTCTGGATGGGGATGGTCAGAGATGGTTCGGTATAGTCAGAAATAGTTTGGTACATCTAGCATAGATCCTTCATTTCAGCTCTGACGAAGATTTACATCTTTCGTTCAAAACGTAGGTTATCCAAATAAAGAAACTATGACTGAAAATCCTGATCACCAATCATCCTCATATTATTTAATGTGGGCAAAGCTTAAATCCTGATCAAAATTTCGAAAAAGAAAAAAAGTCGATCTGATTTGCAAATTTATTATTTTTCCATTTGGCTGATAGCTAAATGAAAAATGGGTAGTCAAGTTGAAAAAAAAAAATTGCCTCAATGAAATGGCTCCGTATATTAATAAAATTAATTTATTTGCAATATTAAAAAAAAAAATATAGAATTACCTGGCTTGGAAAATAATATTATAGGAGAAAGGGATGATTAAAACCATAAAGAAAATTAAGTCCGCCCCGGGGGTTGTAGTGTGTTTAACTTCATTCTGACGGCGCTTATGAATATATTCAGGTATGAATAAATTTTTGTCTATGATGTCTGAAGTTTTCTATTTTCCTTTTATTAAAATTTTAAAACCGAGTTTCTGAATATATATTTATGTCGTAGAATACCATCCTTTTTTTTTCAATATTTTTTTGTTGTTTCAGGAAAGGTTGAATGGAAAAGTTTTCCATTCAACATGTCCTGTTAGTTTTATGTACTTTTTTCTTCAGATTGTCAGAGTCAGCATCATGCGTTGATTTGCATCGATAATAAAAGACAAAAAAGAAAAAAATACATTTGATAACTATCCCGCTATTTTAAATTTTTATTTATCTTTGATACATCAGCTCCTTTGAACCATATTTACGCACTAAGAACCATATCGATAACTTGAGATTAATAGCACAACTCCGTCTGATTTTTTAATACTACACCCCAGGTGACCCCTAACAAAATTAAATTATTTTTATAATAATTTATGATTAATTATAGTGAGGAATTTTACGTCGTTATTTACAGAACTTGAAAATCATTCACAAGAAAGAATTTGGTTCAAAATAGAAAAAAAAAATGTGGATCAAACAATCAGTGTTTTCCGTTATACCACAGTATATCGGGCTAAACCATACAGTTATTGACACCCCAACTTTAACTTAAAGAAATAAGTAAGCAAGTCCTAATTATATTTAAAGATATATATGAATCTAATGTTTGAAGGGGACTCTAAGTCAACCATGAAGTAAGACTTTAACAAACTAACCAGGGTGTCAATAACTAGTATTTGCACTTTTAACAATAAATATTGTCATGTGGTAAAACTATTTGACTAAAAAACTTTTGACTCAAAAAAACCTCTTGAGTCTTTATAAGGATAGATAAAGAGGAGCTATAGGAAGTTTCAATTCGATCCCTTCATAAAAAGCATTTTTTTTAATTTCACCACAGAAATGTAGTCTTAAGGGTTTCAATAGCTGTATGGTTTACCCTGATAAGTTTTTTTTTTTTAAATAATAATAATTTGTTTCTTACATTACTTTTTCTAATGAAATTGTTATAAACAAATAACAACGGAAGAGTGGCCCTACTACTTATAGGTACTTTCATGCTCTGACTTTACGCAGTTCTTTTAAGGTCCTCGAAGCATAAAATGCTTTACAGGCCACTATAAAGGATCAAAAGTGGCCGACTCTATAGGAAGCGCTTTAAAAACAAAGTCCTTCCGCAATTAGCTTGATAGCTTTGACGAGATCGGGGAGTTGAAGTAGGTAGTATTGAAGCGGTGCGCACCCACGGCTGGCTTCACCTTTAGAGATCTTAGCTGCCTTAAAGGTGCGCATTAGTTGCGGGTACTTGCGCATCTCTAAGAGCTTATATTGAGTTGTGAGTAACACTGCGGTGTCTTCACTTTACAAGGTTCCATGACCTCAGTTTCTCATTATATCATTCGTAGTTTATTTTAAGTCATGAATGATTCCATGATAGAATATTGTATTTATGTAAATTATTAAATTCCATGGGAGTAGTGGTTAGCATAGCAACTTAAAATAATTACTGAAGGTAATGGGTTCGCGACCCGCGGTGATCCTAGTTTTTTTAAAGGGAGTAAAAAATAAAATCCCTCAGATAGGACGTAAAATGGATGTCCCGAGCCTGTGCTATGTCAGTAATAATAAAATAATAATTTATAATGTCAGACATACAATAAAACCTTAAATAACTAAAAAGGTTGCAAAAGTATCAAATTCTACAAAAGTAACCATATGATTCGATCTTCAGAGCAACAGCAAGTCTCCAGTCCATCGCTCCTTATATTTAGTCTGAATCATAACGGTCCAAAATGTTCTCGACAAGCGTAGAAAGTACTCAAAGAGTCACAAACATGTAATAGAACAGTTTCTAACTTTTCCAACAAAAAGTCTAGAGCTCTCCTCGATCATGTTTTGTGTTACAGGTTACAATATAATTTTAACATACTAGCTAATACACATACAGTCGAACTGGGTAACTTTGTACAGTTCGGGGTAACTTTGTACACCGACCTTGAATGTGTTTCAAAACCATCTACCAACCAAACAATAGGAAGTTTTGATGTGAATTTTTGTTTTCATTATTGTAATCTCTATGTATTTTTAGTTACATAGAGATTACAATCAGCAAAACAAAAATTCACATCAAAACTTCCTATTGTTTGGTTGGTAGATGGCTTTGAAACACATTCAAGGTCGGTGTACAAAGTTACCCAGTTCGACTGTACTATACTAACATATTATGCTAACATACTAGCCAGGCCTTGCTTTGGCTTACTGTAATATTAACTTTTAGGGAAATACATAAATGAAGATCCCCCGCTAAGAACACATGTATTCAGACACATTTTGCAAATTTTACAGGAGAGCAAAAAGAGTGTTGTGTTGAATCTTGTATTGAACACAACCTAATGGGGAAGTGTATGCCCCCTGTATGCCCAATATATTTTCAAATAATGGTAATGTTAGTAAAAATACAATACATAATTTGTTAGTCCAAAAAGAATCTATGACCAAAAAAGAATTGTAATTGCGTGTGCCCCCAAAGAAAGAATTGTAAATATCTCAAGGACTGAACCCGCTGTTTTCGTGTAAACTAAACAGATCTTTAGTACTCGAAATGGTTTATTATAATGCGATATAAAACATTAAACTAAAAAAAAAAAAATAAAACAACAAGCTCTACAAAAAAATAAATTGAACACGATCTTAGCCTGGGGTCTTCAAATGTATTCCGGTAAAATATACCCATAAACACCTGAAATCGACCTATTGAACAGAAATTTATTAAGAACAGGAATTAGTTGGGGGTGCGGTCAAAGTAATAAGTACAAATATGTGATATTTACATATTTTATTCTAGCCAACGTTTCGACCCAAATTTTAGGTCATCATCACGGCTAAATGAGAAAAAACCAAAAAAACAGCCAATCAGATAATTTATATAAGCAGATACAAATGTGTGTGAAGTATTAAACAAGTTAGATAAAATAAACATAAACATATTTTTGTAGTATTTATAAAAATGTTAAAGTAAGGTCATGATGAAAGTAATAAATGAAAACGAGACAAAACTTAAAATGACATACTGAGGTAATGTAGAGAAATATATAAAACATAGGTGAACATATAATGAGGTTACAATGGTCTGTAGTAACGAAGCCTAAGTATATAAATTATCTATATATATTATTATATAAATTATCTGATTGGTTGGTCTTTTGATTTTTCTCATTTAGCCCTGAGGATGACCTAAAATTTGGGTCAAAACGTTGGCTAGAATAAAATATGTAAATATCACATATTTGTACTTATTATTTTGACCGCACCCCCAACCAATTCCTGTTCATTATATCTATGGTCAACTATCTTCCACTATCAAAAATTTATAAATAATGATTCCGGACAGATTTTGTTCGGCTTATCGAAGTTCGATGAATCGAGAGTGTACTTCGAGTCCTCGGAGAGCGCTGAAGATGCCTGGATAGGAGATAATTTGGGTATTTAGGTCATCCAAAAAATAGGAGTTTATATATAAGACTTGCGAAACTTCGTATATCAGTAATCTTGAAAGTGTATTTTCTTTTTGTATTATTTCATCCTACAAACACTATTCCTTTATTATGCCCAAACATCCACCCAGGGAATTTTAAATTCCTGTTGATGTATAGGTGCCTATATAACTTTTCCCCTCGAAACTTGGCGGAACTTATTTCAAGCGGGCACTCTAGGCTATGTTTATGAGAACAGTGGCAGAGGATACGAAACATAAATAAGGGCAATCTGAAATTCTATTAAGGTCGGAATGAACGTCTCGGCATTTTTGGATATGCAGAGTTTTTATTCCCCAGGTGATAGGAGCTCCGAGTCCGTCCGTTGTCATTTTTCTCTGTCAGTGACTGTGCGCCCTCTACCTTACTTTTAACTAATAAATCATCCCCCACCTCCGCGACGTCACGGCCAATGGCAAAAATAATACATTTTTTTTCCTCCCCCCCCTACCAAACCCTCACTACCACACACAAACTCCACTCGAAGGAGACCTAGTTTCTTTGTTATCGATTGCTCCTGTCCGTTGTACAGTGGTTTTCGTCCTCTCTGAATTATTGCCATATCTCTTCCGGTCTTCAGGAAGAATGATGCCTCTATTAGCCGGAAAGGACAACTCTTCTATAGTATCAACGGAACTAAAGTAATTATTAAAGATTTATTAAATAATTTACAATAATAGATTAGTAAGAATTGACATCCATAAAGTATTTACTTCATTTAGTACATTCATGCATACTAACGAAACATTAACTGCAACGTACGCAGACGATACAACAATTTTAACAAAACACCATGACCCTAGACTGGCTTCATTAAACTTACAAAACCAATTAATACATGTGAAAAAATATTACTCACTTTGGAAAATAAAATTAAACCATGACAAATCACAAAACATAACATTTACACTACGACGAAATACATGCCTTCCAGTTTATATCGGCGACCACCAAATTCCTCAAACAAAGTACGGTACCTTGGACTATTATTTGGCAGAATGATGACTTGGGGCCCTCATGTAAAAATGAAAAGACATATATTAAACAAATGACTGAAAATACTGAACTAACTATTTTCCAAATCATCAAAATCGAAAATCGGACAGAAACTCAATACATACACACACTTACAAAAACTACAAACCTTCCAATCCAAAATTTTACCACTAGTAACAAACGCACCTTTATACCTTATATTAAACGCTACATACCGACTTACAACTACCAATTTTCGAAGAACAAATAAAGACTCTCTATTCTGGCTTCCATATCAAATTACACGGACATAACAATAGACTTATTGATAACGTGGCCACGACTGAGATACCTGTTATGAGACGACTGAAAATGGAGTTGGATGAGAGACCCCCTCTCCTGAAACAAGTCCGGAATGATGGGTGCTGCTGGGCACTATCTTCCCTCATGCCTAAAATGCCAACATAACAGCAGTTTATCTCACATTTGCTGATTGTCGCATAGCTGCGACAGGTGCGAATTGAAGTAAGAGAAATAAAAGTGTATTAATGATTTATAATGTCAGAAAAACTCAAATAACTAAAAAACTTACAAAAGGTATCAACACAGTAACACATAAGTAACCATATGCGTTGTTCTTCACAGCAAGATCAACTCTCCTACTCCATCGCACCTTATATTTAGTCTGAACTAGCTAGGGTGCCCGGCTTCGCTCCGGTAGTTGTGTGCTAGTTTTAATAACAGAAAAACTTTAAAATTAAAGGAAATATAGAACAAAATTAGCACCTTCTTGAAACTTCCGTTTTAACTTGGTATCAATATTCTGCAGACTTGAGATCTGCAGTGTCCGCCCAAATAAGGAACCCTGTATGGTGGTCCTATTTGATCCAGAAGTATAGAAACTACCGAAGATTCATAGAAACTTTTTTTAAAGATTTTTCTTCCATTTCAACCTCCCTTAAGATATCCCTCCGTAATTTGAACGGCTTCTGCATATCTCGAATCTTACCACTATTACAAAGTGAAAACCAAAATTTCTTGAAGGCACAATTTTTTCATCATATTTCTTTTTATCTTGAACTATGAGGGATGATAAAATCTTGAATGCTGTTATTGGAGTTAGTCGTTTTGTCAACTGGAATGCTCATCATACGTAGTAACCAAACTAACTTCTTTTTCATAACTACAGTAGTAACACTTTAAACTTTTTATTTAAGATTTATATTTAGTCAATTCATCTCTTTTTTTATGTCTAATTTTATTCGCTCACTGTACTACTAAGAAATGTTCACTCATATTGCATTAAATTTACTTAAGTATATATTATAAATAGATTAAATGTAATGTGCTGATCATATATTAGCCTTCTTATGAGAAAACTAATTTTTTAAGGAATCCAGTTGGTTTTCTAATTGATTGCTGAGATGTAAAGTACTTATTTTATTTTGAAATGCAACCTAATTATTTTATCTTACTTTTTTAGTAATTTAAAAAGAACAGCTGAAAAAATATAGAAGGATTACATATTGAATGAATGGACAATAAACATTGAGTGAAACGCACCCTAGCGCTTCCTAGTAGCCTGGAGCTCGAACTAAATTTTTCATTCATAAACTCGTATCTCAATCTCAGAGAGGCTAATTAAATGGTGCGAGAGGCTTCAAATCCTAGTCCTTATCTGTTCAATTTTACACTCTTAAGAGAAAAACGGAAACCTTCTTCTCCGTCAGGAGTCATATGGCTAAACGAAGACATAACTTCCATAATCCTACGTGGAGTCGTTTTTGAGCCTTTTCGGCACGCACATTGTACACTTTGCTTTATAATATATATTGATTAGACCACTCTAAGAGTTCTATATCTAAGGTTCTGACAAGCGTAGAAGATTCTCGAACAAGCCCTAGAACAGTTTGTGACTGTTCCAACCAAAAGTTTCGATCCTATTGTAACACACATGTGGGTTAATAATTTTTATTCGAAGAAGATAATAATTTACAATGCCACACAAACAATAGACACTCAAATAAATAAAAAGGTTACAAAAAGTATCAACTTGCAACGACACTTTAACACAAACTTAACCATATGGTCAATCTTCAGAGCAAGACCAGACTCTCCAGTCCATCCCTCCTTATATTTAGTCTAAATCAGAACAGTCCTAAAACATAAAGTGTTTATTTTATTTAGTTTATTAAGATTTTATACTAGGAGATCTCTTAGCCAGCTCCTTTACAACCTTCTACTAGTGTGCTCAGGTATTTCCGTTGTTGTCATATTCTGTTTTGGTATGCTGCTATATCCGTGGAATATGTCGGAAAGTCTTCTAAATAATGTATGAATATATTGGTAGAAAGGAAGTATCCGTAAATCTGTGCGATTGGTTTTATTGCTGCCTTACCAGCGGAAAAACGTTTGATTAGTTTTAGTGTTTTTTATTAAAAAGTTCCTATTTTATGTATATAAGTCTTCATTGCTGTCCCGAAAATTTGTGATGAGTTGGACCATAAATATTTTAAGAAGTGTGTATATGTGTTTAAAACTGAATTTATGGTAAAAATATCCTTCAAATATATGAAACCGAAATGAAATAAATATTAAAAAAATATTGTTTTATTATTTTTTTTATGAAATAATTTTATCTGATTCGGAACCGGGTCTTGGCCAAACCATTGCGGTGCGCTAACCAACTTGATTAGACGGCTGTTACATCTGACTGTGTTCCATCACTTTTTTTTACAGATAATCCTCATCATTGCTAATTTTTCTCTTTAGATAAAATTACTTTAAATAACTATTGAATATTAATAACTATTGGACATAATTAACTATTGAACATAGCGTAAATCAAGGGCTCTTTTCGATCCGAATCGAATTTTGTATTTTTTATAGGTGATTTTTCATTTGAAATACTGAAATTTTACCCTGAAATTTTACCTCTGTTAAATTTTCTTAAAATTAAAAATTACTAAAATAAATTTATAATCAATAGAAAATAAGATTATTTAAGGATGGTTTTGTTGATGAAATAATCATATTTATTGCATGTTAAAGAAGATCGAAGATTATCAGAAAATTTTTCATATTGCGTAATAATTGGATTCGAGGGGCTTTTCCTGAACCACAAAGTACAATTCCTTATCTTAAAGTTTAGTTAATTATGACCTTTTAGATTAATGAATCCAATTTTAAGAAGATTTTCGTTCAAAAAAAAAAAAAAAAGGGATGGAGCATGGCCAGATGTTTCTGTTCGTATTAGTTTTAAATGAGCAATTCGTTATAGTCGTCTTATCAAGCCTTATTAATCTAATATATTAACATTTGATGCAGATGAAAAATCAATATTCAGAAATAAGAATAGGGTGCTTCCCACAACTTTATCTTCTAGACCGAGAGCAGGTAAGAAAAAAAAAAACCCGATATTATCTGATGTAAAATTTTGATAGCAATTTTTGAAACCCTTATAAGAATAAGCGAAAAATAACAAGATTTTCCCGCCTAAAGCCTAGCTCTAATTTCCTCTTCAATTTCGTTTTTCTATCTGCTAGGATCTTTTTCCTCACTTAGAGGGGAAGAGTGCTGTAATTTTTAGGATTTTCTTTAATGAAGGAGCTCTTCCGTGTTTAATATTTTTTTATTATTTTTTTCCCGACGCGTCGGAACGTTTCGTCGCGACGTTTCGAGCTTGTGGCTCATCCTCTGGGGTTATCTTATCTTTAGTTGATACATTTCCATACAAGCCATTTGTCAACTTCTCTTTTTAACAGTATAAAATTACTTTTGTCTATTGCATTTTATGGCCTGTTACATTGTCTTTGATTTCATTGTCACATTATGGTTATTGGCTGTGTGTGGACTTTTGATAGCAATTTTTGAAATCCTTATAAGAATAAGCGAAAAATAACAAGATTTTCCCGCCTAAATCCTAGCTTTAATTTCCTCTTCAATTTCGTTTTTTCTAGTTATTGTAGATCCTAAACATCTCAAATTTCTCAAGTGTTTCAAACATTTCCCCTTCTACTTATTCTATTTAAACATTAGAAATTAATTATTAAAAAACAAACAATGGCAAAATTTCAACATAAAATGCTTAAAATCGACGGTATGACAATTAGATCATTGATAATTGTTCGACCCCCTACTACTAAACTGGCAGGGATCGCTCAAGAGGAAAGATCGACACAGCTGGGATTGACTCCACGGTTGGCTCAGTGGTAAGAGCGCTGCGATGAAGATTCAGAGGGGCCTGGGTTCGATTCCCGGCCCTGGTCAATCTTTTCTGTTCTAATATTTTTTTTTAAATTATAGGTTTAAACTTTTTTGTTATTAATAAAAAAAAATATTTTAATAAATATTAAAAATTTTATTAATTTATTTAAAATAATAAATGACTATATTTCAATTTATAATTGGATATATTTGGTAATGATAGTAATTCGTTTAGTTGATTTGTACTGTAGAACATAGAACAAAAATTAACCCTATAATCTTTAATCAGCGAACAAATAACCACAATGTCAAATAGATCTTCTCTTACTTTAGAGTTACAAATACAACACTTATGTTATAATTTAACTGTGAGCATGGTTGCGATTAAGATGATTAGGATTTGAAACATAAGCCTTCTAGTTTTAAGTTTTAAGTTTAAGTTTTAAGCCTATAGATGATAGCTTTCAGATCAAAGAGATAAGCTGAGCGGGGTTGAAGGTCATTGTTTGCTTATAATAAGTTCTTATCACTCTAATTCCACCTTTCAATTCAGGTCAGTTTCTTTCAGACTGTAGTGAGTTACAGGTCGATTTAAAAATGTCTAATTTTGAGCACCGTGCAGTGATGAAATATTTTGTAAAAAAGGGGATGGGGCGAAAGGAAATTTTTGAATTGACATGTCTGCAAATTTGAGGGACACTGCAAGAAGTGGGCCGCACTCTTCAAAGCTGGCAGAGAAAACCTTGAAGATGATGACTTATCTGGGCGGCCTTCAACACCAGTCGACGAAGACACCATACCCTAAGTTTGGTGATGGCGGATCGTCGTCTTACTGTTAGGTAATTAGCAGTAAAGGTGGGCATCAGCACTATTTTGCACCAGCATTTAAACCTGAACAAGGTTTCTGCTCGTTGGGTTCCAAGAAAATAGAAAGGGTTAGAGTCTCGACGACTCTTCTGGAGAGTTTGAGAGTGTTTTCTTCAGACGATGAGGCGACCTCAGCGCTCAAAGTCGTTTTGTAAGGTTTCGACAAACAAAATTTCTTGACCGGAAAACAGATTTTGGAGAATCGGTGGAATAAGTGCGTTCCTGTTGAGGGGGGGGGGGGGCTATATTGAAAAATAAAAACATTTTTATAATAAATTAAAATATAACAAAAAGTTGAAAATATATTTGTACATTCATATCAGAACTTTCTGTACACCCCTCGTAATTCATTTTTGTTAACACTTTAGGTACTGCATCGGTCCCCGGGGTCTGATGTCTTACATTCCCTTCTCCAGCAGCCGATTTTCACAAGAAAATGTCCGAACACATCAAACACTCAATTTAGTCGATTTTTAATGAGATTATTGCATTTTAGTGCAGAAAATGTTGCCAACAGCTGGAATTATGTTTTTTGTATTTTTAGAATCGGACTCTGAGGTCCGATACCGGCCCTGAGTAATAAAACAAGACCACTGGACGGCATCACCCTTCCGCGTCCGATACCAGTGCGTGTTCTTACAGGTCTACCGAGTACAGGTCCGGTCAAACCGGGGTTCTTCCTACTTCATTTTAATGCAATTCATAGATAATATTGCAACGACTACCTTTAAAGTTATCTTTAATTTTATGTGTTTGATTTTATACTATTTAGTTCTATTTATTTTCTTTGACCTTCTTTAATTATTTCATAAATATGAGAAAGAAAACAACATTTGTTTTTTAATACTTCTTACTAAGTCTCTAACTATAAATAAAACTTACTTATATTTGCTTTGTTTATTTTATAAAATTCGTTTCTTTAAAAAGAATTTTTTTTTCATAGAGTGAGTGGATGTAAAGCAGTAAAATGGTTCAAAAAATCGTATTAACTTTGCAAATATTATCGATATGGATGGTAATTGAAAATTCAAGCTGTTAAATGCTATTTTCGATAAAGTATGGCGTAAATCCTGTATCGGACCCCGGGGGTTCGAGATCCTGCGCCTATTATGTCTAGTTCCAATCCTTAACAAGAGATAGTGCCCTTGAGACGCTCATTTAATTCACTTTTCAGTCAAAAGATAACTCTTTCGTCAGTGGATTCCCATCGGACCCCGACGTCCGTTATCGTCTGTGGCTCATCCCAGCAGTCGGACCCCTGGGACCGATACCATTCAGTTCAGGATACCCCTAAATACGTCTCCGCACCTAACGTGTTAAAAAATAAAAATGGATGGCAAGGGAGGAGGAAAAAAAAATACTTAGGTTCCCATAGAAAGTTAGATTAACAACAGAAATGATGACAATAATGAAAATGTTCAGTATTCATATCAGCTCCTTTTAATAGTAAATGGAACATAGACCATATTTCAGGAGGACCTTTTGATTTACAGTTCAGAAATTATCATTGATGGGATAGGTGGGTGCTAGGGAGGGGACACACATGGGACATTTGGCCTGACAGAAGGACTATTAATACAGTCCCGGAAAGGCCGGAGCTGGACAGTTAGAGAAATATATAGTGGTCATGACATGGCAGCTATTTAGCAGTATTTATCTTGCTACATCAGTTTACCTACTCCAACTTCTTCCCCTCGGACGAGAGACTGTCACGATGTCACCCCCAGTCGGAGATGGATGACGATAGAACATTGTTATTTGAGTGGCGATTCTGCGCGAAGGACCTAATTGTCTCGTTCCAACAGATGTACATCTTTGCTATTCTTTTAATAAAATGAAAGCGATAATTACTGCTTACCTACGTTTCGGACTACCTTGGACGTTTCCCTTTGTTTTGTACTATCTATTGTATCATTTTACCGGACGTAAAAATTATAAACTGTTGAATGAAATTAAATAAAATGAGTCAATCCATATCAAAATAACAAGGAGTCCGAACTTGCAGGTCTTGGATTAGAATGTTTCTGAGTTATTATATTTTTTCATTTTTAGATTTTTCGGAATAAATGATTAAAAATGAATGATTTTTGGAATAATTGTAGTATTTAGACTCTTGCGTGAGAATTTGGGCTATCTAGCTCAATCTTCTACGCTTTTAGAGTACCTTTTACTATGTTTACTTTTAGGCTAACTATATAAAAAACAACGGACTGGAGCCAGCTGGCACTGAATATCGAAGCATATTGTTGCCTGTGTATCAGTGTATATACAAGTAGTAACTTTTTGTAATGTAATTTGAGTTTTTGTTGTATCTCTGACATTGTTAATTATTATTTTCTTCTTATAACAATTATTAAAACTCGCTTAAGCTTAAAATAACATATTTTCCCAAGGGACCTGTTGTAAGGTCACCTTCCTTGTAGCCGGAAATGGATGACGATAGGACATTGTTATTTGAGTGGCGATTCTGCACACGGGACCAAATTTTCTCTGCCCTAACAGATGTACATCCTTGCCATTGTTTCAATAAAGTAAAAGCTATTAATTACTGCTTATACAATCTTCCCACTAGTGATGTAAAACTATCGATAGTCTTCGCTATAATAGAATAGTTGATTTTTTCATTTGGATCGATAGCAGCTATTCCATTTGCACTTTTTTTTTTTTTTTTCCCCTTCATTATTAGAGAATAAGATGAACATTATTGTATTTGCAGGATGGGTTCCACTATACCTTGAAATAATCTTTATCAGTTTCAAGCTTAACTGCAAAGAATAAAAACTTTATCAATAGGTCAAAGGAAGTGTTTTTATAGGAAAGCTATACCAACCCTGTTCAAGTAGCCCTGCAACCAGGATTCCCAATGATCGAAGTAGTTGATTTGACCTGACAACATTCCTTACGGAATCCTCGAATGTGTCAGAGTTTTGGGAGAAAAAGGGACGTGGTTGTGACATTTGTAGAAACGTTTATTCGAATAAATGTTTCTATCTATCTATCTATAATTTAACATGCTATTTGCATATCTGAGAAATCTACTAGAATCGGTTTCAGCAGCACAGTAGCAATATCAATCAATCACAAAACTTGTGAGATAGGGGGAGTAGGTATCAGTGAAGAGGAAGGATTTGCTCTGCCTTGAGCCGAGCTCTGTGGTGTAGCGGTTAGCATCCTCGCATGTAACGCAGGAGACCCGGGTTCGACTCCCGGCGGAGCCAAATCTTTTCTCTTCAAAAAATAAATTATTTAAAAATAATTTAAAAATGGTGGTCAGCCACAAATGAAGATTAGATTAATTAAAATAATTTAAAAAATTGACTTAAGTCAATAAAATATCATAAATTGGACAAAATTTGTCCACCTCCCGCTACTACTCACAAAACTTGTGAGATAGGGGGAGTAGGTATCAGTGAAGAGGAAGGATTTGCTCTGCCTTGAGCCGAGCTCTGTGGTGTAGCGGTTAGCATCCTCGCATGTAACGCAGGAGACCCGGGTTCGACTCCCGGCGGAGCCAAATCTTTTCTCTTCAAAAAATAAATTATTTAAAAGATATAAAATTTATTATAAAAAAAAGAAGAAATATCAAATAAAAATAAAAATTTACTTCTAAAATTTGCATTTTTAACAAACAAAAAAAGCGTCCTCAGTACCGGGTATTTCCTCCTCTGGCTCTGATGACTGCTTTAATCCTCCTCGGCATACTTTGGATGAGGATTGCTACCCGTTCTTGGGGTACAGCCTCCCACTCTTCCACTAGCGCTCTCCTGAGGTTCTGTAGGGTAACTGGAGGGTTTGGCCGCCGTCGGACACACCTCCCTAACTGGTCCCATAGTTGTTCTATAGGGTTCAGGTCTGGGCTTCGAGCTGGCCACGGCAGGGTACGAATGCCGACCTCATCCAGATACTCTTGCACGACATGTGCTGTGTGTGGCCGGGCATTATCCTGCATTAGGCGAAAATTATTCCCAATGAAAGGCGTAAAAGGCATCACGTTGCATTGAGGGACGGTCTGCTGAACACGTGGTCCTCGCTTGTGATGTGATGCCTCCCCACACCATAACAGACCTACGTTCGAAATCCACCGTTTCAGCGATGTTGCACTGGCTGTACCTCTCCCCCCTTCTTCTCCATACTCTTACTCGGCCATCCTGAGTATACAGGTTAAACCTCGACTCGTCGCTGAACGTAACGGAGGCCCAATCAGGCTCAGTCCAGTTAGCGTGGTCTCGGCAAAATTGAAGACGTGCATTTCGGTGAGCTGCCGTCAACTGAGGACCGGTTGCTGGGGCCCTGGAGTACAAGTTCACTTCGGCGAGCCTTCTCCTTATTGTTCGTGCACTCACGTCCACCTCCCGAGCAATTCTCAGCCGGCAAGCTGTTTCTACTGCTGTCTGTGTGCGGTTTCTTAAAGTTTGCATAATGATGAAACGGTCATCTGCTTGGTCATTCGTTCTGGGGCGCCCTGATCCTGGCCTCCTGGTATAGAGTCCCGTCTCCTGGTACCTCTGAACCGCCCTTCGACCCGTTGT
The DNA here is from genome assembly GCA_911387785.2 of Aelia acuminata. Classification (NCBI taxonomy): domain Eukaryota; kingdom Metazoa; phylum Arthropoda; class Insecta; order Hemiptera; family Pentatomidae; genus Aelia; species Aelia acuminata. The sequence continues at coordinate 21,656,963 of OU426984.1, read as the reverse complement.
TTCCGGTAGGCCTAAAGTCCTGGCCACGTAACGTTGGCTTCTACCATCTTCCAACAACGCAATTATTTCGGCAACTGTCGTAGGTTCCAAAACCATTTTATTAAACGAAAAAGATTAATTAACAACCTCACACAAAAAAAAAGAAAATAAATTAACAAGAAGAGCACTTTTAGAAGGAAAACGTATAACAGTAAAGTCGCATATACGTACTGATGCAGTATTGTTTACGAATTCTTATCTGTTGATTGCTTACTATAGAGGATTATTGACATAATATTAAAGGGGGATGTGCTTATTTTGGATAAGAAATGAAAAATAGATGCTAGGACCTGTTATACCTACGTTAAGATTCATTTAGTGCTAAAAAGGAAGGTGCTCCGGTTTTTTTGGCCGCGAGTGTATAAATGGTGTGAACCTGAAATTAGGTATTTAGCGTATATATATTCCCGCGATGTGACAGCAAAAATTTTATCGAAATTGGTCAAAGGGAGGGGGTACTTCATTTAATAACTTTTTAAGTTTTTTTCGATTTTCTCAAAAACAGCTCTAACGATTTTGATTAAACTGAGTATTTAATTTATATACATGCCCGAGACATTACTGTAAAAATTTCATCAAAATTGATCAACCGGAGGGGGGACTTTACTTAATAAATTTTTTCCAATTTTTTTCGTTTATCACAAAAACGGCTTTAACGATTTTCATAAAATTCGTCATGTTTAATGAAAATATGGTGTTATTTAATATCAGGTAAGCTTAATCATTATTAAAATGTTCTGAGGTGGCTGTTTTTTTGTTTCCTACACAGTACCTTTGTTTTTGTTTATATGGAGAAATTAACTGTCTCTCGTTACGCCTTAAAATAAGAAATGGCTAAATATTAGATATGATAAAAACAAAGTAAACATATAGAGGAAAAAAAAAAGAAAAATATTCAGTCAACTCATAAAACACGTTGAGCCCACGCTATTATTATTTGTTTCATGGTAACTAAATGAAATTTTCAACTACTACATAGAGAATTATAAAATCAGAAAACTTGGAGTATTATGCTTGCATTGCCGAATTATGACAAGTAAAATCTTTTATTTAATAATAAAATAAATTAGTTTTTTTTATAGAGCAAATGAAAACAAATAACAAACAACAAATGAAAACAAATAAGAAATGAATGTGAAAAAATGTGTAACTTTGAAAAGTGGCATTAACAAAACGCATTTCTATTTTATTTCGCATTCGCAAATTAATTTCTAATTTAAGTAAGGTGGTAAGTGAAAGTTGTGTTTTGCGCGCACGCACCAGATTTTTGAAAACTGGATTCATATTATTGGATGTGAAATAGACGAATCTGAATGTTCGCGGAAAATTCTTGTGAAAATATTTGAGCCTAAGCTAGCCAAGGAAAGTTTATTTCGCCATGGAAAGGGGAAAAACCTTCAGACCTTTCCCGCTCTCAAAAATTCACTATCGTAGGGTCGGGGTGTAAAAGTCGCTGTTAAAATGCAATGGCTTACACACACATTGGGCCCTCGTCTGATACTGGTGGCTTCTTGCGAAATAAAATTCTGGGTTCGAACATGATATGGCAAAATTATTTTATCATTATTAAATAAAAATATCATATCAAACTAGTAAATTACGCGAAGGTTTAAAAAACAATGACTATCCTTTCTTAGTATAAATGAATTACAGTTAATCATTCGCTTTGAATTTATTCCTCTCATAAGAAATCTTTTAGATTTTTGTTAACATTGATGCAAGCAAGAAATAATCCAAATATATCAAATTCAAAGACATACAGGTTCAGACCCCTAGTTGATTTAATATAGTTTGATCCTTTTTATTTTTAATAAAATATATATTTTGTTTTAGTTTCACAGTTACTTTCCCCGGGTCCAGTTGTTATTTTAGTAACAGTTCAAAATAAATAAATAAAATTAAAACACTATTTAAACCTAACAAAAGTATACACATAAGGTGTCAAGGCACCTTAGTAATCTGTAAGGGACTTTAATAAACACCTGACTTTCGTGAGACAATCATAGAAATGAATAATAGTACAAAAGGCACCCTTCGTACAATATCTATATAACATGTAAATGTAACGACTTAAAAATGAACTCCAATTTATCATTCGCTTTCAATTCATTTCTCTCATTTTGTTTTACCATTTTAAATGAGTTTATAAGTGTGCCATTTCGTTTAAATAAATTTGAATATAAAATCATAAAATAAATTACTTGTTTACAATAAAAGTTTCAATTAATTAAAGTAAAAGAAAGGGAATACAGAGGAACTCTCAACATTTTTTTATTTAATTATTAAATGGCATTTAAATGCGATTGGTTTCATTCGGCCTCTAATTAAAAGTAACTTTAAAATGAATTATTTTGAATAAATTAAAATCTCGTTATGTGATATTTTAAACTCTCTTCCTCTTCGATGCTATAATGACAATTGAATACGATAAAAATTATTTTTGAATAATTTTATTGATTTACATATAATTCGTTGACTATTTTTGAGTATTGTTCTGATAAATGGATGATTGCTTATCCTGATTCAGAAGGATGGTTTAGTACTTAGTATAAAAATTTCATAAGAGGTTTTTAAAACTTTTTCTAGAATTATAGGATTTAAACGGAAAATCAAGTCACTTCATTAAATTTAAACAGAAAATTAAGTCACTGTAGTATGGGCATTCTTTTCTCTCCAAAACAGAATATTAAAAATTAATAAACGATCAACTTATATCCTTTTATACAAAATGTATGTCCGTATAAATGGCTAAAACTTGGCAAGATCGGTGAGCACAGAGGACCGTGAAGAGAATGGATTGACAAATCTCGGACAACGGCCTTGGTAGCGTAGTGAGTTTGCGCACCGCAAAGGCAATGCGCACGCCCGTGTTCAAGTCCCGGCCATGCTCTCTTTTTTTTATTCAAAGCGAAATGGATAAATAATAACATTTCAAATAGTTCATAAAATAAATAAAAATATATATGAGAAAATTATTTCTAATAAAAAGTGCTTGTTATAAAAAAAAAATTGCTTGTTAATGAATAGCAGTATATCTACAATTCTTATGGAAATATATAAAAAATTACTCACGTTTCATCCTGTCTCCTTTCATCGAATAGTTGACGTCATAGTGAATGTCAGTGATGTGCCAAAAATAACCTAAAGAGAAAAAAAAATTAAATTATGCATAAATAAAAAAAGAATATTGTGAATTAATTATTCCTATAATTCGCAAAATTTGTGACTAACTCCATCGCAAGTGTGCAACTCCATCCATTGTGACAAGTCCATCGCTCCTTATATTTAGCCTCAGTTAGAACAGTCTCGAAGGTTCCAGATATGCGTGCAATATTCTCGAACAGTCACGAACATGTGCTAGAAGAGTTTTTTACAACTGTTCCAACAACAGGTCTAGAACTCTTTCTAACCACTTTTTTCTTGTACGTTGTTTTCTCTCTCTCTCTCTCTCTCTCTCTCTCTCTATATATATATATATATATATATATATATATATATATATATATAATAGGCAACGGATAGCCAATAGGGAGAAGCCTTAGCCAGTAGAAGGATCGATGTTAGGAGCTGAGGGGGAGCTGATATCGGATATGTTAGGCTGTGAGACGCTAATGAATGCCTCGTCACCCGCATTACATGTTGACAGTTTTTAATTACGAGATCCTTCCTTCTTTAGGAGCCTTGTCACCCGCAGGGGCCAACTTTATATCACCCACTTAGCAAGTCAAATTAACGAGACCGCGCCCCGCCCCCCCCCCCTTTCTGGAATATTCTCATCTTTTTCTTTCCTCCGCGAACTCTTCTATCTGTCTTGTTAGGTCAGTCGATATTCCCTCTCGGCCATAATGAAATAACCCTCCCCCCCTATAGCACTTCCATCCTTAACACCCTCCCAAGGAATTAAAAAGCTTAACTCGTTTAATTCCTACCATTTTCGGGGGAGACGTGCAAGTGACGTTTGTCTAGATTATGAAGTTATAGGATAACTGCCCCTAAACTCAAAAAAAAAAAGTTCTCTTGACGCCGTTGATCCCTATATTTATTTTCACCACTAGTACTAAAAGTGGTTGTTCTCTGCACGCGGTCGAGTTTAACGCACGACGCATAGCCGAGCGCGGAAATTAGACCAATCACCGAAAACACACTTTTAGTACGTGTTATGAACAGTGCTCTTCATCATACTGCTCATACTTGAGTACATTAAAACACTTTTATATTTCATTAATAACTTACAGATACAATATAAGAAATTAAAGTAATATCATTATGGGTATAGTTGCTGTTAACAGTATTGGAGCAATCACCAGGACAATCTCACAAATAACATTTATTGCTTCATATACAACGTTTCGGCTATCTCGCCATTTTCAAGTCTCAATCTGAATATAGATTTAATTAATCCAGCTTTTTAAAAAACAATGCCTTCATCAACCCAAAATAACACTCGTTTTTTTTTATATTAATATATATAAACCATTAACTGGTGACGTCATATATGAATATAATAATATATGAAGACACCAGTTAATGGTTTATATATATTAATATAAAAAAAACAAGTGTTATTTTGGGTTGATGAAGGCATTGTTTAAAAAAGCTGGATTAATTAAATCTTTATTCAGATTGAGACTTGAAAATTGCGAGATAGCCGAAACGTTGTAGATGAAGCAATAAATGTTATTTGTGAGATTGTCCTGGTGATTGCTCCAATACTGTTAACAGCAACAATACCCATAATAAAAATATCCCAGGAGGTTCAGAGACCAATTATATATTGGATATAATTATAAAGTATTTAATATCTTTTTACTTTCACTTACCTATATATGAAATATATAGTAAGGAAAGTATTGCGATCGTGAAAAATTTCGACTTCCGGTTTTCAACGGAAATACACGTTTTGGGGTCCCCTGAGTCCAATTAACCAAGTCCCGCGAAATGGTCTGTGTGTGTGTGTGTGTGTGTGTGAACAGACTAGCTCAAAAACTATAAACCACACAGACATGAAATTGGGTATTTAGTGTATGTATATGCCCGCGATGTGACAGCGAAAATTTCATCAAAATTGGTCAAACGGAGGGGGTACTTTATTTTAAGAATTTTGTCTAATTTTTAGGTTTTTTTTTTATTTTCTCAAATACGGCTCTAACGATTTTGATTAAACTCGGTATTTGGTGTATCTATATGCCCGCGAAGCGACAGTAAAAATTTCATCGAAATTGATTAATTGGAGGGGGCACTTTACTTAATAAATGTTGTCCCATCTTCACGTGTTTTTTTTTATTTACTCAAAAACGGATTTAACGATTTTGATCAAACTTGGTATTTGATGTATGTATATGACCGTGATGCGACAGCCGAAATTTCATCAAAATTGGTTAAACAGGGGGGCACTTTACTTTTTTTTTTTTTTTTTTTTTTTTTTTTTTTTTTTTTTTTTTTTTTTTTTTTTTGGGGACTTTAAGGCTTCTACTGAAGCCCTATATTGCCCATACAAACACCCATGGCACTGGGTGATACTTCTCCTACGAAAGAAAAGCACCACCCAGGGCGGGACTCGAACCCGCAGCTCCGGCATGGGAGTACGGCGCTTTACCGCACAGCCACACCGGGCCCCATGGCACTTTACTTAATAACTGTTGTCTCATTATCAAGTGTTTTTTTTTTGTTTTTTTTTACTTAAAAACGGCTTTAACGATTTTGATCAAACTGGGTATTTGATGTATGAATATGCCCGCGATGCGACAGCCCAAAGGTGTCATCGCATCGTTTTTACGACGAACACATTATCGCAGGTGTGTAAAAATATAGTATAAGATAATAGTCTATAATTAATATAGGTATATTTTAGTCTAGAAACTTTTGTTCCGTAATAAATTTTTGAAACAATATAAAGCGATTTTAGATGAACAGTAATCGTTCTTCATTTCCAGAAAGGCATAAGAGACGTAAATACACCTATCGATTCATCTTCACGATGTATTTTCAAAAAGTAACTCATAGTAAGAAACAAGCAAGCAGTAAAAAAAACTCGACTGTTGATGAACTTAGTCCCCTCATAAATAAATTAGCAATAATGAATCGAAAAGTGCTGAGAATTTTACTATACAGATACTCTGTAACTTATGGAGATATACAAATATAAGTATATACTTAAATGTGGAAAAATATATGAAGCTGAGGAATGGCGTTTACATATCGAAACACATCGATTTCTAATCCAAGTAAGTTTGTAAGTGAAAGTTGTGTGTTGCGCGCATCGCACCAGATTTTTTTTTAAAAAAAACAGATGTTTATTAACCTGTAACAGAAGAAAATATACTTATATATTTACATTAATATTTAAAGTACAATTCTGATTATTCATTATATTAAAACCTTTGTTTGGCATTGCCTTTTGGCTTTGTTTAGTTAGAAGTTGTTCGTTTAAAGCTTCTTGGGCTTCTTCTAAAACATCTTCTGGTATATCCATGTTATTTTGCACTTCAAGCATAATACTTATATTAGAATGAACTACAATATAGCTATAAGTAACCTCTTTCAACCACATGTATATTAATATGTAGCAGGTTAGGCTAGTGCACCAAAAAGATTTTTCAGGCTTAGGCCCGAAAAATACAACTTTACGGACTCAAACCGAGTATTGAAAACTCATGTTTTTGATGCCGTATGATGAAATAGATTTTTTACTCTCACTTACCTATTTATTAAATATATAGTAAGTGGAAGTATTGCGATCGTGAAAAATTTCGACTTCCGGTTTTCAACGGAAATACGCATTTTGGGGTCCCCTGAGTCCAAATGACCAAGTCTCGCAAAATGGTCTGAGTGTATGTGTGTGTGTGTGTGTGTGTGTGAACAGACTAGCTCAAAAACTGTAAACCGTGCGAACCTGAAATTGGGTATTTAGTGTATGTATTTGCCCGCGATGTGACAGCAAAAATTTCATCAAAAGTAGTCAAAGGGAGGGGGTACTTTATTTAATAACTTTTTACGTTTTTTTCGATTTTCTCAAAAACAGCTCTAACGATTTTGATTAAACTAAGTATTTGATCTATTTATATGCCCGAGATATGACTGTAAAAGTTTCATCAAAATTGATCAACCGAAGGGGGGACTTTATTTAATAAATTTTGTATCATTTTCACGTGTTTTTTTATTTAATCAAAAAAGGCTTTAACGATTTTGTTCAAACTGGGTATTTGATGTATGTATACGCCAAAGATGTGATAGCCAACATGTCATCAAAATTGGTCAAACGGAGAGGATACTTTATTTCATATTTTTTTTTCCAATTTTTACGTTTTATTCGATGATCTCAAAAACGGCTTTAACGATTCTTTCAAATTCGTCATGTTTAATGAAAATTAGGTGTTCTTTAATATCAGATAAGCTTTAGCATTATTAAAATGTTCTGAGGGGGCTTATATGGGGTAGGGGCCTTTTTTGTTAATTTGTTTTTTGGTTTCCTATAAAGTATCTTGGTTTTTGTTTATATGGAGAAATTAACTGTCTCTCGTTACGCCTAAAAATAAGAAATGACTAAATATGAGATATGATAAAAATAAAGAAAACATAAAGAGGAGAAAAAAAGAAAAATATTCAGTCAACTCATAAAACTCGTTGAGCCCACGCATGCGGAGTACGCCTTTAATGAGACCATTGTTCATAATTAAAGCCGTTCTGTTTATTTGAGAAGTGGCAATAACCAAAACGCATTAATTTCTAATCTAAGTAAGTTGGTAGGTAAGTGAAAGTTGTGTGTTGCGCACACGCACCAGGTTTTTTTAGAGGAGTAGGGAGGTCACCTGTGGAGCAACCAGCCTACAATATCCGAACAAAAAATTAAGAGCATCCGAGAAAATCTTAAACTAACAATTAGAACTCCAATCAGCAACAACGTTACAAAATAGTAACCAGCAATGAAACAAAAGTAACCGTATTCTTTGCTGTCCAAGGTTAGGCTAAGACATTAGTTCACTTCTTATATTTATAGTCTGCTATGGAACCATCCAGAAATGTCTAGAACTATCTAAATGTGAGATCTCATACTAATACATGAATTTCACCGTTTCAGGCAATGCTAAAATTTTGTAAAATATTACAGAAACAAAAACCTATTTTTGTTTCTTCCCTGTCACTATTTTATAAGTCAACAAATGTATTGATGTTTTTTTGTTCTTTAAACGTTAATTTTTGCAGATTTTAACGAATACTTTACATTCAGTAAATTTTGCTGGCATTCTTAAAAAAAAAAAAATGGCCTGTTATGCATAGAAAATTTCTCTCTTATGAAAGTTAGTATGAAAAAGTTTGTAAAGAAACTTAATTTATTTAAGGTTGCTATTTTAAACTTAAGTGCTTAAAATAGCAACCTACAACAGTAATGGTCTCGGGTTCCTAGAATTTTTTTAAAGAGAGTAAAAAATACTTGGCTATCCCTTCCCTCGGATTTGACGTAAAATGAAGGTCTCTAACAATGTCAGGTGCCCGTTTAAGATCCCTACCTAATACCTGGATAGGCAAAATTCAGGACTCCCACTGTAGCATCGTCCGATTAGCCTTAGTGGCATAAAGCGACGTTAAGCAAACATAATAGCAACTAGCAGAACTTTTGGGTCTTATGTACAATTTTTTAATTGAATAGTACGTAATTTATATACCTATTGTAAAGAACTTTAAGGTATTTATAAGGTTTGAACTCTCGGGATATAGTTTCTAGTAGTGGATAGCGTGATGTGTTCCTTTTAATTTATGTTTGTATTATTCTTCCAATTTGTTTTATTTTAATCTTGATCTAAGGCTCTTAATCCCATAAAATGTATAATATAATTTTGTTCCGAAGGGACTTGTCCAGGAACAATCTAATAAAGAATCTAGTTATTTATTATCATTGAGACGTACTTGACAAGTATTAAAAACGAATAGCTGATGTTTGTAAAGTCGAGACAAAAAATCCGATTATAATTAATTCGGAAGATGCATTTTGCTGTTACTGCTACTTTGAAAACAAAAAATAGTATTATTTAGTTCTTTGCCTGTCTTTATAAGTATTCAAAATGCTCCCAAGGTGTTTGAAATGATCCACTTTTCCAAAGGCATGCCACTTAAATTTATATAAAAAATTAAAATAGTAAAAAGTAAAATCTAGTAGTGAGTAGCGTGTTATGTTAGCGCACCGCAAAGGCTCGGTTCGAATCTCGGCCATGATCCTTCGAATTTGAGCTGCAAGCCTTTGGAAAAGTGGATCATTTCAAACACCTTGTGAGCATTTTAAATATTTATAAAGACAGGCAAAGAAGAGAGAGAGAGAGAGAGAGAGAGAGAAATATTTTATTGATAAGTACTGCTGCCCTACTTCATAGGATTGCTAGACACACAGCATACTAATCAATCCGTTTGGACATTAAATTTCCTTCTTTTGTTCCATTTTTGGTCTTCTTTTCTTTTCCTTTCTTTTTTTAACTTATCACTATTGTCATTAGGGATTGGATTACATTTTTTTTTAATACTTTTTTTTGTTTTCATTTTAAAATTAAAAGTAACAACAAAATGCATCTGAATTTATCTGAATTAATTATAATCGGATTTTTAGGCTCGCCTTTACTAATATCAGCTAATCGTTTTTAATACTTGTCAGGTACGTCTCAATGATAATAGTTCATTATTTTAAATATGCATGGATAAGTTTGTATTAAACGTAATTTCACCGAAGTAGCTTGGACATGTAATAACTTCATAAACTGAGGACAGCTGGAAATGAAATAAAAGCTTATGATGCATTAAAATGTATGAGGCAGGTGTAAATAAATTTTATTGAGGTTAATATATTCCATTAATAATTCCATTTTTATCAGAAAAGACACCATTCATTACTTCTGTTGGGTTGTTCCATTTTGTACCTACACTGCATTTATTTATTCATTGAAACTGTATTTATAGTCTACACGGGTGTAACTCATACCTATATACATAACAGCTAATGTAGATTTGAATTCTCATACATTGTTAAAAATTAGATAGCATGTTACAAAACAATTACTAAAAACCAACAAGGTATTTTAATCATTGTTGACAAACAAGGGTGTTTTTGCACAAGAAAATTTTATATCTTTCGACAAAATTACAGTGCTGCATGATTAAAAAAAAAAAAAATCGGATTTATGCGGGAACTTATTGAAGCTAAAAACGTCCTCACAAGTTGAATTAAAAAAAAAAAAAATTGTTCACCATGACTTTTTTTTCAGCTTTAGTAGGTAAAAGAAGGTTAGTGCTTTTTATGGAGTGCATACAAAGAAACAGCTATCAATGCTAGGAATATAATTGTGAACATTGAATTCAATTCCTTTTATAAGGCTAGTTCATTTTTCTACTTTTTTGTTTATTCTGTAACCCTAGCTGGCCAAGTTTGGAAAACTGGAATTTACTTTTGACGTGTAATCAACCTTTTCTCACAATGGTGGGAAGGTCTAAATCTATTCCGTGGGTTCGCCATGAAAAAAAAGTCAACACGCTCAGGATAGAGGAAGTCAAGGAATCTCTCTTAGACTGTAGCGCCGTTTAAGTGAGTAGGTATTCAAAAATAAACAAGATAAGAAAGAAATTTTACTAACCTTTTTTAATATTGTTCAGCCTTGGAACCAACTTTATACAGCGAATTTTTTTCATATTTAACCAAAAGGGGGCTTTAGAATAACACTGGAGGGGCGAAGATATAATTGTGAAAAAATATGGTATATTATTTTTAAATATTTATATTAGATATATATGTGAAAGAGATATGAGAACATATGAAAAGTCAGTTCTTAGGGTATGAGAAAAACGAAAGAAAAATAAACTCAGGCAATCTTATTATTATTCAAAATTCAACTTCTCTCAGCTTCAATGCATTACTCTCAATGCCCGGAAAGGTTTTTTTAATCCTTCGTTCTAAGGAACCTTTTGGTCTTTGATAAAATCATTCGTAAAATTAAAATTTTCCTCCTTTCCATTTTATAAAAGTATATTGAATGGATATACCATCGCCCCATTATAAAAGTTGCTTTTATAAGCCTCTTACAAACTTCCTCATGTTTACTCCAAGTCCACCATTACCGATTGCTATACTTATCATAATCACAATTGAATTCATACTCTTGTAAAGAGAGTTTAGTAAAGTTTCTCCTGTAAGTTTGTCTAAAATTAACTAAACTAAATATATATATTCCAAATTATAGACCCGCACAAACATTTTATAATAATAATTTAAACTGAAAAAGTATTATTTAAATGTTAAATGTAAATGATGTTTGACATTCTATCAAATACGAGAAGGAGACTACAGAGGCATTCGATTAGAGATGTTATCTAAACAAAAAATTAGGAATGGGATACATATTGTAAGGGGGTACTGCTGGGTACTATGTTTCTTCGTGTTGTTTTGATAATTACCTTTAGACGAATAGTCGACACGAATGAATAATATTGTGACGTGAAACACAAACCATATGTTTTAAAACATTTATAGAATTTTTTTTGGAACAATTACCAACTGTTACGAACTAGTACATGTTTGGGACTGTTCTGGTACACGTTCGTGACTGTTCGAGAACCATCTGGAATGTTCTAATTCAGACTAAATATAAGTAGCGACGGACTGGAGAGTTAGTCGGGCTCTGAAGATCGAATCATATGGTTACTTGTGTGTGCTAATGTGTCGTTACAAGTTGATACTTTTTGTAACCTTCTTAATAATTTGAGTTGTTATTTTTTCTTCCATCATGAGTTAAAATTTTTCGTTAATAAAAATTATTTATACCGGGCAGTAACACAGGAGTGTTACAATATAATAACGAATAATTGTTTTATTTACTCATTTATTTATTTTATACCATTATAAATATCATAAAGATAAAAAAAAAAAAAAAAAAAAAAAAATAAAAAAATAAATTTAAAAGTACAAGAACTTTTTCTTGGAACGAACTAACAGTTGGAACAAACTGTCATAGCACGTGTTTGTGATTACGTACCATCCACACCGTTCAACGAGGTTCTAGACCATTCTCCTTACGACTATATACAAGGAGTGATTGACTGAACAGCTAGTCTCGTTCCGAAGCGCAAGTCATATGATTATCTCTGTGTTACGAAGTGATGATTTTTGTAACCTTCTTAATTGTTTGTTTCAATATTTGTGTTCTCATATTTTGATTGGAATTCAATATTGTTATTTTCGTTAAATAAAAATTGTTAACTGACATAAGTGTTACAATATAGATGAAACTTAAGAAAAAAAAAAAAAAATAGCGTATTTCTATTCAACATAAAATAGGTTGCATGAAAAGTGGTAAATTTACTTTTTAAAAAATAATTTGCTAATGAATAGGGTTTAATAAAAATTAAATAAAAGCATGATTCGTACTAATGCAATATTGAAAAACACTGCTATTTTTTCTATAAAAAATATTTAGTAATATTTAAATTTGAATGATTTTAAAGTCTTCTGAGATTTTGAAGAAGTTCACTTGACGGACTTCTGATGCGGAATACACAAACTCTTCCTCACATATGTGAATAAACAACAAGTGAAATAATATTTTTATGAATAGAGTATATTAAAAGCTAAACACAAGCTTGATTTGTATTTATACGATATTGAGAAATACTATTGACTTTTTTCAATGAAAGATTTGAGTAATATTAAATGTAGATGGTCTAAAGTGGGCAAAAATAAGATTTTGAGGAGTTTGGAATAAGAGTTCCTGAAGTTTGAAAAATTGCACCTGACCGGATTCTGACATAAGGGATTCAATTACTATAAAAAGAGGTTATAGTGAATTTTAATTATCGATTGTAACACTTCTATGGGTTAACAAGTATTTATTGAACGAAAATATAACAATATCAATGCCAAACGAATTATACTCGTAACAACATAAATATTCGAGCAGGTTAAAGAAATTAAAACTTATATAGCACACAAATCATATGACTTGAGCTTCATAGTCAAGACAAACACTAAGACTCAGACTAATTGGTTCAGTCACTCAGTCCTTATATAAAGTCGTAAAAAGAACGGTCTGGAATGGTCCGGACCACCGTGGAGTCATCCAGGCCTTGAACTCCAACAATCTAGTCCCAAACACATGCTCTGATGGTCCGCTCCAATCGGCAGTTGTTCCATCAAAAGGTTTGGAATTTTAAACCATATGTTTTCTTTTTCCTTATTAAACGATTTAACGTTACGCTATTAACAGAAAGATTCTTGAATACAAAATATCATTACAAGAATTTTCAAGGAATTTAGTGGAGGATGTTAAGACCATTTACCAGCACCCAAAGGGCGTTGTTCGACTGAACGGGTTGGAGTCCGGCTGCTTTGACATGGCAAGAGGCGTCAAACAGGGAGATAGTTTGAGCCCATTACTATTTCTTGTCTATATGGATGAAGTGGCTGCCATATGCAAAAGAAGAACAGAAAGGACATTCCTGGGGAGAAGAAACCTACGCCCGGTGGTAATTCAGCATCTACTATATGCTGATGATGTTGTCCTTGTCGCTGATACTGTTGAAAAGTTGCAGCAGGCGGTAACTGAATGGTATGAGGAACCCTACCGGAAAGGAATGCTGATCAATACCAGCAAAGGTAAGGTACTGCAACTAGAAAGGCAAAATGAGGATATCCATGTACTATGTAATGGAGAAGAATTAGAAGTGGTCTCAGACTTCACCTACCTAGGAACAGTTATGGAAAAATCGGGGAAAGTGGACTTAGAAATATCCAACAGAATTAGCAAAGCAAATGCAGTCTACTACCAGATTTGCAACACTGTTGTAGGAAAACGAGAGGTAGATAAGAACGTTAAGCTCCATATATTTAAATCTGTATATCTACGAATACTTCTATACGGAGCAGAAAGCTGACAGACAGGCAAGAGAGCAGAATCACTGCTGCTGAAATGAAATTCCTAAGAAGAATAGTCGGGAAGACTAGGAGGGACCGGGTTCGCAACGAACGAATACGCCAGGAACTTGGGGTCGTCCCATTAAAAGAGGTTCTGCAAATCCGCCAACTGAAGTGGTTTGGTCATGTGATAAGGATGGAGGAAGATAGAGACCCACTGAAGACGATGGACTATGCCCCAGATGGCAGAAGACCTCGAGGACGTCCAAGAATGTCTTATGTGGAGTACATTGATATTCTGTGCAGAGGAAGAGGCAAAGATCTCCGTCGAGCCAGGAATTTAGCAAAAAATAGAGAAGGCTGCTCACCCCCTTACGCTGAAAGGCACAAAAGGGAGAAGCTAAAGAAGGAGAAGAATTTTCAAGAACACTTAAAAATGTACTTTTAAGAAAATATTATTTTTATGGTTAGTGTGTAGTAAAAAATAAATACAAGCATGATTTGTATTCATAAAATATTGAGAAAAACTGCTTATTTTTCATGAAAAAATATTGAGTCATATAGAATGTAGATGGGCTAAAATGGCCTATAAATAAAATAATATTTTTTTGTTTTTTCCTTAAGTTTGAAAAAGTGTAGTTAATGGATTTTTGACATAAATGATTCAATGATACTACTTTTAGTGAATTTTATTAGTCTATTATAAGAAAGAGACTAGAAAACAGAACATAAAAAGAGACTCTTTAATTGTGTCTGCAGTTTAATAGGTGCAGAGAAAACATTATCGGCTAACTGATCTGTTTGCACACGGAGAGTCTTTTTTTCTCTAGAAAAAAAAGAAAATATAAAAGAAAAAAAAATCGGAAGAGCGGAGCCGGAAATCCATGCTTCCATTTACATGCCAATGTGTGTCAAATTTATTCCCGTAGCTCAGCCTGCGCTCGGGGCCTATATATAAATATGAGCCTTCCCCCCGAACAAAAAGAATAAATGAACGCTTTCAGGTTCTGCACATAAACACTCATAAAAGATTCCTTGTTTTATTGTCAATTCTCTCTCTCACTGACACGCCTACGTTTTCCTAAAACGAGAATAAATAAGTGAAAAAGGTTGGGCGGTCAAATTAAAAAAAAAAAAAAAAAAAACCTCATAGATTCCAATACGAAAATAATTTTATAAACCCAAAATAATATAAACATGAAAAAAAACAACATAATTTCAAATAGTTCTCGACTTGTTGGAACAAACTGTTCTAATACATGTTTGTGACTACGATGTTCGAGTATCATCTACACTGGCCTAGAATTTCTTCTAGACAGTTCTTCTTCACACTAAATATAAGGAGCGATAGACTGCAGTTTTAGTCTTGTTCTGAAACTCAAGTCATTATTTTAATGTTACATCTTGTTTAGAACAGGCCCGCCAGTGATTTTATAATGATATTTAGTAACTGTTACTGTGTAATTTGATACCATCGATACAGAAATAAAAACACAAGTTTAAATACTATTTAATCGTCGAAAGTATAATAGAGGACGAACCTATCCACAGCAATGGGTGTTTGGCGGGATCTGTCGTGAGACAAAAGAGTGTTTTTTGTACAAAGTACCCGATAGGACAAGAGCAACCTTGGAGGAGTGCATAAAAACATCAATTAGACCGGGTTCCATTATAATGTCTGACATGTGGAAGTCATATAGTGGGATTGAAGAAATTATTGGAAAGGATTACAGGCATTTTACTGTAAATCACTCCAAAAATTTCGTTGACCAAGAGACCGGTGCTCACACTCAAAGAGTTGAGTCTATTTGGGCGAAGGCCAAAAGGAGAAACAAAAAGGAATGTGGGACACATCGCTCTATGATAGACTCGTATTTATGTGAGTACATGTGGAGGCAGAGAAACTCAAATGAAGATGTTTTTGATAAAATCCTTAAGGACATAGTAGAATTTTGGCCTCCAGATGTACCTGGAGGAACTGATTAAAAGTATGATAATGTTTTTGGTTATGTGTAAAAAGTTTTTATTAGGTAAATCATATGTTCCTTTAACCCATATTTTTTTATTTATCAATAAGTAACTGTTACTAGATAAAATCAATGGCGGGCCTATTCTAAACAAGACCCCAGCGTAGTTACAAAATGATACTATTTGTAACCTCACAAATGAAATTCACTAATTTTATTATAATTAAATCCAATTATATCAGAAATCCATCAAGTGCACTTTTTCAAACTTTACGAAAACACCAAAAAAATCTTATTTTATTATTATTAAAAAAAATCTTATTTTTTGGCCATTTTAGGCCATCTACTTTCTATATCACTAAATATTTTTTCATTTAAAAAATCATCAGTTTTTTCAATATCGTATAAATACAAATCACGCTTGTATTTAGTTTTTAATACAAACTATCCATTAAAAAAAAATATTTTCTTAAAAGTACATTTTTAAATCTTCTAAAAATTCTTGGAATATTTTTTTTTCTAATCCCTTCAACATTCCTTCAACATCAATATCTGTGACCATAAAGTTTTTCAAAAAAATAAGCTGAATGCCCTTGTTATAAAAATCAATTTTGACTTTATAGCTTTAGTAGAAAAGTACTGTTTTTTTTTTTAACTAATAACAACTTTTAATTTTTCTGACAATGGCATTCAGTCTATTCCATTGAAAATATTTTGTAATCACAGATGTTCATGTTGATAATTGCGTGTGTGCCGAAACGTTGGACAAAGTTGTAAGAGTTGAGGTTAATATAAGGACCAAAAAAACTTGACTAATATCTGTCTAGCCTCAAATCAATAAAGAATTATCATAGCAATTTTCTCGTTTTTTTATAAATAGAATGAAGCCAATATTTATCGAGTCGATCTGATTTCATAACAAAATTAAAATAACATCTTACATGTCTTAACCCCTTGCACTCGAATGGCGCGTCTTATGCGCCATCCTATTCATTACTGCAACTCGAACGGCGCCCGAGGAGCGCCATTACTATTTATGATAATATTTTACCTTATATTGTGCACGCGTTGTACATATTTTTACAAGGTTTGAGATTAGTCCGGTATATGTCAGATGGTGAACACTAGATCCTTCAGGGCAAAAAATAAATTTTGAAATTAATATGAAATTAAAAAAATAAATTATTTTTTGAAATTAATATAAAATTATTAAAAAAATATAAAATTAAAACACATAAATTTTGAAATTAATATAAAATGATAAAAACAAATATTTTTCGAAATTATAAAAAAAAAATGTTTTTGTAACTATGTGTTCTTGAAGGTTTACAAAAGCATATAACCCAAATTTCATTACAATTCCTTATTTGGTTTTAAAATTTTACCGTATAATATATTTCGAGTTGCCGGTAGGTTACGTCCGAAACAGTGCCGAGTGAAAGGGGTAACTTACATACGTTGAGATTATATACTTTAACATATCATGATAAACCAATTAAACAGTGTTACTAACTACATCGTTGGAACGCTAGAATGAGAACAATATGAAACAATTTAAAACCCGCATGTCCTCAAAAACCCGTCAGTTCCTAGTTTCCTCTCTCATATTTCCCATATATCATGATTACGGCTGTCTTTTGTAAGGGGACTGTCTCTCTTGCATGAAGCGATGATAAAGAAATCAATGAATTGCTTCTGAAACGTTACAACAAAATTGTAGCATTGCCTGGGGTCTGGGATCAACAGACTCAAAACAACAAACAGACTGTATGAAGTAATCGACTAATGGCTTAGTTTAACCTCAGACAGCAAAGAATACGGTTACGTTAGTATCACCTCCGGTTACTGTTTTGTAAAGTTGTTTCTAATTGGAGTTATAATTGTTTGTTTGAGATTTTCTCCTATCATTTTGCGTCTAAATTATTCAAATCCTTGTCAGTTTTGCAATATATATAATCAAATCTCAGTAATAGCTTTGTAATACTTAAACGTTTAATACTTAAATGCTTCACAAAGTTTGAGACAAGGCACTACGATATTTCAGCATTATTTAATATCCTCCTATTGTGAATACTCAGGCTCTCGTAAAAGGAAGATAAAATTCCTTCACACTCCCCGAGCAAGGATAATATATTTGTAATCTCATGTGTCTTCTCATGTGAAGGTATTTCGGTTACTAGTCATAGAATTCAATCGCTTAAACAATTCCCATTCATATGATTAAAATCAAGGAGCCATCATGTAGGAAAAAGAAAAATTGCGTTTATTTTCCAAAATTTTATGTTATTTTGTTTATACAAAAATTGTAATATAAAATATACATATATATATATATATGATGTAACGGGTCGTAAGAGAACGACTAACTTTTTAACTATGTAAAAGACCAATTAAATTAGATTTTCCACTGATAAAACCTTTCAGCTAAATATATATAAATAAGACACATGTAAAAGGAACTAATAAAGAATATAATTGGAAAAGGGTTCAGTAAAATCACAATAGACAGTTAAAATGTACCAAATTAATCTTTTGCCATAATACATGTTCTTTAAATTTAGAATATAACACATGATGATATGAGATATCGTATCAGGAGGTCATTCTAATAGGTGCACAATCATTTTGGTAAACCTGTCTTTTGCTAAAACAAATAGATTTTATCTTTTCCCATACCTCAAAAGGCGAACAAAAAATTCCCCATGGGAAAAATACTGATTTTCTAGCCCAAGTCAGAAAAATATCTTTGGCTACTGGATGCTTACAAACCCTAAATATCGAATGAAAATGATGTTTTGAGTCAATAAATCAAATTACACCGCCATCTGCGGGAAATTTATAGAACTTACAAATAATCACACTCAATTGTAGTATAATAAACTTTTAATTTGCAATAACAGAAATATTGGGGTCAATTATTAAGATAAAAAATGTCCTATCTTTAAGTTGGACAAAACTACACACAATAAGCCAAATTTCATCAAAATCGGTTGTGTAGTTTCTGATTTTACCTCCGACAAACATCGGGACACGAGATTTATATATATATATATAAGGATTTAAGCATAATTATTTTTGTAATTTTTTTTTTTTTATCAAAAAATGTTTATTTATGATCAGTGGTTAATACGTCTTAGCAAGTATTTGAAGTGCTTACGTTATTGGTTAAAAATTTAATTGTGTTTAATTCGTCCTTAGTAATGTGTTTTTAGATTTGTCACTGACTAAAGTTTACATATTTCTATTATTATGTCTTATTATTTTATTCAAGCATAATTATCTTTGTTATTCTTGTTTTCATAAAAAAATGTATTTATGATCAGTGGTAAATACATACGTCTTATCAAACATATGCAGTGTTATCGTTGTTGGTTAAAAATTTAATTGTTTGTAATTCGTCCTTAGTAAAGTGTTTTTTTGTATATCGTAATTAAAATTCTCATTGATCTGGATTTTGTACATGGAGTTACGTTTTGGATTTACTATCTGTTACATAGCGTATTTAAGTAAATTGAATTTGTGCAATTTGTTTATTTGTTGTTTCTCTTTTTGGTAATCTTTAGAAAAACTCTAATAAATATTGTATGATAACCTTTGTCCCCTACATGGCGCAAAGAGACAAAACTCCTCCATTCTACGGTACAACTTACTTCTACAAAACAATAGTAATGTTATCATGGAACTTTGGCCTGGAATGATTAATTTAAATGACTGCAATGGCTGGAGAATAACTCCAGGCCCTTCGAGAGCCTCACTATTAAAATTAACGCTAATGGCTGGTGAAACCCGGGCTAACGACCCTAATAAATTAAGGCCTAATTAATGAACTAACATTTATAGGGCCACGTATAAACCGTCTGTGATTATTGAGGTGCCAGCACTAAGTATTATCACAGGGTATTTCACTAGGAAAATTTAGACGGATTTATTGTAGGAAATTTATAATTGCCTGAAATTCAATATTCAATTAATACAATTTCACATTAATTTATAAACAAAGTAGTACAAAGAAGTATAAATTGCCGCAGGGTGGTCATCCTTGCCCACTTAAGGATAAGCCACATTTTACTAACACATTCTTATCTAATTAGAAAACTGCCTCCCCCAATAGGCCAACACTGCTGATCTATTTTATCTGTTAAATATGTATTTGAGGAATGTCCTGACTACATTTTAAGTATGAATAAAATAGGATTAATCCCAGATTTAGCCCTAGGATGGCCAAGGCGGAATACCTGTAGCCAAATTTGGTCCTCCATGGGCCAAATTAAGATGGCGAAAAACCTTGGCCATCCTAGGGTTAAGTGTAGCTCTTTCCAACAACGAAAATTCAATCACACTATTATTGGAATTTTTTAAAAAACATCAGCTTTTGTATAAATTTTAATACTTTTGCCAGTAACCTTAAATACTCATTAATCTATATCTCATTATTATTTGCATATTATCCTAATTTATTAGTGTAGACCATGTATTCTATTCAATCAGTCTATTTTATTTTATTGATACATGTCTATACTTCAAGAATATTTATAAAATTCTTACTTTTGCCTTTAATTGTACAGACCCTTAAATTCTCAGTAAACTTTATCTCATTATCATTTTCATAATATATTAATTCATTAGTATAGACCATGTATTCTATTCAATCAGTATATTTTATTTTTTTAATACATGTCTATACTTCAAGAATATTTATAAAATTCTTCCTTTTGCCTTTAATTGTACAGACCCTTAAATTCTCAGTAAACTTTATCTCATTATTATTTTCATAATATATTCATTTATTATTATGGACCATATATCCTATTCATTCAGTTCATTTTATATTACTAATATATGTCTATACTTAAAGAATATTTTTAAAATAAAAATACACACCTCATCAAGGGATATGCTGAAGCACTAATACCAGAATGTTCAAAGAACTTATTTAAATTTCTAAAAGAAATCAATATTTAAGAATCTCTATGAAATTACCAATTACCGTAGTCCTTATGTATTCATAAATTAATCCACATGCTTTACATCAAAGCATGTGATTACTTTTTTTGTCACTGTATTGTCGCTAGTAGTTACTTTTGTAACGATGTTATTAATTTGAGCTTTTATGGTTTGATTTGACCTTGTGAATTGTATTCTTTTTTCGAAAAAAAAAATATTTAAATCCACATTAGTGTTATTCCATTCAGATCTAATTATAATTGCTATATACGTCCATTTTACGAAATTTTAACTTTATGTATCATCGGATATTATACTATTTCCCTCGCATCTGTGTTCGCATTTTACACATCTATTTCCATGGATTTTCACAAATTTTATTGATAGCATATGTAATAGATAAAGTTAAAATTAAATTAAGTCTTATTTAACGTTAGCTAGGTCGATGTTAATTTTATAAACACAAAGAACACGAAAGTACAGAACACCGTAATGACCCGCTATAATTAGTTCAAAGCAGTAACTTCATTAAGGAACTGAAGTCAATTAGAAAGCACTATAAATTATCAAGAGGGGAACTGATATTTATGGAGCTATCTCAATGGATTTACCGGCCTTGCAGTGATATAATTTAAAATTAGAAATATCCCATGATTGTATTTTATTATATCTATTATAGTTATGATTTGAGGATTTGAATCTGGGTGGAAACTTATCCGTTTATAAACATGTAATTGTGTTTATAAACTTAATTCGATTATGCCGATGTTATGGTACTGATTGGCGATGACAAGGAAACGATTGGACGAAAAAAAAAACGTTGATAAAAACTCATAAGGAGTCGGGCTAGAAATAAATACGCAAAAGAAAAAATATATTGTTAGCTGTAGAAACGTTGACGATTTTGATGTGGGAAAGTAAATGTTTGAAGTCGTAGAAAAATTTAGATATTTAGTTATTTCTACGATAACTAGAAAAAAAACTAAATTAAAGGGGAAATTAAGGTTGGTCTAAGGGCGGTAAATTCTTGTTATTGGCTTGCAAACATACTTATCTCTCGCCTTCTATTCCGAAATTTAAAAATGAGAATTTACAAAACTATAATTCCTTCCAAAGTTCTTAACGGATTTAAAAATTGGCCACTTACAGTAAGGGATGAGAAATTCCTTAAGGTCTTTTATAAACTCTAAGGGCATTCTAAATTGATATCTTACTAATGATTCTAATAGGAGTAAAATTTCAAGCAGATCAAGTAAAATAAAAAAAATTGAAATAATAATCATATAAAAATTGAATAATAATCCAATTACGAACACACACAATAAAATGAAAGTTTATTTGTAGGAAACAAGTGAAGATGAATACTTCAACTTTTCTGAAAAGAAGGATTTTTTTAATCATACTACTAAGGCCTAATAATACGTAAGAATAATATAATAATGAATAATAAATGAATATATATTAATAAAAATCCTTATATATATCGTGTCCCGATGTTTTTCTTTCTTTCTCAGAAACTACTCAACCGATTTTAATGAAATTTGGCTCAATGTATATAGTTTTGGCCAACTTAATAGACAGGATGGTTTTTAACTTGATTAGTGATCAAAATAATTCTTATATAGCGAATTATTGCAAATACAGTAGGTCGTGTTTCGATTTATTAACATGGCGTCATATGTCGATTTGATAACGTTTTTGTTTATAAGCATGCTATTGTAATACAGGTTATCATTATTATAATTTTGTATTGCGTTATGTGAGTGCAGTTATTTGTTCCTATATTATTATTTATTAGTAATACAAATCTTTGTATTTATTGTTAATTTTCGTTTTTTTTTTTTTTTTTTTTTTTTTTTGTTTTTTTTTTTTTTTTTTTTTTTTTTTCGGTTGGCGCATTAGGCCTAATGAGACCTTTGGCCGCGCAGTGTGGTCTTCTTACAGACATTTGTTTTGCTTGCGGGAGTATAGACAGCCATGAGGGGGTAGCCCAAACCTCACGTTGCTGCAAGCCATGGTCACCATGGTACAGCGGCAGACTGCCCATAGCTCCATAACCAATCCCATTGGGGCCAATTTGGCAGTGTCCTTCCCACCGATGGCGTCAGCTCTCTGGGGTTCAAGGACAGTGAAAAACTGGTCTAGGTCAAAGGATTATGGTAGCTCAGAGTCAGCAGGCCCCGAGGACCTATATTTCTTTCCCTGAAGCATACCGTCCCTGAACCAAACCTCCGGGCGGTTACTGACATCCTGGAAAACCACACCACGAATCTCGATGAGATACACGGGGAAGGTTCATCACTCCTACGCCCGGTCGGTGTGAGTCGCCTCCAGTAGGCTGACGGGTCTCACATACCCGGGGGTAGGGGTAGACTTGGACTGCGTGGCGTTCATTGGTGGGCGGTCACCCGAATGGAGCGGTCACCCCTCCAAGTACTGACCACGATGGACGTTGCTTAACTTTGATTATCTATTGCAAGCGCCCTTGTCCACTCGGCCATCCCGGCCCCTTGTATATTTTCATTAAAGAATAAATAAATCAAGAAAAGGTTACAATAAATTCTCAAAAGTGTAGGTACTTTTTCTTCCTTTTCCTTTTTTTATTTGTATTTAGATAAAATTACTAGCTAAGCGCTGAAAGGCTTTGCTGTGGCCCAGCCTGATACCAAATTTTAGTAAAGTAAATACATTTTAATAATTTAGATTAGGCTATTATTTGAAATAATACTCTATAAATGCTGTAATAGCACCTACTGTCATAGGTGTAACCTAATAGAAACCTTACTTAGGGAGTCAGTGTTGCCAAAAATTAGTGAAAATTTGTGATCTGGCTACACTGCGGGTAACCAGTCATAAAAACTCCCTGAGTGTGTTTTGATTAGGTGTTGTGGGATACTGTGATTTGCTAAAGAACTGCATAATTAAGACTTTAATATTATATTTTCAGTTGATTTATTTATTTATTTAACAGAAGTTTCTTTATTTTCATTATTCGTTTTGTTATTATTATTTAAATACAGTGTTTTTTTTATTTTACCAAACCTTTTTATTATTGTTATTCCGTGCTCTAAAATGTAAAATTTAAAAAATGTCAGTGAAGATTTGTAATTCCTCCTTTATCAACAATAATTTAAAGTTGAGAAAATTTAATCCCAATCGAATAGAGGCTGTTACTTCCTGTTCAGCAGAGTTGTAATTATCTTTATATGTAAAATTTAAGAAATGTCAGCGAAGATTTTAATCCTTTTTTTAATTTAAAGTAGGCTATTATTGGGAATGATATTTCGTTGTTAATTTCACCAGAATACAATTTTTTACTTATCATTAAATGATTCTTGATTAAGAAAGGATTACAAATCGCGGCATTTTTAATATTTTACATATAATGATTATTACACCTCTACTGAACAGGAATAATTGTTATTTGGGTAACCGCAAGTTTCAGATTTATCCAACATAAATACGAGAGTACTACTGCAAAATGATCCATCGGCAGATATATTTCCTAAACAATTGCTCTATGTTGGAAACGGTAAAATAGAGCTGCATCGAAATTCAAAATTTAGCAAATTACCAGAAAATTTCTGAACTGTTGTAGAGACGAAAAATGAACTGTCTACGAAATATAAAGTGTCTTTCCTGATATTTTGAACAATTATTTGGACTATAATTGGCTGGGTAGTCGTGCTATTTTTGCAGCAAAAAATGTTGATTTCGATGAAATAAACTTCCAAAATCAATTGACAATGTTCTAGATGTAAACGAAGCCGTAAATTTCCCATCTGATTTTTTTAATTCCCTGGATATACACCCAAACAATCTCCAGTTGAAGATTGGCTCACCGATCATTCTTCTTCGTAACTTAAATACATCTCAATTGTGCAACAGTACACGTTTGGTCATTAAAAGGATCACAGGAAATGTTATTGAAGCAAAAATGTTGCCTGGAAGGTTTACAGGAGATATCGTCCTGTTGCCACCTATTCCCCTGGAACCGTCAGAATTTTCAATAAAATTTAAAAGGCTTCAATATCCTATTCGTTTGGCTTTTGCCATGACCATAAACAAATCCCAAGGGCAAACAATGTCCACTTGGACTTTGAAAATCCGTGTTTTTCCCATGGGCAATGGCATAAATCACGTGGGAAACGGGCATCGCCTGCTCACGTGTATGGAAACCATCAAATCTTTTGTTTGTGTTAAAAACAAAAATAAAAAATCTGGTGCGTGCGCGCAACACACAACTTTCACTTACTAACTTACTTAGATAAAAAATTGACGTGTTTTGTTAAATATCATTTCCCAAAGTCACACATTTTTCTACATTCATATCTTATTTTTATTAATCGTTAAAGCCGTTTTTGAGTAAATAAAAAACGCCGTGAAAATGATACAAAATTTATTAAGTAAAGTCCCCCCTTCGGTTGATCAATTTTGATGAAATGTTGGCTATCACATATTTGGCATATACATACATCAAATACCTAGTTTGGTCACTATCGTGAAAGCCGTTTTTGAGTTAATAAAAAAAACACGTAAAAATAGTACAAAATTTATTAAGTAAAGTGCCCCCTGCGGTTGATCAATTTTGATGAAATGTTTACAGACATATTTCGGGCATATAAATAGATCAAATACTAAGTTTAATCAAAATCGTTAAAGCCGTTTTTGAGAAAATCAAAAAAACACGTGAAAATGTTACAAAATTTATTAAGTAAAGTCCCCCCTCCGGTTAATCAATTTTGATGAAATTTTTACAGTCATATCTCGGGCATATAAATACATCAAATACCCAGTTTGATCAAAATCGTTAAAGCCGATTTAGAGTAAATAAAAAAAACACGTGAAAATGTTACAAAATTTATTAAGTAAAGTCCCCCCTCCGGTTAATCAATTTTGATGAAATTTTTACAGTCATATCTCGGGCATATAAATAGATGAAATACTCAGTTTAATCAAAATCGTTAGAGCCGTTTTTGAGAAAATCGAAAAAAACCTAAAAAGTTATTAAGTAAAGTACCCCCTCCCTTTAAGTAATTTTAATGAAATTTATGCTGTCACATTGCGGGCATATACCTACAATAAATACCCAATTTCAGGATCGCACGGTTTATAGTTTTTGAGCTAGCCTGTTCACACACACACACACACACACACACACACACACACACACACACACACACACACACACAGACCATTTCGCGGGACTTGGTCATTTCGACTCAGGGGACCCTAAAACGTGTATTTCCGTTGAAAACCGGAAGTCGAATTTTTTCACGATCGCAATACTTCCACTTACTATATATTTCATATATAGGTAAGTGAAAGTAAAAACAGGTTAACCCAAAACATTTTGAACAAATTAGTACTTGAATAAATAAAAATTCTTAATTGTATTATGTAAAAACCTCTTTAAGAAGAGATTTCTTATCACTCAAATATATTGCTAAATTAAAAACTTCAACACACCACCCTCCTACCGAACACTTATTTGCCGAAGGGTCGGGAAATCGAGGTCTCAAAGAAATTGAGAAAAACGCCTATCAAAAGGACATATATGACGCGTTAACCAAGATTGGCATCACCCTGAGCAAAATTAAACCCGTTGTTAAACTAACAATACCAAGTTGAAGTACTGTTAGGCCAATAATCAATAGATCAATGGCTGAGGTTACCAAAACTTACTTCAGTCATCCTTTTCGAGTTAGTTTATACCGATCCATCAAAAAAGGGCGAGAGTGTTGGCAGCTCTGTGAGTCGTAAACACAATCAGCTCCTTTTTAATCAAACTACATTGAAATATGAGATGTAAAAAATAAAAACTTTAACTTTCCTATATTCTTTATCAAATACTTTTAAATGGTGTAATGCTCTATTCTCAATCACGTTGGATTTTGATTAGCTGAAAGGTTTTCATCTTTATCAATGAATATTGGTATTACTGTATTTGTTTAAAAATATTAGGATATAACTACTGAGCCACAGCAACGCGTGGCCAGGTCTGCTAGTATTTTATAAATGTTTAAAATCTACTAATCGCCTGATATTTGGGCGCTTACTTTCTGTAATGCATGACAGATTAGCGCTGCAGGTTTGCATACACAGTCTTTTCGGTCGCTATTGATTAACAGGAGAGGAACGCAAATGAGCGATCAAGTTTGAATTTTATTATTATTATTATTATTATTATCATTTTATTATTATTATTATTATTATTATTATTATTATTATTATTAGTGGACCATTATAAGAGAAATTCACTAATCTCCCAAATAAAATAAATTATATTTCAAAGGGTATGTTTGAATGCTTGTAATTGATAAGGATATAATTCATAATATTTTTTTAAATTGTATACTTTGATAAGCTGGTATCTCTCAATTTTCAGACTTGAAACTCCCTAATTAAATATTCGAGTTTAATTAATAGAGTAGTAAATTAAATAGAACGTTTAAAGCAATAATTTCCCAGCTTACGGAAACATTAACAATACATCTCATGTTTATTCGAAGCTTTGGTCTTACACCAACAATCAATATTTGTTTTCTTCTAATTATTTCCAGAGGTTTATAAATATTCTACAGTTTTACACAACGACTTTAACCTTTAACTTTAACCTAACTTGACATAACAATTACAATACATATGAACCACAGATGCATACTTGGATATATATGATATGAAAAAAAAAATAGATATGAATTAGTTACGATATTACGAGACAACATAAAACATAAAGTAATATATAAAAAAGTAGTATATATTATTATAAACCTTTTTTTTCCAAGAATTCGATCTAAATATTCTTGTGAGACACTCATGATTGTTATTACTATTTGATGAATAAATTCCAATAAGAAATGCTGATTGGATCAAACAAATAATTCTATATCACCTGATGCAACATAAGTTTATTAATCAAAATTTATGAATAGCATACACGTAGTTTAATTTTTTCAGTTCATTGATTGAAAAATGAATTATAAAAGTTTCCTACAAACTTTTAAAATGTACTATGCTATAATATCGGTTTGTTATGAAATTTCTGCACCTAAAGACTATTTAAAAGACTACGTCTGATGGTTTAATTTCTGTTTTTATCCAACTATTTTTCATTACAAATCGATCTAAATTAATATCTTAGGATATTTGAACTGATTTTATTCTTTTATTTACGGAATAACATTGATCGATCATAATTTGATATGAATAAATAAAAACATACGTATACAATAAATATTTGAATTAACTTTTTGAATTTGATAAAGTATTATTTGAAAAAAAATTTATTTTATGCCACCCATCTACGTGTTTGACAAATGTGCACCTAATGAAGTAATAATTGTTTTTGGGCAGTCATAATGAATATATTAAACTTAGTTTATTTTTGTATTGAATAGAGAAAAACATTGATAACAATAATGTAGATATGAAAACACATGGTTAGCTAAGCAAACTTTGAGATCATAGGTAAATTAAATAAAAGCATATTAAAATGATATTTTGTATAATATAATACATATTCCAACAAATGAAAATTCCGAATATAGAAATAATTAATTAAAATATATTTTATGTAATCAGGACACGGTACGAGGTACAATCGATTCTAATTCATATTTAACAAGTATTTTTTGAATATAATTAACCCCTATCCCTCCCGTGCTTTAAATAAACATTGAAAATTAAATGGTAAATTCAACTCCGTTATATAAATTCCTTGTTTTATTAAAATTATTCCATTCGATATTTCGACATTTGTTGAAACTGTGAAATTTGATGTTATTTTTTCCTTAACTAACTGTTATGAGCAAAATAGACTTACGAGTGTAAGGGAATTTTTTTTTTCTATATAAATACAATTTATAATCACGTTAAATAGTTAGATTAGTGTGTAACCACATTAACTATAAGAAAATAAGTACATTTTTTAATATCAAGAAATATTTTTTTTATTTTTTATACTATGGACCATTCTTAAAAATAATAAAACAATGTAATGAAATTCAATGGCCCATTATTATGGCTAATAATGATGCGATATCCATGTTAATGTCGAGAATTGGCTCTTTAAGATAGCTTAAACCTTTTTAGTAATTTTTATAAATAATAAAAAATA
Source organism: Aelia acuminata (assembly GCA_911387785.2). Taxonomy (NCBI): domain Eukaryota; kingdom Metazoa; phylum Arthropoda; class Insecta; order Hemiptera; family Pentatomidae; genus Aelia; species Aelia acuminata. The sequence continues at coordinate 21,628,012 of OU426984.1, read as the reverse complement.
AATTGGTGAGGGTTTATGAGTTATGCGAATTACAAAATTGAGCATTATTTACATTAAACCGGTTTATTCGATTTTAACGAATTTTCAACTTTCAATAACTTGCCCTCCAATTTATATGGACAATGTTCCAATTTCTCAAACTTACACCGTACATTACCTTGGTCTTACCTTTGACAGAAGGATGACATGGGGCCCGCATGTTAAGATGAAACGAAAAACCTTTAACAAACGATTCAACATACTTTACTCAATTTTTTTCTAAAACTTCAAAACTCGTACTGAGACAAAAATTAAATACTTATTCATACTTACTGAAACCAATATGGACATACTCTTCACACATGTACGGTACAGCCAAAAAGACCCACTTACAAAGAATTCAGACCTTTCAATAAACAATTTTGAGAATCATATTAAAAGCACAGTTTGGTACGTGACCAACAATACCCTACATACTGACTTACAAATGCAAGCAGTAGACCAACATATAAAGGCACTTTTCAAACGTTTCCATACACATTTACACGGTCATCTCAACCAACTGATTAGAGGCATGGCAACAGCTGATACGCCCATAAATAGGATATTAAAAAGGCGCTGAATGAGAGATCTCCTTCGTTAAAAATCCAGATTACCTGAAACAAGTCTGACCAGAGGTACCGCTGGGTGCCATCCTTCCCCATGCCTGACATGCCCATTTGGAATGTGAAGCCAAAAAAAAAAATAACATTCCTATTTCTTGTTTCTATGAATTTTATAATATATTGTGAAAATATAAAATGAAATCGGGTTTATTCACACCATTTATAAATCAAAACTGCTGGACTTTTTTTTTTTATGAAATTAATTTGACTTTACCCCGAACATAAGAATAAGTATTAAAACATTGAAAATGGGGAACAGTTTACGCTTTAATTTTTTTTTATTTTATTGTTTTATTTTCTTCTTAACTAACTACAATGAGCAAAATGGACTGATGAGTGTGAAGAAACATTAGTTATAGTCTCCTACTTTTTCATAAAATTTCTAATTACGTCAACGAGTTGGATTAGGAAGTAACTCCAGTAAATATTGTCACATGGAAAACTATAGCTGAAAAGCTATGCAGGACATTGAACCTAGGAGAGGGGGGAACTCCTAGAAGAGGCTGGCCCAGGTGAGTAGAGGGACAGTCCGGGATTGGCAGACACAGTCAAGCAGTGTACGTCTGGGGCAGTCTAAGTCTGAGACAGTCAGGCAGTCTGAGAGTACGGGAATGGTAGACATAGTCTGGTGGTCTGAGAGGGATTCTGAGTCTGAGAGAGGCAATCTAAGTCTAGGAGAGGAGTCTGAGGCAGTCCGAGTGTGAGATGGCGAGAGTCTGAGTCTGTGACAGTCAGGTCAGGCTGGGGCAGGCACCGACAGACCAGGAGTGGGATTCGATTAGCATAGTATCCCCAAGTATCGTGTATATGAGTGGACCCACATAAGTAAGTAGTTATGAGACCCCCTTTTTAGTAGTTGGGACCTATAAGATTATTTATTGTTAATAATAAATGATGTAAATAGTCTCTAGTTTGATTTATTACCACAAAACCCTTGCCTAAAGATCCCTGTGTCACAATGAATAAGTAGATTTAAGTAGAGGGGTGAGAATATATTAAAATAAGTAAACGCTTTAGATTTTAATAGTAAATAGATAGATATATTTATTTTTCTTTGGGGGAAGCACCCATACAAGTATAACCTGGATGGGCCGTTACACTGTCTGGCTTTACGTTATAATATGAAAAAAATAATTATTTTTTTTACACTATGGAACATTTTTATTAGTACTAAATCCATATAATAAAATTCAATGGCCCGTTAATATGGCTTATAATGATGCGATATCCATCCACGATTTAATACTATTACGTCGAGAATTGGCTCTTTAAGATAGCTTAAACATTTTTAGTAATTTTTATAAATAATGAAAAATAAATTGTGTTAAGTTTCTGAGTCATACAAATAACAAATTTTAGCGGGGTCACCTGTGGTGTTGTGGTTAGCATGGCAACCAATAATACTAAAGATCGCGGGTTCAATTCCAGCGGTGGCCCTAGGATTTTTTAATGGGAGTAACTGGCTTCATGATAGGATGACGATCGGTGGAGGTCGTTCGGCCAGGTACGGTCGTCGTCGAAGTCGTGAAGGCCAAAAGCCGCTGTACGATGTCAGGTACTCGTTAAAGATCCCTATCCTAATTATACCTGGATAGGCAAAATTTAGGACTCCCACTGTAGCATCGTCCGATTAGCCTTAGTAGCATAAAAATGGACGTTAAACAAACAAACAAACAAACATATTTTAGCATAAATTATTTTTTAATGTTTTATTAGATTACAAAGAATTTTTAATTTTCAATATAATCCCTAATATTTTTAGTTTTAGGTAGTTTATAATATATTGTGAAATATAAAATGAAATTGGGTTTAGTTACACCATTTATAAATCAAAAAGGCCGGACTATGATATTAGGAGTTATATATAGACAAAATTAAGATAAATGTAATCAGAATATGTGTTTTTTTTTTTTTGTGTGAATGTAAATACTTATCTATTATTATAGTTGTTAATGCTGTTTATACTGCTTAAATATTAAGGGTTTATAGTCTTTTATTCTAGCAACTTTTAATATTATTAGTATACTTAATAATGCTGTTATTGTTAGATTCTCTATTTCTAAAATGTACACATTATAATGTTATATTATATTGTAAGGCTAACTCAATTTGTATAGGGTTCATCCATAAAGGCAGATAAAAAATTACTCGTGATTTTTAATTAGCCTCTACCCCGAATAATATTCACATATATATTATTTCTCAAAGCTTTTTTTTTTGTCGTTACGCCATAACTTCCTTAATACTTGATCAAATTTCACGAATGTGGCATCATTTCAAAGCTTTTCTTACCTGCTACACCGGAAAAATATACAAATCACTCACTTCGATTGCGAGTTATAAGTGCAAAAACGCGGCGTTGGTAATACAGGTTTGGTAGTAGAGGTTTCTATTTGGTGTCAATCTTTTCAGGCTTTCAAGCAGAACATTTTCGGTCATAGAATTTTTTTTCGATTAACCCCTTCGTTTGCGAGTTGTACGTGAAAAACGTCAATTCTCAGTGAAAATGGTCGCAGGGCTCATTTCTTTCAGTTTGTCGAGACGAACATTTTTGGTTATATAACTTTTTCGAATGTCGCCCTCGTTTGCGAGTTACAAGCAAAAACATGTGATTTCAATAAATAGAATCAGCTCAATCGCTTTCCGTGAATCCGAGACGTGTAGTTATTTAAGTATGTGGCGTTTCCCAGGGTGCGCTCTAAAAGTGACATCTATGTCTGAGTAAAACAAACCCACCAACAAACAATCGCAGATGACCATACCGTAACTTCAAACATAGTGTTCAAAGAGGTCCTGTAATCACGTTAATAAGTAAACACCTTAAACTTATGTTTGAAAAAATAAATAATCTACAATTTAAACACATCTATTCTTTACTTCAACCCTCAGCTATGCCCACGACGCACTAAATACGCTCTATACGATACTAAATATAAGGTGTGTACTTTAATTAAGTTGGATTTAAGTAGGTTAGAGTGCGAATACTTCGTACGGGTCAGCTAGTAATATAATAATATTAATATTATATATTTATATATAATAATATTAGGTAGGGTAAACCGTACAGTTATTGACACCCTTAAGACTATCTTTCTATGGTGAAATTAAAAAAAATACTTCTTATGAAGGGATCTAATTGAAACTTCCTATAGCTCCTCCTTATCTATCCTTTTAAAGACTCAAGAGGTTTTTTTGAGTTAAAAGTTCAAGAGTTTTACCATATGGCAATATTTATTGTTAAAAGTGCAAAAACTAGTTATTGACACCCTATGGATTTTATTGTGAAATCTTCCCTATGGTTAGTTTGTTAAGGTCTTAAATCACAGATGACTTAGAGGACCCTTCAAACATTGATTCATCTGGTTTACCTATTTATTTAAGTTAAAGTTGGGGTGTCAATAACCGTACTGAGTGTCAATAACTGTATGGTTTACCCTATATATTAAAACATCGGAAAAAAGGGAAAACTTTACCAGTTTTTTTGCTATGGGTACACCTAACCACTGAACTATTCAACTTAAGTGATCTAATTTTGCTTGAAGCCTAATGATGCTAGTAGCCTGAGGTGAAAACCCCACCTCGCAACAACAACCCCCCCCTTTAGATAGAACACCCCCCCCCTAGACTTTAAGGATAGCTTTTAGTGGGATCAATAGGGGGGCTAACTGCATCCTGTATGTGCTCCAGTCCAAAGTAGTCGGGGCTCCATTAGCAAAAAGTTTGTTTGTCCCTTTTGTTGCCTCTGATCCCTTCCTCTGTTTTGTCAGCACCTCTTTATATAGCTCCATTTATAAGGCCTTTTAGCAAAAGCCTTTTCGCTTTCTCTTTTACATGCTTTCCTTTTTACTACTCTTGGTAAATAACAGGCTTATATATATTTTATTTGTTTAACAAAATGTTGGGTTTTGTGTTCAGATTTAATCAAGGTCTAGATTTTAGAAAAAAAAAACACTCCAATATTTTACGATACCAAAGTAATCGATTTGTGTAGCTTTAGATATTAAAATCAATTACATCTGTGAATTGACACATTAATTCTGTGCCTTGTTTCTAAAAGAGCCACTGTCCATTTTTACCATTCAGAGAAAATGCCAAATTAAATTTTCTAATTTATGAAATTTTCATTATCTTCATACACATTTTCTTTTCTGCTCACTTCAAGTATTAATTTGGTAACGAATTCCAAGGCATTGGCCCTTTTTACACTAAAAGTAGTTGTTCTAGGGAGATCATTTGTTTGCATAACTTGATTTCTCCAATTTTGGACATAGGCCCTTTTAGAACGTTAGAAGTATTTATGTAAAACTATCGATAGTCTCCATTTTGGTAGTTTCGATAGTATCGGTCATAAAACTATCGATAATATCGATGATATATAGTCATGACCAGGGGGGGGGGGGTGACTTTGAATAGTGAAATTTTCCATTTGAAAAGGAGCTATAATGCTCGTTTTCAATTGCATTTTTTTTCTTTTCTTTTTATTGAAGATTCTGATTTTGCTTCTGTCACTAGCCTCATTAGTGGTTTTTTAAATGATTGCACTGGAAGGCAATCAGTTTTTTTAAAATATTATTCCATCAAGTTGAAAGACATATGATAAGCATAAGATTCGATTTTTTATATATGTTTTTACCCAAGACGAATTTATATGCATTTAGCCTACAAATGGGTTTCGTTTCATAATTTTTAATTATTAACTTAAGAATAACATAGCGCGGTATACCTTTGAAAATGGTTGACAATCAGAATTGTGTAAAGATCTGTTAGTAATTTTGAGTTTGTTTCCTTTTAAGTAAAAATAATATTTTTATATAGAGTAGCTCACCATTTTTAGTTATAAAAATGAATAAAATAACACCTTTAAATCTTGTTTATTTTCCATTTAAATGAATTATATAACGGAAGCGTGCTTATAGGCACCGACTTACTTAAAACCCGGACGTACGCTTCATAGATTTCCGGCTGAGCAAAGAGGACGATTTAAAAAATTACAAACGTTTCTATAAAATTATTCAAGACTAATAACGGACACTCCCTGGTATTAAAGTAATAAAGCTTTACATGCAGACTTAGAACAACCTACTATCGACCAAAATATACGATCAACATCTATAAATTGACGGCTGAAAAGAAGCTATCAAGTATCAAACCCGGAAAGAGGTGCAGTTGAAATATAAACCTTATACCTGAAGTATAAAGCCCGGAATTAATATGTCAAGCATTTTGGGGACTTTCCTTTCCTTATGCCTAAAATGCCTGACACATTAATTAGTTCTAGCCCTCAAAGTCACTGATTATCTGGCTGTGATTACCGGTGTGCATGCAACGGGTTGCGGCATGGCCGAGTGAGCCGATTCAAATATTTTAGAAAATACGCGTTGCCCTGACAAAATAAGATTTGAAGCCCGAAGATAGCAAGTTCAAAACCCGGAGCCAGAAGACATTTAATAATAATTGAAATTAATTAATTTAGTAACACTTGAAAGTAATCAACCTCAACCCTGGCCCGGGAAACCCCGTATAGCCTAAAAGGAGAAGAAAAAAAAAGATGGTGAATTCCACATTAATACCATCATTTATAGGTTTTGGGTGGTGTAGATGAATTATTCATTTTTTACCATCCTATCCGATTTTAAAGAATTTTGATACATCGGCTTAAAATACGCCTATTTATTTAAAGTCATCACAGTCATTAAATGGACTTCGATCTCTTTATTAGTCAAAAGAGTGGCATTTTTACTAGCGCATTCCTCATCTAACTCAATTAAGAATTTATTAGTTACCTACTCCATTTTTTTCAAAAACGTCTCTTAGGCCCATCGTCTTCTAAGGTCCATATTTGAGCTAGCTTAAAAATAAAATTTTATAAAAATGTAAATTTCATGATGTTCTTCTGTAAACCGATTCATTTCTTTTCTGTATCGAATTCCTTAAAGTATTATTCCAGAATGACAATATAAAACATTGTTTGATATATATAGTACGGCCAAGAGCAGAAAGTAGGTCCCTTCGTATGTAGTTTTATTACGAACATGGGACCAGTTTTAGTGCTCCCGTCTATAATAAATATCCAAGTGAAAAGAAAATGGTTATCCCCTAGGACGCCAAAACTCACTTTCACAGCTGCTTGAAAAAAGAGTATTAAAAAAATACTTAGTAGGTTTATCTTCCATTCGCTATTTTGTTCGCAAATGTAATACTAAGTTGTAATAGACATAAATGTTCATATAATTATAATATTTTCAATTTTTTAAAAAATCTAGTGCGTGCGCGCAACACACAACTTTCACTTACCAACTTACTTAGATAAGAAATTGACGTGTTTTGTTAAATATCATTTCCCAAAGTCACACATTTTTCTACATTCATATCTTATTTTTATTAATCGTTAAAGCCGTTTTTGAGTAAATAAAAAACCCCGTGAAAATGATACAAAATTTATTAAGTAAAGTCCCCCTTCGGTTGATCAATTTTGATGAAATGTTGGCTATCACATATTTGGCATATGCATACATCAAATACCCAGTTTGGTCACAATCGTGAAAGCCGTTTTTGAGTAAATAAAAAAAGCACGTAAAAATTATACAAAATTTATTAAGTAAAGTGCCCCCTGCGGTTGATCAATGTTGATGAAATTTTTACAGACATATCTCGGGCATATAAATGGGTCAAATACTAAGTTTAATCAAAATCGTTGGAGCCGTTTTTGAGAAAATCAAAAAAACACGAGAAAATGTTACAAAATTTATTAAGTAAAGTCCAGTTAATCAATTTTGATGAAATTTTTACAGTCATATCTCGGGCATATAAATAGATGAAATCCTCAGTTTAATCGAAATCGTTAGAGCCCTTTTTGAGAAAATCGAAAAAAACCTAAAAAGTTATTAAGTAAAGTACCCCCTCCCTTTAAGTAATTTTGATGAAATTTATGCTGTCCCATCGCGGGCATATACCTACACTAAATACCCAATTTCTGGATCGCACGGTTTTTAGTTTTTGAGCTAGGCTGTTCACACACACACACACACACACACACACACACACACACACACACACACACACACACACACACACACACACACACACACACACACACACACACACACACACACACACACACACACCACAGACACACACACAGACCATTTCGCGGGACTTGGTCATTTCGACTCAGGGGACCCCAAAACGTGTATTTCCGTTGAAAACCGGAAGTCGAATTTTTTCACGATCGCAATACTTCCACTTACTATATATTTCATATATAGGTAAGTGAAAGTTAAAATTACTGATGTTTTAATATGTTATGTTCCCACGATAATATGTAGCATAACGCTCGGTATTATTAGGTACTAATTATAACTATATTTTAAAAACTACATAACCAGACTTGGTGAAAATTTAATACTCTTTTAAATAGTAGAATTTAAAATTTGTCAACCTTTCTTATGGGAACTATAAGAGATTTCAATTAATAAAATAATCTCTTTAAGAATTGATTATACGAAAAGATATTTAGACTATGCCTTCTTTAGGAATTTTTTTTATTATAAAATTGATTTGCAATCGCTAGTTTTTTTTTCTTTAACTATCAGAAATATCCTGTATATAGTATCGGATGTACAGTAAACTAACAGATTGGAATGAATTTGGCTATTGAGGTAGTTTGCTCATATGTTGCATTGCATGTGTTATACAACTAACCTGTCAAATTTTCAGCAGTCTATCTTTATTTTGTCCTGGTTGAATAAAAATGTTAATTTTCCAATTAGTATAAATTATTTACAATGGCGATCTCTGCTATAGTCCACGCAGTTCAAAACCCTGCCGGACTGAGGCTAATTAACTCCGTTAATTAACCCAAGTGGTTGGAGAGCCCATGCTTGTTACAAGTAAATAAATATTATTCAGTTACATAGAGCATACATTATGCTGCTTGATTCTTTTCAAGCTCATATATTTTTGACGTTATGAAACCAAACTGTGAAATAAAATCAATTATAAAATATAGGCTTCATAACTTTATTCGATCCTCTCAACAAACTTTGACAATCAGCAAAATGTTTCCGCTTCTTAAATAAGGGCATGTTAGCTATTGGGAAGGATGACACTCAGCAGTACCTCTTGTTTGGTTTGTTTCAGTTATTCTGGTCTGTTAAAGAAGGAGATCTCCCATCCGGCTCTATTTTAACACGTTCACGCCGGGACTGTTAAATGGTTTTCGCTCTATCGGACGGGAGCTATTCCAGAGCATTATGCACTATAGGCAATCCAACAATAATTAAATAAACAATAAAAAATACTATCCTACTAGTTATGTTTATAATACGATAATAATTATAATTGTTATTAAAAAATATATGTTTATACGTTTATAAGTATATGAATATTAATATAAATAAAAAACAAATGAATTAACGTTAATTTTTCATTACTTTAATTTTCAGCTATATAGAAATTATTTCTACTTTCTTAAAATTTTGGCTGCCATGTCACCACAAATCGATTAACTGTTCTCTTGTCAGACAACTATTAAAATTGTGTCGAAACGAGAGCGTGACTCTGAGGTAAACTTTTTCGGCAATCAATGTGTTAAAGATCTAATTATTTAGCCGAGGAGGCAATCTGGTGTGAGCCACCGGTGGTACACGCCGCCCGATGAGGCAGTCAAGTGTGAGACACCGATGGTACAAGTGGCCGGCGTGAATGTATTAAGAATCTCCTATTTCTTGGCATATTACCTATGCCAACAGTCGGTTCAATTGACGTTTGTAAAGTGCTCTCTTATCTTTGTCTACTGTTTCTATTGGTAAGTCAGTATGTAGTGTTTTGTTAGTCATGTACAATGGTGCTTTTACCATCAGTCTTTGTAAGTCTTTATAAGTCCGTCTTTTTGGCTGTAACTTATATCTGTGAAGAGTATGTCCATATTGATTTCAACAAGTACGAATATGCATTTACTTTTTGTCTCAGTCCTAGTTTTTAATATTCAGAAAAAAAGCGAATAAAGAATGTAAAAATTTTAAGTATATAAAATTTAAAGATTGATCATTTCCACCAGGGCGCTTGACTACCCACGCCTTCATAAATTCACTGCGAAGTCCCCAGACATTGTTAAATTAAATTATTCTTCATTATCCTTAGGCTAATTGGATTATATATTGTATCCTGAAATGAGAACAGTGTTCCTTAAGGCCGGGGGTGTTTAGGTGCTATGTTGCTCCCCCAGGTATGGTAGGGGGAGGGGGAAGACCTCCCACAATTTATTTTCCTTCATTAGGAAGACAGAGATTGTGTTTAGAGGCGAAAGGCCGGAGGGGGGGGGGGATTTCCTAACGAATAAACTCCTAACAATTTGGCACTTCTAAGCCCCTAAAGCATCCCTAATATTAGAAAATATAGACCCAACAAGGCCTATTACCATGGTTAATCAACACCAAAAATTCTTAAGGCCTTAAAAATAAATTGAGGCCTTGGGATGCAAAAGAAGGTAAATCCAAATTGAAAAAATAAATAAATAATATAAAACACAAAAATATAAATAATTCAAGGAATTGTTTCCCCCCCCCCCCTTGTCCACAAGCAGCCTATGAATAGTTATTTTAACGTCTCTTAATACTACTGAGTCTAATCGAATGATGCAGGGCCATTCCACGTCAAATCAACACAAAAATATATCATTTTGAACCTCCCTATCTCACATTTTGTTGAAATATGGTTTATGTGTACTAATTATATCTACTAGAATAATTGTGAATTATTACTGAGATATATCAATCCGTTTTTGAATTATTGACCTCTAAAGCCCTCAAAAATGGGTTAAGAAAAAATAATGACTAAAAATAGCTGTAGATGTTAATGTTAAAAATAGCTGACTATGAGATTGGTTTCTTTCAAGAACAAATTCCATGCCATTTCATATGATACACAGCAATGTATAGGTTACTGAAGAAATTTTCTTAAAACCTAGTTTAAAATTTTAATTTCAATTTTCTCGAAAAGGGCATCTTTTAAAAAAATTATTTTTTGGGGGGAAATAGTTAGTGTTATATATATTCATACTACAAAATATAAAAGTGGGATGAAAATTTCTTCATTACTAAAAAATTGAAAACTAGTGATAATATTCCATAAATCTAGCATTTTATGATTTAAAATATCCTGTAGTTGTTTAGTGTTCCAGTAGATGTTTTCCAAATTTAACTAGGACTATGAAATTGGTGTCATTTAACAGCGCATTCCAAGCCATTTTAGATGATATACAAAAATGTATAAGTCGGTGCTAAAAAATTCTCTTAAAACCAAGTTTAAAATTTTCATTTCAATTTCCTCAAAAAGTGCATTTTTTTTTTAAATATGTCAGACTGCCTACACCTTTACATTGTTGTATGTCATATGAAAGGGCATGGAATGCGCTATTAAAGGATACCAATCTTATAGTCCTAGTCAAATTTGGAATTTGACTAGGATTTTTTCTGTTTTTGGACCTATTTTTGAGGGCTTTTGAGACCAATAATTCAAAAACGGGTTGACATCTCAGTAATATTTCACAATTATGCTAGTAGATACAAGAGGTACACATATACCAAATTTCAACAAAATCTGAGATAATTTGGCTCAAGCCTGTGTTGAATTGACGTGGAATGACCCTACAGTAAAAGTACTAAATTTTGCCTATGCAGGTATAATTAGGATAGGGATCTTTAAAGAGTAAATGAAATGAAAAATAATTTTATTATCCTGGGACTGACGTCCCTTTAGGATAAATTATACATACATATTACAGAGATCTAGCATAGTACTGGCTCATATACGTATCTCTAGGGATCCCAAAGGTAATACATATTATTATTATTAACAAATAGCACGTTGGTTACAGTTCAAGAAACTATAGATTATTGTGAAAAAAAAACCAACTCCAAATTACAAAAATAAATAAATATATAATGTGGTTGGCGTAATGAGACCGTTGATACAGCGGGAGAGTTTTAATGATATTTACTGTAACTGAAAGCTGTTTGATACTATAAGAGGAATAAAAGTTTCATAATTAAAATTGTAAAAAAAAAAAAAAAAAAATACAATGGGCCAAAGATGAAAAAGGGGAGTTTAATGATGGTAGGGGGTGCAGAGGTTGGTCGGGGGGGGGGGAGGGGGAAGAAGTTGGTATATTACCCCCATTAGCTTTCAATACCCGAGCCCACAAGATTAGCTGCTAAACCCGACCCAGAGGTATCTAACTGACTCCATATAACCTGGGATATGGCAGTGTTTAAATCACATACTAAGCCGATTAAAATAATTATTTCATATAATTGTTACGACTTATATATGTTGTTATGATAGTGTAACGTGAAACAAATCACAAAACTTATTGTATAGAATAGTTTCTATGTTTATTAGGGTTTAAAAGGCATAAAACAATAAAGTCATCAATGTCTTTGTTTATCTATTTGTTATTTATTATTAAGCCTCATGTCTTATTTATGAAGCTTTTGAAATTAATTTCCCCATTACCAGTTTCCTTCAATAATTTGAAACAATAACATTATTGCTATGTATCAGGTTAAGAGGTAGCCAAAGTATTTATATATAAGTGTCATAGCTGATGATAGATCCACTTACCAACTAGAAAACTTAATAAGTAATCAAATAAAATATATCTTGTTGGATATTAAAATTTTTCATTTTTAATAAGGAGTCTAAATTTAAAATCAGCTGATCAAATTTGTCAGTGGAGGAATATTTCTCCCTCCATTCTTTAGGGGAGGTAAGGGATGTTCCAGTGGATTACTCTTGGATGTGACTTCGGACAGTGAACATGAAATGATCACGATAGTGATAGAGTGTCCCTTCAGGACTTACAAAGTCTCATTAGTGACTTCTTAATTTATGTGGTAATCCATAGTGAGTTTTAAGGAGTTGATTAGTTAAACATTTTAAAGAGTGTTTCAAGTTAGTGGTATAAAGATGGTTGTCAGGATTACAGGACTCCAAGCCTTTTTCTATCATTTGGCACTATTGGTTAATTGTTCTAAGGCTGTACAAGTAGAGAGAGCTGTCATAGACCATGGGAGTATCCAGATGAGTACCCAATATGTATATATGTTTGATTATTTTGTAATATGGTAGTTTTAGTAGATTGTTGCATTTTGTTTAATCATATTTATATTATTTGTCCATTCTATCCTATTTGTAATGGTTGTAAGCTATGGCATTGTTAATCATTAATTTAGTTAAAAACTAATTTTTATTCTTCAAAATATTCATCATATAAAATTTTTGTTCCTTTGATATAATGTTAATAAACAAATAGTTTAGACATTTCTTTTTTTATTAATAATAACATTACCATAAATACACTCATGCAGTTTTATTTTTTTTATATTTTATTTTAATCATATATATAGAAATTCATATTATAAGCATGCAACATTATATTGCCCCACATATGCCATTGAGAGAGGAATCCAATTCTTAATATTCTACTATCTTTTGATTCATAAAAAGGGGAATCATATTTATATTTCATCATCAAAAGAGGAAGGTATTGTATGTAATCAGGGGAAGTAAATATTTTATTAGTTTGGGCACTCCTTATAAAATGCCCAAATGCATATCATTAATCATTTCTTAATTAAAAACAATAATAAATTAACCCTCATTACATAGCATTATCTATATGATTTTTTTTTTTTTTTTTTTTTTTACTTTAATTCTCAATTCGCACCTGTCTGCAAAGTGCGGACAATCAGCGAATGAGATGGCAGAGATAAATATAATTGAAATACAATAGTATATTATTTAATATTTAATTATTTTTAATTTATCTATATGATAAATTAAAAATAATTAAATATTATTTTATAATATTTAAAATACTATTGTATTTCAATTATATTTATCTGTAACATCAATCAAGTATTTACAATATTAAGGGGGAAAAAAAAAATTACTTAAGTTGTCAATTTTTTTTTAACAGGTCCGTCTCCCTTAAGAATTCTATAACTGATGTAATTTTACGTTGATCGTTACTAAGTGCATCCGATATACGGCATGCCAGGCCAACTTTGGCTAATTTAGAGGTGTAAAAACAGCACTCTTGAGATATTTTTGACTGTCAGAACGTCATCGCAATTCTGGCACCTTGGAGTTGGCGGTTTCAATATAATGTGTAAATGAGTTAAGTTGTTGTGCCCTATTCTCAGTCTGCCTACGGTAACCTGTTTAAGGGCTTTCAATTTGCACGGTGGGCCCTCATTCCACACGGCTTGCCAGTTTCCGAATATATTTTGTTTGAGGGTAAATCTCGTTTCTTGGGGTGTTAAGATGGTAGCGCCTCGTACTGGGAGGTTAAATGTTTGTTTCGCCGGCATAGAATAGTTCTACACTTGTTGGAACGAACTAAAAGTTGGAACAAACAGCCATAGTACATGTTTGTGACTACGATGTTCGAGTACCATCTACGCTGGCCCGGAACCTTCGAGGCCCGTCTTCTTACGACTAAATGCAAGCAGCATGGACTGGAGAGTTAGTCTTGTTCTGAAGCTCAAGTCATATGGTTATTTCTGTTTTAAGCACAAAGTAATAATTTTCGTATCCCAATAATTCTTGTTGTTTTTTATTAATTGCTCAACCTACATAAGCTTTACAATATATACACTAAAAAAAAAAAAAAAGGGTAGAACCGATATTGAAAGTCAAAAACCTGATTAAGTTTTTATTTAAAAAAAAAATGTAAACTGAAACACTATGTGGGTTTAAATAATTAATAATTATCAGAACGAAAATAGTAATACGCAATTTCAGATAAAGAATACAAACTCAAATAACTAACAAGGTTACATAAAGTATCAACTTGTAACGACACTGAAACAAAACGGTTTTTTTTTTTTTTTTTTTTTTTTTTTTATTACTCCCCCTGATATAATATATATTAATAGGGATTACTCCCCTATTTATATATATATGTAATAAAGGCATCTTCCGTTGGTAAAAAGCAGACAAGGTAATTTTAAAGAGGCAGTAATCAACGTTCGCAGACAAATTGAGGAGAATTCTCGACTGAAAGTGAACAACAAGGGACTTGTGCATTATTCATTGGATCCAGATTCCTCCTGGAGATTAGCTCGAGGAACACAATCTACCTGATAGCCCCCCTTTCTGCCCCCTCCCACCTCCCCCCCTTCCCACTCCTTTCGCCCCCCTTTCCACTTTCTTCGCTAATTGAGCGTTCCTCGGGGTCGGGATTATCAAGGCCGGATATTGTAGCTTCTCCTTCAAGGGCTAACAATATTCTTTACTATTACTTAGAAACGTTTATAGCCGTTGGGATTTCATTATATTTATAATTTATTCAAAGACATAATCCTAACACCTATAATAGAAAAAAGAAGAAGTAATAGTAATTTATTCCGACGAGTTGTTTAGGATACGTCTAAACTATTACAATTGTAAAGAAAACGATGATGACGATTTGGCTTTTAAGAAAATTCTTATAATTTTAAATATAAAAGGTATGACTTAAGGCCCTACTGTCATCATTGATTAGAACGCACTTTGTACGTTGTAGCAAATGAGACAGATACAGATACCTAATAAAACGTCAATGGACACACGCCTTACAAAGTTATGTTTCAGCAAAGAAGACACAAAAACCATAAATCAATAATTTTTTTTTTTGGTTAGCATATTAGGCCTATTGAGACCAGTCCTCCTTAGGCCATGGTGGTAAGCCCCCGCCATCATGCCCTAAGTAGGAGAATCCGTAGGACAGGCTTCGTCAAAAACTACCTGTCCGGCCCGCTATCCATTCGGGAGTTAAGGCAGTGATGCCAAATGGTACCACGGGGATGACGCCCGCCCGGGCGTCATCGTTGGGTGGTGCCAGGACCCCTAGTGGTGTCTGGTACGGACGTGGTTACTGAGACCACCAAGCGCCGACCTGTATAGGTCATGAGTGTTTGTTGGGGTCAGGCTGGTTAGGAGGTTCTGTCCCCTTCCTCTCTCTTTCGGCCTTTCATGGCTGGAGGTGGTCGGTGTAGGCCACTGGCTAGGTACGACCACCTTCGAGCGCCTTGAAACGGATTACCGAGATTCCATCTGTTCACTCGGCTCTCCCGGCCCCTCATCCAAAACTATAATACTAATAACAGACGCACCTTTTAGGTTGTAAGAAAACTCTACATAGCGTTTTATGATTACCAATTGAAGCATGGAAATGCACAAGAGTATAAGTACCAAAAATATATATACAGATTTTTTTTTGCCAAATTGTTATGTGTGCCAAAACCATTCTTTTAAAAAGGATATAATTAATTTTTAGTTGTTAATAAGTAGTTCATTGAACGTTTAAAAGATAGCATGGGTGTAAGCGCCGAACGTAGTTCACTTAGTGGGTATAAGCCATATCATATCTGGAAAATTTTCTCAAAGGCACTTATACCCTTTTCCAATTCCTTGCTTCAATTATGACCAGTATATCTGAATTCTTAATTCAGGCTGCCATATTATAATTCATATACATAACTTCAGGCTTATTATTGATCTGGCAACGACTTACATGCATTCGTTATATGAGGCGAATGAAAAGAAGTTGGATGAGAGACCTCTCCTGAATCGAGACCGGGATGATGTGCTGCTGGGCACTATCTTCCCTCATGCCTAAAATGCCAGTATGACAGCAGTTTACTCAATTGCATCTTCTGGTTGTCACTTAGTAGCGACTGTTGCTAATTACCGTATGAACTTTTAAAAAAGAAATGAAAAAAAAATATTCTGAAAAAAATTTAAACGTAAATTAAAAAAGATATTCAGAGGTTGAGAAAGATCTTGCATTTTTATATTTTAATTGCTTTCTATTAACCATCAGGAATTTAAAAAAAAATTTCAAAGTGTAAAGCTCAATTTCATGCTTAGTATTATTGAACTAGTGTTAGGTATTGAAGAAATATAAATTATGTAATTTAAGTGGTGAACTACCTAACGTTATTTTTTATTTTAAAATAGCGCTTATTCTTGATTACAGTGTTTTAAATGTTTGTCATGTCTAAATTAATTCACAAGAAATTTGACTTGATTGGGACCCTTTTTTTTGTCTAAATGAAGCAAAAATTATGGAGAAAATTTGATAATTGACACCCTTTTTCTACAGGCCTTGATGACTGAATTGTGTTTTTTCGCTTATAATCCAACCAACCTTAATTCCCAACACTTATTTTGTATATTTTATTGTTCTATTTTTGTTTTCTGTTGGACTTGAAGACCCAATCAGCTTGAATTTCTTCCCACCTTTATGTTTGTTTCTTTCTTTAACGTCCCTTTATGCCACTAAGGCTAATCGGGCGATGCTACTGTGAGATTCCTAAATTTTCCTAATCCAGGTATAATTAGGATAGGATCTTTAACGAGTACTTGACATCGTAAAGGCTTGGGACTACTTTTTTACCCTCTGCGTAGTCTTAAGTCTTAAATCTTTCTTTCTTCTTCCCACGGTAAGGTTAATATGCACCTCTCGCGGTGCTTACTTCATCATAAGCACTATACACCGTCTATTTCCAACGGTTTAATCTTCAAATCTTAAGATGCGAAAATCCTCAGGACAGTTAAAATTATTTTCAGTACTTTTACATTCACTCGATGTTAAGAATAGTTGATTAATAATCAATCAACAATAAAAAAAAACAACTGAAAATGCTTTTCAATAATTTGAACTACTCAAGCTAAATAGATATAGTAAATCTGTAAAATGATCGTATTCGAAAGAGATGAAGCAAACCAAACGCTAACAGGATGAAAGCTTATGTCGTCTTGTGTATGTACTATTGTGTAAAAGGTATTAACATCTGATTAATGTTGCGTGTATACGAGCGAGCAGCTTTGCTATCAACATCAGACAGACCTTGTGTTAATTGCGAGCTGAGCTGTTCTCTTAAGGAAATCGTAACCATAAATAACTTTGTCTTATTAAGAATGATCTGTAGAATAAAGTACACTTTTTTCGAATGTTTATTTCTCCATTAGACCAAATTAATATCACAATGAGGAGAATAATAAAAAAATATTTACTCATAATTAGAGTACTCCATTTTTCCTCTCATCATCATTAATATATAAAAGTGTAAGGAGCAAAATTTATTTGCTCATTGAATTCATAAAATTCATTAAAAAAACTTCATTTATCCACTGAGCCTCATTAATATTTATATTAGTGAAAGAAAAAATTCAAAGAAATGCTAAAATTATATATAAAAATTATCCAATCGAAAATCCCAGAGAATATTGCTATATAATATCATTCGTGTTTGGGCAAAAGAGCTTAAGTCATAAAAATTCATAATTTACAGTAAGATCAGTTGGTTAGTAGTCGTAAAATTTCGGATTGAAGGTTTTTAGTTTTTTTAAGTGCTTCTTTTTAGGTGAGCGGAAAATCGTGAGGCGTATATCCAAATGGGTTTAACCCTTCAACGCCTTTAGACTGATATATCAGTTCGAGCGCTGCTGTCCCTAGGGCCTGTAGACGGATATATCAGTTCCACCCGCTTCAACTAAAAATAATTTTAGATTTGAAAATTATTTTTACATAATTAGCATTCGCGTTTCTCCAACCCTGTTTCCACCCCGTCCGGTATTTCCCAGTGACGAAGTTTATGGTTTCCTGAAAAATTTCCGAGGGATGTAAACTAATTGACATTGAGTTCTTTTCGGGTTTTACCAAATTAATTTTACCTGAACCTTAATCCTTAGTCCAATAGGGGGAATTCTTTAGTCGTTTTTTTGGCAAAAGGTATTCAGGCCACAGGGCCGCACTACTCAGACGCTAAATGGTTAAGTAAAAAGGTTTATGTATTTAGTTTATTTTCAATAAATTTTCTAATTTTTAATTTAGAAGGTTTGGATACAGAGAGTAATGTTCTGTCGTCGATAAAGTGGAGGAAATGTGTCATGTCTGAGTGTAAAAGTTATTCGTCATGATTTAATTTTCCAGATTGAGTACCGTTTTTGTAATGGAAGTACGTGGTAATGTAAATTAGATTAGGCAAGGCTTGGGTCATGGTGTATTGTTGGAATCGCTGTAACGTTGCAGTTAAAAGTTTGGAGTTGGTGGATATATCATGAGTGTATATGATGCAAAGTAACGGAGCCACAATCGATCCCTGCGGAACTCCTGCTATAATTGCTCCGATTGAAGATTTCTCTGAGGCATGTTGGATGGAGAAAATTCTGACGGAGAGGTATATTTGATAAATTGTGTGTTGGATTTGGTAAATAGTGTGTACAGTAGGAAAATAGTAAGGAAATTGTGTTTTAATCGTAGTAGTGAGTTTTAAGCACTGAGTTGAAGAGTAGTGGGTTTTAACTATTTGATTGATATTTTTGTATCATAATTTTTTTATGATTCCATCGATACTCTTGTTACAATATTAATGGTATTTTCTATGATAAAAAATTAAATATTTACAACAACAAAAGAAATTTAAATATATATATATATATATATATATATATTCTAAATCTAGGCTTTTGTGCCTAAAAGGTGAGGCTAAATACAGGTAGAATTAGCAAAAGCCGAGAGAAGACGATGACAAATCCGAGCCCTGGCCTGGAGGTGGAATTCCATCAGCCTGGAGGTTGGTCCCACTAAATTATTCCACCGGGGGCTAGATAAATAACCCTCATAACAAAGGAGAAAATCCTCCAGCTCAGCTCCCATTCCATTTAACACCTGACTACAGTTGTCCCTATTCCATTGTCAGCCTTCATTATTGTTTCCTTCCCTCTTTTATTTATTTATTTATTATTTACCTATTGTTCAATCTGTAAATACAATCGAGTGTCTTTCTATTGAAAATATAGGAAACTTGAAACAATGTACGGGCCATAATTGAGTCCCGATAAGATTATTGAGCAATATTTCGTCACACACTCCAAGTTTGAATCTAAGTCATAAAAGGGAGACATCTGAGAATGGATTAATGGATAAATTCAATAATAATGCCGTATTTTTTCTTAATTTGTTGGATTTTAAATGTATTTACTATGGTAGCCCCGAATGACAATTTTATAATTACAAAAGTATCCTTTACTGTAGTAGGAGTTGTATTATTCGGAAGTCAACAATTAGATCGAAAATCGAAATAAAACCTTCATTTTAAATCAATGACGTAGGGAACCAGGGAGTCGGTCACCAAAAAATTTTGACTACCATGTGGAAAATGAAAATTGATATTCAGTTTGGAATGCCTTTACACTGTGCGAACATGACCCTCGAACAGTTAATCTCCCGAACCTTGCCATACCGGCGTACTATGAATAGCTATTTACACTGAAACGTGAAGTCGAGCGAATAATGATGTCTGACCGCACTTTGCATCTTGATACAATAATTTCCATTCATAATGTGATCATAGACCGTTCAATTCCAAACATCATAAAATATATATACCTCATGGCGGTCTCAATATTCCATTTATTTACATATGACAGGAGATTTCGGTGTTTCTGGCACCATATTCATCATAATACGGCACCATATGCCGTATACATGTATCTCCCCATGACTTGTAAGTATATTGTATTTCGAAACACCAATTTTAGACATTTGAAAAGTCCACGGAAGAAAGGGGGGGATCTCATTTGGAGTGCTTTCCGAGAAAATCGAGTTTTTAGGTTTTGATCTTTTATTACTTAAGTATCTTTTATCATTTTTCTTCAATTTTTTTATATGTCCTTTTCCTTTTTGTTTTGCGAGTCAAAATAATAAATTTGCCCGAAAAAGACATGACACGCTCTAAAAAAAAATGTAGTAAACCCCTTTCTTCCGTGTACGCGGTTCTTTCCATCGCTTGTAACCAACCGACTGTCATTTTTTCTTACTATTTCATTTCACCAACATATTCTACTCAACTAGACGAACAATTATATATATATAACTACAATTCGGAAAAAAATTGACTCTCCCCCTTTCTTCCGTGGACTCTTCATATATATTTCGGGCATTAGGTATTTAAACAGAATTCTCAACTGATGTAATATACAATTATTTAAAGACTCTCCCTTATGGAAAAGGTAAGGGGGTAAGAGATGCGGCATATGCATGACAATTTTTCAACAAATATATGTAATAATAATTATATACTTATTACTTATTGGTTTTGTGCAGATGAATATGGTTCCAGAGGCACTGAAAGCTCCTGTTATATATAAATAAATGGAATATTGAGACCGTCATGAGGTGTATATTTTATGATAATTTTCGTTTCTAACACAGATGGCTTGGAACTAGCGGCTGTTCTGACTTTTGCTCTAACTTATTATGGATAAAAGCAACGTCATGAAAATTTTAAAAGAAGGTCTAGAAGCATATCTTGACTCCCTTAAAAGCGACACTAGCGCTGTCCCCGAACACACAGCCGAACAGACAAAGTACCTGTTCGAGTTCGTGTCTCAT
The DNA here is from genome assembly GCA_911387785.2 of Aelia acuminata. NCBI lineage: Eukaryota > Metazoa > Arthropoda > Insecta > Hemiptera > Pentatomidae > Aelia > Aelia acuminata. Next base: position 21,606,922 of record OU426984.1, on the reverse strand, counting down.
TTAGATTGTTCGGGACAGGCTGTTCGCACAGTGTAAAGGCACGTATAGAAGTGAAGGATATTGCGAGTATTTGTTATACAGTGGAAGGTGGTTGCTCTGCCAGAAGTTTCTTAAAGGTGGGATCAGCAGAAGGGTAATATTAAGCAAGTAATTAACCTTCTCAGGAGCGTATATTTTTGCTTGTAATTGCTGTGGTCTGTTTTTTATTCTTACAAAAATCAAACCGGGGTTCAAACTGAAAAGATGTGTTCAGACCGCGTCGAATCATGTACCCAAACAGCCTATCTTGGGCAATTTCGAGGGAGATTAGCCTAAGGATCAGACACAGTTTTGAGCAAAGAAAAAAGTGATCCAGGCACTGCGAATTTATTAAAGATCTAAGTGTTACAGGATGCGTGTTATTATCAGAAGGGAGAGAATCAATTGACCTTGAATTTAGCAGAGGAAGTTCTACAACATAGAGACGTCGTTTGTTGGTCTAGATGATTCGCTATAAGTCGAAAGACGTTATGCGTAGGAAATCATTGGAAAAAATCCAATTTTATTACATAATTTACGCATTTCTTATATGTTTATGTGAGTGACAGGAAATATAAACAGTTTACGCCCAAGAAGGATATTGTTTCCTGGGTCGGGACCTAACACCGGTAAGGGCTGTTTTGTTTATCGATCGCTAGGGCAGAGATTACTTCCTCCCAAACTCGAAGCCTGTATGCATAGGTCGGGATATTGTCGAGGTTGAAAGGTTGAGCTCCTTCGGGGCATTATTGGGTTCTAACAAGGAAACACCTCGAGAGACAAAACTTTAATATCGGAAAAAGGGGCCCACTTTACCCCACAAAGAATCCATGGCTTTTAACACATATTTCACATATGCATACCTTTTAAATAAATATGTAGAACCTCCGCAGTTCGGATCGAGCGTGCTAAAGCGGGTCGCGCTCTAACACGCTCGGCTACCCCAGCCTGAAATAAATATGCAAATATGAATAGTATAAAATAATGGCATAACGAACCCTAAGGCTCGATGCCGACACCACCAATCGCTCCATACACAGTTCCATCCACACCCCCCATCCACACCCCCCATCCACACCCCCCATCCACACCCCCCATCCACACCCCCCATCCACATCCCCCATCCACATCCCCTCGTCCAATCCCAACTCCACATGGTCAGTCCTCACCGAATCATTCCACCTTCGGCAAAGCGTTTTTCGATCTTTTAGGTATGCGTTCGCAACAAAGGCTTGCACTTTAACCGACGGAGAGCTATAATTTCGATTACATTTACCGGATAAAGTTCACGCACTTCTAAATTCTCCTGGTTATTTTTTCCTTCTTCGGCCCAAATATTTTACGCAGTACTTAATTTTCAAAGACTTTAAGCCGTTTTTCATCCCTTACCGTAAGCGTATATGAGTAGTCATATGTAATGTAAATGGTGGTGGCCAGGGTAAATGGAGGGTGACATTGGTATATGAGCATGGTTTGAAATTCAAACGTTATTGGTGTGGCTTGTTTTACAAGCTACCGAGGTAAATAAATGCAAATATCTGTTGTTGATAATAGAAATTTATGGCTGATAAATATTGTGTGCAGTAAATTATTGTTACTGCTATAGAATATTATTTTTGTATGATCTATATGAACTTTTTTTTTATTCTATATTTTTTTGAAAAATGTAGGTTCAAAGGAACTAAAATTGTAGGATTTTTCTTTTTCTGTCTCGAATATGGATTTATGTGAGTTCTTATTTTCAATCTTTTTGATGCCTGAATTTGAGGTACGCTGATGGCTTTCTCATACAGAGGTGTTTGGTTACTTAGTATTTTTTTTTTTTTTTTTGTAAATATCTTGCTATATCTAGAAGAAGGACGATCGACTATCTGGATGGATATCTATTTTTTATTTTGTTATTTTAAGGACGTAATTCAACTATTTCAAATCGTAGTATAAAAAGAATTCTTTATCTCAGATTTCTTAATGCCAAAATAAAATATTGGTACTGTTAAAATTAGTAAATATTAAATTTATAAAGTTTTAACATAATTTAAAACTTTTTTCAATATAAAAAAACTAGCATTCCCCGTCGCGGCTTCGCCCGCGAGCCTTTAAAATCAATTCTGTGATCATTATCTTGGTATTGATTTAATATAATATGTTATATATTAACAACATAACAGGGATCGGAGCTTCCGGTAGGTGGAATGTTGGAGGGGGAAGCTGCCGGCTATAACTATATAGCTAGACTATAACCGCCGAAACAAAAAATTGCTTACTCGTCGTGAACGCTTTATTTTTCGGCTTTAAAACATGGTTTTCGACGCCCCTTAGGGACTTAACTCGAGTTAAACTCTTCGTATCAAGATCTTTAAAATGTGTCCAAATTAGATATTTTTTCTCAAAGTGCAAACATAGTTGTCCGTTAGAGTTAAACGACAATTTCGCCACTTCAAGTTTCTATCATTAGTAGTTTTTGCTCTGCGTTGATTCTGTCAGTCAGGACAAAGCCTCTTATATACGAGGAAGAGATCGAAATAAACACGCACCATCCCCAACCATGGGAATCACATTGTGCATAATTTGATTACCACTAATATTTAAATAATCAGTAGCCATATTTTATATGAATGTCTATTTTAATAATATTGTAACGTTAAATCGATATTCAAATAAAAAACATATGGTTTAAAATCTCAAAAATAGATTTCCGTTAGAGTTTTCGCCATTTAAGCCCCTTAGGGGTTACATTTTTGAAATTCCTTTCTTAGTGGTTACCTACATCACGTTTAAAACCTAAATTCCGAACTTCAAGTTTCTATCATTAGTAGTTTTTGCTCTGCGATGATTCTGTCAGTCAGGACAAAGCCTCTTATATATATAGAGATAATTCTAATGAAAAGTTAAAAGCAGCAATCATCTTATTTTAGTGAAATTGTTGTAGCGTGCAAAAAAAAAAAAAAAAAAAAAAAATTGCACAATAAGTATTATTAGAAAACAAAAGAAAAAGAGATGATTAAAAATTGTTCTAGACTTGTTGTTAGAACGTTTGGAAAGTACTGTTCGAGTACTTGTTCGTGACTGTTTGTGAGTACCTTCTACGATTGTGTGCGTACTGAACATACAGAACAGAACAGTGAATATTCTGGTTAGGACTGAATATAGGGGGCGACGAGCAGCTGAGTCAAGTTCCGCAGCTCGAATCATATAGTTATTTTTGTGTTACTATATCGTAGATATATGTTAGAAATATCGTGTTTATCTGGCATTGCAAACTATTATTTTCTTTCAATAAAAAATATTTATACCCAGAATAGTATTACAATAGTCTCGAAAATCGTATCTTCCTGACACAAAATTAATATTCATTAAAAAAAAAAAAAAAAAAAAAAAAAAAAAAAAAAAAAAAAAAAAAAAAAAAAAAAAAAAAAATTAGATTGGCTTGATGTAAATAAATAGATATTCCTGAATGTGTAAAAAAGAATTAGGTATAAGAAAACAAACAATGTAAAACTGTACAGTTTTACATTTTAAAATAAAGAATTAATAACTCACACAGAACTCAACTAACACCAACTTAATCCAGACTATGTGAACCTAGTATACACAAGATTAAAACAATGAAATCACGATGTTTATCAGATTTGCATAAGAGCTTCCTCTTACAAGATAAAAATCAGGATTTCAGTCCCTGTTATTAAAATTCAGTCGGGTATATGTGTAAAGAGGGACGCTTTGTATTCATAGTTTTTCATAGGAATCGGCATTCCCTAGTTCTGAAGAGGATTCAGTGGAAATCGGGGGGAGTAAAAGAGTTTCCCTCGGAAAATTGGAGCGGCTATTTAATCTAAGCCTTTGGGCCTGGTCACTTGCTCGGAGAACAATCCTCCTTATATTTAAATCTCACCCTAAGCCTCCCTTAGAACCGGCCCCACGCAACCCTCCATCCCTTTGTTCTACGGCCCAAAGTATCAAGCAATAAAAAGTAGAAGATATTCACTCTTGTAATGTGAGATGTAGCGATGATTCAATTCAATGATTTTTTTTCTATTAGAACAAATCTTGAAGGAAAAATCTATATTTGCACGTCACGCCGATTATTTTATTACTGCTAGAACCCAAACTACATTATCCAGAAACATTCCCAGAATTCGAAGAGGTAGCTACCAAACTAGGCTTCGCTATAAATGAAGATTAGACTTTACAAATGTTCATTTCAGCTTTTTTGGTTCTATAAAAAAAAACCTTTATTTTTTAAAGGCTGCCTGGTTGTAATATTTGGAATAGTCTTTTCTTTTAGGCAATTTTCTGATGTGTTAAGCAACTTGTGAAGGGTTGAATGATGGATGAGGTGGATTATATGGTATGTCTAGATTATTAAATAATAAGGAAATGAAACCATTACAAATCACAACATATAACATTCACACTCCGACTAGATTCATTTCCCCCAGTTTATATCGGCGACCATCAAATTCCTCAAACATATATTGAGCTAATTATTTTACAGAAAGATGAATCTCATGTCAAAATGAAAAGACATATCTTAAACAGAAGACTGAAAATACTTTACTCACTTTTTTTCCAAATCATTAAAATTGAAAATCAGACATAAAAACATAACGCATTCTCATAGTCACTGAAACCTATCTGTGCATGCTCCCATAAATTTATGGGCTAGAAAAAAAAAGCACACACTTACAAGAGCTACAAACTTTTAATCTAAAATTTTAATACTATTGAAAAAAGCGCCTAGGAATGTTAGAAAAAACTCCACATAGCGACTTACAATTACTGACTATCAACCAACATACCACGACTCATTATTCTGTTTTTCATATTTCGTGTTTTGTGATTTACTGGATCCATATAATCAAGTCCCGTAAAGTGGTGCTTGTGTGTGGAAAGACTAAGACAAAAACTTTAATTCATTAATTAGGTATTTTGAAGGTAAGGTACATGCCCGTGATATAGAAGCAACTTGACCGTAAAAATTGAGAAATGGAAAGCGATACTTCATTCTATTACTTATCTTTTTAGTAATAGTAAATATTCTTAAAGTCTTTATCTTTAATAAAGGGTCGGATATGGCTTAAATAGCTAAGAAAAAATTGCTTCAAACAAAGTACTTTTGACTTTCTTTGAGTAAATAACAGGTTCTCATGATCCCATGTAATAAGTTTTTTAAGCAAAAAATATGAAAGAATTCGTTCATAAAAATAGAACGATTTTTTTTTCAACCTTTAGGTTATAAGTAGTTATTTATTTCTAGTTAATAAGAAATTAGATTAATCATTATTATAGGTACTCCCAACACAAAAAATGGTTGAGCCCCATCACTCCATAATTAACATTAAATAACATGTAACAACAAAACATTATTACAACCATAAGATAGCCTTAAAATGTAACAATGTTACAGTAAAAAGCTCTAGAACAATTAAAACATTGTTATCATTACTACTCAGACAATAATGTATTAAGGGGATTCGAAAAAAAAAAAATAGAACGAAAAAAAAGTTGTCTATACATTATAGTGTAATAACAAACAAAAAGAAATAAATAAAGATGGAAAAAGCTGTTTTCAAAGAAGTTGCTATTCGGTGCTTACAGCTTTAACAAAACACTAGGTTTCTTTCTATTGTAAGTTAGTAGTTAAGTAAGAGTTTTTTGATTCGCGCGCCACATCAGATATTTTTTTATTGGACGTAATGTAAAATAGTAAATAACTAGTAAGTAATAAGCAGTTGTAAATAGTAAATGCAAGAATTAATACATTTTCAAACTGGCCTCGGGTTTTTATTTTTATTTGAACACTTTGGTGTTTTATTAAAAAAAAAAAGCATGCTTCAACATTTTTTTTTTTTTTTTTTTTTTTTTTTTTTTGGGACTTCAAGGCTTCCACTGAAGCCCTATACTGCCCATACTAACACCTATGGCACTGGATGGTACTTCTACGAAAGAAAAGCACCACCCAGGGCGGGACTCGAACCCGCGGCTCCGGCATGGGAGTACGGCGCTTTACCGCACAGCCACACCGGGCCCCATGCTTCAACATTGTGTAAGCCCGCATTTTAATAATTTTTAAGTAACCATGGAAACTCGAATCAATAACTCGAGAAACGCGAATTTTAAATGTCAACATTTTAATTATTAATCTGGCAGGATTCAAATAAAATATTACTAACAAACGTTTCAAGAGATTTATTAAAATATTCAGCAATCCTAATTACAGGAGGGAATATTGTTTTATACCAGATTTTAATTAAGAACATGAAGAGGAGTTTATGTTGGTATATTAAAAAAATAATTATTAAATAAATTAGTGTTAAACCTTAATAAATACATAACATCAAAAGAAGAAAAGACATCCTCCCAGAAGCAAAAATTAAGCAGGGTTACCAAACCAGAATCACTAACTACTAAAATCTTTAAGATGCTATGTATTGTGGACGCTGCCATGACAGGGCAATTCAATTAAATTAATAATTTAAAATGATAAAAATGTAGAGTACTGTATATGCTCAAACCCGGTGGTCAGTTTTACCTGAAGGCATCAAGGTCCTGGGAATAACGGCTTGGAAGTTATGGGGGCCATAAAGCTGCTGTTAGAAATTGAAAATAAGTGTAAGCCAAATGTAATGTTATTCACTAGTGTCCGACCGAAACAAAAATATTAGACGAAACCGAAACTTATTTACGTGTGTATATATAACACTGGTCGACAAAATTTAACTTTTTTTCTTTCACAAGAATTAAAATAACAGATTCTAAAAGTATTTTTCGTGCTGAATTCAAATATAATTACAGTTTTTCCCCATCGGGCAGGAGTTTTGTGTGATATTCATTTGAATTTTTTATAATATTCCAAAAAATCCGTAACTAGCTATCTAACTCAAAATTATAACTACTGATTCTGACTTACCAAGAAAGTGGTAGATAGTGATTTTCGGGTATATTTTGCATCTGGAACGTCTCTCATTTTAGTCCAACAGTAGTCAGCCAGCATATTGGAACTCCACTTGCCTTGGTACCTCTTCTCTATTGTAAAAATTTGCTGATGAAAACGCTCACCGTGTTCAGCGCTGACAGCTCCAAGGTTTTCGGGGAAGAAGTCCAAGTGAGAGTCCAAGAAGTGAATTTTTAAAGACATGTTGCATCCCATAGTTTTATAAGAATGCAGAAGATCAGCCACTATGTCACGATAGTTTTCTGCTTTATGGTTTCCAAGAAAATTGCAACACAAACTTTTGAAAGACTGCCAGGCTGCTTTCTCCAGTGGATTTAACAGTCCCTCGAAATGTTCATCAGCCATTAATGATCGGATTTGTGGTCCTATAAAAACTCCTTCTTTCAATTTAGCATCACTGACTTTGGGGAATTTCGATTTCAAGTACAAGAATCCATCAGAAAGTTTATCCATAGCTTTGACGAAATTTTTCATAACTCCTAACTTAATATGCAATGAAGGTAAAAATATTTTTTCAGGCTTCACTAAAGGGACACATGCCACATTTTTCTGGCCAGGGATAAGAGATTCACGTTTTGGCCATGACTTTCTAACGTAGTGAGACTTCTTAACTCTGCTGCCCCACTCCCACAAAAAACAGCAAAATTTGGTGAACCCAAGTTGCAAACCAAGCAATAAAGCAATGACCTTTAAATCACCACAGATATTCCATTCATATTTTCCATATTGTATTTTCTCTAAAACTACTTTCATATTTTCATATGTCTCTTTCATATCAGAGGCATGCGCTACCGGTATTGATGGAAGTTTATTGCCAATATGTAGCAGCACAGCCTTCAAACTTACTTTAGAGGAGTCTATTTCGTAGAATTCATCATATTTTATAAAGTACTCTGAGCTACCATAATGCTTGGACTTAGACCAGTTTTTCACTGTCCTTGAACCCGAGAGAGCTGACACCATCGGTGGGAAGGACACTGCCAAATTGGCCCCAATGGGATTGGTTATGGAGCTATGGGCAGTCTGCCGCTGCACCATGGTGATAATGGTTTGCAGCAACGTGAGGTTAGGGTTACCCCCTCCAGGCTGTCTGTGCTCCCGCAAGCAGCAAAAATGTCTGTAAGAAGACCACACTGCTCGTGTGTCGGCTAAAGGTCTCATTAGGCCTAATGTGGCAAACGAAAAAAAAATAATATTTATATATACTTATATACAACTTGTAATTTGGAAGATTGTTGGAAAATTTAAATATTTTCTTAATGGACACTTTATTTTATCCGCATATTGATAGCCCCCAAACTTCTCATTCCTATTATAGAATCTATTTGGAAACAGAATTGGAAAATATATGCATACATACGAGTTGTAAGTGGTGAAGTATTTCCTCCTTTTTATGTATGTTTGTGTGATACTCTAACATACTTTCGGGAAATATAAAACCATTTAAAAATAAAACTCTAAAATTCTACCTTCGTTACCGTAAAACATTTACTACGTACGATTTGGGGAACGGGAAGAGGGGAGTTTGAGTAGAACAATAGCCGGATCCCAGGAACACCTTTAGTGTCCGACTCTTTGTCAGAATTCGGAGAGGTCCCCGGCGAATAGCCACCTCCTGGAAGCCAACGCCCGCCCCGATAATGAGGAGTGCACCGCAGTAAGGAAAAGGGCCCTCGGAAAGGTAAAGGGTGGGCGTAAAGGGTTTAATACTTTCCATTTGCTCCGAGTCAAGTGAAAGGGGTAGGAACATTGCCTCTGGTAACGACACCATTCCGGGTGTCCCTTCGTCTCCAATGTACACCAACACGAGTACACTAACAAGGGATACAAGAGTACCCTAACACCCTGTACACAGACACATGCTCTGCGGTATCAACCGTACTCAACATATCCTCTGGCCTGGCTAATGTGGTCCATAAACAACGGCTGGGTGAAGTTCTAAATTTCATTTCACATTTAAGCAAACTGACAAAACATTTTTATATAATTTGTAATATGATTATATGTATAAAACCTATATATGAAATATATAGTAATGGGAAGTATTTCGATTTTGCAAATAACTGAGTCAAAATATCGCAAAACGGTCTACGTGAACAGAAAAAAAGAAAAACGATAACTAGTTCGAAACTAAAATTAGGTTAGCATAGAGGGAAATTCATCCTAACTTCTCTCTTTTTTTTTTCTCTTAGCGATTTCAAAGTAGTTATTTTTTTAAAAATCAAATAGTCGTTAATAAAAGGTCTGATATTACCGATAAAGCTTAAACAACAAGGAAACATTTCTTCCTACAAAGTACTTTTGAATTTGTCTGAATAAATAGCATGTCTTCATTATCCCCCAATAAGTTTTTTAAGCAAAAAATATGAGAGAATTCATATATAAAATACAATTCTTCAATAAAATAAAACGCATTTCTGTCAAATCAGAATTATACTGGCTTCCAGAAGCCTTAAAATGTATTAATCGGACAATAGTCAATTCTTAATTTAAGACTTAGCTATAGCATTATTAAGAGCATAGACTTATTATGCTACACTACGAATCTCAAAAAAAATGAAAAGCACATTATATTTCTATGGGTCAAAGCTTACGCAGGGATTTTAGAAAATGAAAATTAACGATTTTCATTTAGCTTTTAAGAAAGATTGAAGGAACTCTTATATTACTATTAGAACATATATAGTATAAATTGAGGCTAACAATCATATATAAAACTAGTAGAATAAATATATATATATATATATATATATATATATATATATATATATATATATATATATATATATAACTTATGTTCACGCCAGCGAAATAAAGTAAAAAAAAGGAATAAGGAGACGAAAGAACACTCACGGATGTTAAGCAAAGACTGACTTTATTTTCCTTCTAATCCTATATTTATACATTCTAAGCTGTTTACATTCTACACATAGTATTTTTATATATTAGGTATCCGTTCACCATAACTTATATATATATATTCATACAGCGTACTAAAACGATCACCTACTAGAACAAACATATATATCGTATAAAAAAATTAACCTCCTAATAAAATTAATATTTGTACCATAATACGAATATAAATAGGGAAATAATATTAGAACATGTTCTTCAGATGATGATAAATCGGGTGACAGAATATTGTAATCTATGGAATATGACTGTCAACCTGCAGAAAACCAAAATCATGGTATTCCGAAATGGGGGAAAATTAGGGAAAAATGAAAAATGGAAAATGGATAGAATCAATTTAGAAATAGTTAATTATTATAATTATCTGGGAATAGGTTTGACCCCTCTTTGTACTTTAAAAAAACATTTCTCAGATAAGTTAAATATATCAAAATTTGCTATAAATACAACTTACAACAACCTGATAATTAAAAATGAAATACCACTGTCAAAAAAAATAGATGTTTATAATTCTGCTCTAAGATCAATAATATGCTACGCTTGCCAAGATTGGGGATATCACAGTTTCGAGGAAGTAGAGAAACTAAATATATTTTTTATTAAAAAATTATTTTCCCTTCCAGTTAATTCACCTCACTATATTTTATATCTGGAAACTAATTTTGTTCCGATATTTTTTTACACTATTCAATTACATCTAAAATATGTCCAAAGGGTGCTTTCTTTACCAGAATCGAGGCTTCCAAAAATAAAAAAGAATCTTTCCAGATATAATAAAAAAGAAAATCTTTTGGCACGAAGAAAATTTAAATTTGTGTAATAAAATAAATGTCCCATTAGAATATTCAGAAGACCAAACAGTTTCTTTAATTCTAAATGTATTAAAAAATAATTTTAGGGAGGCAATGATGGAAAAAGCAAGACTATCTAATTTCCATGGACTGTATAAGCGGCTAAATATTCACTTATAGGCTAAAAATTGGTGAAAGGCATTACTTATCAGATGCAAATAAAATGAATTTTATCAAAATCATATTTAAATTACGAGGACAATTAGTTCATCTCAATAATAACGTAAAGAGACGGGAAGAGCAAAGATTTTGTACCCTTTGTAACCGTAACGAAATTGAGGATTATTATGTCGCCGTTTGCCCTATTTTACAAGAATACAGAGTAAAATATTTTAAGAAAAAAATATTAAGTCCCAACGAATTGATAGGATTATTGAACGGGGAAGACTGGTACAGCTTATACCAATATCATATTACAGCATATAAATACAGATCATTCCTGATTCAACAATATAATACATAACAACATTAGTAAAGTAAATAGAAAATAATTATTGTTTATTATTTGGTAATTGTTTTATAAGCTTTTTTTTTCTCTTTTCCATTTATTCTCTTCTTTTTCTTGATTATTATTCTTTATTATAATAATTTTTTTTAGAATCTTTGAAGAAATTGTAAATATGTATTTTAATACAAGTTAAAAATTATGAAGAGTGTATGAATTGTAAATATATATAAAAATGTTTAAAAATGAATAGACAACTCTTGGCAGACGGTTTTTTTTTAACCATGTCAACAAAAGCTTATTTTTTATTTTTGTCTAAGAAAGAAATTATAAATTTATATTTAATAAAGCTATTTATCTATCTATCTATCTATCTATCATAGTGAACTTTAGTGTAATTTCATATGACACCTCGGCAATATCAATATTTAAAAAAATGAAATACGATTCTGGCATATTATATATTGCACAAGTCTTAAACTAACTTTCTCATACATTTTTAAATAAAATATTTTTACATATCCAGTACTGGTGTAAATCAACTTCAAATATGACGAAATGTTAAAAAAAAAATGAAACATTTTATTAAAAATGTAAATATTTTTATTTTTAAACAGTACGCGGAGGTCGAAGTTTTCGGGAAAGTGGTTATATAAACGAGAACCAGGTTGAAGCGGTGCTTAATTAAAAAGGTTGACAGATGTGTATGAGGGAGAGAGGGAGTGAGAGAGAGAGAGAGAGAGAGAGAGAGAGAGAGAGAGAGAGAGGGAAATGTCACTCTTACTCTGACAAACATTGCCATGCCGCGAGCCATCAGGTAATTACCCTACCTTCACTCGACCCCCCCCCCAAACAGCTCCCCCCCAATCCCAAACCACCAACAGATATGTTTAATATAACATTCCCCCCTTTTCTACGTCAAAGGGAATTCCTTATTTAGCTAAAAGGGCAGGGTTTTCTATTTTCGGCAATTAGCAATCCTATAATTGATAATTCCCAAGTGAGTATTTACCCTTCTCGGGACGAATATGCGATGCCAGGATGTGTTTGACACCTTTATATAAAAATGACGGAATGTTCTGGATGGTATTTAACAGAATTTTTTTTTTTAATTTTAATTTAACTGTTTAGAAATTAAAATATTGTAACATAACAAAAACTGATGGATACTGAAATCTTCGTAATTATATCAAGATACTTCTGTGTAAAACTTCATGAAAAATACTGAAACTGTATACAAAAAAACATGTAATTAATATGCTAATCACCCAACATGGGTAGAGGCAATTGTAAATAAATAAATGAAAAACAGAAGATTATATCTGATACATAGTTTTAATTAATACCACTTTCATATCACCACGTCATATCCGAGGGACGGCATATCCAAGGATTTTTTACTTCTATTAAAAAAGTCTAGGGCCTCCGCGGGACGCGCTATAATTATTTTTGGTACAGTAAACATTGAAAAGTTCTGATATTGCCGGAATATTTTCAGAACTTTCCAGGTTTTCCAGGATGTCATTAACCGCCCGGAGTTTTGGTACAATGACGGTATGCTTCAGGGAAAGAAATATAGGTCCTCTGGGCCTGCTGACTCTGAGCTACCATAATCCTCGGTCCTAGACAAGTTTGTTACTGTCCTTGAACCCGAGAGAGCTGAAGCCATCGGTGGGAAATTGGCCCCAATGGGATTGGTTATGGAGCTATGGGCAGTCTGCCGCTGCACCATGGTGACTAACCGAAAAAAAAAATTAAATTTGATAGGTACTTAAAGTCACTCCTAGACCAGGGGCATATACCTACCTTAAATGGCTAATTTTAGTTTTGAAAGACTTCAGTTTTTGAGCTAGGCTGTTTATCTTTCACTATATAAATTAAGTAAATATATTAGAAGTATTAGGGAAACGTTTTATCTATATAAGCAATGTAACAACATTCAATACAAACATTAACTCTTTGATTATAAGGGGGGAGGGGCTCTACGAACAAATAGCTTTCTTTTATTGTTATTTAACCCTAAATATTTTTTTAAAAATTTATTTTACGAGATTACAATATTAACATATTTATAGTGTTGTTGGTGTAAAGTGTCGATGAAAAAAATGAGAGGGAAATGAAAGTCATTTTTCTAGGTAATTAGAAATGTTATCCACATGTTTTCTCAAATTTGTCATTCCTGATATAAGTATATGATTTTTTTTTTTTTTTTTTTTCTCACCCTCCTCAATTTATTTTAATTACAACTACAATATAAGTATACATGATAAATATATGCTATATACAATGGCCCTCTTTTTGCCAGTTGGCATTCTAAGGATTGGGGATTTAGGTATGCTGCAGGCATTTATAAGTTTATATAGGTATATGATGTTTGACTAATTTACACTTTCATGAATTGTTAGCTAAACAACTCTATGGGTACATTAAAGAAAAAAAAACCATTAATTGTTTGAAATTTATTATCTCTGCCTTTATAAAATTATAGTTTAATAATTTTTAATTATATCCGCAAGCCCAAAAGCGGTTCTTTATTCAATCAACTATTTATTTTTTATATAAAATGTTACAGAAATATTTCAATTGAAGTTTACATTAATTTTGTATGTTTTGTTGACAACTACTACTTTTTTCAGATTTATTCATTTCTAGGTGATTTATTAATTCAAATAACTGTGCTATGGACCAAAACAGGGTGGGAAAATATTAATGGACTCCAAGACATCCTTGGTAATTCTAGTGTTCCACGTGAAGTTGGTAAGTATTTTAAATTGAAATATTCTTAGAGAGTAGCCCTTTTGTTTTTTGGCACCTCTCACATTCATTTAACTTTCACTTACCTATATATGAAATATATAGTATGCGAAAGAATTGTGATCGTGAAAAATTTCGACTTCCGGTTTTCAACGGAAATGCACGTTTTGGGGCCCCTGAGTCTAAATAACCAAGTCCCGTGAAATGGTCTGTGTGTGTGTGTGTGTGAACAGACTAGCTCAAAAACTATTAGCCACATACAAAACTGAAATTGGGTATTTGATGTACCTATATGCCCGCGATGACAGCAAAAATTTTATCAAAATTGGTCAAACGGAGGGGGTACTTTATTTAAAGAATTTTGCCTAATTTTTACGTTTTTCTCAATTGGAAGGGGCACTTTACTTAATAAATGTTGTCCCATTTACACGTGTTTTTTTTTATTCACTCAATAAAAGCTTTAACGATTTTGATTAAACTCGGTATTTGATGTATGTATATGCCCGCGATGCGACATCTGAAATTTCATCAAAATGGTGTAACGGTGGGGACACTTTACTTTTAAAATGTTTTCTCATTATCACGTGTTTTTTCATTTACTCAAAAACGGCTTTGACAATTTTGATCAAACACATTAAGTCCACGCAAACGGAGTACGCCTTTAATGACAGACCATTGTTCATAATTAAAGCCTTTCTGTTCATTTAATGGAAATTATTTGTTTTATGGTAACTAAATGAAGTTTTCAACAACTCCATAGAGAATAATACAATCAGACGAATTGGAGTATTATGCTTGTATTGCTGATTTATCTCAAGTAAAATATTTTATATAATAATAATAAAATTTAGTATACTTTAAAGAGTAAATAAAAACAAAAATCAGAAAGGAATATGGAAAAATGTGTGACTTTGAGAAATTGAAATTAACCAAACACGTCAACATCTAATCTAAGTAAGGTGGTATGTGAAAGTTATGTGTTGCGCGCATCGCGCCAGATTTTTAAGTATCATCCTTCAAACACATGTTTATTAATATACATTAGTAGCAGGTAAGGTTAACGCAAGAAAAAGATTTTTTCACCATACTACGATGTAATCACCTGTTTTACACACCTAATTTGCGGTCCGAAAGCTACACTTCGCCGCCCTAGGGCCGAAAATGAATATTTCGCCCTAGGGCCGCAAAATCAGCTGTTTATTATTTTAATTCATTCATTTCATTATATACATTACATAAGTTTGTTTTGCTCGTATTATGAATTAAACATTCATCATGTCCCCATAACCACAAGATAACCTTCTAACAAAGAGGTACACTTAACCAAAAGAAAATCTTGTTTTTGATTAATGTTATATCGTATTAATATTTATTGTAGTATGGTGAAAAATAGCGTTCGTGCCTCGGTCCAAAGTGCTTTTGCAGGCCCTCGAACTTTTCATGACCTCGACTACGTCTCGGTCAAAAAATATCTCGGGCCGGCAAACGCCCACTTTCGGCCCTTGGTACGAAATATACTATTCTGGCCTAGGCCCGAAAATGCTACTTTACGGACTCGAAGTATTGAAAACACATGTTTTTGATGCAGTATGATTAAAAATACTTTTCAACTGGCTATGGAACACCCTAAACTATTTAGTTTAACTATAAGTAGGCACAAACCCGTCATTGTGATGAAAAAATAAGTTAATTACTGGACTAAACTACTTCATATCATGGAATTAGCAAGGATAAACTAAATTTATGGTTAAAAGTTTTTAAAATAATATTATTATTATGTAAATTGAACAGAGATTTTTAAATCTAAATATTTTCTAAAATTGGTTTGGAAAGAAATGTAACAGATCAAAACTGGTTACTTTATATTTCTGACTATTTCATTTATTTTTCAACAGACTCAATAAAGCGGACATTGCCTATAAACAAAAAAAAAAAAAAAAACGAAAAATTCTACGGCCATTGATATATATATAAAAACATTTATGAGGTATGTTGAATTTTTTAAATCTGTACACGGCCAGTTTTGTTATGCCAATACTCGATTGAAAATAAAAATATAACAATCACTCGTGAAAAAACTTCGTTTAATAAAAATAATATTCAATAATTAAAGTCAGTCTAATGAACAAGATTTTTTAATGGTATTAAAAATGAATATTTGGTTTGATAACAAACCCCCTGATAAAATTTCCAGAAAATTGACCCTAAAGAGCCAGTTCAATTCGTAATGCAAATTAAAAACAAATATGGTCTGTTTAAAGTTACAAGCTAAATAAAGAATGCCTCCCCCCTCCCAACTCAAACTCCCCACTCCCCACTCCCCACTCCCCTCCACTTACGCTCTAAAAGGCGGTAAATATTGAAATAAAAAAATCTCATTAGGAAAACAATGAAAGCACGTGGAGGCAGCTTATTTGCTCTCCGTCATTAAATAACTCTGTCTACAAACCGTTTATCCCTCTCTCGCAAGCCTCCGTTATTCCGAGTCCAATGAAGTTGTTAATATTCTCCGATTGAGATAGAAATGTAATCCAAACAGAATATATATTGTAAAGGGTTTTCCGAATAAATATACACAACAAAAAATTTATACCCACAGTTCCTGATCAAATTTTCTAGCATAAAGTTTCAATAAATGCATGGTCAATATCACTCCTGGAATAATCTCTGATTTTTACTTTCACTTACCTATATATGAAATATATAGTATGTGGAAGTATAGCGATCGTGAAAAATTTCGACTTCCGGTTTTCAACGGAAATACACGTTTTAGGGTCCCCTGAGTCGAAATAACCAAGTCCCGCGAAATGGTCTGTGTGTGTGTGTGAACAGACTAGCTCAAAAACTATTAACCGTGCGAACCTGAAATTGGGTATTTAGTGTATGTATATGCCCGCGATGTGACAGCAAAAATTTCATCAAAATTGAACAAAAGGTGGGGGTTTTTGATTATCTCAAAAACGGCTTTAATGTTTTGATCAAATTCGTCATGTTTAATCAAAATTAGGTGTTCAATAATATCAGGTAAGTTTTATTAGTATTAAAATTTTCTGAGGGGGCTTAAATGGTGAAGGGGCCTTTTTTGTTTTCCTATAAAGTACCTTTGTTTTAGTTTATGTTGAGAAATTAACTGCCTCTCATCACGCCTAAAAATAAGAAATGGCTAAATATGATATATGAAAAAAATCAAGTAAACATATAGAGGAGAAAAAAAGAAAAATATTCCGTCAACTCATAAAACACCTTGAGCTCGCGCATGCGACTTACGCCTTTAATGACAAATCAATGCGTTATAATTAAAGATGTTCTGTTCATTTAATGAAAATTATTTGTTTCATGTGAACTAAATGAAATATTCAACAAGTAAATAGAGAATTATAAAATCAGACGACTTGGAGTATTATGCTTCCATTGCCGAATATCACAAGTAAAAACTTTTACATAATAATAAAAGAAATTAGTGGTTTTTTGTTTAGAAAATGAAAGCAAAAATAAGAAATGAATGTGGAAAAAAGTATAACTTTGAGAAGTGGCAATTAACAAAACATATTAATTTCTAATCTAAGTAAGTTGGTAAGTGAAAGTTGTGTGTTGCTCGCACGCACCAGATTTTTTTTATGGTATTTTGCTCTTAAATATTTTGGAATTTCAAACTCATCTTTTCTTATGTTTCTAGTTGTAGATGGCATGGTCACTTCCTCCTTACCAGTGATGTGAAGTGTGCATAAATTTATATTCATAGTTTTCGAGATAACGTATGACATTATTATATTAATTTAAATCTTTCAAAGATGAATTATATAAATTTTAAAGTCTCGTTTCTAAAGTCAGTCTTGTCCTTAGATAGGTATAATGAATTGGATCCCAACCGTCAAAATAGTTAAAGAACTAACAGTTTACTGAAAGTTTGCTGATAAGATTGGTGCCTGATTTTTCAGATTTTTTGTGACAAAAAGGGGTTTAATTATTTTTCAAAGTAAATAACCTCTACTTTGTGACAAGGTAGTGTTTTAAATGACAAACAGAGCATTGTTATTGAGTTTAGTAAATGTTGTCCTGTCTTTAGGCACTTGAAAATTAGATGACATTGTTCATTACCAATGTGGTAATAAATAGCAAAAAAAATTTAAAATCCTTCCGGCGGTAGTCGATTTATTACGTTGTGACATAAATACCACCATAATTTTAGAATCACCCATATATACATATACATATTTTTTTTTCAAATTTTGAGCATAGACTGGTGGACGAATTATTAAATGTAAAATTTAAGCCATTTAATAGCTCAACGCCTAGAAGAATGAGCGCAACGTCACTGTGAATCAACGCACTGAAGATGAGCGCACTTGGTGTAATTGTAGAGTTAAGGATGACATTTATCATTTTTTAGGAGTGTCCAATACTTGCCCCATATCGCCTTGCAGTTTTTGGAGAAAGAGTGTTATCATTTGAATTCATAATTGAACTAGTTAATGGTCAAAATTCGTCTCTCCTAATTAAGTACTCCAAAGCCGCTTGGAATTGTAGAAAACGAATCAGTCATGAGTTCTCCTAGGAACTTAAATTTTAATTTTAATTTTTTTTTTAATTTCCCATTTACTAATAGTACAAATTTAATTTAGATGAATTTTATTTTGATTACTAATATGTACCTTTTAATTGCTCAAATTGTGTTTAATTTTAGTGTTTGTTGTTTTAAAATTATCATTCTTTTTGTAACTTAACTCCTGCAGACGGTTCCTATGCCTAAATTGTTTATTGTATCTCTATATAGTTTGTATAATTTTTTCAAATAACCTTATTATTATAAAGATTGGAATAAAACTGTAGTAGTGCATTATTGTGAGTACAATATAGTCTCGAAAAGTCCAAGTACAAAACCCGGAGGCAGGGGAAGTTTAATAATACTCGGCATTAATCCCTCACCCACCCCCCTGGGCCTGTAAACCCCGTATAGCCTAAACGGCGAGAAAGGGGAGGAAAAAAATAATAAAATAAAAATAATAATAATAAAAAATATACTAATAATAAAATAAATAAATAATATATATATATATATATATATATATATATATATATATATATATGTGTGTAGCGGTGCTTTGTAAACAAGTTGTGTATTTATTTTAATGGTCCATTTTGTATTTTTTTTTGTTTAATAAAATCAATTATTGACTGAGCGAATATTATATATATAGAGTAACCTATTATCGATAAGTATGGTAATTAAGCCAAAGAGCTAACATATATAATAATAAAAAGTCTGGCTTGGTCTCCGTAATATCATTGTTTAGGGAGAGACTGAATATGTCTGCTGAAGTACATTAATGAATTAGCTGATGACATTGAAAATTTCATTTTTTAAAACTTATAATGTATATAAATTATAGAACCCAAAAAGAAATACTAATAACTCTTTCATGTGATGTTTTCATCTTTTCATATTTATATTTATGTATATTTATATATATTTTATGGCTGTATTTATTTACTACATATAAGCTATTGAAGGATGTATTTTTGTTTTTATATAGGCTATAGAGAGGAAGGGATTGGGAATCGAGTGGCGCAGATAAGCGCTGCTTCCCCTATCTCCGAAGGGCAGATATAAAATACTGAGGAGCCCCAGCTCGGCGCGGATTCGAGACACGTAGCTTGTTATAAATAGCGTCATTTTGATGCCTTCTCCCCCCCCCCCAACCCCCCGTACATAATTTCATTTCTTCTCTGCATCTCATCATCAGCAAAGTATTAATTGTAGGACCCCCCCCCCCCCCGTTGTTTTGCAAACGACGCCAATAGAGTTTAATTACAGTTTTTATTGAAATATTCACTTCAAATGTTTCGAAATCACACGGAAACACACAAAAAGAATAAATAAAAATAATAATAGATAGAGATAATAATAATAAAACAAACAACAAATACTACAAAATCAAATACATACTACAATTAACAGATAAAATAAAAAAAGGCATTCATCACCTACGAACACCATAATATAAAACTGGGAATGTACAATAGAAACAAATTACAAAACTGTATAACCAATATGAAGGATAAAATAGAAAAACAAAACGTAATTTACGAAATAGAATGCAAAAACTGTAAGAAAAAATACATATAAAGAAACATCTAAAAAACTGAAAACCAGAATAATAAAACACAAAAATAATTGTAAAAATATAAAAGCACCAGCATTATCGGAACATATCATGAAAAAGGTGTAGTTGCCTTTGATTTCGAGAACACTAAAATTCTCAGCATCGTACAAAATACAAAATATAGGAAAAACGAAGAAGCATTACACATAACAAAAAACATAGAAAATACAATAAACTACAAAACAGACACAACACATCTAAACTAAAAAATCTATCCACTATCACTATGCTCACATAATAAAAAATAATTAGAACAAAACCACAACAGATAAACAAGCATAGAGAAATAGGATGGAGAGGACAAGATAATCTGTAATAATGTTAAAATATAGATATCCCTATCCTTCTGCTTAGGATAGGGATATCCTATCCTAAGCCGAACAGAGGTTATAGAATATTTAAATGGGAAAAACTGGACTGCACTGGTTGGTTACTCTAAACAATCGTGGTATTATAGATATAGCCTGACTAAGGAATATAATGGTTGAAAAGAATCTTAATAGAGGGGAGATGGGTGAATTATTATTATTATTTTTTTATTTGTTTCACATGTTGCATGGTGTTACAATTATTGGGGACCAAAGTAGGTCAACCAATAATTATGCAAATATATTTAAAACTTTCGATCTATTTGATTGTCATAAATTTCCTAACTACTCTTGCAGTGCCCAACAATACTGGCTCCTGCATTTTCACCATCGTTCCAGATGGAAGGTCCAGCTCTTGCAATGAAGACAGGGTTTCCTCTGGTATCAAGCCGTTGCTTGATATTATCAAAGGAAGAATGCGGCTTTCCTTTAAGCCATAAAGCTTCTTCATTTCTTCCGCTAATTCTACGTATTTTCTCTTTTTTTCTGTTACTACCTTATGTACATTATCGTCCGAAGGAACACCAATCTCTATTATCGACACCATTTTCCTTCCTTTGTCTAATATTAAAATATCAGGCCTATTGTTTTGTATAGTGTGATCCGTGATCATGGGATGATCCCAGAACATCTTGACGCTTTGCCTGGAGATGATTGGTTCCGGACGGTACTTATAATACGGGCAGTAGTAATCAATGAGCCCCATCTTCTCAGCTATGGCTTGATGCACTACCTTGGCTGCGTCGTTGTGCCTCTGCAAGTACTCCTTACCCGCAAGTATTCCACATCCCGAAGTGACGTGCTGTATTGACTCCGCAGTCTGTTTGCACAGTCTACATAAATCGGTGATATTCTCCCCACAAATATTTTTTCGGTACGCTCTTGTAGCTATCACCTGATCTTGGATGGCCAGCAAGAATCCCTCAGTTTCGGGAAATAAATGACCATTTATTAGCCATGTCAAAGATGCTTTAGTATTTATACCACTGTCTGTTAATGAATTATTATTATTATTATTATTATTAATATTATTATATTATTATTATTAGTAGTAGTAGTTTATTATTATATTAGTATTGACTTAATTAATTGTTTTTTCTCTATAAATCATATGTTGTTTATTTGTTGGTCTCTCTTACTATATTTTTTATATTTATAAATTAATTTAAAAAAAAAGAGAAATATTTACGTGTAAGAGAGTGTTTTGAGTGAAGGAAAGAGTGTGTGACGGGATTTGTATTCTAATTATTGAGGGTTTTTTGGTTGGATGATTATTGTTTATATTTACTACTTGCCTTTTGCTATTTATATTGTTAAGTTATTGTCAGATCATATACTATAAGTACTAATATGTTTATTTGTACCAAAATAATGTTAATTATTTATTGTACCAAAATAATGTTAATTAGCGTTATTATATATATATATAAAAAAAAAAAAATTGCTGAATATAAAATAATGCTGTTGGGCTCACTCTGATGGTCTTTGACCAAGAGTATAAATGCATATCACATTATATAATATGTTGATTATATTTTTAATAAATGCATTTCTTATTATTATTATTATTATTATTATTATTATTATAGATATCACCAGAGAGGATGGGCCAGCAGCCCGAAACGTTGGGATAATTAAATATAATTTCAAAAATGGAAGAGACTCCTTCATTAAAGAAATTCTAAAATGGCTAATATTAAATTTTATCTCAGGTTTTTCTCAGCTATGGAACGTTTTCCTCTTAAGCACAATCATGGTTTTACTTACTTAACATAAAGGCGTTTGTCGAAGTGAAGTCCCACTTAACGGATCTGTTCGACAGGGCTAAGCGTAGAGTTATTAAAGCATACAGTAGAGCAGGAAATCGTAGGTTTAGGACGAATTGTAAATGTGATTTTATTTTATCGGTATCGTTTTAAATTATCCAGTTTCGACCCAATTCTTCGAGGATTGTGAGGTGCGATTGCAGAGTTTGGGATGCTATGGTTGGGTCATTAATTACTGATAGAACACGTTTCATCAGCGTACGATGTTTGTTTGTTTTAACGTCACTTTATGCCACTAAGGCTAATCGGACGCTGTTACAGTGGGAGTCCATCCAGCCTATCCAGGTATAATTAGAATAGGGATCTTTAACATCCTTCTGACATCGTAAAAGCTCGGTACCTCAATTTTAAGTCCTATCCGGGGGACAGCATAGACAAGGATTTTTCACACCCTTTAAAAAATCTTAGGGCAACCTCGGGACGCGAACCCGCG